>CM077166.1:114814768-115414768 GCA_039583875.1 Platanthera guangdongensis
TCATCCCTCCCCTGCATTCTTGTTTGCTCATTAGCATATTTTGGTTGAGTTTTTCCCTCCCCCCAAGCCGTCTCACCCATTACCATAGGAAATAGAATCATTTATCATCTCAAATGCAAATTATTTTCATTATTTTTAAAATAGAACCAAAGATGATATCGTCTACATAATTTGTACTAGTAGGGTATGGGACTTATGGGTTCTAATAAAAAGAGTTGGTCTACTCTACCCCTTATAAAACCATTTTCCAAAAGAAAGCATGAGGGTACTCATACCATGCTCTAGGAGCTTGCTTGAGACCATATAATGCTTTATTTAGTCTAAAAACAAAATCAAGATGAGTTGGAGAGATAAAACCTGGAGGTTGTCTGACATAGACTTCCTCTTGATGTCTCCATTAAGAAGGCACTCTTGACATCCATCTGATAAACCTTGAAGCCTTTGTGAGCTGCATAGCTAGAAATATCCTGATGGCTTCCAATCTTGCAACAGGTGCAAAGGTCTGGTCGTAGTCAATTCCTTCTTCTTGAGAATATCCTTGGGCAACTAGCCTTGCCTTGTTCCTTATTATTACTCCTTGATCATCCAGTTTGTTTCTGAATACCCATTTTGTTCCAACAATGGAATGATCCTTAGGCTTTGGCACTAGTTCCCATACTTTGTTCCTCTCAAATTGATGCAACTCTCTTGCATGGCAATGATCCAGTGTGGATCTTGCTCTGCATCTTGAATGGACTTAGGTTCAATTTGAGAAAGGAAGTAGGTGTGCAACAGGTTTTGGTTGACCTGATTTCTGGTTTGCACACCAGCTGAGATTTCTCCAATTATTGGGTAATTGGATGGTCTCTTGATGTTACTAAATCAACAGGGGGTGTTGATTGTTCACCAACCTGTGTTGTTGTTTCCTCTTGTGGTTCAACAACTGGCTCTTCAGGTTGTGCCTCAATATGTTGAGCATTGCTTTCATCTTCACTGCTTTCATCTTCTTGAGCAACCTGTAGCTTGTTCATATCTTCAACTAGAGAGTGTTCCTGCAAAGGTTCTATGGTAGAAGAAATCTTCTCCTTGAAAGACATGTTAGTTTCATCAAAAGAAACATGAACAGATTCCTCAATTTTCAATGATGATTTATTATAAACCCTATAGGCCTTGCTGATCATGGAGTATCCCAGAAACACTCCTTCATCAGCTTTGGCTTGAAATTTTGCTAGATGTTTCTTATCATTATTGTGAATATAACAAATGCAACCAAAAATTTTGAAATAGTCAACTTTAGGTTTCTTCCCTTTGAGTAATTCATAGGGAGTCTTTCCTTCAGTTTATGTATCAGACTCCTGTTCAGCACATAGTTGGAGGTGTTCACTGCCTCTGCCCAAAAGGATAGAGGTAGATGAGCATCTGACAACAATGTAGTGGCAGATTCAATAAGGGTTCTATTTTTCTTTCAGCTACCCCATTTTGTTGAGGAGTTCTAGGAGCTGAGAAAGTGTGCCTGATCCCTTCACTCTGACAGAACTCTTGCATAAGAAGAGAATCAAACTCTGTCCATGATCACTTCTGATCAGGGCAATGTGAGTATTGAACTCAATCTTTATACATTGAGAAACTCTGTCAGACACTTAAAGTTATCAGACTTCTTCCTTAGAAAGAACACCCAAGTGAATCTAGAGAAGTCATCTACAATCACTAAAGTGTAGGATTTCCCTCCTAGGCTTTGTACTGTGATGGGTCCAAATAGATCCATGTGTAACAGATACAATATCCTAGGTGAATCACTCTTATTAAGTGACTTAAAACTGTTTTTAGTTTGCTTGCCTAATTGACAAGCCTTGCAGAGTCCTTCCTTCTTGTAGGGGCCAGAAGGTAGTCCTCTAACAAGGTTGTCCTTGGATAGCCTAGCAATAGTTCTAAGGTTTAGGTGTCCTAATCTCTTATGCCATAAAACATTTGGTCTATAAACTGAATTGAATAAGCAGATATCTATAGAAGTTGAAAGAAAATCTACAAGGTAGATATTACCTTTCCTTTTACCTGTCAACACAGTGGTGTTGTCCTCTGACTTGATCTTGCATAGGTTTTGCTGAAGGTCACCTGGTAGCCTTCATCACATAGCTGCTGATACTGATTAGGTTGTGCTTCAGTCCTTCCACATATGCTACCTTCTTGAAGGTTACAGAACCAATCTGGACTGCTCCATATCCTTTAGTTTGCCCAAATTGGAGTCACCAAAGATGACTTTGGGTCCAAGCTTGGCTTTAAAGGAATTGAGGTTGTCCTTGTTCCCTGTCAATGTGCTTAGAGCACCCACTATCCAAATACCATTGCTGGTTAGATGTTGGATAGGTCTTCACCTGCACATAAAGCAATTCACTTGTTTTTGACCCAGTTTACCTTGGGCCTAGGTTGATAACCTTTAAATTCAGAAATGAAAGACATCCCTGGCTGACTCTTATATCCTTCAAGATGATATCTCCTTGGAGGTAAAATCCCATTCAGTATAAGGGTTAAATGTTTGGGATGAAGAACCCCTCAGGATTCAATTTTGACTTGCCCTTGAAAATTTTTCCACTGCTCTGACCTCTGTTCGACGATCTTGGAGCTGAGTTCGACGATCTTGGGTCAGATCGTCGAGCTCCGTTCGACGGTCGACTATGGCTGAGGTCAGGTATATGGGATCGTCGAGCAGCGTTCGACGGTCGTGGCTTAGATCGTCGATCAGCGTTCGACGATTTGTCCTGAGATCGGGTCGAGCTGCGTTCTGGCGATCGTCGATCTTCATTCGGCGATCGTCGATCTCCGTTCGACGATTTGTGCTGGACTTTAGTTTCTGGGGCAGATCAGAATTCTTCCTGGCAACCTCTACAACTCCCTTTCCCTTGTCAGAAATGAACTTGATAGGGGTTGTTAGAACAATAGGTTGGCTGGATGAGGCACCCAAGCCCAGTGTACTGTTGAATCTTGAGTTCACTGTGCTTGTGATGTCCATCAGCTTGATGCTTCTCCCATTGAGAGATTCTTCAAGCTTCTTGGCCTCAGAGAGTTCACTCTTCAGTGAAGCTATCTGTTCCCTATGGTTCTCTAACTCCTGAGAGAGCTTGAGGTTTTCTGATTTTAAAGCATTGTGTTCAGACAATTGATTTCTGAGAGAGATGATCTCTTTCTCAGACTTTAGCTGGTCTAAACATAGTGCTTTAAATTCAAGTTTAAAATCTTCTGAAGTGAAATCAAAAGAGTTGATTACCTGATCTTCTTCAGGTTGAGTTTCTGAGTCTGACTCTGACTCCTCTTCTTCTGAGTTGTGTTGAGAGGCATTGATTGCCATCATGCAGAATTCTTTTTCCTCTGCATCATCCTCATCATCACTTGAGCTGGAAGAGGCCTGTGACTCCTCTTCAGTCTCACTCCAGGATTCAGTAACAAATCCTTTCCTTGTGTGCTTATTTTTGCTGGTGGAAGGTTTGTTATTTCCATGCCTTTTGGAGTCCTTCTCCTTTCTTCTTTCTTTTCTGTCCCTCCTGTCCTTGTTCTTGTTTTCTGGACAGTCAGGAACCATATGCCCTGGTTTCCTGCAACCAAAGCAAATAATTTCTTTGTTATTGCCAAAGGACTTGTCATACCTTGGCTTGTCCTGATCCTTGTGTGATCTTCTTCTGAAATCCTTTCTGGCTATCTTATAGAATCTTTTGGCCAACAGGCTGAGAAGTTCATCATTGCTTGTGGCCTTTTCTTCAGGCAGATCCTCAGCTGCCTTAAATGCAATAGTCTTCTCCTTTCTTGTGGCTGGAGAAGCAGCCTTTTGTTCTTCTTCTCTGTTCTTGATGAGTAGCTCATAAGATTTGAGCTTACCCAACAAGGCTTCAGTGGTAATCTCATTTAGGCTTCTGGCATCTTTAATTGGCCAGATTCTTGAATCCCAAGTGCTGGGGAAGCACATTAGGATCTTGTCATTGAGTTCTGTCAGTGAGATTTCTTTATCTAATGTCCTCAGTTCACTGACAATTAGACTCAATCTATTGTACATGTCTCCCACTGACTCAGTTTCTCCCTTCTTAAAGTTCTCATGTTGGGAGATGAGATGAGATCTTCTGTCCTTTCTCTCATCAGCTGAGCCAGAGACCATTTCTGAAAGCTTGTCCCAGATCTCCTTGGCTGAATTACATTCAGCTACCTTCTGAAAAATGTCATCTGACATTGTCTGAGCTAGAATGTTCATTGCCTTGGCATCAGCTACTTTCCATCTTTTAATGTCAGCATCTGTTCCTGATGGAGGTGGAACAGCATTTGTGCTTGTGCTCTCTGGAGGTCTTGGACACACTGTTAAGACAGAATTAAAAATATCTTCGTCAATAGAGTTCATGTATAATCTAATCCTTGCTTTCCAAAGTGCAAACTTTGACAGATTGCACACTGGAGGTCTGGTGCTTGCATAATCTTTGTTTTGGGCCATGATTTGTGCAAGCTAAAACTAATAATAAAATATAGAGGAAGGATCTAGTTTGGGATCTTGGGGTTCAGGTGTTAGCCTGTACAACCAAATAGATATGGTATGTTTAACCAACCTCCCTCTGATACCAATTGAAAGGGGAAACTAGATCTGATATACTCTAAAGGGGGGGTGAATAGAGTATATGGTGCTTTTTGAAAACACAAAGAAAACTTTTTGCAAAGCTTTACAACAATTGTTGTAATGAGTGTAAGCAGGGAAGCAGAAATAAAACTAAGCTATGCAGAAATTAAGCACAAGAAAATCTAGGCCAGAAACAAAAAATAAAACATGCAGAACCAGATGACACAAGGAAATACAGTGGTTCCCCAACTTGGGTACATCCACTCTTCTACCACCCTAGGTAGGAATCCACTGCAGGATGAGTTGATCAGGTGTCCTGGGCACCAATGAGCTTTTGATAAGGTGCTCAAAAACCAAAACAGATTTTTTGATCAGGTGTCTTGCCACCAATGAGCTTTTGACAAGGTGCTCAAAAACCAGATTCAAACTTTTGAAGGGAGTTTGAGAAACCCTTTACAGAATGGGGGTGAGAGAGTGATGGGAGTCTTCTCTTTCTCAAGCAACTGAGAAGACTATGTGGATTCAGTGATGTTGTCAAAGCTCCCCCTGAGTCCTTGAAGTCTTCAGGAAGATGAGCTTTGCTGAGGGTGATAGGCCTTCAAAGATAGATTTCCAGCAAAGGATGATTTCAGCAAGCTGAAATGTTGAGAGTCTGGAGTCTTGAGATGATGTTGGCATTGAACACTCGAGAGCTGAAGAGATCTGAAGAATGCTTGAAAGCTTGATCTCTTCTTGATGAGTGTTCTTCAGAATTCTTGTTGACAGAGGATTTTGAATATTGTTCTATCTTCTGTATTGTGTGTGTATCCTCTCTTATTCTCTGAATCTCCTTTATTGCTTCAAAAACATTCTTCTTTTATTCTCTGTATAGAATATTATTCTCTGTCTAAGATAGCCGTTGGTCTGCATTAATTTCAGCCTTAATTGCATAATTTCTCTGAAGGAAAGTCCACTGAATTGTTCCTTGAAAAATCCCTTGAAACTTGCTCCAGAAGTAAATGAAATGGCTGGCAGATCTTCTGAATTAAATGCAGAATAACTTCTATCTAATTTGAATTTGAATTCTGAAAGATAACTGAAATCGTCGAACTGAGCTCAGAGATAAGGATCCAGTGCAGAGCCAAAATCGTCGACCTGAGCTCAGCGATCGTCGAATGGAGTTCGACGATATTGAGAAGTTGAGCTCAGCGATCGTCGACCAGAGCTCGACGATATTGAGAGGATTAAGCTCAGCGATCGTCGAATGGAGCTCGACGATCTGTCAAAAGTTGAGCTAGACGATCGTCGACCGGAGTTCGATGAAACGTCGTGCTGAGCTCGACGATTTGGACTTAGTCTCCAGAAAAACTTGGGTCTTCAGGGCAGCTTCCAAACCTAGACTCCTGATCCCTTGGACTCAATTCTAATTGACCTATTATCTATACAGAAGGTCAAAGCACAAATTCCTAGAGACATAGTGATCCTGACCCAAATTAGTAATAGGGTGTTCCAACAATGGGTTTGCACTTGTCTCCTTAGACAAGAAAGCCAAAAATATCATCGCAAGTGTAGTCGATGATTCTATGCTGCAGAACCTGATTCACTGCCAATCCACAAAGAAAATGTGGCAGTCTCTCATCATCTTGATGGAAGGTATTGAAGAGGTTAGGGACGAAGAAGATCCCTCCTGAATCAAAAATATGAAGCATTCAGGCAAGGCCCCAAGGATTCTATTGCAAATACTTTTGAAAGCATCTTCAAGATTGTTAACATCATAAGAGTATATGGCTGGGTATTCACTAATGGAGAATTGAATGATAAATTTCTGAGGTCCCTAATTAAGGAATGGGACAACAAGATCTGTGCAATTCGGGAGTTTGGTAAGCTGGCAGAGACTGACCCTCAAAATCTCTTCGGAAAGCTGATGTCATATGAATTGCAAATCAATTAAATAAAAGCTGAAGAAGAGAAGAGCCAGTCTTCATCCAAGAAGAAGTCTGTCTCACTGAATGCAGATAGCTCAAGGAAAGTCAAAGTTGCATCACCTGCTCCTATACAAGAAGAGAGTGAAGAAAAAGCATTAGATCCAAGTACCTCAGGCTCAGAGCTATTAAAAGGAGAGTTTTCTCTTCTTTCAAGGTATTCAAGAAGTTCTTGAATAAGAAAAAATAGTGGAGTGGCAAACATGCCTCGTTCAGAATATAACGTCATGATGGTAATCGTCACAAGAAAGGCTCAAGTAGTCAAGACAGGTATCATTCTAAACAGAACAAACATATTTTTTCTGACATTGTTTGTTATTGTTGCAACAAACTAGGACAGGTCATTACTGATTGCCCTCATAAGAAGAAGGATGATGAAAAAAGAGAGGAGAAGAAATATTCTTACAACAAGAAGAGAACTGAAAGAAGCCTAGTAGCCAAGAAGGGCAAGACTCTCAGCGACTCTAACTCATCTGAGTCAAGTGAGAAGAGGAAGCCTACTTTGGGCTAATGTCACAAACAAATGAAGAAGAAGAACCTCAGTACAATGGGAAGGTAAACTCTCATACTCCTCTCTCTGAATCAGATGCTTCTGACCATGATCATGAGTACTGCTCTTCTGATGATGAGTCTGAACTCATCGCTCAATATAAAGAGCTAATGAAGGCTTATGACAAATGTCGAAAAGTTGTGAAAACTCAGGCCAAGGAGATTAAATCTCTCAAGGCTGAAGAGAGCACTCTGAGAGAGGAAGCCGCCAAGACGGACTCACTCAGAGAGAATTTCAATATTGCAATTGAAGAGTATAATAAAGCTCTCGAGCACCTAAATCTGAAGGAGAACATCATCAAAGAATTGGAAGAATAACTTGCAGCTGAAAAGAAATTTGTTGAAACTTTCTCCAAGCTCAAGACTGTCCTTCTGTTTGTTGTTGAATTCTTAGCTCAGGCCAAAGGTGCTGGCTTAGGCCAAATTGATGGTCCTAGTAAATCTTTTAGGAGAAATAAGCCTCAACGAAAGAATAAGGCTGCCAAGAAAGCTTTGACCAAGGAGAAGGGGAGAGCTCCTCAAGATCAGACTATATTCAAAAAGGTTATCTTTCCAACTAACGAGTTTGATCTTGATTCCTCAAACGGTCACATTGCTAGGCCTACCTATGTAGATCCCAAGTCTCGGTACCAAGGATGGACCCATCCCCGGAACTTTGGCGAAAGTGTCTTCAAGGAACCTTATGAGGGGATCACTCTTCAGAGTTATGGCCCATATCGTCATGGTCACAACATCAAGAAAGCACCAAAAGTAAAACCCATTGTCGAAAAGCCTCTTAAGGAGAAGAAGTCATGTGTGTGCCATCACCATGAAGATTCTACCTCCAAGTCTGCTACCCCTGCTAGACCACACCCTCAAAAGGTCAAGCAGGAGAAATTTAGACAAAGATAAAATAATAAGTTTGACTGTTGTTGCTGCGGAAAAGTTGGTCACTTTGCTATAGATTGCTGGTTTAACTCCAGAAACTATATAACTCCTCAAGTTAATAATATGACAAAGACCACTCATAATGTTAGCATACGTAGGGGGAGTATGGTAACTAGAGACCAAGCACCCAAACGAGTTTGGGTTCCTAAGGCAAACTGATTTGTGTATGCAGGTATGTCCAAAGGCCACCAAAAATCCTATCTAGTATTTGGACAGTGGATTCTCTTGGCATATGATCGGGACTAGAAGCCTTCTCTAGAATTATTCTCCAGTCATGAATGGGCCAAAGGTCATCTTTGGAGGATGTGATAGAGGGATTACTAAAGGCTACAGTATTATTACTAATGATAGTGTATCCTTCTCAGATGTGGCTAATGTTGAAGGATTGGAACACAATATTATAAGCATAAGCCAGCTTTGCGATAAAGGATACATAGTAGAATTTCATGCATACAAGTGCATGATAAAATCTGTAGACAATTTGGAAACGATTCTATCAGACACTCGTAGTAAAAATATATTTGTTTAAATTTCATTTGCATAGACTCTTCTACGCTAGTGTGCATTTTGGCTAAATATAGTGTGTCACTTGGTGAACAATGACACAAGAGATTGGCACATATTAATTTCAAAGCCATTAATAAATTATTTTCTCTTAATTTAGTACGTGATGCCCTAAATGTCAAGTGCGCTAAAGATAGCCTTTATCAAACATGTGTAAAAGGCAAGCAAACAAGGGTTACCTTTAAAAGCATTATTGATAATGACTCTAATAGGTGTTTACACCTACTTCATATGGACTTGTTTGGTCCACTGTAAAATAAAGGTTTGGGAGGTAAGGATTATATATTAGTTATTATTGATGATTACTCTTGCTTTGCGTGAGTGTTCTTTCTAAAACACAAGTCAGATATATTTTATATCTTTACAAATTTTGTCAGGCAGATCAAAAATGAATACAACTATTCCGTAGTCAGAATCAGAAGTGACAATGGAACAGAGTTCAAGTCTGTGCCCATGACAGAAAGAATTCTATGAAAGCCTCGGTATCTTTCATGAGTTTTTCTCTCCTCGTACTTCTCAATAGAACAGAGTAGCTGAGAGAAGGAATAGAACACTCATAGAGTCTTGTAGAACCATGTTGAGTGATGCCTTAATACTAGAATATTTTTGGGTTGAAGCCGTCAACACTACATACCACGTACAAAATCGAGCACTCATAAACCAGAAACATAATAAGACACCTTACGAACTACTAAAGGGCAGGAAATCGACTATTTCATATTTTAGAGTCTTTGGTTGTAAATGCTTCGTCCTTAACAATGGTAAGTATCACACCACTAAATTTAGTGAAATGAGTTTTGAAGGTATTTTCGTAGGTTATAGTAACCATAGTAAGGCGTATAAGATTTTTAATAAGAAAACCATGGTTGTAGAAGAATCTATTCATGTTGTATTTGATGAGATGAGCTTGCTGCAAGGCAGCTCTTCAAGTGTGTTTATTGAAGATGCATGTTCAAGAGTAAAAGAGTTAAACTTGGAAGTGCCGACTGAAGAAAAAATATCAAAAGTTCATCAAGATCACCACTCCAACCCCAATTGGAGAGTTTGATGACCATGATGAAGACATCATTCAAGTTGATGAAGTCACTCTTGTGGTTGAAGAAGCTCCAGATGCAAGGACTCTAGAGCTTAGACACTTGAAGGAACACCCAACGGATCAAATCATAGGAGATCCCCGGGATGGTGTTAGAACTAGTAGTGTTACAACTAATGAAAATTTATATTTGAATTTTCTCTCAGAGGTTGAATCGAAGAAGTTTGAGGAAGCAAACTCAGACGCATCTTGGATAATGGCAATGGAAGAAGAATTGAATCAGTTCAAGCATTGCCAAGCCTGGAAGGTTGTTCCAAGACCCAAAGATAAAAATATTATCGGAACAAAGTGGGTCTATAGGAACAAGATGCACGAGAACGGAATAATTATAAATAACAAGTCCAGACTCGTCGCCAAGGGATACAGACAAGAAGAAGGAATCGACTTCGATCAGATATACGCACCAGTGGTAATGCTGGAGGCACTCAAGTTGTTCCTAGCATATGCAACACTTAAGGATTCACTGTCTATCAGATGGGCATGAAGTCGCCCTTCCTTAATGGTGACATAAAGGAAGAGGTGTATGTGGAACAACCTCTAGGTTTCGTTGATTCTAACTATCCTGAGCATGTTTATCTTTTATTTTAAGCATTATATAGTTTGAAACAAGCTCCTCGAGCTTGGTACGAGATGTTGTCTAACTTTCTTCTTGAGGACAAACTTATAAGAGGAAAGATAGATAAGATATTATTTCTTAGGAAAATAAAAGATAAGATTCTGCTAGTGCAAATCTATGTCGATGACGTCATATTTGGCTTTACTAATGATAACCTCTGCAAAATGTTTTCCAAACATATGCAAGGGAAGTTCGAAATGAGCAGTATGGGAGTGCTGAAGTAATTCTTAGGACTTCAGGTGAAGCAATCTAAAGATGGAATTTTCATCTCTCAAATGAAGTTCACCAAGATGTTAATTAAGAAATTCGAAATGGAGAACGCATCCTCTATGAGGACTCCAATGGGTTCCGCTATGTCTCTAGAAAAGGATGAGAAAGGGAAACCATTTGATGAAACCAAGTACAGAAGCATAATTTTATCCTTGCTCTATCTTACTGCTAGTAGACCAGACATAATATTTTCAACATGCGTGTATGTTAGATTTCAAGTGAACTCTAAGGAATCTCACTACGCTGTTGCAGAGCAGATTTTGAGATACCTTAAAGGTACACCAAATCTTGTCTTATGGTACCTAAGAAGTAATGATTGTGAACTAATTGGTTTCTCAGATGCAGATTTTTCAGGAATTAAAAATGATATAAATAGCACTTCCAGGACTTACAAATTCCTTGGAAGGAGGCTCATTTCATGGAGCAGCGAAAAGAAAAATTGTGTTACAATCTCAACGACCGAGTCAGAATACATTTCTGTCAGCAGTTGTTATGTACAATTGTTATGGATAAAGAACCAACTTGATGATTACAACTTGAAGGTCAAGGACATTACTTTGTTTTGCGACTCCTCCGGTGCAATTATGATAGCCAACAACCCAGTTTCTGACAGCCAGACAAAGCACATAAAGTTGCGATACCAATTCATCTGGGAGCATGTGGAGCATGGTGACATAAATCTCCAATATGACCCAACTGACAGGCAGATTTCAGATATATTCATGAAGCTGCTGGATGAGGCCAAGTTCTCATTCTTCTAAACAGAACTTGGCATGCTCAACAAGGAAGAATAAGTATGAAGAAAAGGTCTCAAGCAAGTTCAACATCGGGTTATACTTCAAAATCCAAGAAAAGTTCAAAGTATAGACTTCATTTCTCGAGTACATCACTTGTACTCGAGAACAGAGGAATTAATTCTCGAGAACTACTCCACTCGAAAAAATGGACTGCTCTACTCGAGAACATGGATTGCTCTACTCGAGAACTTGGAAATTATATTCGAGAACGCAGTTGCAACAAGTGAATATTTAATTTCGTCCATCGGAGTTCGAATTTCGTCGATCGGTGTTGGAAGTTCATCCATAGGTGTTCGACGTTCGTCGATCGGTTTTTGTCCATCCTATTTCGTCGATCGAAATTTAGTACTCTAATTGAGAATAATAATCCACTCAAGAAATCAGATTGGAAATTTTTCATCAAGTTCAAATTTTTCATTTTGGCACCCAGGCACTTCACCGCCATATTCGAGGTATTTTTAATGTTATTTATATCGTTTATCATCAAAATTTAAGGAAAGTATAAATAGATTATAGTCCAAGAATTCTCTATTCCCGAATTCAAAACCCTTTCTCTCGAGAAAAGACTCTTCACCTTCTCCATCTCCGTTGACTGCCGCAATCAAGCCTGCTTCTCCATTTGCTGACCAGCCAACATTTCTTTCTACACATCAATGACATCGCCTTCTAAGCTCGGAATCGGCAGTGAACTGGTTTCAACAGGGATTGGCGAAATTTCAGATGATTTCAGGAACGTTCTAATCTTACTCGACACCGTCGACTTATCCTTTATTTTGGAACACCCATGCCATGTTTTAATTTCTAATTTCGAAGAATTCTTTCGACATTCCAAAGTCAAGCGCAATGGCAAGGTGCTCAAATCAAGGGTTCGAGATGTCAAGGTAAAAATGACCTCTCTCTCTCTCTCTATTTCCAAATATCTGCAACTACCAGTGATAGATGAAGAATACCATCTGGGAGAGACAGATTATGAAAGGGCATACAGTTTTTATGGGATTCCCCAATTATCTCACACTATTCGCAGACAGTTCATGAATGCTGAAAGTAAGTTGCTTCTAGATATTCTGGGTAAAGTCCTCCTCTGCAGGACAAGCTCTATAAGTTATATCACCCCAGAATTCTTTGATATAATGACTGCAGTTATTTGTAGAAAGATATATCAGTGGGGTATGATGATCTTTAATAAAATTAAGGCATGTATTAAGACCCCTAATTATGGCAGGATCATTTCTCTGTACTTGAACTAGATGGACCATGAAATATTTTCTATGAAAAAGGGCATGGCCCTCCACCATATGAAGAAAGTTTCCATCACATCCATCCAAAGATGGGAAGTTAAACTTCTGAAGTCTAACAAAGCTACAAAGGAAATTGAAGACGTGGACAAGACTCCATCTCCCCATTCTCATCAGATAATTGATCTAATTATTGAGGGGGAGCCTGCCCCATCTGATCAAGCTCAGCCCTCTCTAACTCCAGCTCCCACTCCAGCTACTATATAAATTCCAGCCCCAGTTTCTACTCCTATTGCTGCTAATATTAATACAAAAGAAAATTCAACTTCTTCGGCTACTTCCACTTCCACCTTGTTTCATACAGCACATATAGTTTTAACTGTAGGTATACCAGATATAGAAAACCTGACTGATGCCCAGGTTCAAGACCAGATTTTTTCTACAGATGAAGATATCAACCATATGATAGAGGAACTGTCTTCTAAAGAGCCTCCATTCACTCTACCTGAAGAACATCCCTCTCCACCGGCAAAGTCTCCAGAACATCCAGACCCTCACTATTCTCCAGTACAGTCTCCTCAAGGAAAATCTCTTGTACTAGAACTAGCATAATCTTCATTTGAAGATGCACATGATGCAGACATTATTTTTATTCATGACTCAAAAGATGAAACCCTTGTTGAAGATGCTGAACCACCTCTTCCCAGTATCCATTTTAAGATCCCCTCCACACTACCCATAGATGTTGAAGATGAAGATAATACTGTTACCAGAAAGCAAACCTCTACCACCGCAGTCTACATTGAAGAAATTGTTCCTTGGACAGCCCCAGTTCTACCTCCACCATCTACTCAAACTGAAGCACTTCCTGAAGGTACTCTCTTAAGTAAGATTGAAGCTATGTTAGCTGCACAAAGAGATTATTTTGATACTTCTCTGAAAATTGTAACTTCTAAAGTAACTGCCTTGGAAAAATAAATAAGACATGGATTTGCTGAAATCCAGCATAACACTGATGAATTTAAAAGGTTGTTACAAATTGGAGGAAAAGCAATTGATCAAACCATTACCAGTATTGGTGAGGTGATGGAACAATCAGTTACCCTTGCAAACAATCAGATTCAACTTGAAAAGATAGCCCAAGAACGTAACTTCAAGACTTGTGAAGAAGTTGGGCAGTTCAAAGAAGAAGTAATTAGTACCCTATCTCTAGAAGTCAGATAGGTGGAGGATAAAGTTAAAGAACAGCTTGAAAAACAAGTTCAAATATTGAAAAATCAGTGGGATGACCAATTGAAAGAGATTCAGACATCAGTGCTGAAAGAAGTCAAAAGTACAAAGATGTACACCTATGATACTGCTATTTGGATGCATAATAAACTCTTACCTGACTTATCTATGGATCCTTCTGCACCCCCTCCTGCACACTTGGATGTGGATATGCCACCATTCTCTCCAGCTCATGAATATTTTGATGGACCACCTCCAGAATACTTTGAAGCACCACCTCCTGAAATCTATGAAGAAGTTTGGGAATCTGATCAAGTAAATGTACCTCCTCAAGCACCTCCAGAGATTTAGAAAGCAAAAGAAGAAAATATGGTGATGGTGCATCAACTAGCAGATCAACTCCTTACCCTGAAGCTGAAAGGAGAAGACCTCGAGAATTCTCTGAAGTATGGAGTCCAACCTCCAAAGCTCTGATTCTTGATACTCTAAAACTTGTGGTTGACTTTAATGAAGACAGGAACCTTCATTACAGCTCATACGAATGGGATTTATATGAAAAATCTCTTACTTAAAGGAGGTTGTATGACAGGGAGTTTGGAAGGAATAATCCCAAGGCTCCTCCCAGACCTCCAAAATATTTTCCAAAACCTTACAGCTACCAGAAGAGAAAACAAGAAAAGCAAGAAAGACAACAACAACAACAGAACCAGTAGACATTGTTGATAATCAGAAAATTCAATTTTTGAAATCTTGTGGAATTGAATTTCTCTTGGGCAATTTCTATAAATATAAACCTTTAGTTTTGCTGATCTGATTTTTTTATATTACAGCTTTTCTTCTATTTATCATGGCTTTTAGTTTCTTTACTTATTTATCTTGATATAATTCACCTTAGTGTAGAGGGTTCTGACTTCAACAAATAGTGGGAG
The DNA here is from genome assembly GCA_039583875.1 of Platanthera guangdongensis. Lineage (NCBI taxonomy): Eukaryota > Viridiplantae > Streptophyta > Magnoliopsida > Asparagales > Orchidaceae > Platanthera > Platanthera guangdongensis. Next base: position 114,829,507 of record CM077166.1, read on the forward strand.
ATTCTTTGGTATTGCATCCACAATAACCCAGATTTGTATGAAGTCACCCTTGAACTAAAATGAATTAAGTTTGTATTTGATGTTCTTTTTAGTTAAGTGTTTGTAGGATAAAATTGTCAGGTGTAAACCAATGTCAGTCTACAATGAGCCACCAAATATAGGACCATACAATATAATCCCTCATTGTGTGATCCATGGTGTTGACTCATATGTAGCCTCTCTATTGGGACACACTTTATTTTCAAGCACTAAACCTTTGGGAGAAAGGATGGTTGCTTCATTTCTTGAAGAAATTAAGTTTACAGATTTTAAGAAAAACTCTAAGTTTTTTCTCAAGTAGGAAACTTTATACTCGAGTATAACTTAAGTTTATTCTCGAGTGAGACTTGTCATGAACTCGAGTTGTTGAAGCAATTCTCGAGAGAGCTTAGTGTCGTTCTCGAGAAAGCCATGTGTTCTCGAGTACTCCATGACTTTCCTTCTCGAGTTACTTCATTTCCGTCAAAATATTTTTCTATGTATTTTTCTCGAGAAGCCACATGTTATTTCTCGAGAAGGTCGGTATTACTTCTCGAGTAGCAGAATAATTTTCTCGAGAACAGAAATTCATTTTTTTCTCGAGCACTTCTTTTCTTTCTCGAGATGCCTAAATTCCACCTTCATATTTTTACTAAGTCTTTTTCTCGAGAAACAAAATATTTTTCTCGAGAAGGCTATGTTTTGTTCTCGAGAAGTAGAAAAGTTTTCTCGAGACCTAGAATATTTTTCTTGAGAGCCAAACATTTGTTCTCGAGATACTTCATTGTTTTTGAGTACCAGAATGATTGTTCTCTAGAACGAAACTTTATTCTTCTCGAGTACTTTCCTTCATTCTCGAAATTGTTGATTTCCACCTCCACATTTTTACTAAGTGCTTTTTTCGAGATCCTCATTATTCTTCTTGAGAATTAAAAAACCTTTTCTTGAGTTCTATTATTCTTCTCGAGAAATATTGTACTGTTTTCTGAATTTTTCTAAGTTTCGACAGACGTGATTTCAAATGTGATTAGAATATGATTGGTCCAAGTGTCATTTAGTTAATGTGATTATGACCGTTAGGTACGTCATATAAAAGGTCTTATCATAATCGACCAACCCTAAGAAGAAATACCTAAGTATTCTGTATCTCATATTCTCTTTCCAAAATCAGAAGCCGTCGATGTTCATAGCCTTCATCGCATTTCTACTTTCGATCCAGAGATTCAGAGCAAGTGATTCAATAGATCAAGATCTTCTACAACGATAGATTCTTTTCTTGATTGTGCTGAGTCCAAAAGTTTCAGATCCAGAGACTTAGTCATGTCTTCTTCAATCTATTTCTGACAGAGCTTCAAAGTTCAAGGAAGAAGAAGGGCTGAAGTTTTCAGATCTGAGATTAATACTGTTTGTATTTCTTTGTATTTCATTTTATTCTTATAGGAGATTATTCTCCGAGTGTCGAGGCTTTGTTCTCTGAGATTTTTGTAGGAAGTTTCTCTTCCGAGTGTAGATCCTATTTTGAGGTATTGAGTTGTAGGAACTTTGTTCTGAGTGGTAGGATTGTTTTCAATTCGAGAATAGTGGAGTAGTCGAGTCTAGTGCGTTACTAGATCGGTGAGGTGGAAAGTGGATGTAGCCAAGGTTGGGGAAACACTATAAATCTGTTGAATTTTCTCAAAGCGGTCAGCAAGGTAGCCTAAAGCCAAATTAATATTCTCAGAACTACCCAGTTCACACTTTGATCATGCGAACACCAAAGGAGCAAGCTTAACACCAACCACAAACAGAAGAACAAGCAGGTCTTATATTCATTGACACTTCTTTACAAGGCGAGGTATACGTAGCGAGAAATGATTTCGCTAGTACACAAGCTACAAATAGAAAGAACAAAACAAGCCGGGCGGACAGCACTGGAGATCGCCGAGACTTCCTAGTCCGCCAAGGTCGCCGAAGCTGCCCTAGCTGCAATTGCTACAAGCCGAATAGCACACGGAGTCTGCCGAGACCGCGAGGTCAAGAGGACACATCGTTATTCGCTGCCTGCTGAAGAACTGAGGAACAGACTGCCTACCCACCTGAGACCGGTGGACAGGTTATTGGAACTTGAACAAGCTGAAGCAGAAAACTAACAAGCTGCAGAAGCGACCAGCCGAGACCGCAGAGACCGCACACTTCAATGCCCAACTCCTGACTCCCTGAAGCCAGCCACACGACCTGCACACAGCAGACCGTCAGCGCTACTCAACCCGCGCGGACAGAAAACTGCAGACCACAACACATGCCCAAGCCCAACTTACTGTTCACTCCGTTACAGTAGATGTGCCAGGGGGGTTCTATTTATAGGTGATGTGAGGAGTGTGGTCACCACCCTAGTGCATAGAATCACCACGCCAGCCCACGCACTAGAAAAACATCCGTCTGCTGAGTTCGCAAAGACTTAGCCAGATTCCAAGAAAACTCCCAGAAGCAAGGCACCGATGTTCACTACCAGGAGGCCTTGAACCAGACCCCCCACACTATACAGACAAGGTACAGTCCGCACACATCATCATATGGACAGCCACAACTCCTTCAGTGACAGTCCACATAAACAAGAGGCAGTCCGCACAGCATAAGAGCAAAGCCTCCATCCTCCACAAGTCCACGACCAAAGGTAGTCCGCCCGGTCAATAACGGACTTGGCGAATACTGCGGACATATTGGACTTGTCACAGAATGTGACCAAGTCCAGTAAAACACCAAAGTCCTAGCACGAGCTCGGCGGACAACGCCCAGTCTGCCAATACCCGAAGCAGATCGCCAATTCCACCAAGGTGAGCAGCTCGCCAATACCACCAAGGTACGCAGATCGCTAATTCCACCAAAGTAAGCAGATTGCCAAAAAATACTCGCATAGCTGCCCAAACAAACGTCCAACTGACGGACTCCGACACCAGTCCGTGCAGTCCTCCACAGTAGTTAGCATATGTTGTACCACCAGAGCTCGGCAAGGGCCACAACCAAAATCCATGGCCAGTCCGCCAAAGCGAACATCGTGGACATGCCAGTCCGCAAGCCTCCCGCGGATAGGGCACCCAATCTGTCGATTAACACAATCTTGCAAAACACAAGGTCGCTGAATAGAGCACTGCCTACAGCCCGCAAACTGCAGTCCGCTCAGTCCGTTTCGCTAGGCCCGACGTCCTTGGCCATAGGCCAACCAAGCCGCAAAACAGACCGATCTAGCCGCATACCAGGCCACACAGGCTGCTCCTCAACAGCCAAGCCAACAAGACACCCAACACCCAGGCCGTAACCATGCAGTCCGCCCAGGCCGCAGACTCAGACCGCTCAGGCCGCACAAGCTGCTCTTCAACAGCCAAGCCAACCAAGGTCACCAGGGCGCACCAGAAGTTCGCCCAGGTCGCGGACTCAGACCGCTCAGGCCGCACCAGCTACTCTTCAACATCCAAGTCAGCCAAGGTCGCCAGGCCACACCAGAAGTCCTCCCAGGCTGCAATCTCAGTCCGCACAGGCCGCTTAGACCGCCCGGTCTGTCCATCACCCACTTCCACCTCACAAATTTCAACACTCCCAATTGAACTGAGAAGTGGTGATCAAGCCCAGCAAGCTACGTAACTGCTGAAAAGGCCCCTTTGACAGCAGCTTCGTGAAGATGTCAGCAATATTATCTTCATTACGAACATGCCCGACCAGAAGAGATCCTTCCAACACCTTCTCCCTTATGAAGTGGTGCTAGATCTCAATATGCTTGGTCCTTGCGTGACACACTGGATTGTTTACCAGTTTGAGAGCACTCTCATTGTCACTCCGGAGTAAAGTAGGCCCTTGAACTTCTTCATGAACATCCTCTGCAAGCCTCCGCAACCAGATGCCTTCCCAAGCAGCTAAGGCTGAAGCCTTATACTCAGCTTCTGTAGTAGACACGGACACAAAAACCTACTTCTTGCTACAACATGAAATACAAGCTAAACCACAAGTGAAAACATAACCCGAAGTTGATCTCTGATCATCCGAGTCACCACTATAGTCAGCATCCGTGTATCCAAGCAAAGCAAAGTCCGCACCTCTACGATAGAGGAGTCCCATGTCAGAAGTTGTCTTGACATACTTCAAAATGTTCTTTGTCGCTACTAGATGAGACTTCCTTGGTTCAGCCATAAAACGACTTACTCGGCCAACAACATAAGCAATGTATGGCCTTGTAATCGTCAGGTGGATCAAACTCTCTACAAGAGCCCTTAACACCAAGGGATCAGGAAGAATCCTTCCTTCATCTCGTCGAAGCTTCAGCCCATGTTCTACTGGAGTAGAGAAACTCTTCCCTTCGCCCATGCCAAATCGACTTACAATGCAATCTGTATATCCCTTCTGGAAAATGAGAATCCCGCACTCCTTCCTCTTCACTTCAAGACCGAGAAAGTGATGAAGCTTTCCCAAGTCTTTCATCTCGAAGTGTATAGCAAGCTCAGCCCTGAGCCTTGCTACTTCCTCATCCGAATTTCCTGTGACGATCATGTTATCAATATACTGTAGGAACAAGACTTGAAGCTCCCCCTTCTTCTTGACAAACAAGCTAGAATCTGAGTTGGAAGCAAGATAACCGCATAATTGCAAATCCAAGTCGCTGATCTTCAGAAACAAATCCAAGTCGCTGATCCATGAAGATGTCCTTGTCAATTTCTCCGTAAAGAAAGGCATTCTTTACATCAAGCTGCCACATCCTCCATCCCTTGCAAGCAGCCAAGGCGATCACCACTCAAACTTAAGTCATCTTTACAACCAGACTAAATGTCTCCTCATAGTCTTCTCCAAACTGCTGTGAGAATCCTCGAGCAACCAGGCGAGCTTTGAACCTATCAATGCTCCCATCAGCCTTATTCTTCAACTTATACACGCACTTGCAAGTCACTGGAGTAATGTCATCAACCTTGGACACAAGGTCCCAGGTTTCATTCTTCTTGAGAGTAACAATCTCTTTCTTCATCGTATCATTCCACTCCTTGACTCTAGTGGCCTCATTGAAGTTTACAGGCTCTCGCTCATCCAGAGGACCTGCAAAGAAGCAAGAGACAAAGCTCACTGCATTCCCATCACAGTATTGAGAAGGTGGCTTCACAACCATCTTTGATCTCCGAAGAGGTTGTTCCTTGCTCACTATCTCTGTTGCTTCTTCAAGATCAACAACACCTTCAGGCAAGCTTTGAGCAATGCTACCCCTGCTTCCTGAGCCAGAAGCCTCAGCACCAGAACTTGAAGCAATAGGAGCTGCTGGAGAAACAAGTAAGCTCCTATTCTAGACCTTCAACAGCCACCTTCTGCTCTCCATCAACCTTGCTTCCGGTTAGCTCAACCGAGCCACCTCCATACGACGTCAGTTCGTTAAAGACTATATCTCTTGACACAACAAACTTATTCGTCACAGGATCCATGCATTTTTGTCCCTTCTTCCGCTCATCGTAGCCAACAAAGACAAGCTTCCTTTCCTTTGCATCTAGCTTGGTCTGTGAAGCATCCGGGACATGCACATAGCAAGTTGATCCGAACACCCGGAGGTGTTCCACACTAGGCTTCTCCCTCAGCAACTGCTCAAAAGGAGTCTTCATGTTGATCGGGCTAAGCGGCATCCAATTGATTATGTAAGAAGCATAAGACATCCCCTCTGCCCAGAAGGACCTTAGAATGTCTTTCACATGAAGCCAGCATTTTCAAGTCTCCGTTAGATGACGGATCTTCCGCTACGCTACTCCATTTTGTTGTGGAGTGTGAGCACAAGTAATCTCTCTGTGGATCTCATGCTTCCTACAAAAGTTAGAAAACTCGGATGAGACAAACTCACCACCGTTATCTGTTCTAAGCTTCTTGATCCGCAAGCCAAGCCGGCCCTCCACCAACTCCTTGAACTCCACAAACAAACGAAAAGCTTCAGACTCCTCCTTCAAGAAATATACCCAAGTGTATCTTGAGTAGTCACCAATCAGCACAAGCATGTATCTGCTCCCGCCAAAGCTTGCAGTGACGGTTGATCTCATCAAGTCTCCATGGATGCACTCCAATGGTCTCTTTCTCCTCGTTTGTGATTTATCAAATGGAAGGCGATGAGCCTTTCCGTACAGACATCCTGCGCAAACATGACCGTCGCCAAATGAAGTTATCTTAGGCAAGCCTCTTACAAGGCTTCTGTTAGCCAAAGCCTTCAGCTTATCCATTCCTACATGCCCCAGCCATTCATGCCAAATAGCAGCGCTATCGTTTGCTCTCATCCGATCAATATAAGAGTTAGTAGCAAGAACAAACAAGTTCTTAACTCTCCTCCCAACATGAGCAACAGCAGCCTTAACTGCCGATACGTTGCGAAGGAACTTCACTTCTGTTGGCCCAAACAGAACGTGATAACCCGTGTCGACCGCATTGGTCACAGAGAAGAGGTTCTTCTTCATGCCCGGTACGTGATACATACTCCTTAACGTGAGTGGGCCCTTATAACTACCCAAAGACACAACCCCCTCTTTCTCTACTGCATAAACAGTATTATCAGCAGTTATAATAGCTTCATTACCTGAGTTGGCTTGCAGAGAAGAGAACTTCGACTTGTCTACGGTGAGGTGATGACCACATCCGGAGTCCACGATCCAATCATCGTTGAAGTTTACAGTGGACAAGGCATGGACACAAGCGCCCTTCATGAAGGCTCCACCCCATCTAGCTTCCTCGCTCTTAGAGCAAGCTTCCTCCTTGCCTACAGCATGTCCAGGCTGCAGTTTGACCTTGTAGTCACGCTTTAAGTGTCCCCACTGATGACACTTGTAGCACTTTAGGTTCTTCTTCCAATCCTTCTTAGGAGCAACGCTCCTCTCTAAATGATGAGAAGTTGAAGGATCATTTTCAGCAATGGTCTTCTTCTTCTTCCCATCCCATCCTTTCTTCTTCTTACCTGAGAAGAGAGCTTCCCTGCCTTCCTTAGTGACTGTGACTCCAGCCATATGCCTTGCTAAACTCTCCTGTGAAGCAAGCAGGTTTTCAAGCTCTAGCAGAGATGGCTGAGTAGCCCAGCCTTGAACAGATGTCACAAAGGTAACATACTCATTCCGCAAGCCGCGAATTATTTGCCTTTTCATCTTAGCCTCAGAGATAGGCTCATTCGGATCAAGCGTTAACAGCTCCGCACACAAGCTCTCCATCTTCAGAAAGAACTTTGAGATGGTTAGGTCTCCTTGAGTTGTCCTTGCCAACTCATTCCCTAGAAACTGAATTCTAGCCACATTCTTCCTATTGAACAACTCATCAATGGTTGTCCAAATGTCAGCAGCACACTCACATCCAATGATGTGATCAAACAGTTCTGGTGACACGACCCTCTTGAGAACAAACTCCGCCTTAGCATTTGTTTTTCTCCAGAGCCTCACCTGCTCAGTAGTATCAAACGCAACAGTCACTTGCTGTCTGTCATCACCACAGACGACCTCCCATAGCTCCTCACCCAGAGGGTAACTCTTTATGCACGACTTCCACTTTTAAAGTTCATTAGCGTCAAGAGTTAGATACCAAGACCTCTTGCATAGCTTACTTCCATTGCAACAACCGTTGGTCAAGCTAACTTCCAGAAGCACAGAGAACCAACACAGGTTGATCACCACTCAAGCACCAAGCAACAACACTGGTTGAACAGCGCTCAAGCAACTGAACTTGGCCCTGATACCATGTTGAATTTTCTCAAAGCGGCCAGCAAGGTAGCCTAAAGACAAATTAATATTCTCAGAACTACCCAGTTCATACTTTGATCATGCGGAAACCCAAGGAGCAATCTTAACACCAACGACAAACGGAAGAATAAGCAGGTCTTATATTCATTCACACTTCTTTACAAGGCAAAGTATACGTAGTGAGACATGATTTCTCTAGTACATAAGCTACAAACATAAAGAAAAAAACAAGCCGGTCAGATAGCACTGGAGACCGCCGAGACCGCCTAGTCCGCCAAGGTCATCGAAGCCGCCCGAGCTGCAACTGCTAAAAGCCGAATAGAATACGGAGTCCACCGAGACCGTGAGGTCAAGCGGACACACCGTTATTCGCTGCCTACTGAAGAACTGAGTAACAGACTGCCTACCTGCCTGAGATCGGCAAACAGGTTATTGGAACTTGAACAAGCTGAAGCAGAAAACTGACAAGCCGCAGAAGCGACCAGCTGAGACCGCAGAGACCGCACACTTCAATACCCAACTCCTGGCTCCTTGAAGCTAGTCGTGCGACCTGCACATAGCAAACCGTCAGCACTACTCAACCTGCACGGACAGAAAACCACAGACCGCAACACTTGCCCAGGCCCAACTTACTGTTCACTCCGTTACTGTAGAAGTACCGCGGGGTTCTATTTATAGGCGAGGTGAGGAGTGTGGTCACCACCCTAGTGCATATAATCACCACCCCAGCTCGCGCACTAGCAAAACATCCGTCCGCTGAGTCCGCAAAGACTTAGCCGAATTCTAAGAAAACCGCCAGAAGCAATGCACCGATGTTCACTACCAGGCGGCCTTGAACCAGACCGCCCACACTATGCGGACAAGGTACAATCCGCACAGTCCGCACACATCATCACATGGACATCCATAACTCCTTCAGTGATAGTCCGTATAAACAAGAATTAGTTCGCATAACATAAGAGCAAAGCCTCCATCCGCCACAAGTCCACGACCAAAGGCAGTCCGCCCGGTGAACAACGGACTTGGCGAATACTGTGGACATACTGGACTTGTCACAGTATGTGACCAAGTCCAGTAAAACACCAAAGTCCTAGTGCAAGCTCGGTGAACAAGGCCCAGTCTGACAATACCCAAAGCAGATCGCCAATTCCACCAAGGTGAGCAGCTCGCCAATACCACCAAGGTAAGCAGATCGCCAAATCCAACAAGGTAAGCAGATCGCCAAAAACTACTCGCACAGCTGCCCAAACAAATGGCCAACTGCCGGACTCCGACACCAGTCCGCACAGTCCTCCACAACAGTTAGCACCTGTTGTACCTCCAGAGCTCGTCAAGGGCCACAGCCAATCTCCAAGGCCAGTCCGCCCCAGCGAACACCACAGACACTCCAGTCCGCAAGACTACTGCGGATAGGGAACCCAATCCGCCGGTTAACACAAGCTTGCAACACACAAGGCCGCTGAATAGAGCACTGCCTACATCCCGCAAATCGCAGTCCGCTCAGTCTGTTTCGCCAGGCCCGTCATCCTTGGCCATAGGCCAACCACGCTGCACAACAGACCGATCAAGCTGCATACCAGGTCGCACAGGCCTCTCCTCAATAGCCAAGCCAACAAGACATCCAATACCCAGACCGCAACCCGCAGTCCGCCCATGCCGCAGACTCAGACTGCTCAGGCCGCACAAGCTGCTCTTCAACAGCCAAGCCAGCCAAGGTCACCAGGCCGGACCAGAAGTCCGCCCAGGCTGCGGACTCAGACTGCTCAGGCCGCACAAGCTTCTCTTCAACAGCCATGCCAGCCAAGGTCACCAGGCCGCACAAGAAGCCCGCCCAGGCTGCGGACTCAGTCCGCATAGGCCGCTTAAACCGCTCGGCCTGTCCATCACCCACTTCCACTTCACAAATTTCAACAAAATCTTGGTGTCATCTGTGTGTGTTTACTTATTTTTTCGTGCATCGCTCGTTCAATTTTTATTCCGCAAAAAGTCGCAGAACTCACCTATTCACCCCCCTCTAGGTGATTTAGGTAGACAACTTAAACACTTTTCAGTTCGTGATTAGGACAAACCTTAATACAAATACATTAAACAAATAATGCATAGGTATAGTATATAAAGAAGTAAAAGCTGTAAATTAAATAGTGCTTATCACCACAATGCCTTGTTTAATGGCCTCTTGTTGGCCAAGATTGTGTACTTTGGGCTGCGATAGAGCATAATGTGATGCAACTGACTCCTCTACCTTCCCTTTCTCCGCATATAATGCACTAACATTTTTTTCTATACTTGGAGGACCACAGTAACATTCTTGAACAATATGTCATGGCTTGCTATAAGTATAGCAAATAATTAGGCCTCTCCTAAAAGTCTCTTTAGAAGTAACAGAAGAAGTTGGCTCCAAAAACCTAGACTTCTTCCTCCACATGTTATGCCCAGACTTTACAGAGATCAGCACCTTTAACTTCAGCTTCTTCACAGCTAAGTCCTTATTTCATTGAACCCGCTTTATATCCTGCACCAGGGATCGAGTAGTGTTCACCAAGGTCAGAAAGCCCTACATCATCGGACCTGATAGAAGTAATCTCAGATCATCCCGGATACCTTCATAAACCTGTTTGTCTTACTCTCCTTATCAGCAAAAGTGGAATCTACATAACGATTAAGTTTGGTAAACTCGTGCAGATAGTCATCCATTAGATTGTCATACTGAGTCAACCTCTAGAACCAGATCTCATTCACAATCCGTTGAACAAAATGGAGATATATTTCCTGAAACAATCTCAAAAACTCATCCATCGAGACTTTAGTTAGTTGTCTGGCCGCAAACTAATACAGCTCTAACTCGTCCAACCAAAGCCTCGCCTCTCCATCCAACGGTAAAGTAGCTAACGTGACTTTCTGCCCTTCCTTCATCTCTATTGTCGTCATGGTTTCTCTTTATCTGAGAAAGCCAATCTTCTACTTGAGTTGGGGTTCCAGTACCTGTATACGTAGGAATATTAAAGCTCAAAAAGGGCTCTAATTGCAAATCCATAGCTTGTTTTTCTTCTAATAGATCTTTAACCACTTGCCTCATCATCACAGGCTCAACTATGCCAACTATCTTCGGGGCTGCTACAGGAGTAGGAGGTTATACTAGCCTTCTTGGTTGGACATTGATCAATGTAAAGACACCTTTCGCAACTAAGAGAATAGTCTCAGCAGAAGGTGTATTCAAATCAACCAATACACCACTCTCAGTAAGTACTTTGGTTGAGACTACCCCCGCAACACTCTTAGTCACCTATAATCATAAAACACATAATTAAGCGACTATCAACATTGTAAACAGCAATAATAGGAACATGCATGTTTCTCAAACATGTGTAATTTTCATCCTAAGTTGACATTCATGTGTATTTGATATTCAAATGGTGATGCATACACGTGCTCACCACCCCTTAAAAGAACTCGGCCACGAATTCAAAAAAGAAGGGATCGACACTAGAAGTTGATACCAAATTGTATCATCCTTCCTATCACAAAGAATATAACAAAATGTCTGAAAGAATTAGTGCCTAACCACCTAGAGGGGGGTGAATAGGTGTAATTCCTTTTTCTTCTAAGGCAGCAAATCTATTCAGTTAATTACTTAACAACAGATAAATCTATAGCTAACACAACACAGATTCACAGAATCACAGCAACACAGAATGCACACAGATTTTATAGTGGTTCCCCAAGGTCTGGGTACATCCACTTTCCCCCTTCTCCTATCTAGCAGTGTGCTAGATTCGGCCTAACTTCTTCACTTCACCTCAGATCCTCAGATCTTACAGTAGCTCAGAACCCCAATAGGGCTCCAACAACTCAGAGTGAGTCCACACTCCTACAGCTCAGGCAAACTGCCCTACCTCAGCCTTCAACTAGGTCTACAACTCAGATATCACAATCTCCTACAACTCAGGCTCACAGCCTTACCACTCAGAGATCTAAATCTCCTACAACTCAGCCTTTATAAAATAGGCTTACAGCTCAGATCTTAAACAGATCCTACAAAAAAATAGATTTAACAAATGTATTTTTACCACCACCCTGGTAGAGAGAAGGGATGGATGGCTTCTTGATCAGTTCTTGGAAGAATCTGATGGCAGAGAACAACCTCTCTTAGCTTTCTTCAAAGCTTCTTGAATCTGAACTCAGTAGGGTTGAACTCCTATGAAGTTGATCTTCAATCAGCTTCTTTCTTGATATTCAGATCTCAATCTGAATCCTTCTTGGCAGCCTGGTTCAGCAATTGCACTTCACTTCAATAGATGGAGCTCTCTCTCTCCAACTTCTTCTTAGATCTTCTAATGAAAATCTTCTTAAATATGTATGTGTCAATTCTTTTCTAGTCTTCTCTGTCACACTTTTGTTGATGAAGAATGTCTTTAAATAGACTTCCTTCATGGTAACCGGCTGATTCGGTTTTTAACAACCTTCTAACAGATCTGACAGTTGCAGTAGACCGGTTGGTAATGACAGCTGTCAAGTCATCCAATCACTTCTTGAAATTCTATCTGTCAGCAAAGTGTCGAGACTAAACTTCATCATGTGTCGACATAAGTAGACTAAGTGTCGACACAAGCCTTGATGGTGTCGACACAGCTTCCTTAGTGTTAACAATGCTTCTCGACACTGCATCTGTAGAATGTGCCGACATTGATTCTGTGTGTCGACACAATTACTTCTTCTCTTTAACTTTGTTGAAACTCTGCAGTGTGTCGACACAAGTCCTGTGTGTCAACATAGTTGATGTCCACAAAGTCTTCTGTGTGTCGACACTGCTCTGTGTGTCGACACATTCACTTATTTTATCTAACTTTGCTGAAACTCTGGAGTGTGTCGACACAAGTCCTGTGTGTCGACACAGTTGATGTCGATAAAGTCTTCTGTGTGTCGACACTGCCTTGGTGTGTCGACACAGCTGATGTCGACTAAACTTCTCTGTGTGTCGGCATTGCCCCTATATGTCGACACAGTTGATGTCGACTAAGCTTCTCTGTATGTCGACACTGCGTCTATATGTTGACACAGTTTCTTCAGGTGTTGACATAACCTTTCCAAGTGTCGACACAAATAACTCCAAGTGTCGACACAGCTTTTCTCTAGTGTCGACACAGCTTCTTCTGGTGTCGACATATGGACTTAGAAACGTTTTCCTGCATTCTTGCATTTTCTTAACCAGCACATATAAACTCAAAATAACATCAAATACATCTTGATGTATATCATTGAGTAGGGTGAGGCTTCTTCAAATCTGGTACACATTTTCCAATGTACCCAACAATCTCCCCCTATTTGGAGAAGTCATAACTCTTATTCAATGATATACGCTATTCATAACAAATATACAATATGATGTATAACAACATTATTTAACATGGTAACTTCTAAAACAAAACATATATAACAAATCATCACGAAATAATAATGCAACCAGAATAAGCATTAATTATTATTTTGTTTCAACTTTCAATAGTTTCTTATCAAAAGTATACATAGATTTCAATACTAAAGATTACAAAATTGTAAAATCTTAGTAAATCTATCCTAAGGCTGCTCAGGCTCCTTGATGACTATGCCTTTGCCTGATTTGATCTTGGCTTGGACAGGAGCATCTGTATCATCAGCTGGCTTCTTGCCCTTTAGATCTTTCTTCTTTAGCTCTTCAGCCCTTATTCTTTGCCTTTCAAAGTAGTGAAAGGGCTTTGGGAAATATTTGCTAGGCTCCTCAGCATTAGGAGGTAGCTTCCCAGCTTTAGCCTTTCTTCTATACTGAACAATGGCTTCTTGCCTTGCTTCATGCTTTTGTCATTCTTGCTTTGAATACCATTTTCCCCTGTCATGGCTCTGGTCCTTTACAACTTTCCATGCAGTCAGTATAATGTTCCTGGATGTTGGACTCCACTGCTCAAAATCAGGCTTCAACTCTGCCTGTTCTCTGAATCTTTTCTTAGATAATAGAGCTTCTTGCTCTTTGTTCAAAACTGCCTCTAGCACTGGCATGTCTACTTTCTCAAGGATAATATTTTGAGCACCTTCTGGAGGGCTGTACATGGACTGTACTTCTTGGTGAATCATTTTAAAATCAGTTGGAGGATAAATTACTTGAGCAACTTCAGCTTGATCACCTCCAAAATAAGCAGGATGTATACCTGACTAAGCTACATTGTCATCATCACAGAGGGGTGGATATCCAAGGGTGGCTCTGATGCTATTAGATATCCATTTAGCATGATCAGAGCCTGCTTTGACTAATACTCTCTCCCCCCTTATGACTTCTCTTGCAACATGATCCCTGAGGTCATCTTTTTGAAATCTTATTTGCTCATCATGAAAATTTACACCATCTTTATAAAAAGACTTTAACTTTAGTAGCTGTACAGACATAGTCTTTTGAGAATCCTTAATAGCTATTTGGACAGCAGCTAGTCCTTCCTGTAATTACTTGTCAAATCTGTCTTGGCTTTAGTCCTTTCTTCAGTGTGGGCAGAAGCAAGATTCTTCATTTCTGTAACAATCACATTATGTGATTCTATCATATTATCATTCATTCTAATTTGATTCTCTAGGACATAGCCTTGCTTGACAGCTATATCATCAACTTGAGTCTTGATCTTTTCTTGATATGTTGCTAGGAAAACCACAACATTGCCTCCTTTGTGAAAGCAATATATCATCTCCTTCTTATTCTGATTCACTTAAAATCTTATGGATTTTATATCCTGAGCCATGGAGAATTGTAGATCTTTATGAGTTTCATGCATATATTTCTCCATGGCAATCCTTTGCACATCTAGCTTTACTTGTAATGAGACTAATAAGGAACTATAATCTGTAGCTGGAGCAGATTGTGGAGCAGTTTGTAAAGCCCTCTTATAGCTTTGGCTCCTTCTTTTGAAAACCATTAGCTTCCTCTTTTTGGCTTGAATTTCTGCTTCATCTTCTGAAGCTGAGGTACTGACAATGTCAACTCTCTCTTTACTACTAGGAGGCAATTCCTGTGTAGTCCTAGGTAGCTCCCCATAAGTCCCTTGCTCCTCCCCCACAGTACTTACTTGCTCCTTCTTATTGTTAACTTGCTCCCCCTCAAGATCTGCCTTCTCCACCTTAAATTCAGTTTGCCCTAGATCAGGGAACAACTCTTCAAGGGTAAACTCTTGTTGAGTTGGGACTGGAGACATTCTTATCTCTGGAGCATTATCAGTAGCAGATGTATCTTCCATGATAACATCTTGTTCTTGACTGTTCAGTTGTGTTGGCTGGTAAACATCAATCAAAGATTCAATTAGTGTTTCATCTTTATCAATGAGAATTGATTGATTAACCTCTTAAATTACCTCAAGGATTGTTTGTGTAGCCATTTCACTGTCCAAGTGGGTTGGCTCTTCCTCAAGATGAGGCTCCCCCTGCACTTGAGTACTGTCTGCAATATCTTGTGCAGGTGATTTTTCAGGAATCTCTTGCCTTTCTTCCTCAGGCATATCCTTAGTTAGGACCCTATCCCATCTAGATATAATCCTTATATCCATTCTCCTCATATGATTAATATTTAAACCAGCAGTCTGTGTGATTACTTTTGGAATTATTCCAGCCAAATAGAGACTCATAATCCCTCCCAGATTTGGTTTCATAATGCTTTTCATAATCTTTTCAAATATTACTGCAGACCAATCAGTAGTTAGTCTGTAGATGATCCTGGTCATCAGGCTGAACATATAGGCAGAAATCCTATCATGCCCCCTGGCTTACAGAGAATAACTTTGCCAACTATTTCTGAAAGAAATTTGCCTTGCTGATTCATTCCTTTTCTATTCATTACTGATCCAATCTTCAAGGTGGGATCCAATCCACACCATTGAAGTGCTTCCCTTGTCTTGGATGAGGTAACTTCTACTTCTTCTTGAATTCTTGGTAGTTGAAGAGTTTTCCTCAAGTTCTTCAAAGTTAGTTTAACTTTAGCACCATGAACTATAGACTTGATCTTAAGTCCAGTTGAATCTATAGAAGCTGCGCCATAGAAATCTAGAACTTCTTTCTTCCAAATTTTTGTTATTTCAGATACCAGAAATTCTAACCCATTTTCAGCAATTAGGGTTACTACGACTTTTATTTCCAGTTCCGCATTATCAAAGGCATTGCTTACAAGCTCAAACCTTCATTGACATTGTATTGTAGCTTCGGCATCATTAGGGTTGAGTGAAAGCTTGGATTGAGAAGAGAGAAGTTGTCGACACAAGGTTTTGGTCTCGAAACTATGGAGAGTGTGTAAACAGACTATGTTGTTGACCTATTTATACCTTTATTAATAAGGAAGGTCAAAAGGCTCGTCAAAATCCTCTTAATGTGTCGACACTGTTGAAATGTGTCGACACAGACTTCTAATGTCTCGACATAAGTGTTGACATCTATGTGTCGACACTTATTCCATCTACACTCGACGAAATTTGCGTTGATCCTAAGTGTCGACACCACTTCTGGATGTGTCGACACCACTTATGGATGTGTCGACACCACTTCTTTAAATTGTCGACACCTATTCCCTAGATGTGCCGACACCACTTTTCTGGAATGTCGACACCAACTACTATGTGTCGACACAGACAACTTCTTGTGTCCACACAATTTTACTTAGCCAAATTTTGTAAACTAATTTATGTTCAACATACCTATTTAAATTTTGAAATTGTTGAATTTAGTTTCATCTAAAGGCTTAGTAAACATGTCAGCTAGTTGTAAATCAGTACTAACAAATTCTAAAGAGATATCCTCTTTCTCTACATGGTCTCTAAGAAAATGGTACCTTATTTCTATATGCTTTGTTCTACTATGAGAAACTGGATTATGTGCAATAGAAATAGCACTAGTAGAATCACATAATAATGGGGTTCTACTTACCTGGATACCATAGTCTTCTAACTGATGTTGTATCCACAATAGTTGTGTACAACAACTTCCAGCAGCAACATACTCTGACTCAGCTGTGGAAATAGCCACACTGGTCTACTTCTTATAGCTCTAAGACACCAATCTTCCTCCTAGAAATTGACAGGTGCCTGTAGTACTTTTCCTATCTACTTTGCAACCTGCAAAGTCTGCATCTGAATAACCCATTAGTAAAAAATCTCTATTCCTAGGATACCAAAGGCTTAGATTAGGTGTTCCCTTAAGATATCTCAAAATCCTTTTTACTGCAGTAGGATGAGATTCTTTAGGGCAGGATTGGGACCTAGCACAGACACATGTAGCATATATGATATCTGGTCTGCTAGCAGTCAGATATAGGAGGGAGCCAACTATTCCTCTATACAAAGTTTCATCTACAGGTTTCCTTAAATCATCTTTACTTAGAGAGACACTTGTCCCCATTGGAGTTCTCATGGTAGTGGATGATTCCATACCATATTTCTTAATTAACTACAGGGTGAACTTAGACTGGGATATGGACAAGCCATCTTCAGTTTGTCTTACTTGGAGACCCAAGAAGAACTTAAGTTCTCCCACACTGCTCATTTCAAATTTCCCTTGCATAAGTTTTGCAAACTTTTTACAAAGGTTACTTTCAGTAGAACCAAATATTATGTCATCAACATATATTTGGACTAGGATTATCTTTCTTTTGGATTCCCTAAGGAATAGAGTCTTATCTATTTTCTCCCTTGAGAATTTGTTCTCAATGAGGAAAGTAGATAGGGTTTCATACCAAGCCCGTGGAGCTTGTTTTAACCCATACAAAGCTTTCCTAAGTCTATAGACATAAGTAGGATAGAGTGGATCAACAAAACCTGAGGGCTGCTCTACATATACCTCCTCTTTTTAGTCTCCATTTAAGAATGCAGACTTAACATCCATCTGGAACACTTTGAAGCCCTGATATGCTGCATAGGCTAGGAAAATCCTAATAGCTTCCAACCTAGCCACTGGAGCAAAGGTCTTATCAAAGTCTATGCACTCCTCCTGTCTGTATCCTTTGGCAACTAGTCTTGCCTTGTTCTTCACTATGATCCCACTCTCATCCAGCTTGTTTCTGTATATCCACTTTGTCCCTAAGACATTATGGTCGTTTGGTTTTGGAACCAAATCCCAGACCTTGCACCTTCTGAACTGATTTAACTCTTCCTGCATGGCATCAATCCAGTGTGGGTCCTTAACAGCTTCTTCAAATCTCTTGGGCTCCACTTGAGATAAGAAGGTAGAGCAAAGAATTGTGTTCAACTTCCTGCTCCTTGTTTGTACTCCTTGTCTAGGATCACCAATAATTTGGTGTGCAGGATGATCCTTCAACTGTCTAACTACTGGAGGTAATCTATCAGCAGTTTGATCTTCTCCAATTTCTTCTTCATGCTGCACCTCATGGTCTTCATCAGCATCTTGAGTGTCTTGTACTCCCCCTGGACAGCAACTACCATTTTCCACATCCTGCTTAGCAGTTGGAACTTCTCTGATAGTAAGCTGGTCCATCTTCTGCTATATAACTGTGGAGCTACAAGAACTACTTGGCAACTCACTGTTAATAAGTCTAGTTTCATCAAAGATAACATGAACTGACTCTTCTACAACTTGAGTAGTCAAGTTGTAGACCCTATAGGCCTTACTATTGTTGCTGTACCCGACAAATATCTCATCTTGGGATTTGGCAGCAAACTTAGTTAGGTGAGATTTGCCATTGCTAAGTACATAGCACTTGCAACCAAAGATCCTAAAATAGGATAAGTTTGGTTTTCTGCCTTTCACAACCTCATAGGGTGTCTTTTTGTGGCTTTTGGTGATGGAAGCCCTATTGAGCACATGACATGCAGTGTTAACTGCCTTAGCCCAGAAATATTCTGGAAGAGAAGTATCACTCAATAGTGTTCTTCCAGCCTCAATAAATGTCCTATTCTTTCTCTCAGCAATGCCATTTTGCTGAGGTGTTCTAGGTGAGGAGAATTCCTGATGAATCCCAAACTCTTCACACAGACTTGTCATACTTTCAGATTGGAATTCAGTTCCATGGTCACTTCTGATTTTGACCACTGAACTATTTAATTAATTCTGAATTTGTTTGACAAAATTGTAGAAGACCTTTGGGGTTTCAGATTTCTGTCTCAAAAAAAATACCCATGATAATCTAGAATAGTAATCTACAACCACAAAAGTGTAGACCTTCCTACCTAGGCTCTGAACTGACATAGGACCAAATAAATCCATATGCAAGAGGTACAAGCACCTCACTGAATCCTTAGTTTTAAGGCTATGAAAGGTGGATCTAGTCTGCTTGCCTTTTTGACAAGCTGAGCATATCTCATCCTTAACACACTTAACTTGAGGACCATTCCTCACTAAATCTTTAATAAAGAGTTGGCCAATGGTCTTGTAGTTAAGATGGGCTAGCCTCTTGTGCCACTTGACACAATGAGAGACTTTCTCATCAGCCACAAGACAGATAGGAGAATTATTATTCTCACACTCAAAATTTAGGCAATATACATTTCTTTTCCTAAATCCAGTCAATATGACCTCTTGATAACTTGACCTTTTGATATGACACCCATTCTTGACAAATGAAATGTCATATCCTAAATCACTCAGCTGGCTAATGCTTATTAGGTTGTGTTTCAAACCCTTTACATAGGCCACTTGAGTGATTGTAACTGAGTTATTCGAAATGTTACCAAAACCTTTGATGACTCCCTTTTCAGAACCACCAAAGATAACTTTAGGCCCATTTAGCATAGGTGAGTAGTCCTTCAGCAATCCCCTTGTTCCAGTCATATGCCTAGAACAGCCACTGTCCAAGTACCATATAGGGGCATGGCAACTTGGACTCACCTGCAAAAGAGATTACTTAACCTTAGAACCCAAATAACTTTTGGGTGCTTGGTTCAAGTTAGTCTGAAACTTAACAAATCTGCCTGCAGCTTTTCTAACATGCAGACTGCTACTCTCCCTGACACTTGAATTGTGTCAACAGTATAAGGCAAAGTGGTCTATCTTGCCACAGCACCAGCACTCAAACTTATTATACCTCTTTTTAGGTATAACCTTAGCTGTATTGTTTATAACTGGTCTTTTGTTTTGTACTGGGGCTTTGCCTTTAGAATTGTACTTAGCAGTCCATGCAGTTTTCTTATAGCCTAATCCTGCCTTACCCTTTTGAGACACAAACTCATCAATCAAGGGAAATACAGATTTTGGCTTAGAAAAACTAGCCGCAATCTCCTTCTCTTTCTGAAGTCTATTTTCCAGACTTTTAATCTGATCATTCTTGAAAGTGATTGTTCCCATTTGAATAACAGTTATGTTTTTCAATCTGACAATCTCATTCAACTTTTGATCCAGCATCTTCTCTGAATCAGATGCAGCCAATTTAAGAGCTGCAATTTCCTTAGCCTGATTATTGGCCAGATTTTTGCTTCTCTTAAGTGCCTGCAATAAATCTCTATATTCATCTATCAGCTGATGAAGATCTCCTTCAGATTCAGACTCATCTTCATCTCTTGATGAAGATGCATCTGATTCTGACCCAGTGAAGTAATCAGAATCTACAGATACACATTTTACCTTACTAGGGCCAGGCTAATCCTGGCAGTTGTCTTCTTCAGAAACTGTCATCAATCCTTTGCATTGATGGTCTCCTGCTCATAGATAGAGTCCAATAATTGCATGAACTCATCATCTTCTTCTGCAAACAGACCAATATATGCCTCAGCCTCAGATTCTTACTCTGAAGTTGATTGATCTGTCAAACTTTTCTCTTTCTCAGCAACCAAGGATTTCTCCTTCTTGCCCTTGTACTGTGACTTCTTTCTTTTAGAAGACTCCTTTCTCCTGTCTGGATAGTCAGCCACAACATGTCCAGCTTTGTTGCATCAATAACATATAATCTTGGATGTAGTTTACTTGCTTGGCTTTGTCCCATTCCTGTCCTTCCTAGATGATTTCCTCTTTTGATAATAATCATCCTTGGACTGAGATGTGGAAGGCTTAGATTTCCACTGTTTCTTCTTTAAGAATCTCTGGAACTGCCTTGTAAATGTTGTAAAGTCTTCATCTGAATTGTTGTTGTCTGAACTGGGATTATCTGAGATAATTTATGCATCTCTCTTAGGAAAAGATGGAGACATTCTCCTATTTTTCCTTGTGGCTTCTACCTTGAAGGCCACTGACTTATCTTTATAGTCACCTTTTGTAATTTTCTCTTCCTCCTTTCTAGTTAACAACTGCATCTCATATGACAGCAAATTTCCAAACAGTGTTGGAGGAGAAATCTCAGCCAGTCTAGCCACTTCTCTTATGGCACAGATTTTTGTATCTCAATCCTTTGTCAAAGACCTAAGGAATTTATCATTTAACTCATAAGTACTGAACACTATTCCATAAGACATTAGTTCATTGACTATCCTATAAAACTTCTTATAGCATTCAGTAATACTTTCAGACTTGGCTTGTCAGAAACTCTCATATTATTGATTAAGCATAGATTTTCTATCTTACCTAACCTCTTCAGAACCCTCCATGTACACTATCAATGTGTCCCACATTTCCTTGGAGGTTTTGCAGTGTATTAGATTCTGGAATGTTGAATCATCAATGACACTTACTATAATATTCTGGGCTCTTTTATCCATTGTTGCCAAGATGATTTCATCCTTAGTCATCTCCGAAAAATCCTTTGGAATTCTTTGATTGGCAACCAGTACAGAAACCTTCATTGGAACATAAGGTCCTTCCTTAACTGTTATATAGATTCTAGGATCAGATGCCTTCATAAATAATCTGACCCTTTCCTTCCAGATTCCAAATATTTCTTTCCTACAAATGGGCAATTTCATTGAACCAAGTTCTTTATGGTTTTCTCTTGAACCCATTTTCTTGATCTTAATTCTGCCTTACAGATCTCACTCAGACTGTTAAGTCTAACTTTGAGAAACCTCCTTCTGATAATACTTGAAAGAATTATTGTCTAACCACCTAGAGGGGGGGGGGGGTGAATAGGTATAATTCCTTTTTCTTCTAAGGCAACAAATCTATTCAGTTAATTACTTAACAACAGATAAATCTATAGCTAACACATCACAGATTCACAGAATCACAGCAACACAGATTGTACATAGATTTTATAGTGGTTCCCCAAGGTCTGGGTACATCCACTTTCCCCCTTCGCCTATCTAGCAGTGTGCTAGATTCAGACTAACTTCTTCACTTCACCTCAGATACTCAGATCTTACAGTAGCTAAGAACCCCAACATGGCTCCTACAAGTCAGAGTGAGTCCACACTCCTACAGCTCAGGCAAACTGCCCTACCTCAGCCTTCAACAAGGCCTACAACTCAGAGATCACAATCTCCTACAACTCAGGCTCACAGTCCTACCACTCAGAGATCTAAATCTCCTACAACTCAGCCTTTATAAAACAGTCTTACAGCTCAGATCTTAAACAGATCCTACAGAAAAATAGATTTAACAAATGTATTTTACCACCACCCTAGTAGAGAGAAAGGATGGATGGCTTCTTGATCAGTTCTTGGAAGAATCTGATGGCAGAGAACAACCTCTCTTAGCTTTCTTCAAAGCTTCTTGAATCTGAACTCCGTAGGGTTGAACTCCTGTGAAGTTGATCTTCAATCAGCTTCTTTCTTGATATTCAGATCTCAATCTGAATCCTTCTTGGCAGCCTGGTTCAGCAACTGCACTTCACTTCAATAGATGAAGCTCTCTCTCTCCAACTTCTTCTTAAATCTTCTAATGAAAATATTCCTAATTCTGTATGTGTCAATTCTTTTTTAGTCTTCTTTGTCACACTTTTGTTGATGAAGAATGTCTTTAAATAGACTTCCTCCATGGTAACCGGCTGATCTGATTTCTAACAACCTTCTGACAGCTCTGACAGTTGCGGTAGACCGGTTGGTAATGGCAGTTGTCAAGTCATCCAGTCACTTCTTGAAATTCTGTCTATCAGCAAAGTGTCGAGACTAAACTTCATCATGTGTCGATACAAGTAAACTAAGTGTCGACACAAGCCTTGATGGTGTCGACACAGCTTCCTTAGTGTTGACATTACTTCTCGACACTGCATCTGTAGAATATGTTGACACTGATTCTGTGTGTCTACATAATTACTTCTTCTCTTTAACTTTATTGAAACTCTGCAGTGTGTTGACACAAATCCTGTCTGTCGACACAGTTGATGTCGACAAAGTATTCTGTGTGTCGACACTGCCTCTGTGTGTCGACACATTCACTTCTTTTCTCTAACTTTGGTGAAACTCTGCAGTGTGTCGACACCAGTCCTGTGTGTCGACACAGTTGATGTCGACAAAGTATTATGTGTGTCAACACTGCCTCTGTGTGTCGACACAACTGATGTCGACTAAACTTCTATATATGTCGACAATGCCTCTGTATGTCGACACAGTTGATGTCGACTAAGCTTCTCTGTGTGTTGACACTGCCTCTGTATGTCGACACAGTTTCTTCAGGTGTTGACACAGCCTTTCCAAGTGTCGACACAAATAACTCCAAGTGTCGACACAAGCATTCATAAGTGTCGACACAGCTTCCTCTAGTGTTGACATATGGACTTAGAAACTTTTTTCTGCATTCTTGCATTTTCTTAACCTGCACATATAAACTCAAAACAACATCAAATACACTTTGATGTATATCATTGAGTAGGGTGAGGCTTCTTCAAATCTGGTACACATTTTCCAATGTACCCAACAATGTCAGGCCAGGGTCCCACGCCATATTCCACGAACAAATGAAGGCGTTACAAAATGGAATACCACACATCATCGCAGCCTAACACGGAGTTGCATTCTATCAGAAGCACAGGAATAATAATTGAATGATAATAGTTGTCAACCTAAGTCACCTAGAGGGGGTGAATAGGTGAGTTGCGCATCTTTTGCGGAATAAAAAAACTTAGAACACAGCACATATCTATCTACCAAATTATCACAGACGAGACAATATTTATAGTGGTTCCACGATCTTGGGTACATCCACTTTCCCTCACCGATCTAGCAATCTACTAGACTCGGCTACTCCACTATCTCGGATTGAAAATCAATCCTATCCTCGGAACAAAGTTCCTACAATCTCAATCCAATCCAACTGGATCTACAACTCGGAAGGCAAAACTTCCTACAAACTCGGAGTTGAAAACTCCTACACTCGGAGAAAAAATTTTCCTACAAGAATCAAAAATTGTTTAAGAAAGTACAAACAAAGATTTTTCTGTCAGATCTGCAAACAGCAACCAGGATATTCTTCTTGTGAGCTTTACGACACTTTCAGATAAGTGAAGAAAATCTCGGCCAAAACTGAATCTTTTGTCTTACACGATCGAAAAGAGGATGAGCGATTGAGAAACGGTCTCGATCTGTAAAACTTCTTTAGTCTATTTCCTCTGAAGATTGAAGCCCTTGCCAGAGAAGAACAGAGGCGGCGACGGCTTTCGTTCCGTAAAGAGAGAGAGAGGAAACAGTGATTCTTTGGAAAGAGGCGGCTGCAAAACTTAGAATAATTTTCGTCTTGAAAAACTTGTTTTCTTATTAGGGTTTGTCGATTAGACAAGACCTTTTATAGGAGTACTAATAACGATCATAATTGGTTTTAATGACGTACACGTGCACCAATCATGTCACGGAATTTGAAAATCTGTCAAATCTAGACTTAGAATAAATTTCAAAGAAAATGAGGTCATATACACGAGTAGGAATAAAAATACTCGAGTAAGCAAAGAAATATTACTCGGGTATATAATTCATGACCACTCAAGTAGGTTGAAGACAACTACTCGAGTGTATATAATCAACTACTCGAGTACTTAGAAGATCTACTCGAGTACACAGAAAAGTTTCTCGGGAAGGAGTAGAACTACTCGAGTACATGTTGTACTACTCGAGTAGGAAGAATTGAACTACTCGAGTGATTAGAAGAACTACTCGAGACAAACACTTAGAAATATTCTGCACACGGGAAAAACAGCTACTCGAGTAGTCAGATTGAGCTACTCGAGAGGAAAAAAATCTTCTCAAGTATATGAAGGACTTACTCGAGTAATTCTTAACTAGTCGACACAGAGAAGAGAGTTACTCGACACAGTGTCGAGACCTACTCGAGTATATAAAGTACCTACTCGAGTAAATGACTTATAAAAAATTTCTGAGAAAGAGGAGTCTAAAACAGGAAGAGTAAACTACTCGAGTATGAACTACTCGAGACAGAATGAGCTACTCGAGTATCTAACTTGGACTACTCGAGTGTTTTACTTGGAAGACCTTAGAAATTGAATTCTAGGTAACTCGAGTAGGAAGAGAGATCTACTCGAGTAGTTAAGTAAGCTACTCGAGTATGTCAGTGAACTACTCGAGTGTTTTACTTAACTTCACGAGAGGAAGAATTTTCCTACTTGAGTATGCATAAGTTTTACTCGAGTATATCTCAAGCAATCTACTCGAGTAGTTAACGACCTACTCGACAGAAACACTTAGAAAAATTTTTGTCAGCAATTTTTCTTCTACTAGAGGGGAATCAGCATCAAGTCTTTTCACAGTCCTATAACTTGAATATGAAGTGTATCCCAATAGAGAGGATACACATGAGTCAACACTTCGGAACACACAATGAGCGATTATACTATATGGTCCTGTGTTTGGTAACCCATTGTAGAGTGACATTGGTCTTCACTTCCCATTGGAGTCCTGTAAACACATAACTCAAACGAAGCATCAAATACAAACTAATTCATCTTAGTTCTAGGGTGACTTCATCAAATCTGGGTTAATGTGGACATAGTTCCCAACAATCTCCCCCTATTTGTTGAAGTCAGAACCATTTACACTAAGGTGAATTATAGACATAAAAAGTGTTATGTATAAAAATGTGCAAGCAAGCAATAGACTATGAGAAAAGATAATAAGAGCAAAAACTTAGATTCATATAAATAAGAATGTCCAAAATTATCAACTCTACAGTCAATCATTTCACAATCTCAAATATTCTTGAAAATCAGCCTTGTTGTTGTCTGTCCAGTTTCTCTTGCCGTCTCCTCTGGTAGCAGTAGGGTTTAGGATAATATTTGGGAGGTCTTGGAGGGGCAGCAGGGTTGTTCCTCCCATACTCTTTGTCATAGATTCTCCTTTTGGTCATGGACTTTTCATAAAGTTACCATTCATATAAGCTGTAATGAATATTCTTGCTCTCATGGAATTCCATAACTAATCTGAGAGTTTCCAGAATCAGGGATTTGGAAGTTGGAGACCAAACTTCAGCATGTTTAGGAGCTTTATCAGGAACAGTCTTGCTAGCAGAAGGGCCTTCACAATATTTCCTTTTCTACTTGGAGGTTTTGATCTCTAGAGGAGCATGAAGGAGAATGTCAGCAGGATCTTCTTCCCAGCCTTGAACATAGGTGTCTGGAGGAGAAACTGAGTCTCCAGGCTTGGGAGAGAAGGTAGGTTGCAAATGAGCAGCTGGGGCAGAGGCAGCAGTAGTTAGAGGATTTAAGTGATGAGGAATGATGTTGGGGTCAACAATAAGGTCTGGTAGAATCTGGTTGTGCATCCAGACAGCAGTGTCATAGGTGTGAAATTTGACACTCTGTATATGGGCTAGCACATCATCATGAATTTTCTGCACATGAGTTTCCCATACAGCTGACTTCTGAGCAGCTGATTTGTTTACTTGTTCTTTGAGTTCTTTGATAAATCCCTCCCCCTTTCTGATTTCAACAGATAACTTCTCTATAGTATCTTCTTTGAAAAGACCAACTTCTTCACATAGTTTCTCTTTATTGGCTTCATTTTTCTTGTCCATCTCTATTTGATTGTTTGCAAGGGTGACACCTTGTTCCATAACTTGGCCAACACTAATGATAGTGTGGTCGAGGGCTTTTCCACCAAGTTGAAACAGGTATCTGAGCTTGTCAGTATTATTCTGGATTTCAGCAAATACTCTGCTTATCTCAGACTCAAGAGCAGTTACCTTGGTTGTAATGACAACTAGAGATTCATCAAAATATTTTCTCTGGTCTTGCAGCAGGAGAGAGATCTGGGACATCAAGTCTGGAGAGGAAGAAGCAGCAGCAGCAGTAGAAGGAGCAGCAGAAGGAAGAGGAGGAGCTATCCATGGAGCTATTTCTTCAATGAACACAGAGCTGTGAGCTCTGGTTGTATGAATGATAGCATCCCCTTCTTCCATAACATAAGGGATAGAGAAATCTAAGTTTCTGAGAGGAGCCTCTATTAGCAAAGCAGAGGGCTCATCAAAAATGAGAATGGTGTCTGTCAGTGGTTGAGAGGAATCAGGATTTGAAGCTGGAGTCCTGGCAGGAGAATTATCTGGAGATTGTACAGGAGTTGAGTCCTTGTGAAATTCAGAGGATGGAGCTAGAGGAGAGAGAGGAGGAGGAGGAATGGGCAGCACTTCTTCAGAGAGTTCAGCAATCATTGCATCTATGGCAGCAGCTGTTGAGAGAAGAGATTCTTGAGGTATCTGATCTAAAGGAGTTGCTGAAGTTTGAGGTGTATGAGGTAGGGAAGAAATTTCTGGCTGAGGAGATGAGGTAGTTTTGGATGGGGAGGGTATCCTGACTGAGATAGAAGGAGCAGGCTCCCCCTCACTTGGTGCACCAGAGGAGCTGGCCACATTATGAGGAGAGGGAGATGGAGTACTGTCCTCTAATACTGGGTCTTCTGGAACTTCTGAAAGCATAGCAGCTTGGGCATGATTCTTCAGTTTGAGCTCCCATCTCTGAATAGAAGAAATGGAGACCTTCTTCATGTGATGAAGAGGGGTCCCTTTGGAGAAGTTGAATACCTGAGGATTTGTTTCATGGAGGAGCAGAGAGATAATTCTGGCGAAGTTGGGGGATTTTAGGCTGTCCTTGATTTTGTCCAGAATCAGCATGCCAAACTGATATTTCTTGCGGCAGACAATGGCTTGCATTATTTCGAAGAAATACAGTGGAATGTCTCTTATGGAGTTGGTCTTGCACAGCAAAATCTTGTCAATAACATCAACCAGAAACTTCCCTTCTGCGTTCATGTCTGACCTTTTGATATACTGAGCGTCGACTGAAATGCCACAGAATAAGGCTGTTCTATCAGAGTCTTCATCATCTAAGTCATCTTCTTCGTCTAATATTGGCAATCGGAGAAGTTGAGAGACAGTGGTCTTGGAGGGTTTAATTTTCAAAACCATTCACTTTTGATTTTAGGACTAGTCCATGTCGCTTGACCTTCAGATTAGAGAAGAATTCGGCTACCTCCGGGAAGAGAATCCGGCAGGGTTCTTGCAGGATGAAGGATAATCCTGCGGTGTCTAAAAGAATCAGCAAGTTGTGAAAGTCGTCTGAAAGCTCGGCAATCCCGGTGGTAACAAGCTCTGAACCTACACCAATCTTGGAGACAACGGCCATGATCTAGAAAATGGGAAAAACTCTGTCGGGGGGAAGAGGAACAGTCGCGGATCTGCAATTTCTCGAATGAAGATGAAACAACAAACGGGTACTCGAGAGATTGGAAATGATTTCGTGTAGAATTAATTTGGAATTTCGAATTTATAAACCCTAGGTTTATGTCTAATCATCGAGAAGGAAATAACTTAAAAGGAAAGACGGCACAGGAAAATTTGAAATCTAAGAGGCATATTCACGAGAGGTAAAAGAAGTACTCGAGTATATAGGGAGTTACCCGAGTAGGTCCATTGAGTACTCGAGTAGGTCATGTCTAACTTGAGTCAGAGAAAGAAGAAAACTTTGAAAAACCAGATTTTGACTAACCTTTTAATTTCCTTTGCTTTCATGAAGTCCAAACTTCTTTAATCTTCCTTGTTGAGCATCCCAAGTTCAGTTTTGAAGAAGGAGAACTTGATCTCGTCCAGCGGCTTCGTGAAAATATCTGCGGCTTGCCTGTCTGTGGAGACATATTGGAGATCTATGTATCCATGCTCTACATGCTCTCGGATGAAATGATACATTAGCTCGATATGCTTTGTCCGGCTATGCGAGACTGGATTATTGGCTATTGCAATCGCGCTGGAAGAGTCGCAAAGCAGAGGGACATTCTTGAACTTCATGTTGTAGTCTTCGAACTGATTCTTGATCCACAGTAACTGTGCGCAGCAACTGTCTGCAGAGATGTACTCTGACTTAGCCGTTGAGATTGAGACACAGTTCTGCTTCTTGCTACTCCAGGAGATTAGCCTTCTTCCAAAGAATTGGCAAGTTCCTAAAGTGCTTTTCCTGTCATCTTTGCTACCTGCAAAATCTGCATCTGAAAAACCAATTAGTTCGTTGTCATTACTTCTTGGGTACCATATGCCAAGATTTGGTGTACCTTTAAGGTATCTCAAAATCCGCTTTGCAGCAGCGTAGTGAGATTCCTTGGAGTTCACCTGAAATCTAGCACAGACACATGTTGAAAACATTATGTTAGGTATACTGCAGTAAGGTAGAGCAATGATCCAATTATGCTTCTGTACTTGGTTTCATCAAAAGGTTTCCCTTTTTATCCTTCTCCAGAGACATAGTTGAGCCCATTGGAGTCCGCATAGAGTTTGTGTTCTCCATTCCGAATTTCTTAATTAGCTATTTGGTGAACTTGGTCTGCGAGATGAAAATTCCATCTTCAGATTATTTCACCTGAAGCCCTAAGAAATACTTCAGCTCGCCCATACTACTCATTTCGAACTTCCCTTGCATAAGTTTTGAGAACTTTTTGCAGAGGTTGTCGTCTGTAGAGCCAAAAATAATGTCGTCGACATAGATTTGAACTAGCAAAATCTTGCCTTTAATTTCCCTAAGTAATAATGTCTTGTCTATCTTTCCCCTTGTGAACTTGTTCTCAAGTAGAAAGCTAGACAGCGTTTCATACCAAGCTCGAGGAGCTTTTTTCAGACCATATAGAGCCTTGTGCAGTAAATAGACGTAATTAGGAAAGTTAGGATCAACGAAACCTGGAGGTTGTTCCACATACACTTCCTCCTTTATGTTACCATTTAGGAAGGCAGACTTCACGTCCATGTGATAGACGGTGAAGCCTTTGAATGCAGCATATGCTAGGAACAACCTTATTGCCTCAAGCCTTGCCACTGGAGGATATGTCTGGTCGAAGTCGATTCCTTCTTCTTGACGATAGACTTTAGTGACAAGTCTAGCCTTGTTCTTTATGATCGTCCCGTCTTCGTCCATCTTGTTCCTGTAGACCCATTTTGTTCCAATGACATTCTTTCCTTTGGGTCTTGGAACAAGCTTCCACACATTGCAGCGCTTGAACTAATTTAGCTCTTTTTCCATTGCCATTATCCACGATGCATCTGAGTTTGCTTCCTCAAACTTATTCGGTTCAACCTGTGAGAGAAAACTCAAATATAAATTCTCATTAGTTGTACCTCTTCGAGTTCTAACACCGTCCCGAGGATCTCCTATGATCTGGTCCATGAGATGATCCTTCAAATGTCTGAGCTCTAGAGTTCTTGCATCCGGATTATCTTCAATTACTGTAGTGATTTATTCATCTTGGATGACTTCTTCATTTTGATCATCAGCCTCTCCAATAGGAGTTGGAGTGGTGATCTTAATGAACTTTTTGTCTTTGTCTTCGGATGGTTCATCCAAGCTAGTTTCTTTCAGCTTTGCACCTGCATCTTCAATGAGCACACTAAATGGATTGCTTTGCAGCAAACTCGTCTCATCAAATACAACATGTATCGATTCTTCTACCACCAGGGTTTTTCTATTAAATATTCTATATGCCTTACTATGGCTACTATAACCTACGAAAATACCTTCAAAACTCTTTTCGCTGAACTTGGTGGTATGATACTTACCATTATTAAGTACGAAGCATTTACATCCAAAGATTCTAAAGTATGAGATGGTTGGCTTCCTGCCTTTTAGAAGTTTGTAAGGTGTCTTATCATGGTTTTTGTTTATGAGTGCTCGATTTTCCACATGGCATGCAGTGTTGACGGCTGCAGCCCAGAAGTACTTCGGAAGTGAAGCATCACTCAACATAGTCCTGTAGGCCTCTATGAGTGTTCTATTCCTTCTCTCAGCCACTCCGTTCTGCTATGGAGTACGAGGAGAGGAAAACTCATGAAAGATACCTAAGCTTTCACAGAATTCTGTCATGGCCCCAGATTTGAACTCTATTCCGTTGTCACTTCTGATTTTGACTATGGAGCAGTTCATTCATTCTGGATTTGCCTGACAAAATTAGTGAAGATGTCGAAAGTATCTGACTTGTGTTTCAGAAAGAACACCCACGCAAAGCACGAGTAATCATCAACAATTACCAACGTATAATCCTTACCTCCCAAGCTTCTAATTTTCAGTGGACCAAACAAGTCCATGTGTAGTAGATGAAGATATTTATTAGAGTCTTTGCCAATAACGCTTTTAAAGGTAGCCCTTGTTTGCTTGCCTTTTACACATGCATGACAAGGTCTATCTTTGACGCACTTGGCATTTGAGGCATCGCGTACTAAGTTCATTGAAAATAATTTATTAATAGTTTTGGAATTAATATGTGCTAGTCTCTTGTGCCATTGGTCACCAAGAGACGCACTATCTTTTGCTAAAAGACACACTGGTGTAGAGAAATCTATACAAATGAAATTTAAACAGAAAATATTCCTGCTTCGAGTGTCGGATAGAATCGTTTCCATATTGTCAACGGATTTTATCAAGCACCTATCAGCATGGAATTCAACTATGTATCCTTTATCACAGAGTTGGCTTATGCTTATGAGATTGTGTTCCAATCCTTCGATATAAGCCACATCCAAGAAGGATACATTATCGTTAGTAATCATACCATAGCCTCTAGTAATTCCACGGTCTGAACCTCCAAAGATGACTTTTGGTCCGTTCACGACTGGAGTAAAATTCTGAATGAGGCTTCTAGTCCCGGTCATATGCCGAGAGCATCTGCTGTCCAAATACTAGATTGGCGTTTTGTTGTCCTTTGGACATACTTGCAATCATAATCAATTTGCCTTAGGAACCCAAACACGTTTGGGTCCTTGCTCTCTGGTTAGAGTACTCCCCCTACGAGGGTTAGCATTATGAGCGGTCTTTCTCATATTGCTGACATGAGGGGTTACAGCATTTCTGGGATTGAACAAGCAATCTATGGCGAAGTGACCAACCTTGCCACAACACCAACAGTCAAATCTGTTGTATCTTTGCCTCATAATCTCCTGCTTGACTTTTTGGAATTGTGGTCTAGCAGAGCCAGCATTCTTGGAGGAAGATGCCTCATGATGATGGCAATAATATGGCTTTTTCTCCTTTATAGGCTTTTCTACAACAGTCTTTATCTTTGATTCCTTCTTGAAGTTGTGCCCATGATTGAAAGGGTCATGGCTTTGAAGAATAACTTCTTCATAAGGTGCCTTAAAGACACTTTCGCCAAAGTTTCGGGGTCGAGTCCATCCTTGATAGCGGGACTTTGACTCTACATAGGTAGGCCTAGCAAAGTGCCAGTAGGATGAGTCAAAATCAAACTCATTTGATGGAAAGATGACTTTCTTGAATGTAGTTTGATCTTGAGGGGCTTTCCGTTTCTCTTTGGCTAAGGCCTTTCTGGTGGCCTTATTTTTTCGTTGATTCTTGTTTCTCCTAGAGGATTTACTAGGAGTTTCTTCATGGCCTAATCCGGCACCCTTGGCCTTGGCTGAGAATTCAGCAACGAATGGAAAAACCATCTTGGGCTTCGAGAAACTTTCAACCAGTTTCTTTTCAGCTGCAAGTTGGGCTTCCAATTCCTTGATGATCTTCTCTTTGAGGTCAAGGTGTTCAAGAGCCTTCTTATATTCTTCAATTGCATTATTGAAGTTTTCTTCGAGGGAGTCAGTATTTGCGACTTTCTCTCTCAAGATTCTCTCTTCGGCTTTTAGATATTTGATCTCTTTAGCCTGAGTATTCACGACTCGACGACATTTGTCGTAAGCCATAATTAACTCCTTGTACTGGGCCATTAATTATAACTCATTGTCAGAGGAGCTATCCTCGCAATCATGTTCAGAGACTTCAAAATCTGATAGAGGGGTATGAGAGTTTACCTTCCCAGTGAACTGAGGCTCTTGATCATCATCTGTTTGAGCCATAAGCTCAAAATAAGCTTCTTCTTCTTCTTCACCTTACTCAGATGAGTCAGAGTCACTAAGAGTCTTGCTCTTTTTGGCTATCAGGCTCTTCTCTTTCCTCTTCTTGTTGTATGAGGATTTCTTTTCTTCTCTTCTACCACCCACCTTCTTCTTATGAGGGAAGTCGACGATGATGTGACCTGGCTTATTATAACAATAGCAAATGATGTCAGTCGAAACATATTTGTTCTATTTAGTATTATACCTGTCATGGCTGTTTGAGCCTTTTCTTTGCCGATCACCATCGTGTCGTGATCTTCTATAGGAGGCATCCTTGCCATTCCATTGCTTTTTCTTGTTCAAGAATTTCTTGAACTGACGTGAGAGCAGTGAGAACTCTCCTTCTGATAGCTCAGACTTGGCTCTGAAGTTTCTTCTTCTTCAATGATTTCTGGAGCTGGAGCTGGGGAGGCAGCCTTTATCTTTCTAGAGTTGTGTGCCTTTAGAGAAACAAACTTTTCTTTGAGAGCAGACCTGCTCTTCTCTTCTTCAGCTTTCCTGGAGTTGAGTTGAAGCTCATATGACATAAGCTTCCCGAAGAGATTTTGTGGGTCTGTCTCAGCCAGCTTCCCAAACTCCCTGATGGCACAGACCTTGTTGTCCCATTCTTTGGTTAGGGATCTCAGGAACTTGTCATTCAGTTCTCCATTAGTGAATACTCTGCCATAGACTCTTAGGCCATTCACTATCTTGAAAAAGTTCTCAAATATATCAGCAATGGTCTCTTTGCTTCCCTGTCGGAAGGCTTCATACTTCTGATTGAGGAGGGATCTCCGATCATCCCTCACTTTTTCTGTACCTTCCATCAAGGTAACCAATGACTGCCACATCTCCTTTGCAGATTGGCAGTGGATTAAGTTCTGCAGCATTGAGTCATCAACTGCACTTGCTATAATGTTTTTAGCTTTCTTGTCTAGTGAGACAAGTGCAATCTCGTCCTTGTCTAAATCCATCAGCTTCTTTGGAACCTTCTTGGTAGGATCTATAGTGGAGACAGTCATAGGGATATAAGGACCTTCTTCAAATATCATGAAGATCCTCGGATCCACAGCTTCCATAAAGAATTTGATCCTTTCTTTCCACATGGGAAAGTTGTTCTTGTTGCATAGGGGAAGCATGGCAAATTCCTTTGCCTTGTCCATGATAGGTAGATCTCAAATAACAACTGTTTGCAGGAACTGATCAAGGTGTTAACCTTTTAATGATCAACCTGATGTGATACCAATTGAAAGATAATAATTATCAACCTAAATCACCTAGAGGGGGGTGAATAGGTGAGTTGCGCGTCTTTTGCGGAATAAAATAACTTAGAACACAGCACAGATCTATCTACCAAATTATCACAGACGAGACAATATTTATAGTGGTTCCCCGATCTTGGGTACATCCACTTTCCCTCACTGATCTAGCATCTACTAGACTGGGCTACTCCACTATCTCGGATTGAAAATCAATCCTACCCTCAGAACAAAGTTCCTACAATCTCAATCCAATCCAACTAGATCTACAACTCGGAACACAAAACTTCCTACAAACTTGGAGTTGAAAACTCCTACTCTCAGAGAAAAATTTCTCCTACAAGAATCAAAAATTGTTTAAGAAAGTACAAACAAAGATTTTTCTATCAGATCTGCAAACAGCAACCAGGATCTTATTCTTGTGAGCTTTACGACACTTTCAGACAAGTGAAGAAAATCTCGGCCAGATCTGAATCTTTTGTCTTACACGATCGGAAAGAGGATGAGCGATTGAGAAACGGTCTCGATCTGTAAAACTTCTTCAGTCTATTTCCTCTGAAGATTGAAGCCCTTGCCAGAGAAGAATAGAGGCGGCAGCGGCTTTCATTCCGTGAAGAGAGAGAGAGAGAGAGGAAACATCGATTGTTTGGAAAGAGGCGGCTGCAAAACTTAGAATAATTTTCTTCTTGAAAAACTTGTTTTCTTGTTAGGGTTTGTCGATTAGACAAGACCTTTTATATGAGTATTAATAACGGTCATAATTGGTTTTAATGACGTACACGTGGACCAATCATGTCACGGAATTTGCAAATCTGTCAAATATGGACTTAGAAAAAATTTCAGAGAAAATGAGGTCATATACACGAGTAGGAATAAAACTACTCGAGTAGGTCAAGGACAACTCGAGTAAGCAAAGAAATATTACTCGGGTATATAATTCATGACCACTTGAGTAGGTTGAAGACAACTACTCGAGTACTTAGAAGATCTACTCGAGTACACAGAAAAGTTTCTCGGGAAGGAGTAGAACTACTCGAGTATAAGTTGTACTACTCGAGTAGGCAGAATTGAACTACTCGAGTGGTTAGAAGAACTACTCGAGACAAACACTTAAAAATATTCTGCAAACGGGAAAAACAGCTACTCGAGTAGTCAGATTGAGCTACTCGAGAGGAAAGAAATCTTCTCGAGTATATGAAGGAGAACTCGAGTATTTCTTAACTACTCGACACAGAGAAGAGAGTTACTCGACACAGTGTCGACACCTACTCGAGTATATAAAGTACCTACTCGAGTAAATGACTTAGAAAAAATTTCTGAGAAAGAGTAGTCTAGAACAGGAAGAGTAAACTACTCGAGTATGAACTACTGGAGATAGAATGAGCTACTCGAGTATCTGACTTGGACTACTCGAGTGTTTTACTTGGAAGAACTTGGAAACTAAATTCTGGGCAACTCGAGTAGGAAGAGAGATCTACTCGAGTAGTTAAGTAAGCTACTCGAGTATGTCAGTGAACTACTCGAGTGTTTTACTTAACTTCACGAGAGGAAGAATTTTCTTACTCGAGTATACATAAGTTTTACTCGAGTATATCTCAAGCAATCTACTCGAGTAGTTAACGACCTACTCGAGAGAAACACTTGGAAAAATTTCTGTCAGCAATTTTTCTTCTACTAGAGTGGAATCAGCATCAAGTATTTTCACACTCCTATAGCTTGAATATGAAGTGTATCCCAATAGAGAGGCTACACATGAGTCAACACTTTGGAACATACAATGAGGGATTACACTGTATGGTCCTGTGTTTGGTGACCCATTGTAGACTGACATTGGTCTACACTTCCCATTTGAGTCCTGTAAACACATAGCTCAAACGAAGCATCAAATACAAACTATTTCATCTTAGTTCTAGGGTGACTTCATCAAATCTGGGTTAATGTGGACATAGTTCCCAACAATAATAACCCACAAGATTGAATGTCCACTATATAAAACTTTAGAATGATAGTTTACATAAATATTCGGACTTAATGTCGTACATGATTAAATAAAAAGAGTGGATTGCATATATTGGCACACAAGCCGGTCATACATGAAAGCAGTAAACGAGCATTTCGAGCTTCGAGTGCTAGCATAGCAAAATGGGCTTCAGCCCGCTACTTTCGCTCGTCTCGCTAGTACTTGCACAAGACCAGCCCAAAAAGATGTGGCAAATCAAAGCAATGATCAACATTAGCTGCCCAAAATTATAACGACCCTACCATATTCCCAGGGCGGTTGTACTCTTTCCCTACAAGTAAGCAGTATGACATTTTATATAATTATACAGCCATCACAGACGTAGGCACACACGGCCAGACGTCTGGTGCACTTAGGGCACATTTTCGGTGAAAAGATTTCCACTTCACCTCCATCCTTTGATGGTAATTAAGCTTATAATATCAAGGACTCCTTGCCTTACGAACTCTCCCAAGATTAGATAGTGCACCGAGGAGTAACCTCTTAACCTACCTACATGGGATGGGTTCAGATCAGCTTTGCTCGTGCACAAATCGTCGACATCATGCTGGCACGATGCGGGTACGACTTCACCTCGGCCTGTTATCTCAAAGATAACCTACATTATCTAATATGGTCAGCACTTATGGACACCAAGCTAGGCACTGCAGGCCTCATAACATAACATGACACCCACATTATCCCTAGGATCTAGGCTTGCAATCACAAATCAGCTCACCGGGAGCTATCTCCAGCTGTAACCACTATCGCCCCGTCATATTAACAAAACCACAAATCTGTATCAAGTTTGGTTTCACGCACAGAACATTCATCTGCTCACTGGTCTTCGCCAGCAACACTATCGCTAGCGATATCACTATCACAGGCGATAACAACAGAACATATTTTTCATTGCAAAGTTGGGTATTTCCTAGATACACCCTCAAGTGTATGTGCATCAACCTGCAATAGCCCAAAACTTTAAAGTCTATTTATTTTCCACGAGATCTTCTCCTACACGCAAATCAAACATTACCAATCAAGAACAACATGTCCAGATGTGCTTCTCACAACATGTTTATGCCCATATAATGATCTGAGCTCTATAGGAAAAAAACATAGCTGGGATCAACCAAATCAACTCATTGAAAGCTTCACCTCCTATTAATTAGGGGAGATGCTTTCATGCAAACATGCCAAACAAAAGGACTAGCATGTCTTAATATTCAAAAGGAGTGTTGTTACCCTCGAATCATGTTTCAGAGCCATGAACTTGTATTTGATCCGGATAGAATCACCCGCGATTATGACCATTGAAACTCCTCCAAAGATCTTCCAAAGGATAAGAATGGCCTTCCTCTTCTTCCTCTCATTGTATTATTATTTTCTCAAGTTCGAAGAGAGAGAGAGTGAGAATGAAAATGAAATAATGAGATGAAGTTTCTCATCAGCCACCTTATTAATCTCGGGTCTAATCCTAGCAACAGGATATCCAAGACAAAAGTAATGGACATCCTTGATTTCACGGAGAAATCTTAAACAAATGCTATCGTCGGGTGATATCTTGCTATCGTGATGCGATAGCTCTAGTGGTGGCCGCTTGATTAAGTCAATGCTGCTTTGCTGCTTAATGAACACTTCACAACTAACTGACATGTAGTGGCCTGCCACAGGGCACACTATCGCCAGGCGATATCGCAATCGCTAGCAATAACAAATCGGCTTCAACGCTTTGTCGATAGTATCATTTGTTGGTGTTTCTAAGGTGATCAGGAAGAAGTCAAGTAGTTATTCTCACTACCAACGTGATATTAGCCTATAGGGTTGTACATGAGACCATTTGGAGCTCGATGACAGATTCTGTTGGCCTTATTCATATTAGAAATGAGTGAAGGTTCAACCATATGACATATTTGAGCAGTATGTGTTGATAGTCATATCGTTGTGTACGTCGTGAAGGTCACGCCGATACCACCATATTGTGGCTTAGGTCATGACGATATCATTGAGATTTTCTCAACAATATCATTGTGATCGTCTCAACGACACCATGAAATGGCTTAAGACATGATGATATCGTTGAGATCGTCTCAACGATACCGTCGCGATCTTTGAGATTATCTCAATGATACTTGCTTCTAACTATTTTTGGTCCCAGTTCTGCTAATAGTGACGACACGTGTCTATTTTATACTCCTGGGTATAAATTGATAAAACCCTAGGTTTTTCTATATGCCACTTTTGGAGACCCATCCCTGACACTTGATGTCGCCGCCTCTCCTGCAGCAAACCTATCAGTTTGTGGAGATGACGAGGGCATTCCTTTCTCCATCCTTAATCTTGTTGGACAAGGTTTTGGTGTTCTCCTCCATTTGTGTGGATACTTGTAGAGTCGTAGATTTATTTCTACGTAGACTCAGTCACCTATTAATTTGACAAATTTTTTGGAGCATCTTGGTTGAGTATTACCACAATCCCGCTCAGGTATATTCCATCTTTCAGATTTATTCTTCTTGATCAATGTTATTGCAAGATGCAGTTTTTGTTTAGGGTTTTCTTGAACTCTATTCTACTATGCACATATGATGTGTTGTTTCACTCATGCGAAAAAACCCAATAGTGTTTTTAGAGCGAGGTTTACGATGATCATTATTTTAGAGTTTGTTGGATCCAGTGCGTGTAAATCTGGAGATTTAGAAGTGTTCTAGATGCCCAAATTTATTCTTGGAGCATCAAATGTTGATGTATTCTTGAGAAATATTGATGGTGGTTTTTCAAAGATTAGTTGGGGCTCCGCCTTGCACCATGTTAGGGGCACAACCCCTTGGAACCCCACCATGAACTCCTATGATTGAGTTGTGTTTTTCCTATTTCAAAAATTATTTCTCCTTAATAGTAAATGCCCCTCTAATTGTTTTGTGAAACTATATATCTTAGATTTTGAATCTGATAATGAGACACGAGCTTTTCTACAACATAAGTGGAGTTGTTTTTGCATGCATCCAATGCATGTAAATTTGAAGATTTAGAAAGGTTATAATTATTCAGATTTATCCCATTTTATCAAATGTTAATAGTTTTATTTTGTGCACATCGTGGATGTATTTATATTGTGGATGTTTTAATTTTATGTTTTATGAATGTGCAAAATGATTAAAGCTTAATCGATTATAATTAAATCACTTATCCAATATTAAGTATACAGAAGCCTTCTCATGGATAACATTATTCCTGCATCGATCAATGAAGTGTGGACTTGCCAAAGCAAGGTGCATTAATCTATCTTGGTAAGGATGTGAGTAGATAATTTTGATATCCCACTGTCGACATCCCAACTTAACTAGGTGGCCACAAAGACTGAGTGTCTAGAGGTCTTGGGTAGGTATGGATCGTGTGTTCGATGCAAATAAAGAGTTATTCACCAAACATACAAGAGTTGCATGATGATGCAATTGGCAAAGGTTTCCTACCTAAATAACCACATTATGGGTGATCAGCCAAAGTTGTCTCATTGTGCTGGTCAAATACGGATCTTCTCCATTAGAGAGTAGCTCGCATAAACTCTCAGAATTTATATTGAGGGTTATCAATTTGATTAAAATAGTTGGAGTTTTTTAATTAAAGTTTGTATTAAAATAAAATGTATTTTGAAATATAGTACCAAGTTTTTTTTGCATAATTTTGTAAAAATTTCATGGCAAGTGGATCCGACTCCATGCTATCCCTAAGAGCTGTTCTTGAGAAGGACAAGCTCATCGGGACTAACTTCCTAGACTGGTATAGAAACTTGAGAATTATTCTCAGGCAAGAGCCCAAGCTCTATGTCTTAGAAGAGGATCTCCTCAAAGAGCCGACTGGGAATTTGTCCTGTGCTAAAAAAATGCTTATAAGAAGAATCAAGAAGATTCCTTAAATGTTGAATGTCTCATGCTTGCTACCATGAACTCTAAGCTTCTTAAGAAACTTGACAGAATAGGTGGTTATGAGATAATTGATCACCTGAAGAAAATGTTCCAAGAGCAATCTCAGTAAGAGAGGTTCAAAATTTCATAGGCATTATTTCAGTGTGTGATGGGAGCTCGAGACCTAGTGGGAACTCATGTACTCAAGATGATTGGGTACATCGAGAACCTTCAGATACTGGGGTTTCCTTTTGTCTAAGAGTTGGTCACCGATCTGATCCTATAATAGTTACCAAATAGTTATGAGCAGTTAGTCTTGAACTACAACAAGAATGAGATTGACAAGACACTATATGAGATCCTAGGCACATTGAGAATTGCCAAGAATAACATGAGGTAAGCTAAGCCTGCTAGCTCCATACTAATGGAGCATAAATACAAGGACAAGGCCAATGGATCAAAGAAGACTAAGGTGGGACCTAAGTCATATATTGATCTGAAGTCTTCGGCACTTAAGAAGAAGGGTCTGGCGAAGGAAGGGAAGTGCCACCATTATGGTAAGATAGGGCATTATTGAGGATCTATATAAGAAAAAGTGAAGTATGACCTCTACTTCAGGTATATTTGTTATATAAATAAACTTTTATACTCCTTCATCTTCGGTATTAGATACCTGA
Organism: Platanthera guangdongensis; assembly: GCA_039583875.1. Taxonomy (NCBI): domain Eukaryota; kingdom Viridiplantae; phylum Streptophyta; class Magnoliopsida; order Asparagales; family Orchidaceae; genus Platanthera; species Platanthera guangdongensis. Next base: position 114,870,208 of record CM077166.1, read on the forward strand.
TGCAGATATCACATTTGTACTTATGTGCAGGGAAGGAGAAGAATGCTAGGTAAAAAGAGGTAGACCCGCGCGTTGGAAATGGAGCAAGAGTTGTTACTATTATTATATGGTTGTACTGTCTTTCCTTGCCCACTAGGCTTATTTTAGAACTTGATAATTATTATTTTGCTCCTGCAATAACTGGAAACCTTATTCTATTTCATGTTTGGACATAACTAGATTTTCTTTTATAATTAAGAACCATTGTTGTTCTATATATATAAGTGATGTTTTTTTGGCGTAGCTCATTTGTTTAATGGCTTGTATGGTTTGAACATAGACAATCTAATCTATAACATAAAAATACCAAAAGACTAAAAACTAATGACTATAATCCTACATACCTTTGACATTCTCGTTCGGGCCATATAAACGAGAAATGCATATCCAAGCTCTATAAAGATGGACTGTTGGACTTATTTGATTATGAATCATTTGAGAGATGTGAATCATGTTTATTAGTCAAGATGACTAAACCCCCTTTCACTAGTCATACTGAGAGGACTGGAGATCTCTTAGGTGTAATATATTGTAATGTATGCAAACCCATAAATTTTATGGCTAAAAGTAAGTACTACTACTTTGTTACATTTACTGATGATTTCAGTGAATACGGATATGTACATATTATGAAGTGTAAATGCAAAACCTTTGAAAAGATCAAAGAGTTTAAGAATGAAGTAAATAACTAACTGGGAAAAGGAATTAAAGCACTTTGATCTGATCGAGGTAGAGAAATCTTAATCATGAGTTTTGTGATCATCTGAAAGAGTGTGGTATTATTTCACAACTCACTCCATCTAGAACACCACAACATAATATTGTGTCTGAAAGGAGGAATCATACTTTATTAGACATGGTACAGTTGATGATGAGTCATGCAGATTTACCCATTTACTTTTGGGGATTTGATCTAGAGACGGCTGCTTTAACATTAAATCATGCTCCAATAAAAACGGTTCTAAAGACACAATATGAGTTATGCACTGGTGTTGGATATTGTATCCACAATAACCTAGATTTGCTTGAATTCACCCTTGAACTAAGATGAATTAAGTATGTATTTGATGTTATTATTTAGTTGAGTGCTTGCAGGTTATTGTTGCTAAGTATAGACCAATGTCAGTTTACAATGAGTCATCAAACACGGGACCATGCAATGTAATCCCTCATTGTGTGATCCATGATGTTGACTCTTGTGTAACCTCTCTATTGGGATGCACTTCATTTTCAAGTATTAAAGTATTGAAGAAAGGAAAGGTTGCTGGTTTTCATCAAAGCAAAAATAATTTTTCAGAAGAAAATTTTCTAAGTCCTTTTCTCGAGAAAGGGAGTCTATTGCTCGAGAAGTCTAAGTCCATTTCTCGAGAAAGCCAAGCTGTTCTCGAAAAATCTTAAGACTTCTCGGAAAATTGTCAGAAACATATTCTAAATCTTTTTCTCAAGAAAAGCCCTGAAGAGTTCTCGAGAAACTAAGTTCATTTCTCGAGAAGTCAGAAGTGTTTCTCGAGAAGCTAAGTCTATTTCTCGAGACATCAAGTTTCTTCTCGAGAAATAAGTTCTTCATTTCAAAATTTACCTAAGTATTTTTCTCGAGAAATCAAATCCTTCTCGATAAATAAGTTCATCAGGTCAAAATTTTGTTTAAGTAAATTTCTCGAGAAATCCATGTCATTTCTCGAGAAAGCAAATCATTTCTTGAGAAATCGAGTTTTCTCTCGAGAAATCAGTATTTCACTTCAATGAATTTTCACTAAGTAATTTCTCGAGAAGACTATGTCATTTCTCGAGAAAGGAAATTCTTCTCGATAATAGAGTTGCAGAAATTTCTTTTTAGGCAAGTCTGGCAGGATTTCGAAATAATCTAAGTTTCTCATAATTGTTCCACGTGGATCATTCCTTAATGATTTATGACCGTTAGACGATGTTTTATATAAGGTCTTTTCAAAGGATTCGCTCACCCTAATAATTACAGTAATCAGAATCACACCGCAACTCTAAATCGGGAGAAGCTGCGTCTTCAACATCGTTCTTCATTATCGCTCATCTCTCAATCCAGCGATTCCATGAAGTAAAGATTTGACAGATCACAGATTCAAGATTCTTCAAAAATCAACTTGATCGTGTCAGATCCCAAGTTTTTCAGATCAATTTTTCTCGGGATTTCTTCCTCAACATCTTCACCAAAATTCTCAGTTTTCAAGAAGGAAGAACCTTGAAGATTTCAGATCTAGATATATAACATTTCTATTGTTATTATAACATTTACTTTAACCCTTGTAGGAGCTTTGTCTCTGAGATTGTAGGAAGTTTGTTTTTCCGAGTTTAAATCACGTTTTGTGGGATCGAGTTTGTATAAGTGTGTTATCTCCGAGTTGTACGAGCGTTGCTCTGAGTTGTTGGATTGTTGCAATCTGAGATATAGTGAAGTAGCCGAGGCTAGCCGTGGTGCTAGATTGGCGTGGTAGAGAGTGTACGTATCCAAGATTGGGGAACCATTATAAATTCCTTGTGTCATCTGAATTGTGCTTGATTACTTTCTGTGTTTGATTTATCTCAAGTTTTTATTCCGCAAAAGACACAGAACTCACCTATTCACCCCCCTATAGGTGATTTAGGTGGGCAACTAGATACTTTCAATTGGTATCAAAGGGAGGTTGTTCACCAAAATGTTAACACCTTGAACAGATCTTCATCTAGTTGTCATAGATTTTATCAAGCATGGACAGATCCAAGGATTTTGCAAAGCTTCTGGTGTGCACCAAGACTAACTTTCCCATATGAAAAGAGAGAATAAAAATATTCATGGAAGCTATTGATCCTCGCTTCTTCTTGATAGTGGAAGAAAGTCCCTATATTCCCATGATTGCTTCCACTATTGATCCAACCAAGAAAGTGATGAAGAAACTGATGGATCTTGACAAAGATGAGATTGCCCTTATATCTCTAGACAAGAAAGCCAAGAATATCATCGCAAGCTCAGTTGATGATTCAATGTTGCAGAAACTAATACACTGCCAATCTGCCAAGGAAATGTGGCATTCTCTGATCGTCCTGATGGAAGGTACAGAAGAGGTAAGGGATGAGAGAAGATCCCTTTTGAACCAGAAGTATGAGGCCTTCAAGCAAGGCCCCAAGGATATAATAGTTGATACATTTGAGAACTTCTTAACAATCATCAACAGCCTGAAGAGCTACGGTCGGATCTTCACTAATGGAGAGCCTAACGACAAGTTCCTAAGATCCTGACTAAGGAATGGGACAACAAGATCATTTGTGCTATCAGGGAGTTTGGGAAACTGGCTGACACAGACCCACAGAATATCTTCGGAAAGCTTATGTCCTATGAGCTCAAATCAACTACAAAAAAAGCTGAAGAAGAGGGCAGGTGATCTTCATCGAAGGAGAAGTCTGTTGCATTGAAGGCAGATAGCTCAAGAAAGGCTAAAGCAGCATCTCCGACTCCCACTCAGGAAGAAAGTAAAGGAGAAGACTCAGTTTGAAGCACCTCGGGCTCAGAGTTATCTGATAAAGATTTCTCTCTTCTCTCCATACAGTTCAATAAGTTTCTCAGTAAGAATAAAGAAATAAGAGGCAAATACTCCTCTTATAGAAGATCACGTCATGATGGTGACCATCAAAAGAAACGTCACATGAATGACAGGTATAAGCCTAAACAAAATAGACATATTTTTGCTGACTTTGTATGCTATTGCTGTAATAAGTCAGGTCACGTGATCGCCGACTTCCCTCACAAGAAGAAGGACGGTGGAAGAAGAGAAGAGCACAAGTCCTCCCACAACAAAATGAAGGAGAAGAGCTTCATGACAAAGCAGCAAAAGACCTTCAGTGACACTGACTCATCTGAGTCAAGTTAGGATGAAGAAGCCTACTTTGGGCTCATGGCTCACTCCGACGAAGAAGAAGCTGACCCCCAATTTCATGGGGAGGTAAATTCTCACAGCATCCTTTAAGAGTCTGATGCTCCAGATAATGGTCATGAAGACTATTCTTCTGATGAGGACGAATAAGAATTGATGGCTAAATTCGAGCACTTATTAAAGGCTTTCAAAAAATGTCGTAAGGTAGTATAGAAGCAGTTAAAAGAGATTGCCACCCTCAAGGTAGTGGAAGATAATCTGAAGGAATAAATTGCACAATTACTTCCTCTCAGAGATGAAGTCCACTCCTTAAAAGTGAAACTCAAGTTCTCTGCTGAGAAATTAAGTTTGAAGGAAAAATATCTTGATGAGCTGGAAGAAAAGCTCGCGGTGGAGAGAAAACCCGTTGAGAGCTACTCCAAGAAAATGACTGTTCTCCCTCTCATTGATGAATTTTCAACTCAGAAGAAGGGTAGTGGTCTTGTCCACGTTAGTGGAAAGGGTAAGGCTACCCAGAAAGCTGGCGCCAAAGAAAAGGGGAAGGAACCCATGGGTCAACCCTCATTTAGGAAAGTAATCCTCCCGACGAACAAATTTGACCTTGAGTCGTCCTATGGTCATCATGCTAGGCCTACTCATGTAGAGCCCAGGAATAGATACTAGGGATGGACCCATCCTCGTGACTTTGGTGCTAGCGTGTTCGAAGCACCTTATGAAGAAATTCAGATGAAGAGTTATGGTCCGTATGTACATGGCCATAACAATAAGAAGACACCAAAAGCTAAATCTGTTGTTCCTAAGGCTAAGGAGATGGGAAGCCTCTGTGTATGTTGCAACTAGGAGGCCTCCACCTCTAAGTATGCTGCTCCTACTAGACCTCACATCAAAGGGTAAAGTAGGAGTACAAAAAGAGGCACAACATATTTGATTGTTGGTGTCGTGGCAAAATTGGTCACTTTGGCGCAGATTGTTGGTACAACCTTGCCAATTTTGTAACAGCACGAATTAGCAATGCGAGACCGACCACTCACAAGGTTAATGTTAATAGTGGTGGTTAGCTGACCAGGAAACAAAGTCCCAAATACGTTTAGGTTCCTAAGGTAAAATGTTCTCTTTTTGCAGGTATGCCCAAAGGCTAACAAAATGCCTATCTGGTATTTGGACAGCGGATGCTCTCGGCATATGACCGGGACAAGAGGACTACTTCAAAATTATACTCCAGTCAAAGACGGTCCAAAGGTTATCTTTGGTGGCTATGAGTGGGGAATTACAAAAGGCTACGGTATGATTCCAAATGGTGTAGTCTAATTCACTGATGTGGCTTATGTGAAAGGATTAGAACATAATCTGATTAGCATAAGGTAGTTATGTGATAAAGGATTTATTGTTACTTTCTCCAAGGATCAGTGTCTGATAAAATCGGCCTCTACTTTGGAGAAGGTGTTAACGGGCACTAGCAGTCGAAATATTTTTTGTCTTAATTTCCTACGCTTAGACACTTCTACCCCAGTGTGGTTTGTTGCAAAAGATAGTGCATCTCTTTATTACCAATGGCACAAGAGACTAGCATATATAAATTTCAAAACTATTAATGTGTTATTTTCTCAAGACCTAGTACGTGATGCACCGACTATCAAGTGCATTAAAGAGAGTCCATGTCACGAATTCCAAATGGGCATGCAGATAAGGGCTACCTTTAAGGATATTGTTGATAAAGATTCCTCAAGTGCTTATATTTACTGCACATGGACTTATTCGGTCCAATGCAAGTTCATAGCATAGGAGGTAAGTCATATACGCTTGTAATTGTTGATGATCACTCACATTTTACTTGGGTGTTCTTTATGAAATGAAAGTAAGATAACTTTTATGTGTTCAAGAATTTTGTCAGGCAAATTCAGAACAAATTAAACTATTCAGTGGTCAGAATTAGAAGTGACCATGAAATAGAATTTGAATCTGGTGCCATGATAGAATTGTAACACCTCCCCTGTAGTGAACGTATAACATGGGTCCGGCCGGGGCCCCACAACATACGGACGCCACAGCTTTAGTATTAAAAGTTGATATAACTACCAACACTCAAAACACTTTGCACAACACAGTGGAAACACAAGCAAGATAAGAAGTTATCCACCATTAGAAGAGTAAGACAAATGGCCTTATGGCCTTACATCAAGTGTCCAAAAACAAATAATACAACAGTCATGAATGTGCTTAGCACTCCTAGTCTACCTCGGCATGCAAGCCGGACAATAAGAGTCTCAAACATACAACATCACATAAGTAGAGCTACAAAAGGGAATGGAAAGCACTTCATGAGACTTAGGCCTTTCTGGCCGGCGAGCTAGCTCCTGCATGCGATCCTTGCCCTGTAAAAATTATTAGTAATGTGGGTCAGCAAAGGCTGACCTCAAATTGTGTAACAACACATATCCTCCCGGCCGCCCATAACGGACCCCGGGGTACCCCTCCAACCTGCAAGTTAGCACTTCGTATGCAATAATCATAAGCAAGAAAAGCAACTACAGAAACAGGCTTGGATGTCACACACATCATACATGTTCTCTACTGGTTGAGCATATAATAAAAGGGTCTCCTTATGCAATCATGTATGAAATAACCTGGGTTTCACCCAAGGCACCCTAACTCGTATGCATCTAGCACATCATCACATCATATGGGTACTCATTGATTCCCCACTGGCATAAAGCCGCAAACAAGGGGGGGGGGTCACCATTCCCCCCAAACGGCTCACAGGCGGCCTCATGGAATTCTTGTCAAGGCCCCACCCGCTCAAGGTCTTAGCCCCGGGCTTGCCTACAAGCTCTGACGTCTCATGTCAGGATTCCAACAAACAGAGAACTGACCGATTCTAAGAAGCCTTGCCGGACCCCACCCGCTCATGGCCTTATTGCCTGGGCATGTCCCCCTGCTTGGCATTCTTGTCATTCTCATAGATGGGGGCTAGTCTCGCCGGGACACTCTACGCACATGATGTGAACGTCACGGGATAGCCAGCCGACCATGGAGACATAGCCACGCCTTGGCATAACACAAACCAAGACAAATCCACCCTAGTCCCTCATTTGTACTGCAGCGTTCCCGAGCACCAAGGAAACCATCTCCAACTCATGCGGAGCTAACCTTGTCCACCAAGGAAAACATCTACCGCTACGAGGAGCTAACCTTGCCCGGTTCCAACTACACGTACTCACTCAAGAAAAAGGGGGAAAACATCACCACATCACAAACTGCGTCTTGCCGCAACGGATACTCTACGAATCCCTAACGTTCGTATGCAACATCACCGAGTTGGACAAACGGTCGCGACTACGGCTTCACCCACCATGCCTAGTCCACTAACAGAGCGGATCTCTAATGCAAATCATGTCGGGAAGGGACTCAATCAACCCGGAGGTTCCTCTTGAACCTTGGTAAACCAAAACCCCTCTTACTTGAGAGTTTGGTGCCCAAAAACTAGAAAGAAAAATAAATGATGCTAATACATGCATCCTAAGACCGAGAGGAGAAGTGTCGTTACCTTCCGACTCCTCTTCCTTGCCATGATGAAATAGCCGGATGAAAGATTTCGCAATGATCTAACGTCCACGGATCTGGACTCGGCTCGTGATTCGGAGCACCTAAACCTCTCTTATAGCCCACACTCTCCTTCTCCTTCTTCCTTGTTCTCACTTCTCTCTAGATCTTTAGTAATAGAAAGCTTGGAGAAAAATGAGGGTTTTCAACCCTATTCTCGGACTTAACTCCTAAAGAAATGATTTGAGCCATCAGATCATAAAACCAGGGGAAGAAAAGGCCACGATCCGACAGAAAAATAAAAGACCTGCGCCGAACACGGCCTGGCACACGCCCGTGTCCAGGGTCGTGTGCCTCATTCTCCATCTCAAATCGATGCGTCTGGAACAGCACACGGGCATCCGACACGCCCGTGTCCACAATGACACGGCCGTGTGGCTGGCCGTGTGCCTCCATCGACACGGCCCCGATACCAACCCGAGAGGTGACACGGCCTGGGACACGCCCGTGTCCCACGCCGTGTGCCAAGTCTCAACACTCGTTGACAGCCTTTGTGTCGACACCGCAGAAAAACGTCGAGCGAAGATCGTCGACCAAGCGGGACACGCCCTGTGACATGCCCGTGTCACAGGCCGTGTGTCCCAGTCTCGACACTCGATACTCGACACTCGTCGAGTGAATACTATCGACTGACCCACACGGCCTTGGACACACACGTGTCCTAGGCCGTGTGCCTTGTCTCGACACCCTGTCGAGCGAAAGTGTCGACACCCCGGCCGAGTGTCGACACGGGCCCGACACGCCCTGCGACACGCCCGTGTCGCAGGCCGTGTGCCCTAGTCTCGACACCTTGTCGAGCGAAAGTGTCGACACCCGGGCCGAGTGTCGACACGGGCTCGACACGCCCTGCAAAACGCCCGTGTCGCAGGCCGTGTGCCCTCTGTTAGAAACCAAAAATTTCCAGAAATGAAAATCGACCCTCTTTCAAAACTGGGGTGTTACAACTCTCCCCCACTTAACAGAATTTCGTCCCGAAATTACAAAACAAAATGGTACAAAAGAACTTAACTTGTACCTAAAATGAAGAGTTCTGGATACTCTTCTAGCATGGCCTGTTCTCGCTCCCATGACAACTCCTCTCGACCGCAGTTGTTCCATCGGACTTTCACGAGTTTAACTTCTTTATTCCACAACTGCCGAGTCTCCTAATCCTCTATAGAAATTGGAAGGACTCGCGTCCTCAAGCGTTCCTCAATCGGCACCGATGCCGGCTCCATCACCACACTAGCCTACACCAAGGCTTTCCTCAAAACAGAGACGTGGAAGACATCATGCAATCCACTCAGCTCCGCGGACAACGCCAACCGATAGGCTGCTTCTCCCACTCATTCAACAATTTCAAAAGGGCCCAAAAACCTTGGACTCAGCTTCTTGAGTCGGCGAATCCGTGAGATGCCTTTTAACGGTTTGATCTTCAAATAGACCTAATCACCTACCGTAAACTCCAACTTCCGGTGACGAGCATTAAAGTATTTTGCTTGACGGTCTTGCGCCACCTTCATATGCTCTTGTATGGTCCGTACCACCTCACAAACGTCAACTACCACCTCCTTTCCCAAAATTTTGGTGTCTCCCGCCTCTGCCCAAGACATTGGTGTTCGACACCGCCGCCCATACAAAGCTTCGTATGGCGCCATTTTTATACTTGCTTGAAAGCTGTTGTTGTATGCGAATTCCACCATGAAGAGGTGATCCTCCCACTTCTTGCCGAAGTCAAGAACGCACAATCTCAGCATATCCTCCATAGTACGGTTTGTTCTTTCAGTTTGCCCATCAGTTTGAGGATGGAACGCTGTACTGAACTTTAGCTTCGTGCCCAAACTCTTTTGAACTAGTCTCCAGTCCTTGGACGTACACCGTCCATCTCGATCGCTGACTATACTCTTTGGAATTCCATGCAGTCGCATAATGTTGCGAACATACAACTCCACCAGCTTCTCCACACTGTACTCTTTCCGATTTGGGATGAAGTGGGCCACCTTGGTTAAGCGGTCCACTATCACACAAATAACATCATTACCCTGCTGCGATCTAGGCAAACCATGCACGAAGTCCATGGAGATGTCATCAAATTTCCATTCAGGGATTGGAAGGGGCTTCAGTAACCCGCCCAGATTCTGACACTCGGCCTTCACCAAGGAGCAAGTCTGGCAACGGTTCACATACAAAACTACGTCCCGCTTCAACCCCGGCCACCAAAAGGATTTCTTCATATCCAAGTACATATTTGTACTGCCCGGGTGAATGGAGTACTTTGTGAAGTGAGCCTCAAACATCAACTCCTCACGGAGTTTGCCGAACTGCGGTATACAAACCCTTCCGTTCTTCCTCAAAATCCCATCAATCATCTCCCAGGTGCTGCTCTCGCCCGTTTGAGCCTCCAACACAAAAGGTTGAAACTCCACATCCAGCCGAGTCGCTTCCCGAATGCGATCGGACAAGTCATTCTGCACTTCAATCCAGTTCAACCGAGCCACGCTGGACTCGCCTCTCGTAACACATTCCAAACTAAGGGACTCCCATTCCCGTACCAACCGCTCATCATGAGCTTCGATCCAATTCCCTTGCCCCGAGTACTTCCTACTCAAGGCATCTGCCACCGCATTGGCTTTACCTGGCATATACTGAATCTCCACCTCGTAGTCTCCAAGGAACTCAACCCACCTGCGTTGCCGCATGTTCAAATCCTTTTGATCCAAGAGATACTTCAGGCTTTTATGATCCGTGAAGATCTCCACCTTTGCACCATATACATAATGCCGCCATATCTTCAACGCAAAAAATTACCGCCGCCAACTCCAAGTCATGGACAGGGTAATTCCTCTCATGAGGCTTCAGTTGTATTGACCCAAAAGCTATCACCTTGCCATGTTGCACCAAAACGGAACCCAAACCGCATCCCGATGCGTCACTGAAAATCTGAAATCCCTCGGTCCCTTACGGTAGACTTAGGATTGGAGCCATCATCAGTCTCTTCTTCAGTGCCTCAAATGCTTGGCTGCACTCTTGAGTCCACACAAACTTATGATCTTTACGAGTGAGTGAGGTGAGGGGTAGAGCTATCCGTGAGAAATTCTCCACGAATCTCCTATAATACCCGGCTAGTCCAAGAAAACTTTGGACTTCCGCCACGGTCCTCAAGACTGGCCAATCTCTGATGGCCTCCACTTTTGATGGATCCACTGCCACCCCATCCCCACTAATCACGTGGCCCAAAAATGCCACCTTCTCTAACCAGAACTCGCACTTGGAGAATTTTGCATACAGTTGATTCTCCCTCAACACTTACAAGACCACTCTCAAGTGGGTCTCATGCTCCACTTCCGATTTGGAATACACCAAGATGTCATCAATGAAGACAACCACAAAAGAATCCAAGTACTCATGAAATACTCGATTCATAAGATCCATAAACACAGATGGTGCGTTCGTTAGCCCGAACGGCATCACCGTAAACTAAAAGTGCCCATACCTTGTACCAAAGGCAGTCTTGGGTATGTCCTCATCCCGAATTCGCAGCTGATAGTAGCCTGACTTCAAGTCCAATTTTGAATACACCACTGACCCTACCAATTGGTCGAACAAGTCATCTATCCGAGGAATCGGATACTTGTTCTTGACGGTCAATTTATTCAGCTCTCGGTAGTCTATGCATAGCCGCATTCTACCGTCTTTCTTCTTTACAAACAACACCGGCGCACTCCACGGTGAAGAACTGGGTCTGATATACCCTTGCTCCAACAATTCCTATAACTGTACCTTAAGTTCAGCCAACTCCTTTGGTGTCATCCTAAACGGAGGGCGTGACACCGGCCTAGCCTCCGGCACTAACTCGATTGCAAAATCGATCTCCCTCCGAGGTGGCACTCCAGGAAGTTCATCCGAAAACACATCCTTGAACTCTGCCACTACGAGCACTTCCTCAATAGATAGCTGGGAGAGACGAACCTCCAATAACGCTACAAGAGCTACACCACCCTGGTTAACCTCCCGCATCAACTGCATGGCCGAAATCAGGGAACTGGCCACTCCACAAAGGCCCTCAAATTTGACCTCCGCCTGCCCTTTGCTCTTTAGGGTCACTACCTTAGATAGGCAATCAATACTAGCGCGCTGCTCTGCAAGCCAGTCCATGCCCAAAATGACATCGAACTCAACCAACGGTAAAATTGCTACTACCAAAATGAAGTCAACTCCGTGTAGCTCCCAACAGATGCGCCCTTTGGCCCCAGTGGTCATGGATGACCCATTGGGCATGCGCACTTTCAACTCTGCGTCCGCCGAGAAAGACTCAACTCCTATTCTTCGGATTAAGCTCTCCGCAAGATAGGAGTGCGATGCTCCCGTATCAAATAATACCCTAGCGGGGTATCCGGAAACTAACATGAAGCCTACAACATAGACATCACACAAAAGTCTAAAAGGATGAAGCACGAAATATAAACTTGAATTTTCTTCATACCTGTCACCACATCGGTCTGGAGGATTGCCTCTTGCTGTCCAAGGTTGTAAGCCCTTGGTTGCATCGGTTGGAATCAAGAAGCGCTTGACTCCGCCATCTTCCCTTTCTTTGTAGCACTGGGGCCGGAGCGCACAGTCTGCTCCTGCCTAGCCTCTTGCCCCGCTCCTCCTTGGGGACAAACACGAGCTATGTGCCCCACCTTACCACAGTTGTAACACGTCGGCGGTCCCCTAGAGTGAGAACCCCCAGGCGTCCAGTTGCTCTTCTCACCGGATCTGGGAGTGTGAGGCTTCTTCCTCCACCTACTCCCTTCAGACTTTCCATGAGATTGGGAGGGCTTCCCTTCCCCTTGCTTGGGAGTAAAACCCTTACGGCGTTGAGTTCGCTCCAAATCACTTTCCAAAATCCTGGCAGCCTCAACTAGTTCATTGAATCCCGCTCTCTTCATGAAGATGAGGGGTTGTCTCAGGTTCTCCCTCAGCCCCTGGTAGAAGAGGTTATCCCTTTCTACATCATCTACCATCGTCGTTCCAGCGTAACGACTCAAACGTGTGAACTCCTGCACATACTCATCTACTGTCTTGTCTCGCTGCATTAAATGCAGAAACTGCCTCTGAAGGGCCAATCGTGTAGAAACTGGAATATACCTCTTTAGGAACGCATCCCCAAACTCCTCCACTAACGGGGTGCGTCTCGGGAACTGGCGGCCGCTATGGCTCACCCACCATAACTTGGCGTCTCCTTCCAATATGAAAGCCGCATACTCAGCTTTCTTTTCCTCTGGCATCTCTGCCGCCCTCAGAAGCTCTTGAATGCGAACCCACCAGTCCTCCGCATTCGTTGGCGTACCAACTCCCTTGAATGATGGGGGATGGAAACTCAGGAAATACTTCATATGTCGGTCTCCATGTCCGACAACTACCCTTTCCGCCAAAGGCTCCACTCGCCTGGCCTCTCCGCCTGGCACGGCCGTCGCCATGTCCGGTGCAGCAGGGGTTGCTACCTGAGCTGCCGCTGCCGCTTGGGCTGCCACCATCGCTTCTGCAAGCATGCGGCAGAAGTCGGCCGAGTTTACACCCGTGCCCAAAAGACCTGGAGCAGTAGCACTGCTCGCCGAAAGCTCTTCTCTCGCTCTCTACGTTCCCGCCTCGTTGCTTGCACTCTTCAAGAAACAAGAAACAAGGAATCAGTCTCAAATCTCAAGACTTAAACATAAGGACACTCATGGTCCCGCGTTACTCTTGTGTGGATAACTTATCTACGCATTGACCTTGAATATAACCTGGCTCTGATACCAAATTGTAACACCTCCCCTGTAGTGAACGTATAACATGGGTCCGGCCGGGGCCCACAACATACGGACGCCACATCTTTAGTATTAAAAGATGATATAACTACCCACACTCAAAACACTTTGTACAACACAGCGGAAACACAAGCAAGACAAGAAGTTATCCACCACTAGAAGAGTAAGACAAATGGCCTTATGGCCTTACATCAAGTGTCCAAAAACAAATAATACAACAGTCATGAATGTGCTTAGCACTCCTAGTCTACCTCGGCATGCAAGTCGGACAACAAGAGTCTCAAACATACAACATCACATAAGTAGAGCTACAAAAGGGAAGGGAAAGCACTTCATGAGACTTAGGCCTTTCTGGCCGGCGAGCTAGCTCCTGCATGCGATCCTTGCCCTGTAAAAATTATTAGTAACGTGGGTCAGCAAAGGCTGACCCCAAACTGTGTAACAATACATCTCCTCCCGGCCGCCCCTAATGGACCCCGGGGTACCCCTCCAACCTGCAAGTTAGCACTTCGTATGCAATAATCATAAGCAAGAAAAGTAACTACAGAAACAGGCTTGGATGTCACACACTTCATACATGTTCTCTGCTGGTTGAGCATATAATAAAAGGGCCTACTTATGCAATCATGTATGCAATAACCTGGGTTTCACCCAAGGCACCCTAACTCGTATGCATCTAGCACATCATCACATCATATGGGTACTCATTGATTCCCCACTGGCATAAAGCCTCAAACAAAGGGGGGGTCACCATTTCCCCCAAACGGCTCGCAGGCTGCCTCATGGAATTCTTGTTAAGGCCCCACCCGCTCAAGGTCTTAGCCCCTAGCTTGCCTACAAGCTCTGACGTCTCATGTCAGGATTCCAACAAACACAAAACTGACTGATTCTAAGAAGCCTTGCCGGACCCCACCCGCTCATGGCCTTATTGCCCGGGCTTGTCCCCCTGCTTGGCATTCTTGTCAGTCTCACAGAAGGGGGCTAGTCTCGCCGGGACACTCTCCGCACATGACGTGAACGTCACGGGATAGCCAGCCGACCACGGAGACATAGCCACGCCTTGGCATAACACAAACCAAGACAAATCCACCCTAGTACCTCATTTGTACTGCAGCGTTCCCGCGCACCAAGGAAACCATCTCCAACTCATGCGGAGCTAACCTTGTCCACCAAGAAAAACATCTACCGCCACGAGGAGCTAACCTTGCCCGGTTCCAACTACACGTACTCACTCGAGAAAAGGGGGGAAAACAACACCACATCACAAACGACGTCTTGCCGCAACGGAAACTCTACGAATCCCTAACGTTCGTATGCAACATCACCGAGTCGGACTAACGGTCGCGACTACGGCTTCACCCACCATGCCTAATCCACTAATGGAGCGGATCTCTAATGCAAATCATGCCGGGGACGGACTCAATCAACCCGGAGGTTCCTCTTTAACATCGGCAAACCAAAACCCCTCTTACTTCAGAGTTTGGTGCCCAAAAACTAGAAAGAAAAATAAATGATGCTAAGACATGCATCCTAAACCGAGAGGAGAAGTGTCGTTACCTTCCGACTCCTCTTCCTTGTCATGACGAAATAGCCGGATGAAAGCCTTCGCAATGATCTAACCTCCACGGATCTGGACTCGGCTCGCGATTCGGAGCACCGAAACCTCTCCTACAGCCCACACTCTCCTTTTCCTTCTTCCTTGTTCTCACTTCTCTCTAGATCTTTAGTAAGAGAAAGCTTGGAGAAGAATGAGGGTTTTCAACCCTATTCTCGGACTTAACTCCTAAAGAAATGATATGAGCCATCAGATCCTAAAACCAGGGGAAGAAAACACCACGATCCGACAGAAAAATAAAAGACCTGGGCCGAACACGGCCTGGCACACGCTCGTGTCCAGGGCTGTGTGTGTAACAACCCCATCCGTTCATATGATATATTCTAGAAGGTCCGGCCGGGGCCCCACAGGATATATCACAAAACAGTCGGTGAAGGTACAGGATGATACCAGAGTCGCGCATCGCACCTAACACAAAGCATTCTAGTGGAAGCCTAGACTACAACTTGAACTCCTCATGAATGTCCAAACATAAAACTCCATATTTTATATCATATAGGAATGTCTTACAACACGTACAAAAGAGTTGGACTTATGGCCTATACAGGGCTTTCACACAGTGGCCTAAACAATTGGCGCGCAGGCCGGCCACAAGAAACGAAAACACACAAAAGAACATAGCTAGCCTTCGAGGGCTAGCAGCAGCAGCAGCAACACCCGCAGGAACATCAGCCTCTATGCGATCCGCTCGGCCCTCCAGCACCTGGAAAGGGACAATCCACCCACCGGTGGCAAACAAAAGCAACGGTCAGCGTTCAGCTGACCAAATTATAACGACCCTAACCCTACTCTAGGGGCAGCGGTATTCTTCCCTGCAGGCATATTAGATCACAAGTATGACAAGCTATATCATCAAAATGTGCTTTCACGCACACAAGCCATCACAACCGTTCGCCACCCGGCCCAACGGTCCGTGCACTCAGGGCACATTCTTGGTGTTCCGGCAACCTCTTGCCCACCACCGTATTCAGGGTCACAACCCAACGGTAAATCTCTTGAGCATTTACTCCATGGCGTGCAGCCAGAGTTAGTCTTCGGACACCGGGATGGCCTGTAGCCCCCCCCCCCCCCCATTGTGTCATGGCGCGCAGGCCGAAGACTCTTGCTATGCGCTCCAACAGACCGCACTTTTTGGTCTTACGTCGGACGGACATAGCGCAGGTCGGATCCTCCACCCCCCCCCCCCCCCCCCCCCCCCCCCCCGTTGCTCAAATCACCTTGCCTTCTCCGAGTACAGCGTACTCATGGCTATATCAAAGGCGTGGGTCGGTCTCACCAATCCTGTTCTTGGCATTCAAGCCTGGGTATTTCTCTATACCCATTTCCTCACAGCAACAGCAGGTCTTTCCTGGGCACACCAGTACTTCCTGTGACTCTCTCCACAAGTGGACACCGCACAAGCACAAATGACAGGGGTCTTTCCTAGATCACATGCCAGTACTTCTTGTTACTCGCTTCACAGGTGGACACCCTACGACATCAAGCATCACCAAAAGGGCCTTTCCTGGTTCCACCAGTACTTCCTGTACCTCAATCATAGGTTGGACCCAAAACCATCACATGGCTATTTTCCTGGGCTACCACCCCAGTACTTCCTGCTACTCCTTTTCGCAGGCATAACCCGTAGACTCCTTACACTACACGTTTATCACGGAGGCTTCTCCGGTTCGTATGCAACATCACCAATCCAGACTAACCTGTCCAGATGGGCTTCACACAACATGCCTATTCCGTACTCCATTTCCGGATCTATATGCTAACAAAGGGGATTTCAAGCATCCACCCAAAGATTTCCAAAACCAGCCACCTCTTGGTGGGGGAAATCACAAAATATGCCAAAAAGGAAGCCTTCACATGGCTAGGAAGAAAAGTCGTTACCCTTGACGACCGCTTCGGTGCCATGGCCTCAAAGCTAGCTTGCAAGACTCGCAAGATCGTCTCTTCCGCAACGCTGGCTTCGGATCTCTCGTCGGTAAACCGCAGCACCACCAGCAGCAGCCCCCTTTCCTTCTTCCTCCTCCTTTCTCTCTCTCTTTCTCTCTTCACTTGAAGAAAGTTCAAGGCCAAAGAAATGAGAAGTCTTTCTCTGATTTCGGCCCTTAAGGAAAAAGAAGAAGAAGCTTCAGCCCTTGGATCTAGACTGAAGGAATGGACGGCCACGATTTTGCCAAAAACACATCTTTTGCCCCGACACGGCCTCTGACACGGCCGTGTGCCAGGCCGTGTGCCTCAAGCGGTGGTCAACCGACTTATCCAAACCAGTGACACGCCCACGGGACACGCCCGTGTCATGGGCCGTGTCACCAACACGCCTTCAGACACGCCCGTGTCTGTGGCCGTGTACCTGGGTGAAAAAAAATCCCAAATCATCCCGAGACTTCACACGGCCTGTGACACGCCCGTGTCCCAGGCCGTGTGCCCAGACACGGCACAAAGACACGCCCTGTCGAAATCCTTCGGCGGGCTGAGTTTGTTGCCTAATTTGACACGCCCTGTGACACGCCCGTGTCACAGGCCGTGTTCAATCTCTCGACACTCGACACTCACGTCTCGACACTCGACGATCGTCGAATAAAACTCGTCGAGCATGCGACACAGCCTTGGACACGCCCGTGTCCTGGGCCGTGTGCCTCCTCTCGACGCATTGCCGAGAGCAAAAATCGTCGAGACAAAGCCCAATCGTCGACACAACCTCGACACGCCCTGCGACACGCCCGTGTCATAGGCCGTGTCAACTGACACGCCCTGGGACACGCCCGTGTCACAGGCCGTGTCACTCAAAATTTCCTATTTCTGCACTTTGAGCTGTTACAATCCTCCCCTCCTACAAGAAATTTCGTCCTCGAAATTGAGAGACAGGAAAGCAACAGAAACCAGCAAGAAAAATGTTACAACATAAAAAATTTGATGTTACAACATTCTCGCTACAAATTACACAAACAGCTCCGGGAACTCTGCTCGCATGGTCTGTTCGCGTTCCCATGTCAGCTCTTCACGGCCGCAGTTGTCCCATCGGACTTTTACCATACCGACCGTCTTGTTCCGCAACTGTTTCTCGGCTCGATCTTCGATCTGAATGGGTTTAACTCTCGTTGTTAGCCCAGACTCCACCGGCACACGATCATCCGTGATCACTTGAGCTGGATCTTTGACGGCCTTCCGAAGCACCGAGATGTGAAAGACATCATGTAACCCACCCAAGTCCGCCGATAGAGCTAGCCGATAAGCCGCTTCGCCAATTCGCTCAACCACTTCAAAAGGACCCAAATATCTTGGACTCAACTTTTTCAATCGTCGAATCCTGGAGACACCTTTGAATGGCTTGATTTTCAAGTAGACCCAATCGCCAACCGCAAATTCGACGTTCCGGTGCTTGGCATTGTAGTACTTCGCTTGTCGATCTTGAGCAATCAGCAATCTCTCTCGAATAGTCCGTATGGTTGAGTTTGCTTCCTCAACCTCATTTGGTTTAACAACCCGAGCTTCGCCCGCTTCTACCCAAGCCAAGGGAGTACGACACTTCCTTCCATATAGGGCTTCATATGGTGCCATCCCAATGCTTGCCTGGTAGCTGTTATTATATGCAAACTCGACCATATAGTGATGATCTTCCCATCTCTTTCCGAAGTCAAGGGCGCACATTCGGAGCATGTCCTCCATTGTTCTGTTGGTACGTTCAGTTTGGCCATCCGTTTGGGGATGAAAGGTCGTACTGAAAGTCAACTTCATGCCCAACAGTCGGTGAACTAGCCTCCACTCATTTGACATGAATCGCCCATCTCGATCACTTACGATGCTCCGAGGAACACCGTGAAGACACACAATCTGGTCAACATATAACTTTGCCAAACTTTCAACCGAATCATCCCGCCTGTTCGGGAGAAAATGTGCTACTTTTGTTAGCCGGTCAACTATCACCCAAATGGAATCATTTCCTCGCTGCGATCTTGGCAACCCATGCACAAAATCCATGGAAATATCATCAAATTTCCACACTGGGATCGGCAGTGATTTCAAATAACCGCCCGGCTTTTGGCATTCCGACTTCACCATCGCACATGTTTGGCATTTGGATACATAAAGGGCAACATCTTTCTTGAGCCCTGGCCACCAGAAAAGCTTCTTCATATCATTGAACATCTTTGTGCTCCCGGGGTGAATGGAATACTTGGTATAATGCGCTTCATACATCAGTTCTTCCCTCAGTTTCCCCACATTTGGGACGCACAAAGGGCCCTCTTTTCGCAAAAGACCGTCATTCCAGGTGAATTTGCCTTCTGGCCCTTCATTCACATAGCGCAAGAGATCTTCATCCAACTCCGTTGCCCATAGAACTCGGTCTGCAAGGTCACATTGCACCTCAGTCCAGTTCAAACATGCAATGGCAGTGGAATTCTTATCAACACAATAGATCTCCAATGCCTCCAGTTCCTGGATAATACGTTCATCATGTCTTTGTAACCAATTTGCTCTAGCCGGAACTCGCCGACTCAAAGCATCCGTGACAACGTTTCCCTTCCCGGGCGTATAGTGAATCTCGAAAGTGTAGTCCCCAAGGAACTCCAACCACCTTCGTTGTCGCATATTCAAGTCTTTCTGCTCTAACAGATACTTTAGGCTCTTATGATCGGTATAGATCTCCACCTTCACTCCATAAAGGTAGTGTCGCCACAACTTGAGTGCAAAAATCACCGCCGCTAATTCCAAATCATGGACGGGATAGTTTCGCTCGTGCACCTTCAGCTGGCGTGAGCCATAAGCAATCACCTTTCCGCTCTACAGAAGAACGCAGCCTAAGCCGCTCCCTGAGGCATCACTATAAATCACAAATCCATCGGTTCCACATGGCGAAGACAATACCGGTGCCGTGGTCAACCGAATCTTCAGCTCTTCAAAAGCTCGTGCACAATCTGGCGTCCAAACGAACTTCTGATCTTTTCGCATCAGTGTGGTTAGCGGCAAAGTGATCCGCGAGAAGTTTTCCACAAATCTTCTATAGTAGCCCGCAAGTCCAAGGAAACTCCTGACCTCGGCCACGGAAGACAACATTGGCCATTCTTGTATGGCTTTTATCTTCGCTGGATCCACTACAATGCCCGCTCCACTCACCACATGGCCCAAAAATGCCACTGACGATAGCCAAAACTCGCACTTCGAGAACTTGGCATATAGCTGATTTTGCCTCAACGTATTCAACACTAACCGCAAGTGAATCTCATGCTCAGCTTTGGACTTCGAGTATACCAGGATATCATCAATGAACACTATCAAAAACAGATCCAGGTACTCACGAAAAATACGGTGCATCAGATCCATAAACGCCGAGGGCGCATTACACAATCCAAAGAGCATGACTGTGAACTCATAGTGCCCATAACGCGTTCCAAATGCAGTTTTGGGAATGTCACCTTCCCGAATTCTTAACTGGTAATAACCAGACTTCAGGTCCAACTTCGAATAGACCGTAGATCCCACCAGCTGATCAAATAATTCATCAATCTGGGGTATAAGATACTTATTTTTCTCAGTCAGCTTATTCAATTCACGGTAATCGATACACAACCGTAACCCACCAACTTTCTTCTTTACAAAAAGCACAGGCGCGCTCCATGGTGACATACTTGGGCGGATATAACCTTGCTCTAGCATTTCTTGTAGTTGAACCTTTAACTCAGCCATCTCTTTAGGCGCAACGCGATATGGCGAGCGGGCCACAGGTTTCGCACCTGGCACCAACTCGATCGTGAAGTCAATCTCCCGCTGGGATGGTAGCCCAGGGAGATCCGCGGGAAACACATCTGTAAAGTCTGCCACAATCGGAACCTCGCACAAAGTGGCCTTAGGCTCAACAGCCTGAATTAGTGCAAAGTAACACTCCGCACCCTTCCGAACAGCTTTGACTACCTGGAGTGCAGACATCAACGTCCCGCCCACTCCTCGCATACCCGCGAACTTGGTCTTCTGTTCGGTATTTTGGCCCAACGTGATTTCTTTGGACTGACAATCAATCATAGCATGCTGCTCCGCAAGCCAATCCATCCCAAAAATCACATCGAATTCCGATATTGGCAAAACAAATGCGGTTAAACGAAAATCCCGACTTCCTAACTGAACCGCCACATCGCAAGCTTGATCCGTAAGCATCCAACAGCCATTCGGCAACACCACTCTGATGCTATCTGTCTTTGCACGACTGGGTATCCCAAGCCGCGTAAGAAACTCACGAGACAAAAAAGAATGCGATGTACCTGTATCAAAAAGTGCTCGCGCCAGCGTGTCCCGAATCATCACAAAGCCTATGACAAACATGTCACACACACAAACCACAAACATAGGAGTACTAAGTAAAACATACAAACAATAGCAAACTAAACTCATACCTGTGACCACGTCACTCTGCTTGATGGCCTCTTGCAGGCCAAGATTGTAGACCCGGGGTTGCGCCTGCGAGGCAGAAGAATCCACCACCGCCTTTCCTTTTTCCGCATAAGATGCTCCCGCCTTCTTTTCACTCTTTGGCGGCATCCGACAATCTCACGCAATATGTCCCATCCGGCCACAATTGAAGCAGGTACGAGTGTCTGGCTTGGAGGTTGCCCCTGATGTTGCTCCCGTTGCAACTGATGAAGGAGCTTGTCCACTATGCTTGGACTTCTTACCCCATCTCTTCTTATAAAATGATTTTCCCGATCGGGGCGCCTTCCACTCCGGTTGCGACACAGCCAAAGCTCTCTTCCCTTGCACCCTTTTCATGTCCTTTTCCAACGCGGTTGCGGTGTCAACCAACGCTTGGAAACCTTGGTTTCACAGAACTGGACACAAGGAATCTCAGCTCGTCCCTCAGTCCTTCATAGAACCGATTCGTCTTCCTCTGCTCATCAGCAAAAATCGAACCCGCATACCGCCCCAAGCGAGTAAATTCATGCAGGTACGCGTCAACACTGCCATCACCTTGAATCAACCGTTGGAATTCATTTTCCATGGCTATCCGTTGAGCCACAGGAAGGTGCTTCGCTAGGAAGAGCCGGGAGAATTCTTCCATCGATACTTGGGTTAACGGACGACCCGCCAAATGATGCAACTCCATCTCATCCCACCATAAACGAGCTTCTCCTTCAAACAAGAAGGTGGCTAAGGTAACTTTCTGATGCTCCGCCGTTCCTATCGCCGTCATTACTCGCTTGACGCGCGATAACCAATCCTCAGCCTGCGTCGGGGTTCCCTCTCCTGAGAACGTAGGTGGATGGAAACTCATAAACCGCGTTAGCTGCTTCTCAGCCGCTCGAGGAGCCACATCCACAACAGGTTCAGGCCTTGCCGCCACCTGTTCTGGCCTCACAGCCGCTTGTTCCTGCCTAAGTGGCTGACCGTGGATCATGGTAAATAAGGCCTCCGCAACTAAACGCACATGTTCCTCAGACGGTGGAGGTGTAGGCACCGCGGCTGGTGCCGTACTTTCATCAGAACGCTGGGACTTAGACGGCCCAGCTCCACTTCGTGTCACCTAAAGGTGGAGAAGATACACACATTAGCGGTCGTACCCAAGCAATCAACACAAAAGAAGAACACACAGGTTCCTCAAACACACAAATATGCATTCCTATTATGGACATTCAGGAGTTCATTCGTAGACTTTGGTGTGCACAAACACGTGCTCGCCACCCCACAAAAGAAGTCGACCACGACTTCGAGAGGGAACGACCAAGACGACCGATACCAAAAATGTAACAACCCCATCCGTTCATATGATATATTCTAGAAGGTCCGGCCGGGGCCCCACAGGATATATCACAAAACAGTCGGTGAAGGTACAGGATGATACCAGAGTCGCGCATCGCACCTAACACAAAGCATTTTAGCGGAAGCCTAGACTACAACTTGAACTCCTCATGAATGTCCAAACATAAAACTCCACATTTTATATCATATAGGAATGTCTTACAACACGTACAAAAGAGTTGGCCTTATGGCCTATACAGGGCTTTCACACAGTGGCCTAAACAATTGGCGCGCAGGCCGGCCACAAGAAAAGAAAACACACAAAAGAACACAGCTAGCCTTCGATGGCTAGCAGCAGCAGCAGCAACCCCCGCAGGAACATCAGCCTCTATGCGATCCGCTCGGCCCTCCAGCACCTGGAAAGGGACAATCCACCCACCCGTGGCAAACAAAAGCAACGGTCAGCGTTCAGCTAACCAAATTATAACGACCCTATCCCTTCTCTAGGGGCAGCGGTATTCTTCCCTGCAGGCATATTAGATCACAAGTATGGCAAGCTATATCATCAAAATGTGCTTTCACGCACACAAGCCATCACAACCGTTCGCCACCCGGCCCAACGGTCCGTGCACTCAGGGCACATTCTTGGTGTTCCGGCAACCTCTTGCCCACCACCGTATTCAGGGTCACAACCCAACGGTAAATCTCTTGAGCATTTACTCCATGGCGTGCAGCCGGAGTTAGTCTTCGGACACCGGGATGGCCCGTAGCCCCCCCGTTGTGTCATGGCGCGCAGGCCGAAGACTCTTGCTATGCGCTCCAACAGACCGCACTTTTTGGTCTTACGTCGGATGGACATAGCGCAGGTCGGATCCTCCACCCCCCCCCCCCCCCCCCCCCGTTGCTCAAATCGCCTTGCCTTCTCCGAGTACAGCGTACTCATGGCTATATCAAAGGCGCGGGTCGGTCTCACCAATCCTGTTCTTGGCATTCAAGCCTGAGTATTTCTCTATACCCATTTCCTCACAGCAACAGCGGGTCTTTCCTGATCACACCAGTACTTCCTGTGACTCTCTCCACAGGTGGACACCGCACAAACACAAATGTCAGGGGTCTTTCCTAGCTCACATGCCAGTACTTCCTGTTACTCGCTTCACAGGTGGACACCCTACGACATCAAGCATCACCAAAAGGGCCTTTCCTGGTTCCACCAGTACTTCCTGTGCCTCAATCACAGGTTGGACCCAAAACCATCACATGGCTATTTTTCTGGGCTACCACCCCAGTACTTCCTGCTACTCCTTTTCGCAGGCATAACCCGTAGACTCCTTACACTACACGTTTATCACGGAGGCTTCTCCGGTTCGTATGCAACATCACCAATCCAGACTAACCTGTCCAGATGGGCTTCATACAGCATGCCTATTCCGTACTCCATTTCCGGATCTATATGCTAACAAAGGGGATTTCAAGCATCCACCCAAAGATTTCCAAAACCAGCCACCTCTTGGTGGGGGAAATCACAAAATATGCCAAAAAGGAAGCCTTCACATGGCTAGGAAGAAAAGTCGTTACCCTTGATGACCGCTTCGGTGCTATGGCCTCAAAGTTAGCTTGCAAGACTCGCAAGATCGTCTCTTCCGCAACGCTGGCTTCGGATCTCTCGTCGGTAAACCGCAGCACCACCAGCAGCAGCCCCCTTTCCTTCTTCCTCCTCCTTTCTCTCTCTCTCTTTCTCTCTTCACTTGAAGAAAGTTCAAGGCCAAAGAAATGAGAAGTCTTTCTCTGATTTCGGCCCTTAAGGAAAAAGAAGAAGAAGCTTCAGCCCTTGGATCTAGACTGAAGGAATGGACGGCCACGATTCTGCCAAAAACACATCTTTTGACCCGACACGGCCTCTGACACGGCCGTGTGCCAGGCCGTGTGCCTCAAGCGGTGGTCAACTGACTTATCCAAACCAGTGACATGCCCACGGGACACGCCCGTGTCATGGGCCGTGTCACCAACACGCCTTCAGACACGCCCGTGTCTATGGCCGTGTACCTGGGTGAAACAAAACCCAAATCATCCCGAGACTTCACACGGCCTGTGACACTCCCGTGTCCCAGGCCATGTGCCCAGACACGGCACAAAGACACGCCCTGTCGAAATCCTTCGGCGGGCTGAGTTCGTCGCCTAATTTGACACGCCCTGTGATACGCCTGTGTCACAGGCCGTGTTCAATCTCTCGTCACTCTACACTCACGTCTCGACATTCGACGATCGTCGAATAAAACTCGTCGAGCATGCGACACGGCCTTGGACACGCCCGTGTCCTGGGCCGTGTGCCTCCTCTCGACGCATTGCCGAGAGCAAAAATCGTCGAGACAAAGCCCAATCGTCGACACAACCTCGACACGCCCTGCGACACGCCCGTATCGCAGGCCCTGTCAACTGACACGCCCTGGGACATGCCCGTGTCACAGGCCGTGTCACTCAAAATTTCCTGTTTCTGCACTTTGAGTTGTTAAAGTGTGCCTCATTCGCCGTCTCAAATCGACGCGTCTGGAACAGCACACGGTCATCCGACACGCCCGTGTTCGATCCGACACGCCCGTGTCCACAATGACACAACCGTCTGGCTGGCCGTGTGCCTCCATCGACACGGCCCCGATACCAACCCGAGAGGTGACACGGCCTGGGAAACGCCCGTGTCCCAAGCCGTATGCCAAGTCTCGACACTCGTCGACAGCCTTTGTGTCGACACCGTAGAAAAATATCGAGCGAAGATCATCGACCAAGCGAGACACGCCCTTTGACACGCCCGTGTCACAGGCCGTGTGTCCCAGTCTCGACACTCGACACTCGACACTCGTCGAGTGAATACTGTCAACTGACCCACACGGACTTGGACGCGCCCGTGTCCTAGGTTGTGTGCCTTGTCTCGACACCCTGTCGAGCGAAAGTGTCGACACCCCGGCCGAGTGTCGACACGGGCCCGACACACCCTGTGACACGCCCGTGTCGCAGGCCGTGTGCCCTAGTCTCGACACCTTGTCGAGCGAAAGTGTCGACACCCGGGCCGAGTGTCGACACAGGCTCGACACGCCCTGCGACACGCCCGTGTCGCAGGCCGTGTGCCCTCTGCCAGAAACTAAAAATTTCCAGAAACAAAAATCGACCCTCTTTCAAAACTGGGGTGTTACAAGAATTCTATGGAAGTCTAGGTATCTTTCATGAGTTTTCCTCCCCGCATACTCCACAACAAAATAGAGTTGCAGAGAGAAGGAATAGAGCATTCATTGAAGCATGTACTACAATGCTGACTAACTCCTCTCTACCAGAGTACTTTTGGGCTGAGGTCGTCAATACACCTTGTCACGTGCAAAACAGAGCGTTGATCAACAAGAGTCATCATAAGACTCCCTATGAGATACTAAAAGGTAGGAGACCGACTGTGTCCTACTTCATGATCTTTGGCAGCAAATGCTATGTACTTAATAATGAGAAATATCATCGTACAATGTTTGGAGAAAAACTCTTTGAAGGTATTTTCATAGGTTATAACAGTCATAGTAAGGCTTATCGAATTTTTAATAAGATAACTCTGGTGGTAGAAGAATCGATTAACGTTGTATTTCACGAGATGAGCTTGCTACATAGCAGCTCTTCCAGTATTTTTTTTGAAGATGCATGTTCAAGGCTGAAGGAGTTAAGCTTGGATGAGATATTTGAAGAAAATGCTCAAAAGTTCATCAAGATCACTCCTCCAACCTCAATTGGAGTGGGAGATCGCCAAGATGAAGAAGTTGTCCAAGTTGAGGAATTCACTCCAGAAATATAAGAAGCACCTGATACAAGGACACTAGAACTCAAACACTTGAGGGATCACCCTGTTGATCAAATCATATGAGATCCTCGTGATGGTGTAAAAAGTCGAAGAGGTACTATAAATGAAAATATGCATTTGATTTTTCTCTCTCAGGTTGAACCAAAGAAATTTGAAGAAGCAATTAAAGACGCATCTTGGATAGTTTCAATGGAAGAAGAACTCAATCAGTTCAAGCGCTGCCAAGTCTGAAAGCTTGTACCAAGACCCAAAGGTAAAAATGTAATTGAAACAAAGTGGGTCTACAAGAACAAGTTGGATGAAGATGGAACCATCATCAAAAATAAAGCCAAACTTGTAGCTAAGGGATATATACAAGAAGAAGGCATCAATTTTGATCAAACATATGCTCCAGTGGCAAGACTCGAAGCCATTAGGTTGTTCCTCGCATATGCTGCTCTCATGGGCTTCATTGTCTATCAAATGGATGTTAATTCAACCTTCCTCAATGGTAAAATAAATGAAGAAGTGTATGTGGAACAACCACCAGGTTTTGTTGATCCTAACAATCTTGATTATGTTTATTTATTATTCAAAGCATTATATGGTTTAAAACAAGCTCCACAAGCTTGGTATGAAACATTGTCTAACTTTATTCTTAAGAACAAGTTCACAAGGGGAAATATAGATAAAATATTATTTCTTAGGGAAGTAAAAGGCATGATTTTGCTAGTGCAAATCTATGTCGACGACATTATCTTTTGCTCTACTGATGATAACCTTTGCAAGAAGTTTTCCAAACTTATGCAAGGGAAGTTTAAAATTAGAAGTATCTGTGAGTTGAAGTATTTCTTAGGACTTAAGGTGAAGCAATCTGAAGATGGAATTTTCATCTCTCAGACGAAGTTCACCAAGGAGTTGCTAAAGAAATTCGGAATGTAGAATGCAACCTCTATGAGGACTCTAATGGGTTCAGCTATGTCTCTGCACAAGGATGAGAAAGGGAAACCTTTTGATGAAACTAAGTAGAGATGCATAATTGGATCCTTGCTCTATCTTACTGTTAGTAGGCCTGACATAATATTTTTAACATGTGTGTGTGTGCTAGATATCAGGTGAACTCTAAGGAATCTCACTACACAACTGCAAAGCGGATTTTTAGATACCTTAAGGGAACACTAAATATTGGCTTATGTTACCCAAGAAGTAATGATAGCGAACTAATTGGATTTTAAGATGTAGACTTTGTAGGAAGCAAAGATGAGAGAAAGAGCACTTCTGGGACATTCCAATTCCTAGGAAGAAGGCTCATATCTTGGAGTAGCATGAAATAGAATTGTGTCACAATCTCAACCGCTGAGTCAGAATATATCTCTGTAGGCAATTGATGTGCACAACTTCTCTGGATAAAGAATCAACTTGAAGACTATAATCTGAAGTTCATGGACATTACTATGTTTTGTGACTCCTCAAGTGCTATAACAATTTTCAACAATCCAGTTTCTCACAGCCATACAAAGCACAGATAATTGAGATATCATTTGATCCGTGAGCATGTGGAGAATGGGGACATCAACCTCTAATATGTTCCAACAGATAGGAAAGTTGTAGATATCTTCACGAAGCCACTGGACGAGGCCAAGTTCTCTTTCTTCAACACAGAACTTGATATGCTTAACAGGGAGTCTTGAAAAGTTCACATTTGAAGTCAATAGAAGAATATGCATTCAGCCACTCAGAAATCTCAAGAGAATTCCTAGTCAGCAAGCATTCAGATAGATTCAAACTCAGAAATGAACTTCTCGGAAACTTAAGAGATTTACTTCTTGGAAACTTAAGAGATTTCTCGAGAACTGTACTAATTTCTCGAGAACTATACTTGCTTCTCGAGAAATATAATTGACTTCTCGAAAACTAATTGGATGCCTCAGAAAACTACACTGGACTTCTTGGGAAAACGTAACTGTATTTCTTTGGAAATATTGGGCTTCTCGAAAAATTTCATTATATTTATCAGAAAATGTATAGACCTCTCGAGAAATGTCAAATTAAGCT
Source organism: Platanthera guangdongensis (assembly GCA_039583875.1). NCBI lineage: Eukaryota > Viridiplantae > Streptophyta > Magnoliopsida > Asparagales > Orchidaceae > Platanthera > Platanthera guangdongensis. Next base: position 114,898,693 of record CM077166.1, read on the forward strand.
AATTTAAATTTTCTATAGGAATTCGAACCGCCACTCCTCAGGTATGCCTTTCTTTATTCTTCCAAATTTTTAATTTTATATATATAAAAAACCTCCTAGAAATATCCAAATCCACATTTCAAAAAAGCTTTCCTGAGAAATACTCTTAAGTTTTGCCGAAGTTCCCCGTCGTTCTTCTCACGAAATTTCGTTACCTCTTCTCGAAAAAAATTCGGAAACTTACATCTTCTTCAATCAATGGCTCCCAATGCAAAGATTGGCATCGACAATGAGTTTGTTCACTCGGGTATTGACAACCTCTCTGATGATTTCCAAAATGTCATTCTACTTCTTGAAATCGCCGGCCTCACCTTCAGCGTTGAGCATCCGTGCAAAGTTCTAATTCCAGAAGTTGAGGAGTTCTTCAGAAATGCTAAGCTTAAGAGGAGTGGGAAACTGTTGAAAAAATTCTGTCAGAGATGTAAAGATCAAAATCAAGGCATCCTCTTTAACGGAATTTCTGAGATTGCCCTTCATTGATAAGGAAGATTACTTGGAAGAACCCGATTACTCCATGGCTTTATCATTTTGTGGTCTCCCTCAATCAACTACCTCCATTCGAAGACAGCATATGAATGATGAAAGCAAGCTGTTGGCCGACATTTTAGGAAAATTTGTCCTCTGCAAACAGGTTCACATGGATACATATCCTCTGATTTCTTCTGCAAGATGTCAACTGTGGCATGTCGCAAGAAATTCCAATGGGGAAACATGTTATTTGAAAAGATTAAGGAAAGCATGAAGGCACCTAACTTTGCAAGAATCATTTCTCTTTATCTGAATCAAATGAACACTAAGACTTTTGACTTGTCCAAAGGTCTGTCCATTCACCACCTGAAGAAAGTCACCATCTCATCCATCAATAGATGGGAAATCATGATCCAGAAGCCAGGCCAAGCTCCAGCAGTTCTAAGAATCATAGTTGATGAGGACAAGACCTCATCTCCCCTTCTTACTGATACAGTTGGCACATCTGATGCAGCTGTTGAGGGGGGGGGGGGGGGGGTGAAAGAAATAGTACCTAATCACCTAGAGGGGGGTGAATAGGTGAACTTTATCTTTTTAAATTTAAGGCCGAAATTCTATATAGCAAATGCAATTCTATAACTATCACAACACAGCAACCATAGAATCAAACATACACAGAGTGCACACAGTATTTATAGTGGTTCCCCAAGGTCTGGGTACATCCACTTTCCCCCTTCGCCTATCTAGTAGTGTACTAGATTCGGCCGAACTTCAGCACTTCTCCTCAGATCCTCAGATCTTACAGCTCAGAACCCCAAATAGGTTCCTAAAACTCAGAGTGTCTCCACTCTTACAACTCAGGCACAAAGCCCTACCACTCAGTCTTCAACAAGACCTACACTCAGAGAACAAAGTCTCCTACAACCCAGGCACAAGGCCCTACCTCAATCTTCAATAAGACCTACACTCAGAGTACACAGACTCCTACACTCAGCCTTTATAAAATAGGCTTACAGCTCAGATCTATACAAGATCCTACAGATATTTTGATTATACAAAGTAATTAACCACAACTCTGAAAGAGAGAGATGAGTTGACTAGCTTCTTGATGAGTTCTTGGAAGAACTTGGCAGAGATCAACCTCCCTTGGCTTTCTTCAAAGCTTCTTGAATTATAATACAGTAGGTTTGAATCTCCTGTGAAGATGATATCCAATCAACTTCTATCTTGAGATTCAGATCTCAATCTCAATCTTACTTTGCAGCCTGGTTCAGCAGCTGCTCTTCTTAGAAGGAGCTCTCTCTCTCCAACTTCTTAGATCTTCTGTCGAAGGTCTTCTTCTTTTGTGTTGTTAGATCTCTTGATTAATTGTGATCCTTCTCTTAATGTGATTCCACACCTTCTGTTGAAGGAGAAAGGTCTTTATATAGTCTTCCTCCAAGGTAACCGGCTGATCCGGTTTCTAACAACCTTCTAACGGCTCTGACAGTTGCAGTTGACCGGTTGAAATGGCAGTTGTCAAGTCATCCAGTCATTTCTTGAAACCACTGTCACTGTCTGAAAGTGTCGAGACATATAGTCTTTATGTGTCGACACAAATAGACCAAGTGTCGACACAAGTAGACTAAGTGTTGACACTAACCTTGATGGTGTCGACACAACTCCTTGTGTTGTTGTAACAACTTCTCGACACAGCTTCTTCAGAATGTGTCGACACTGATTCTATATGTCGACACAAGCCTTCTATTGAATGTGTCGACACTGGTTGAGTGTGTCGACACAAATACTTTTTCTTTAATACTTAGTTGAATTCTGCTGTGTGTCGACACAACTCCTTTGTGTCGACACAAGCCTTCTTGTGTTGAAACTTGCTGAGTGTCGACACATCTCCTTTGTGTCGACACATGTCTTCATGTGTTGAAACTTGCTGAGTGTCGACACAACTCCTTTGTGTCGACACAAGCACTTTAACTTTGTTGAAGTTTGCTGAGTGTCGACACAGCCTCCTGGTGTCGACACATTTGATGTCGATAAAGTTTCTCTGGGTGTCGACACTGTCTCTAAGTGTCGACACAGATTATGTTGATAATTCTTCACTGTGTGTCGACACTGCCTGTATGTGTCGACACTTTTCTTCTGGTTTCGACTCTGCCTTTCCTGGTGTCGACACAATTACTCCAAGTGTCGACACAACTTCTCTAGGTGTCGACACTAGCCTTCATAAGTGTCGAAACTTCACCTCTAAGTGTCGACACATGGACTTAGAAACTTTTATGCTTTTCCTGCAATTACTTAACCTGCACATATAAACTCAAAGCGCATCAAATACACTTTGATGTATATCATTGAGTAGGGTGAGGCTTCTTCAAATCTGATACATATATTCCAATGTACCCAACAATCTCCCCATATTTGAAGAAGTCATAACCCTTAGTCAATGATATACACCATACATAACAAATTCTCAGTATGATGTAAAACAATATTATATGACAGAGTAAAAACTAAACATGTATAAACAGCACATGTATAAGCAATTATCGCAGAATAACAATGTAATAGATTGAACTTTAAACATTATTTTTACAACTTCCAAAAATTTTATTAATCAAAAGTTTACATGAAGTTTAATGCAAAAGATTACAAGGTTGTAAACTTAAGAAACTTTTATCCTATGGCTGCTCTGGCTCCTTGATAACAATGCCCTTTCCAGATTGAATCTTTGCTTGAACTGGAGCATCATTGTCATCAGCAGGCTTCTTTCCCTTAAGATCTCTCTTTTTCTGTTCTTCAGCCCTTATCTTCTATCTCTCAAAATAATGATAAGGCTTAGGGAAATATTTGCTAGGCTCCTGTGCATTAGGAGGTAGCTTCCCTAATTTAGCCTTCCTTCTATATTGTACTATGGTCTCTTGCCTAGCCTCATGTTTTTTCCATTCCTGGTCAGAATACCATTTGCCCCTCTCTAGGAAATTATCCTTAGCAGCCTTCCAAGCAGTCAATATGATATTCCTAGAGGTTGGGCTCCATTGCTCAAAGTCTGGCCTTAATTCAGCCTGCTCTCTGAACCTCTTCTTAGAAAATTGAGCTTCTTGCTCTTTTAGTACTGCGTCTGACACAGGCTGTACAACTTTCTCAATGATCACATTGTGAGCACCTTCTAGTGGACTATACATAGACTGTATCTCTTGATGTATCATGTCAAAATCTGCAGGAGGGTAGATCACCTGAGCTACTTTAGCTTGCTCTCCTCCAAAATATGCAGGATTTATTCCAGACTCTGCTACATTATCATCATCACATAAAGGTGGATATCCAAGGGTAGTTCTGATGCTGTTTGAAATCCATTTAGCATGGTCAGAGCCTGCTTTGACTAATACCCTCTCCCCCCTTTATGACTTCTCTTTCTATATGATCCCTAAGATCATCTTTCTGGAATCTGATTTGAGCATTCAAATAGTTAACTCCATCTTTATAAAAAGGTTTTAACCTTTGTAGATTGTCAGTTATAGCCTTTTGAGAATCTTCAATGGCAGTTTTAACAGCAATGAGGCTTTCTTGTAGTTGCTTATCAAAGGCTTCTTTGGCAATAGCACTTACAGCAGTCTGGGCATCAACAATATTTTTCATTTCAGTGATAATGGTATTATGAGAAGCAGTCAGATTGTCATTCATCCTGATCTGATGTTCCAGGACATATCCTTGTTTCACTGCCATGTCATCAACCTGCTTCTTTATGTTCTCTTGATGAGTAGCCAGATATACCACTACATTGCCTCCTTTATGGAAACAATCAGTCATTTCCTTCTTGTTTTGATTCACTTCAAATCTTATAGATTTTATGTCTTGAGCCAAATCAAATTGAAGTGATTTATGGCCTTCATCTATATATTTTTCTATAGCTTTTCTTTGTTCATCCATCTTAATTTACATAGCCACCAACAAAGAACTATAGTCAGCAGTTGGGGCTTGTTGTGGAACAATGGTTTGCAGTGCTTTCTTGTAGCTCTGGCTTCTTCTCTTAAAGACCTGTAACTTTCTTTTCTTTGCTCTAGCAGACTCTTCATCCTCTGAAGCAGAAGTACTAGCAATGTCTACCCTGTCCTTAGGACTAGGAGGTAAATCCTTCTCAGTCCTTGGTAGCTCCTCAGCATTCCTTTGCTCCTCAGTGTCATTTCTGGCAGTTTCCTCTACATGCTCCCCCTTAATATTAGCTGGTTCCCCCTCAACAGTAGCTTTCTCTCCCTCAAAATCAGTATGTAAAAGATCAGGGAACTGCTCTTCTAGAGTAAACTCATGTTGAGGTTGTACAGGAGAATCTCTTATCTCAGGAGCAACTGATACCACTTTATCAGCAACTGATGTGTCCTCCATGACAACATCTTGTGGTTGACTATGTAACTGTGTTTGCTGATCAACATCAAGTAATGATTCAGTCAAAATTTCAACCTCAATAGTGAAATTTAATTGATTAACTTCAGTGATTACCTCTAGAATTGTTTGGGTAGCCCTTTCACTATCTAATTGAGTTGGCTCAACCACATGTTGAGGCTCCCCCTGGAGTGGATCCAGGTGAATAGGTCTAGCTGATGGTAGCTCCCCCTGCCCCTGGGCATCTTCTTGTCTTGCTGGTGACTGTCTAGTATTGCCATCCTCTCCATCATCAGAACTAAAAACCACCTACTCCTCTGAGCTACTTGAGGATTCAGGAGCCACAATGGCTTTCTTCTTCTTCTTCTGAAGTGTTTCCTTTTCTGGAGTTGGCAATTCCTTTGTCAACACTCTATCCCACCTTGAGATAATTCTAACATCCATTCTCCTCATGTGGTTTATCTTAGATCCAGCAGCTTGGTTCATCACTTCAGGGATACTTCCAGCTAAGTATAAACTCAAAATCCTACCCAGATTGGGCTTCTTCAGATTTTCCTTTATCTTATCAAACATTACTACTGACCAATCAGTTTTAAGTTCGAAAATTATCCTTGTCATCAAACTGAACATGTGGGATGATATCTTATCATGCCCACCAGGCTTGCTCAGTATCACCTTCCCAACTATTTCAGACAGGAACTTGCCCCGCATGTTCATGTCTTTCCTATTGAAAACTGATCCAATCTTCATGCTGGAATCAAGTCCACACCATTCCAGTACCTCCCTTGTCTTTGATGCAGGTACATCCTTCTCTTCTTTAGTTCTAGGGAGATGTAGAACTTTTCTAAGATTCTTCTGGGTGACCTTCACCTTAACTCCATGGACTTTAGATTTTATCTTAAGACCAGTTTCATCTAGGGTAGCTGCATTAAAGAATTCGAGGACCTCCTTCTTTCATATCTTGATTTGTTCTGAAACAAGATACTCTAACCCAGTCTCTGCAATTAGGGTTACCACACCTTGGATTTCTGGTTCCGCGTCATCAAAGGCGACACGCACGAGCTCATAACCTTCATTGATGTTCTCTTCTAGCTTGGGCGCCATTAGGGTTTGAAGAAATTTTGAATTTAGATAAGAGAGATGTCGACACACAAGTTTGGTCTCGAAACTATGGTGAGCGTGTCGACAAACAATGGTGAAGACCTATTTATACCTTTCTAAAATCGAAGGTGAAAAGGCGCGTCAAAATACTTGAAATGTGTCGACACTGTTGAAAAGTGTCGACACTTGTTTCTAATGTCTCGACAACTATGTGTCGACACAAATATAGTCGACAGAATATATGTGTCGACACTTATACATCTCAGCTCGACGATTAGTCGAGACTCTACTCGACGAATTCTGTGTTAATCCTAAGTGTTGACAACACCCTGAATATGTCGACACCTTTCTGCATGTGTCGACACTAATTCTCTGAAGTGTCGACACTAACTGTCTAGATGTGCCGACACCATTTCTTTGAAATGTCGACACCACTTCTATGTGTCGACACAGACAACTCTGTGTGTCGACACAGACAACTCTGTGTGTCGACACTATTTTACTTAGCTAATTTTTTTAAACTATTATAAGTTTATCATTCCTAATTCAATTTTAAACTTATTGAATTTGGTTTCATCTAGGGGCTTAGTAAACATATCAGCTAACTGATTATTTGTCTTAACATACTCTAGGGAAATGTCTCCTTTTTCTACATGTTCTCTTAGAAAATGGTATTTAATTTCTATGTGCTTAGTCCTACTATGGGAGACAGGATTATTTGCAATAGAAATAGCACTTGTAGAATCACAAAATAAAGGTGTTCTACTTACTTGAATACCATAGTCTTCTAGCTGGTGTTGAATCCATAAGAGTTGTGCACAGAAACTTCCTGCAGCAACATATTCTGACTCAGCTGTGGAGATAGCCACACTGATCTGCTTCTTGCTACTCCATGACACCAGCCTTGCACCTAGAAAATGACAGGTTCCTGTAGTACTCTTCCTATCTTCCTTGCAGCCTGCAAAATCTACATCTGAATAACCTGTCAGTACAAAATCTTCATTCCTAGGATACCAAAGGCCTAGATAAGGTGTGCCCTTAAGATATCTCAATATCCTTTTGACTGCTGTCAGATGAGATTCTTTAGGGCAAGCTTGGTACCTAGCACAGACACATGTAGCATACATGATATCTGGTCTACTAGCAGTCAAATACAGTAGGGAGCCAACTATCCCTCTATACAAAGTTTCATCTACAGGTTTCCCAGCATCATCTTTGCTTAGAGACATGCTTGGCCCCATAGGAGTTTTCATGGTAGTGGATGATTCCTTACCATATTTCCTTATCAACTCTAGGGTGAACTTAGACTGGCATATGGATAATCCATCTTCAGTCTGTCTAACTTGGAGACCCAAGAAGAACTTAAGTTCCCCCATACTACTCATTTCAAATTGTCCTTGCATAAGTTTTGCAAACTTTCTGCAAAGACTACTTTCTGTAGACCCAAATATTATGTCATCTACATATATTTGGACTAAGATAATCTTGCCTCTGGATTCCCTAAGGAATAGTGTCTTGTCTATTTTCCCCCTTGAGAATTTATTCTCAATGAGGAAACTAGACATGGTTTCATACCAAGCCCTTGGGGCTTGTTTTAACCTATACAAAGCCTTCCTAAGTCTATATACATAATCAGGTTTAATAGAATCAACAAAACCTGATGGCTGCTCTACATAGACTTCTTCCTTTAGATTTCCATTCAGAAAAGCTGACTTAACATCCATTTGATATACCTTGAACCCTTGATATGTTGCATAGGCAAGAAACATCCTGATTGCCTCCAGTCTTGCTACTAGAGCAAAGGTTTGATCAAAATCAATACCTTCTTCCTGCCTGTATCCCTTTGCAACAAGTCTAGCTTTATTCTTTATGATGATTCCATTCTCATCCAACTTGTTCCTAAAGATCCACTTAGTTCCAATAATATTGTGGTCCTTGGGTTTAGGAACTAGCTCCCAGACCTTGCATCTTTTGAATTGATTCAGCTCCTCTTGCATGACCTCAATCCAATGAGGGTCCAGGATTGCTTCTTCAAATTTCTTTGGCTCAACTTGGGATAGGAAGCTGGAGTAAAGGACTGTACTTAGATTCCTTCTCCTTATTTGCACCCCTTGTCTGGGATCTCCAATTATTTGATTGGCTGGATGATCCTTTAAGTTCCTATTTGCTGGAGGCAGCCTATCTTCAGGTTGTACACCTTCAGTCTCTTCATTTTGCTGGACCTCTTGATCTTCTTCAGCATCAGGTGTATCTTGTACTCCCCCTGAATAACAGCCACCATCTTCCACTTGCTGACTTGCAAAAGAACCTTATGTTAAGGTAAGCTTGTCCATTCTTTCAGTTACACCTGTGGAGCTGCAAACACTTGTTGGCAATTCATTGTTAATGAGTCTAGCTTCATCAAAAACTACATGAACAGACTCTTCTACAACTTGAGTAATCAAGTTGTAGACCCTATAAGCCTTACCATTATTGTTGTACCCAACAAAGATCCCTCTTGGGATTTGGCAGCAAACTTGGTTAGATAATACTTACCATTGTTAAGGATATAGTGTTGAATTTTGTGAAGTGGAAGTGGTTGACGGGACAGACCGAGTGGCCTGGGCGAACAGCTTTGGCGGACTAGGTGGACTGGGCGGACTGCGATGTGCGGCATGGTGGAAGGTCTAGTGGGAAGCCGGCTGTCTTCTGAGTGGTTTGTTGCATGGAGTTCGCGGACTGTGCGGCCTGGTGTCTGCGGATAGGACGTTGGCTTTGGTTTAGCCAAGGAGCGGCCTGAGCGGATAGAGGCTTGCGGACTGGTACATTGCTCAGTGGCCGCGGTGCAAGCTTGTGCTGTTTGGCAGTTTGGCTCATGTCCGCGGGAAGCTTGCGGACTAGCGTGTCCGCGGTATGGGCTGTTGCGGACTAGGCTTAGAGCTTGGCTGAGGCCTTGTCGAGCTCTGGTGGTACAGCAGGTGCTTTGCTGTGGAGGTCTTTGGACGATTGGTTTTGGAGTCCGGGAGATGGCTACTGCGATGGGCAGGAGTGCGAGGAGCTTGTGAACTGCTGGCGGTCTGTGCATCGGTGTTTGGCGGATGGGTGTTTGCGTCCGCCATGCTCGCATTGGCCTTTGATGGCTTTTGGACTTGGTCACACTCTATGCCAAGATCATGGTGTCCACCGTATCCGCCAAGTCCGTTGTTTGACCGGGCGGACTGTTGTTGTCTGTCTTTGGTCGTAGATTTGTGGTGGATTGAGGTTTGAGTCTTGCGGACTGCCTCGGGTTGGTGCGGACAGCCATTGAGGGGGTTGTTGTCCTGCAGTGGTCGGAAGCCTTGCGGGCTGATGCCTTGTCCGCATAGCTTGGGCGGACTGGAGAGGGTTCGCCAATGTTGCCTTGCTCCTGGCGGTTTTCCTTAGTATCCGGCTCAGTCCTTGCGGACTCGGCGGACGGTGTTTTTGCTATCGCGCGGGCTAGGGTGATGTCGCTATCTCTAGGGCGGTGACCACACTCCTCACCTCGCCTATAAATAGGACCCCCTGACACATCTACAGTAACTTGAGTGAACAGTAAGTTGGGTTGGGCAAGGAGCTGCGGTCTCAGTTTGTCTGTCCGCGCGGATTGTTTCAGTGCTGACGTTTGCTGTGTGCAGGTCGCGCGGGTAGCTTCAAGGAGCCAGGAGTTTGGCTTTGACTTCGGTCAAGTACTTGGAAGTGTGCGGTCTCTGCGGACTCAGCAGGAGGACGCTCTGCGGCTTGTCAGCTCTGTTTCATCTTTGCCAGCTTCAATAACCTGTCCGCTGGCTTCAGGCGGGTAGGGGGTGTTCCTCAGTTCAGCTTTAGCAGGAGACGAATAACGGTGTGTCTGCGCGGCCTCGTGGCTTCGGCGGACTCCGTGGCTATTCGGCGGATTGCAGCTTAGTTCGGGTGATCTCAGCGGATTCGGCGACCTCGGCGACCTCGTTGACCTCGGCGGTCTCGGCGGACTCCGGTGCTATCCGCCCGGCTTGTTTTTGGTGCTTTCTGTTTACAACTATTATACTAGCGAAATCATGTCTCGCTATGTATGCCTCGTGTTGTAAAGAAGTGAATGCATAAAAGACCTGCTTGTGCTTCCATTGTTTGTTGGGATTAACCTTTGTTCCTTGGTTTTCCGCTGGTTCAGCGTGAGAACTGGGTAGTTCCGAAGATATTAATTTGGCGTTTGGGCTATCTTGCTGACCACGTTGAGAAAATTTAACATATAGCACTTGCAACCAAAGATCCTGAAATAGGATAAATTTGGTTTTCTGCCCTTCACAATCTCATAAAGGGTCTTCTTGTGGCTCTTGGTGATAGTAGCCCTATTGATCACATGACAAACAGTATTTACTGCCTCTGCCCAGAAATATTCTGGGAGATATGTGTCACTCAATAGTGTTCTACCAGCCTCTATCAAGGTACTATTCTTCCTTTTAGCAATACCATTTTGCTGAGGTGTTCTAGGTGAAGAAAATTCCTGAAAAATCCCAAACTCATCACACAGTTTTGTCATACTTTCAGACTGAAATTCAGTGCAATGGTCACTTCTGATTTTGGCCACTGTACTGTCCAATTCATTCCGAATTTGTTTAACAAAACTATATAAGATACTTGGGGTTTCAGATTTTTGTCTAAGGAAGACACCCAGGAATACCTTGAATAGTCATCTACAACCACAAATGTGTAGACCTTCCTACCTAGGCTGTGAACTGACATAGGACCAAAAAGATCCATATGCAATAGGTATAGACACCTCACAGAATCCTTGTTCTTAAGGCTATGAAAGGTGGATTTGGTCTGCTTGCCTTTTTGACAAGCTGAGCATATCCCATCCTTTATACACTTAACCTGAGGACCATTCCTCACTAACCTTTTGCTAAAGAGTTGGCCAATTGTCTTATAGTTAAGATGAGCCAGCCTCTTGTGCCATTTAATACAATGTGAGACTTTCTCATCAGCTACAAGACATATAGGAGAAACATTGTTCTCACATACAAAGTCAAGACAATAGACATTTCTCTTCCTATATCCTGTCAGAATGATCTTTTGATCACTTGACCTTTTGATATGACAACCATCCTTGACAAATGAGATATCATATCCTAAATCACTCAGCTGACTTATGCTAATGAGATTATGTTTCAAACCCTTTACATAAGCCACTTGAGTAATAGTAATTTGGTTACTAGAAATGTTACCAAAGCCTTTGATGATTCCTTTTTCTGAATCACCAAAGGTAACTTTAGGGTCATCCTTGATATGTGTATAGTCCTTCAGCAACCCCCTAGTTCCAGTCATGTGACTGGAACATCCACTGTCCAAGTATCATATAGGGGCATAGCCGCTTGGACTCACCTGCAAAACAGATTAATTAACCTTAGAACCCAAATAATTCTTGGGTCCTTGGTGCAGGTTAGTCTGACCTTTAACAAAACTACATGTAGCTATTCTAGCAGGCAGTTTGCTACTCTCCTTGACACTTGAATTGTGCCAACAATCTATGGCAAAGTGGCCTATCTTGCCACAACACCATCACTCAAATCTGTTGTACCTTTATTTATACAACCCTGGCTGAAACTGCAGGCTTCTTGTTTAGTGCTGGGGCTTTGCCCTTAGATTTGGACATAGCTGTCCAGGCAGGTTTTGTAAACCCCAATCCAGTCTTACCCTTTTGAGGTACAAACTCATCTATCAAAGGTAAAACAGATTTTGGTTTAGAAAAACTTGCTACAATCTCTCTCTCCTTCTGAAGTCTAGCCTCCAGATTTCTAATTTGATCATTCTTAAATGTAATAGTACCCATCTGAATAACAGTAATGTTCTTCAGCCTGGCTATTTCATTCAGTTTCTGATCAAACAACTTGTCTGAATCAGCAGCAGCCAATTTAAGACAAGCAATCTCCTTTGCCTGAGTTTTGGCTAAGGTTTTGTTTTTCTTCAAGGCCTGCAACAAGTCCCTATATTCATCAATTAACTGTTGAATATCTCCTTCAGATTCAGACCCACCCACATCACTTGATGCAGATGTATCTGATTCTGAATCAGTACTAGAAATTGAACTAGAAGAACAACTTTGTACCTTACTTGGTCCAGGCTTATCCTGGATCTTGTCTCCTTCAGATAAGGCCATCAATCCCTTGCGCTGATTGTCCACATGCTCATAAATTGAGTTCATTAGCTGCATGAACTCATCTTCTTCCTCTTCAACAAATAATCCAATATAGGCTTCAACTTCTGATTCTGTTTCTGAAGATGACTGATCTGTCAGACTTTTGTCTTTCTTAGCAACAAAGGACTTTTCCTTTTTGCCCTTAAACTGAGTCTTCTTTTTGTCAGTTGACTCCTTCCTCTTTTCAGGACAGTCAACCACTATATGTCCTTGTCTATTGCAGCAATAGCACACAATCTTTGAAGATGTAGCTTTGCTTGGCTTGGATCTGCTTTTATCATTTCTTGATGACTTTCTTTTCTGATAATAGTCATCTTTTGGCTGAGAAGTGGAAGACTTAGACCTCCACTGCTTCTTCTTTAGAAACTTTTGAAAATGCCTAGTGAAAGCTGCAAAGTCTTCATCACTTTCACTGCTATCTGAATTCTTGCTTTCTGAATTATCTGTCACAGCCTCAACAACTATTTGAGGTGGAGATGGATACTTGCTTCTATACTTCCTAGTGGCTTCAGTTTTGAAGGCCACAGATCTTTCCTTGTGCTCCACTCTAGTAGTCTTCTCTTCTTCCTTTGTAGCCAATAACTGCATCTCATAAGATAACAGTTTTCCAAACAAAGTTGGAGGAGGTATATCAGCTAATTTGGCCATTTCCCTAATGGCACAAATCTTGGTGTCCCAGTCCTTAGTCAGGGATATTAAGAACTTATCATTCAGCTCATAGTTGCTGAATTCTATTCCATAGGACATCAATTCATTGACTATCCTATAGAACTTCTTGTAACATTCAATAATGCTATCAGACTTTCCTTGTCTGAAGCTTTCATATTCCTGATTTAACAAAGACTTCCTTTCTTGTCTTACTTCTTCTGATCCCTCCATGTAAACTATTAGTGTGTCCCACATTTCTTTTGAGCTTTTATAATGTATTAGGTTCTGAAATATTGCATCATCAATTGTACTAACAATAATATTCTGGGCCCTCTTGTCCATAGTGGCCAGAATGATTTCATCTTTGGTCATTTCTGAATAATCCTTAGGAGGTTTCTGATTTGCATCTAGAATGGATATCTTCATTGACACATATGACCCTTCTTTGACTGTAATGTATATTCTTGGGTCAGATGCTTCTATAAAGAGTCTAACCCTCTCTTTCCATATGCCAAAAATTTCTTTTCTACAGATTGGCAATTTCATGGACCCCAGCTCTTTGTGATTCTCACTAGAACCATTTTCTTGATTCTTGTTTATTCTGATACTGCCTACAGGATCTTACTCAGACTGTTATGTCCCTTTTTGAGTAACCTCGCTTTGATACCACTTGAAAGAAATAGTGCCTAATCACCTAGAGGGGGGGTGAATAGTTGAACTTTATCTTTTTAAATTCAAGGCAGAAATTCTGTATAGCAAATGCAATTCTACAACTATCACAACACATCAACCATAGAATCAAACATACATAGAGTGCACACAGTATTTATAGTGGTTCCCCAAGGTCTGGGTACAACCAATTCCCCCTTCGCCTATCTAGTAGTGTACTAGATTCGGCCTAACTTCAGCACTTCTCCTCAGATCCTCAGATCTTACAGCTCAGAACCCCAAATAGGTTCCTACAACTCAGAGTGTCCCCACTCCTACAACTCAGGCACAAAGCCCTACAACTCAATCTTCAATAAGACCTACACTCAGAGAACAAAGTCTCCTACAACTCAGGCACAAGGCCCTACCTCAGTCTTCAATAAGACCTACACTCAGAGCACACAGACTCCTACACTCAGCTTTTATAAAATAGGCTTACAACTCAGATATATACAAGATCCTACAGATATTTTGATTATACAAAGTAATTAACAACAACTCTGAAAGAGAGAGATGAGTTGACTGACTTCTTGATGAGTTCTTAGAAGAACTTGGCAGAGATCAACCTCCCTTGGCTTTCTTCAAAGCTTCTTGAATTAGAACACAGTAGGGTTGAATCTCTTGTGAAGATGATCTCCAATCAACTTCTGTCTTGAGATTCAGATCTCAATCTGAATCTTACTTTGCAGCCTGGTTCAGCAGCTGCTATTCTTAGAAGGAGCTCTCTCTCTCCAACTTTTTTGATCTTCTGTCGAAGGTCTTCTTCTTTTGTGTTGTTAGATCTCTTGATTAATTGTGATCCTTCTCTTAATGTGATTCCACACCTTCTGTTGAAGGAGAAAGGTCTTTATATAGTCTTCCTCCAAGGTAACCGGCTGATCCGGTTTCTAACAACCTCTGACTGCTATGATAGTTGCAGTTGACCGGTTGAAATGGCAGCTGTCAAGTCATTCAGTCACTTCTTGAAATCACTGTCACTATCTGAAAGTGTCGAGACAGATAGTCTTTATGTGACGACACAAATAGACCAAGTGTCGACATAAGTAGACGAAGTATCGACACTAGCCTTGATGGTGTCGACAAAACTCCTTTTATTGTTGTAACAACTTCTCGACACTGCTTCTTCAGAATGTGTCGACATTGATTCTATGTGTCGACACAAGCCTTCTTTTAAATGTGTCGACACTGGTTGAGTGTGTCGACACAAATACTTCTTCTTTAATACTTAGTTGAATTCTGATGTGTGTCGACACAACTCCTTTGTGTCGACACAAGCCTGCTTGTGTTGAAACTTGCTGAGTGTCGACACATCTCCTTTGTGTCGACACATGCCTTCATGTGTTGAAACTTGCTGAGTGTCGACACAACTCCTTTGTGTTGACACAAGCACTTTAACTTTGTTGAAGTTTGCTGAGTGTCAACACAGCCTCCTGGTGTCGACACATTTGATGTCGACAAAGTTTCTCTGGGTGTCGACACTGCCTCTAAAGGTCGACACAGATTATGTTGACAATTCTTCACTGTGTGTTGACACTGCCTGTATGTGTCGACACTTTTCTTCTGGTGTCAACTCTGCCTTTCCTGGTGTCGACACAATTACTCCAAGTGTCGACACAGCTTCTCTGGGTATCGACACTAGCCTTCATAAGTGTCGACACTTCACCTCTAGGTGTCGACACATGGACTTAGAAACTTTTATGCTTTTCCTGCAATTACTTAACCTGCACATATAAACTCAAAGCACATCAAATACACCTTGATGTATATCATTGAGTAGGGTGAGGCTTCTTCAAATCTGATACATATATTCCAATGTACCCAACAGGGGCCTACTCCTTTAGTGCATGAAGAAGATCAGCAAGCTCAGGTACCAGAAACAGAGTTCCATTCAGATGATCTTATAGATCAGGCTATAAAGATAGCTTCTGCTGATGATGTTTTGTAAAAGTAATACATAGCTCAGTCTGATGATGAGAAGAGCATCTCTGTGTAGGATTGGGGCTCAGATGATATTGACAAAATGATAAAAGATCTAACTTCTGATGATCCCCTTTTCATCTCTCTTGAAGAGATTCCTCAAGAGATTTAATAAAATTCTCAGCCCATGGAACAAATTTAGGGGGAGAATGTGGAAATTCTCCTTAATGAAGCTGAAGTTACTCCAGAGCCTGCAGAACCTCCTCTGAGGAATTTCAATTTCACTCTCCCTATTATTCTTGGTGAGGAAGGGGATGCGATAATATCTACCCAAAGAGGCAAAGGTTCAGTTGTTATTGAAGAAATACCAGTATGGATAGCTCCAGCACTACCTCCTCCACCTCCTCTAGTTGATGTTATTCCTGATGATACCCTTTTAGGTAAAATTGAGTCTATGTTGACCAAGCAAAGAGAGTACTTTAACAAGTCTCTCAAAGAGGTAACTGATAAAGTAACTGCTCTTGAAAAAGAAATGAGCAGAGGATTTGCAGAAATTCAGAATAATACAGATGAATTCAAAATACTGCTAAATATTAGTGGCAAGGCTTTGGACCACACTATCACTAGTATTGATGAAGTCATGGATCAATCAGTCACTATTGCTAACAATCAAATACTCATGCTGAAGAAAACTGATTATTAGAACTTCAAAACTTGTGAAGAAGTTGGAAAATGAAAGGAAGATGCCATAAAAACTCTAACAGTAGAAGTCAGAAAAGGAGAGGATAAGGTAAAAGAAAATATAGAAAATAAAGTTCAAGAGATGAAGACTCAGTGGGACAATCAACTAAAAGAGATCTGTACAAGTTTAGAGTCACAGATTAAAGGTGTAAACATTTATACTTATGAGACTGCTTGTGTGGATGCACAACCAAATAATTCTAGAATTTCAAGTTGATCCCAATGAGGCTCCACCTCCTCATCTTGATCCAAATGTCTGCAAGCATACATTCTCTCCTAGATCTAAACAACATGAAATTCCTCGTGTGCATTATTCTTAAGTATGGACTTCCGATCAGCCTGGGAGTCCTCAACACCTACCTCTTGAAATACCAATGCCTAAGAAAAAGAAATATGGTGATGGTGCTTCTGCTAGTCGATTCATTCCAAGTCAAGCAGCTGCCCAAAGTATAGAAAAAGAATTTGCTGAAGTTTGGATTCCAACCTCCAAGTCCATAATTCTTGACACTGAAATTAGTTGTGGACTTTCATGAAAATAAGGATGACCATTACGGTCACAAGGAGTGGGAGCTATATGAAAAATCTATGATAAAAGGAAGGATTTATGATCATGAATATGGACGTAATAATCCTAATGCTCCTCCTTGTCCTCCTAAGTACTATCCCAAACCCTTCAATTATCAGAAAGTCAGCAAGAGAAGAAGGAACGTCAACATTAACAACAATACAAATAATTTGAGATTATTAGTATTATAGAATTTTGTGGACCAAGATTTTTCTTTGGACAAATTCTATATATATATATATATATAATTTTGAATTTTGATAATTTTATAATCTCCTAACTCATTATATATATTATTCTATTCATTTTTTAATTCTTTTGATTATCTTGATATAATTCACTTAGTGCAGAGGGTTCTGACATCTACAAATAGGGGGGATATTGTTGGGTATTGTATCCACAATAGCCTAGATTTGTGTGAAGTCACCCTTGAACTAAGATGAGTTAAGTATGTATTTGATTTTATTCTTTAGTTGAGTGCTTGCAGGTCATTATTGCTAAGTGTAGACCAATGTCAGTTTACAATGAGTCACCAAACACAGGACCATGCAATGTACTCCCTCATTGTGTGATCCATGATGTTGACTCATGTGTAACCTCTCTATTGGGATGCACTTTATTTTCAAGTACTAAAGCAATGGAAGAAAGGAAAGGTTGCTGGTTTTCAATAAAGCGGAATTAATTTTTCAGAAGAAATTGTTCTAAGTCCTTTTCTCGAGAAAGGAAGTCTATTTCTCGAGAAGTGGAAGTCTATTTCTTGAGAAAGTCAAGCTGTTCTCGAGAAATCTTAAGAGTTCTTCAAAAATTGTCAGAAACATCTTTAAATCTTTTTCTCGAGAAAAACCCTGAAGATTTCTCGAGAAACAAAGTTCATTTCTCGAGAAACCAAAATAGTTCTCGAGAAGTCAGAAGTGTTTCTCGAGAAGCCAAGTCTATTTCTCGAGACATCAAGTTCCTTCTCGAGAAATAAGTTATTCAGTTCAAAATTTACGCTAAGTATTTTTCTCGAGAAATCAAATCCTTCTCGAGAAATAAGTTCATCAGTTTAAATTTTGGTTTAAGTAAATTTCTCAAGAAAGTCATGTCATTTCTCGAGAAAGCAAACCATTTCTCAAGAAATCGAGTTTCCTCTCGAGAAATCAGTATTTCACTTCATAGAATTTTCGTTAAGTAATTTCTCGAGAAGACTATGTCATTTCTTGATAAAGCAAATTCATCTCGAGAAATAATAATTCCTCTCGAGAAATAGAGTTGCAGAATTTTCTTTTTAGACAAGTGTGACGGGATTTCAAAATAATTTAAGTTTCTCATGATTAGTCCATGTAGATCATTCCTTAATGATTTATGACCGTTAGATGATGTTCTATATAAGGTCTTTTCAGAGGATTCGCTAACCCTAATAATTACAGTAATCAGAATCGCACCACAATTATAACTCAGGAGAAGTCGCGTCTTCAACATCGTTCTTCATTGTCGCTCATCTCCCGATCCAGTGATTCCATGAAGAAAAGATTCGATAGATCACTGATTCAAGATTCTTCAAACATCAACTTGATCGTGTCGGATCCCAAGTTTTTCAGATCAAGTTTTCTCGGGATTTCTTCCTCAACATCTTCACCAAAATTCTTAGTTTTCAAGATGGAAAAACCTTGAAGATTTCAGATCTAGAAGTATAAGGTTTCTATTATTATTGTAACATTTACTTTAACACATGTCGGAGCTTTGTCTTCGAGATTGTAGGAAGTTTGTTGTTCCGAGTGTAGATCCTGTTTTGTGGGATTGAGTTTGTAGGAGTGTGTTATCTCTGAGTCGTAGGTGCGTTGCTCCGAGTTGTAGGATTATTGCAATTCGAGATATATTGAAGTAGCTGAGGCTAGCCATGGTGCTAGATTGGCGAGGTGGAGAGTGGACGTACCCAAGATTAGGGAACCACTATAAATTCCTTTTGTCTTATGGATTGTGCTTGATTACTTTATGTGTTTGATTTCTCTCAAGTTTGTATTCCTCAAAAGACGCAGAACTCACCTATTCACCCCCCTCTAGGTGATTTAGGTAGACAACTAGATACTTTCAACTGGGAAGTATCCTAGTATGTCTTTCATCGCAAGAACTTGAATTGTTTATTACAAGGACTGGAATCTTTTTAGAGAAAGTGTTCTTATCTAGAAAGACTACAAAGGTAAAACTTGAAGAAGTTCAGGAACCACAAACAATGGATGAACCAGAATTAGAATATTAACAAGGATAATAAGTTATTGTAGCTATAGATCCTGCTCAATAAACACAAGTTCTACATAGATCTAGTAGACCTAGATTTGAGCTTGAGAGATATAGATTTCTCATGTATCAAATTGGTAATGTGTTGCTTATGTATATGATGATGAGCTGACAACCTACCAAGAGTCTATGAGTGGATAGAACTCCGAGAAATGGCTTGATGCCATGAGGTCTGAAATTTACTCCATGTATGCTGTTAACCCAGAAATCGGCGATCCTTCCCAAGGTAGCCAGCCGGCTAGTCGCGCTCCTTAGATTCTCTCTTTTGATCGCGACAAGCCCCCAGCGTAGGCGGACAGTTTTCCCCGTCCGTCTAGGTCCCCTTGCAACCGCGTGCCCTACGGGACGGCGGGCTGTTCCCATAGCTCACCCTCGCAGGTCATGCGGTTAGGCCAGCTAACCGTGCATTGCTTTTCCTTGCAGGAATCCGCCAACAGCACCACAAGGGGCGGCTTCCCAGTCCGCCCAAGGGGCTCCGGCCTCCCTGCCGCTCGAGGGGCGGCGGCCTGCTGCCGCCATCCACCGAGGCCGCCCACCAGGGCGGCCTCTGCCCGTCTGCTAGGCGGACTCTTCCCGGAGTTCGCCCAGGCCGCCCGCTCGGGGGCGGCCCGGCCAGCCGGGCGGACTCCCCCTGGAGTCCGCCCCGGCCGCCCGCTCGGGGGCGGCCCGGCCAGCCGGGCGGACTCCACCCGGAGTCCGCCCAGGACGACCGCTCGGGGGCGGCCCGGCCAGCCGGGCGGACTCCTCCCGGAGTCTGCCACGGCCGCCCGCTTGGGGGCGGCCCGGCCAACCGGGCGGACTCTCCCTGGAGTACGCCCAGGCCGCCCACTCGGGGGCGGCCCGGCCAGCCGGGCGGACTCCACCCGGAGTCCGCACAGGACGCCCGCTCGGGGGCGGCCCGGCCAGCCGGTTGGACTCCTCCCGGAGTCCGCCCAGGTCGCCTGCTCGGGGGCGGCCCGGCCAGCCGGGCGGATTCCCCCTGGAGTCCGCCCAGGCCGCCCGCTCGGGGGCAGCCCGGCCAGCCGGGCAGACTCCACCCAGAGTCCACCCAAGCTGCCCGCTCGGGGGCGGCCCGGCAAGCCGGGCGGACTCCTCCCGGAGTCCGCCCAGGCCGCCCGCTCGGGGGCGGCCCAGCTAGCCGGGCGAACTCCCCCTGGAGTCCGCCCAGGCCGCCAGCTCGGGGGCGGCCCGGCTAGCCGGGCGGACTCCACCCGGAGTCCGCCCAGGCCGCCCGCTAGGGGGCGGCCCCGGCCCTGCCGGGCGGACTCCCCCCGGAGTCCGCCCAGGCCGCCCGCAAGGGGGTGGCCTCCATTCTCCGCTTCCTGCAGCCTGCTTCGCCTACCTGGCGGACTCCAATTTCTAATCCGCGGAGTCCGCGCTGTTCGTCATGCTGACATCACTGGGCACCGCCTCTTGAAGAACTTCCCTGGGCCTATAAATAGACCCTGGTGCCTCTCATTCAGGGATCCCGAAGGTGGAGACAAGTCTTGATAGCAGACCCTGCGGACTCCGTTTTCTAGTCCGCGCAGTCCGTCATCACCCTTCCAGCAAGCCCTGCGGACTCAGTTTCCTGTCCGCGCAGTCCTCCACAGCTCTCTAGTAGCTTGCCAGCAGACTCTGCAGACTCAGTTTTCCAGTCCTCCAGCAGCTCTAGCAGCCTCTTTTACTTAGTCTCTGGCAGCTTCTCTTCTCTGCTTTCTGGCAATTTCTTCTCCCTTAGCCGCCAGCTTCTATTTGTACCCCTTTAGTGATTTGTTGTAAAGGTGTACTTGTAAGCTTGTAATCTCTAGCTATTAATCAAAGGAAAGCCCGTCCCAAGAGTGGCATTTAGGCCGCGGAGGGCGAAGTGTGTTGTTGCCGCTGCTATCGGCCCCCTTTTCTCTTCTCCTGCTTCTTTGCGCAACAAGCCTTGCTCCTCTACTCAGCAAGCCTTGCTCCTCTGCTTAGCAAGCCTTGCTCCTCTGCTCAGCAAGCCTCGCCCTCAGCTCAGCTCAGCTCTTCTCGGCAACCAACCTGCAAGTGCAACCGTTACGGTTACTGTCTGCTCGACCGCTCCTGGTCTCCCTCCTCTTCCTCTCTTGATCAACACTCTCTGTTGATCAAGCCTCTCCTCTGCTCTCAGCAGCCTCTCCTCTACCCCCGCAACCTTCTCCTTCCTCCTCACCTAGCCTGTGAGACCAAACACCCCCGCGGTAATAGTTGTGCCCCCGGTGCCGTTTCCGCGCATCAACAGTTTTGGTGCGGTGAGCGTGGAACGTCAGCTCACGCGCAGCCCTTCAGATCAGAACAGGTAGTGAAAGCAACAGTTAACCATGTCAGACCATCAATTAGCCGAGAACCATGCTCCAAGTCCCAGTGAAGATCCTCTCTGGGAAGCCTTTGAGCAGTCGCGCTGTGAGAATGCTCAACAGTTCCAGGCTATCAACAAAGTTCTTGCTGCAATCATGCAGCGATTGGACGCTCATCCAGCGACAGCTCCAGCTGCTCGAATCAACCCAACACCAACATCAGAGCATCAGCAAGCTTACTCTCAAGCTTGCCTGCCGTTCTATCCTCCGTACACCCCAACCTTTCCGCAAGGGCCTGCAGCTCCTTTGCGAACTCAAGATGAAGAGTTTGATGCTCGCCATAACTTCTTTCGGGAAGCAGCCCGGGGAAGTCCTGCTAGAGTTCTCAATTTTCAGGGAAGTCATCCCTACCCTTCAGCTCCTGCACCTGCATCTCCTACAACAACTTTTCCTTTTTATCCTCATGCTCCTTTTGCAGCTGCAGCTTATTCTCCTTTTTTTCCTTATGTTGTAGGAGAGCAAGAAGAACCTTCACCATTCACGGAGAATGTTCGCCATGAGCCTACTCCAGCAAACTTCAGAGAGCCTCGACTACCAATCTACACTGTAGAGACAGATCCAGTGAAGCACCTCCAAGCTTTTGAGTCAGCAGTTGCTCTCAAAACCCTTTCAGATGCAACCAAGTGCAAACTACTTGTCACCTCTTTTGATGGGCAAGTGAGGGACTGGTTCTATGGCCTTCATCCTCACTCCATCACTTCCTTCCTTGATCTTCGAAGGGAGTTTCTTCTCAAATTCTCTACATCAACCAAGAGAAAGGGCGGTCCTGAAGCCCTCTTTGAGATCAAGCAGCGCGGAAATGAGAATTGGTCTCAGTTTGTTGATCGATTCCAAAGAGAGGTTTTGGACATCGAAGTTTCTGATCAAGAAATGTATAGAGTGGCTCTTATCCATGGTCTTCGTGAAGGGCCTCTCAAATTTGAAGCCAATGTCCGTGCTCTAAGGACATATCAAGAGTTGATTGCTCTAGCCAACTCGTACATCCGAGGTGAAAAGAGCAATCCAGGCTTCGTCTCCAAGCTTTTGTCCGAGGAGGATCTCTCTCGCAAGCATCCTCCAAGGTCTCCTAACAATCACTTCCCAACTCATTCAAAGAAGGAGAGAAGGATTCATCGCCATCGATACTCCTTCCCGAGCTGTGATCATGCTCAAGATCCATTGCTGCCACTAGCTCCGTCTTTGCAAACAGCAACTGTTCAACAACAGCAGGACAACGACTTGCATGAGTCTGATCTCGACGACGTCATGCAAGAAGTTATCCAGATCATGAAAGACAGGGCAAACTTTAAGAAGCCCTATCGACCAGCAGATCAAAGATCTAGGGGTTCAGAACCCTACTGCGAATTTCACAAAGAACCAGGTCAACTATCAGAGGACTGCCGAGCATTCCGGCAGCTTGTGTAAAGGATGCTCTGGCAGGGGAAGATGCATGAACTGCTTCCTAAAGAAGAACGCCCTAATCCAGCAACTTCAAAGGGCAAAGGAGTAGCAGACGCTCCTTGCTCCTCAAGAGGAGTGAACCAAGTCGCAGAGCCTCCTCTCCTCGTTGTTAACCCAGTCGTCGAATGCTTTGATGCCAATGACGAAGGTGTGCTTGAAAGGCTATTCTGAGCAAGCGATGGACTTCACAGTCCTCTAAGGCTCCTAGCGAGCTTCATGGGTTATCTCAACCCTTGCTCTCTCTCTTCAAACATTTTCATTTCATCAAACACTTCTCAGTGTTCTTCTCTTGCTTTTCTACAAAGCTTTTTATCAGGGATCTTATACTGACACAGTTCCCTTCTTGTGTTGTTCCTTCCTCTCTTCTCTATCTAAGGATCGGTACGCCAATGAGATATCACCGAGTCTGAAATGTTCCCTCCGTTGATTGTTCTCGCACAACCGCTACGACCACATATGGCGGGAGTATACCCATGTGTGCAGTAGGAGCAGTTCAATCGCGGGAATGGGCTTCAGATTTCGGATCCTGGCCGGCATCTAACACAGAGTGTGTGCTAGGGGAGCCCCATGTGTTAGCTCTGCTGTACTTTGCTTAGGATACATTACAGTCATGATGATCTTTGCTTGACAAGCAATGGCGACCAAGAGTAGTCTTGTCTCTTCGATCATCACCTAACTGTGATTGTTGAACACTCCGGTATCCTGGATCCGTGCCTTCTCGGGTTCTCACAACTCCACTGATCAATCCACAGGCAAGCTAGGCCTCTTGATGCAACCAGTCTCGTTGATCAGTGATGCTTGTGCCTAAGGCAAGAGAGCGTTCCTTCTAGCGGTCCTTCTCAGGATCTTTCCCTTGCTTTTCTCTTTTGTGCCCTCCTTGAGGATGCGCGGCCAGCCCGCTTTGAGTAGGACTATACTCGGGGTGATTTTTCAGGCAAGTGATGCATAAGGCCCACGGGGAACACCTGTGGCAGCATTCAACCTTCTTTAGTCATTCCGAGTATAGACCTCCTTTTGTCTCTTCCCTCCTTTCACAGGTGAACAGGTTAATCCAACCTACCAAAAGGATTTCCAGCAATCACTTTGCTTATGCTCATCTCATATACTTTGCCTGCTCAAGCTCTATCATATGGAGATTCACAGAGCTACTCAATATTCTTGTCAAAATCTAATGGCATCAAACATTAATCGAATCATATCAACAGTTTTGGTGCTCAAATACTATCAGCCATGCTACTGCAATCCAGTTAAACGTTCAGTTTATTGATCTGGGTTTCATGACAAAGTGTTCATCAAGCATTTTTCTTGCTACTTGGTCATATCGACATTATCTCTTCAACCTTCATGGGTTATCTCAACAATTTCTGGTGCGCTTATCCTCGTGTCTTGTTTGCTTCTAATCTCTCTCCTCACAGAGGTTAGCAAACCCTTGCAAGCCTTCTCCACAGGTACTTGCAAGCTCCTTTCATATGCATATTGTCTGCTTCTAACTTTTCTCTTTGTAGAGAACAACAGACACCTGCAAACCTCATTCAGGTACTTGCAGTTTAAATCATTATTTTGCATCTGATACTCACTCTTCATTTTGCAGTGATTAGCAGACGTCTGCAAGTCATATTCAGGTACTTGCAGCTTATCTTTGTATACAATACCAGCCTCTAACTCTCTTCTTGCAGAGATCACCGACACTTGCAAGCTCCATTCAGGTACTTGCAAGTTACTTTCATGCGCTATGCGTACTCTTAACTTTTTTTTCGCAGAAACCAGCAAAGATTTGCAAGTTCCATCGAGGTACTTGCAACTCATTTTTCCTTTCTTCCTTGTATACTCTTCCTCTTCCCCTTTTTTGCAGAGGATAACAGGTACTTGCAAGACTCTATCAGGTACTTGCGAGTTATTATGCCCTTCTGTTTTCCTCACTTTTGTTTTGCAGAACTTAACGGAAGACACGCCTTCTTCATTTTGCAAAATCAAACTCAGGTACACACTCAATATACCACCCATACATGCATACTCTAATTTTCCTCTTGCAGGAAAATAGATAGGAAACACCAAGCTTGTAAGGAGAGTATTCAGGTTCTTGCCTCCCCTTCTCTTTCCTTTGGGGTAGATCACGATTTTCGTGGGTCTCCAACTTTTTCGAAGTTCCCTTCGGAACTTAAAAAATTGCGGGGATTATGTTAACCCAGAAATCGGCGATCCTTCCCAAGGTAGCCAGCTGGCTAGTTGCGCTCCTTAGATTCTCTCTTTTGATCGCGACAAGCCCCCAGCGTTGGCGGACAGTTTTCCCCGTCCGTCCAGGTCCCCTTGCAACCGAGTGCACTACAGGACGGTGGATTGTTCCCATAGCTCACCCTCGCAGGTCATGCGGTTAGGCCCGCTAACCGTGCATTGCTTTTCCTTGCAGGAATCCGCCAACAGCACCACAAGGGACGGCTTCCCAGTCCTCCCAAGGGGCTCCGACCTCCCTGCCGCTCGAGGGGCGGCGGCCTCCTGCCACCGTCCGCCGAGGCTGCCCACCAGGGCGGCCTCTGCCCGTCTGCTGGGCGGACTCTTCCCGGAGTCCGCCCAGGCTGCCCGCTCGGGGGCGGCCCGGCAAGCCGGGCGGACTCCCCTTGGAGTCCGCCCAGGCCGCCCGCTCGTGGGCGGCCCGGCCAGCCGGGCAGACTCCACCCGGAGTCCGCCCAGGCCGCCCGCTCGGGGGAGGCCCGGCCAGTCGGGCGGACTCCTCCCGGAGTCCGCAAAAGCTGGCCGCTCGGGAGCGGCCCGGCCAGCCGGGCGGACTCCCCCTGGAGTCCGCCCAGGCCGCCCGCTCGGGAGCGGCCCGTCCAGCTGGGCGGACTCCACCCGGAGTCTGCCCAGGCCGCCCGCTCGGCGGTGGCCCGGCCAGCCGGGCGGACTCCCCCTGGAGTCCGCCCAGGCCGCCCGCTCGGGGGCGGCCCGGCCAGCTAGACGGACTCCACCCGGAGTGCGCCCAGGCCACCCGTTAGGTGGTGGCCCCGGCCCTGCCCGGCGGACTCCCCCCGGAGTCCGCCCAGGCCGCCCGCAAGTAGGGGCCTCCGTTCTCCGCTTCCTGCAGCCTGCTTCGCCTACCTGGCAGACTCCAATTTCCAGTCCGCGGAGTCCACGCAGGTCGTCATGCTGACGTCACTGGGCCCCACTTCTTGAAGAACTTCCCGGGGCCTATAAATAGCCCCTGGTGCCTCTCATTCAGGGATCCCAAAGGTGGAGACAAGTCTTGATAGCAGACCCTGCGGACTCCGTTTTCCACTCCGCGCAGTCCGTCATCACCCTTCCAGCAAGCCCTGCGGACTCAGTTTCCTGTCCGCGTAGTCCTCCACAGCTCTCTAGCAGCTTGCCAGCAGACTCTGCAGACTCAGTTTTCCAGTCCTCCAGCAGCTCTGGCAGCCTCTTTTACTTAGTCTCTGGCAGCTTCTCTTCTCTGCTTTCTGGCAATTTCTTCTCCCTTAGCTGTCAGCTTCTCTTTGTACCCCCTTTAGTGATTTGTTGTAAATGTGTACTTGTAAGCTTGTAATCTCTAGCTATTAATCAAAGGAAAGCCCATCGTAAGAGTGGCATTTAGTCCGCGGCGGGCGAAGTGTGTTCTTGCCGCTGCTAGCGGCCCCCTCTTCTCTTCTCCTGCTTCTTTGCTCAGCAAGCCTTGCTCCTCTGCTCAGCAAGCCTTGCTCCTCTGCTCAACAAGCCTTGCTCCTCTGCTCAGCAAGCCTTGCTCCTATGCTCAGCAAATCTCGCCCTCAGCTCAGCTCAGCTCTTCTCGGCAACCAACCTGCAAGTGCAACCGTTGCGGTTACTGTCTGCTCGACCGCTCCTGGTCTCCATCCTCTTCCTCTCTTGATCAACCCTCTCTATTGATCAAGCCTCTCCTCTAATCTCAGCAGCCTCTCCTCTACCCCCGCAACCTTCTCCTTCCTCCTCACCTAGCCTGTGAGACCAAACACCCCCTCGGTGATAGCTGTGACCCCGGTGCCATTTCCGCGCATCAACATATGCAAACCAAGTTTGGACCTTAGTGGAATTACCTGAAGGGTTATGACCCATATGTTCAAGTGGGTCTTTAAGAAGAATACCAACAAGAATGGGAATGTACAGACATTCAAATGGCGATTAGTGGCTAAATGTTTCAAGAAAATTTATGGTGTAGAATATGATGAGACTTTTTCCCCTATTTACATGGTTAAGTCCATCAGACTTTTGCTTGCTATTATTGTGTATTATGATTGTGAGATCTGGAAAATGGATGTCAAAATGGTTTTCTTTAATGGAAACCTTATTGAGGAAGTGTATATGATACAACCCGAGGGTTGTGTATCTCCAAAAGAAGAAACTAAAATATGCAAGCTATAGAGATCCATTTATGGATTGAAACAAGCTTCTCAAAGTTAAAATCTTCAATTAGATGAGAAACTTTGTTGGGTACATTGGTTTAAATGTACCTGATTTGAAGAAGCCTCACCCAACTCAATGATATACATCAAAATGTATTTGATGTGTTTTGAGTTTACTTGTACAGGTTATGTATTTGCAGGAAAGATGGAAAAGTTTCTAAGTCCATGTGTCGACACCCAGAGGGAAAGTGTCGACACTTAAGAAGACTTGTGTCGACACCCAGGCAAGCAGTGTCGACACTTGGAGTCATTGTGACGACACCAGGGATGCTGAGTCGACACCAGACAGAAAGTGTCGACACAAGGAGCTGTGTCGACACAAGGAGCTGTGTCGACACTCAATGAAGTAAAGTGCAGTGAAGCAGTGTCGACACTTAACAGCAGTGTCGACACCTAGAAGAACTGTGTCTATATCAGAAAGTGTCGACACTTGGAGGCTGTGTCGACACTCAGCAAAAGTCAGCAGAGACTAAGTATAAGTGTCGACACCCAGAATAACATGTCGACACTCAGCAGAAGAGTCAACACTTGAAGAAAGTGTCGACACAAGAAAGTATGTGTCGACACTCAGCTGAAGACTCAACACTTGAAGAAAGTGTCGACACAAGGAGCTGTGTCGACACTTAGTAAAGATCAGCAAAGTTCAACAAAAATATTCTAAGTACAAGTGTCGACACTAAGGGAATGTGTCGACACTCAGCCAGAGTCTCGATAGAAGAAGAATGTGTCGACACCCAGAGCAATATATCGACACTCAGCGAGTTCAACACATGAAGATGTGTCGACACAAAGGTTTTGTGTCGACACTTAGAAGAATTCAGCAAAATACTGAAGTACAAGTACTTGTGTCGACACTCAATTTCAGTGTCGACACATGAAGAAGAAGCAGTGTCGATATATAAAATCTACAACACAAGGAGTTGGGTCGACACCTTGTAGACTAGTGTCGACACTTAGACAACTTGTGTCGACACTTGGTCTATAAGTGTCGACACTTAAAGACAGATAGTCTCGACACTTCTAGACAGTTACAGAATTTTCAAGAATTACTGGATGACTTGACAGCTGCCATTCCAGCCGGTCTACTGCACCTGTCAGAGTTGTCAGAAATCAGTTATGGACCGGACCAGCCGGTTACCATGAAGAAGGCCTATAAATAGGCTTATACAGTCTACAGAAGTTGTTGTTGAAGAGATCAATTGAACACAAGTACAAGTGATCAATATACAAAGAAGATCTTACTATTCCTTGAAGAATCAAGTGCAGATCTAAGAAGTTGGAGAGAGAGAGCTCCATCCAAGAAATCAGCTGTGGGAACCAGGCTGAGAAGAAGGGTTCAGATTTACTCTGAATCTTAAGTAGTAGAGATCAAGGATCAACTGCAGAAGGAGTCAATCTTATTGAGTTCTACATTCAAGAAGCTTTGAAGAAAGCCAAGTCAGATTGATTTCAGCTGAGTTCTTCCAAGAACTCATCAAGAAACTCACAACTCTCCTCTCTTGTCTCTGAGTTGCTGAGTTAACATTATTGTATTCATATTTTTCTTTTAGGATCCTTTGGATCTGAGTCTTGTAAGCTTGTAATTATAAAGGCTTAGTGTAGGAGATCTAAATCTCTGAGTGTAGGCCTTGGTGGCTGAGTGTAGGCCTTGGTGGCTGAGTGTAGGCCTTAGTGGCTGAGTGTAGGCCTTGGTGGTTGAGTGTAGGCCTTGGTGGCTGAGTGTAGGCTTTGTGAAGAAGCTGAGTTGTAGGGCCTTGGGCCTGAGGTGTAGGAACCTATTTTGGGTTCTGAGATAGTGGAGGAGTTTGGCCGAATCTAGTACACTGCTAGATAGGCGAAGGGGGAAAGTGGATGTACCCAAATCTTGGGGAACCACTATAAAACTGTGTGTCTACTGTGTGTTGTGATTTGCTGTGATTGCTGTGTGATTGCTGTGCAAAAGTAGATATAAATCTGTGTTAGATTCTGAATTCTGCCTAAAAAGTTAAAAAGATTCAAGTCACCTATTCACCCCCCCCCCTCTAGGTGTTTAGGTACAATATCTTTCAAGTGGTATCAAAGCGAGGTTACTCAAAAAGAGACATAACTGTCTGAGTAGATCCTGATTGGCAGATTCAGTCTAAGTGAATTACAGAATCAAGAAAATCAAGAACCATGGGTTCCATTGAAAATCACAAGGAATTGGGATCCATGAAGCTACCCATATGTAGGAAAGAGATCTTTAGTATCTGGAAGGAAAGGGTGAGACTTTTTATGGAAGCCTCTGACCCTAGGATTTATATCATAGTAAAAGAAGGGCCATATGTGCCCATGAAGGTGTCAGTCTTAGATGCAAATCAGAGAACACCAAAGGATTTCTCTGAAATGACAAAGGATGAAATTGTTCTAGCCACTATGGATAAGAGGGCTCAGAACATCATAGTGAGTGCCATAGATGATGCAACTTTTCAGAATCTGATACACTGTAAGACAGCTAAAGAGATGTGGGATACTCTTATTGTATATATGGAGGGTTCTGAAGAAGTATGGCAAGACAGAAAATCCTTGCTAAATCAAGAATATGAAAGTTTTAGACAAGGTAAGGCTGATAGCATAACTGAATGCTATAAGAAGTTCTACAGGATTTTGAATGAGATCATGTCCTATGGCAGAGAGTTCAGTAATTATGAACTCAATGATAAGTTTCTAAGGTCCCTAACAAAAGATTGGGACACCAAGATCTGTGCAATTAGGGAAATGACAAAGTTGGCAGAAATTCCTCCACCAACACTGTTTGGCAAACTGCTGTCGTATGAAATGCAGTTAATGGTGAGGAAAGAAGAGGAGAAATCAACAAGAAGTGAACACAAAGAAAGGACAGTGGCCTTCAAGACAGAAGCCCCCAGAAAGTACAGGAGTAAGTCACCAACTCCACCTCCATAGGTTGCTGAATCTGAGTCAGATGAGTCAGTCAGCAGAAAATCTGAAAGCAGTGAAAGTGATGAGAACTTTGCTGCCTTCACAAGACATTTACAGAAGTTCTTAAAGAAGAAATAGTGGAGGACAAGGCCATCTACTTCACAGGGGAAAGAAGACTATTATCAGAATAAAAAGTCTTCAAAGAAAGACAGGAAAAAGACTAAGTCTAGCAAGGCAATTCTTTCAAAAATAGTATGCTATTGCTGCAATAGACAAGGCCATGTTGTTGCAGATTGTCCAGAAAAAAGGAAGGAGTCTAGTGACAAGAAAAAGACTCAATACAAGGGCAAGAAGGAGAAGTCTTTTGTTTCCAAAAAGGACAAGAGCCTGTCAGATATCTCTTATTCAGAAACTGAGTCAGATGCTGAGGCATATATAGGGCTGTTTGCTGAGGAAGAAGAAGAAGAGTTCATCCAAATTATGAACTCTATATATGAACAAGAGGACAGTCAGTGCTAAGGACTGATGGCATTGACTGAAAGTGACAAAATCCTGGAGCAGCCAGGACCTAGTAAGGTACAAAGTTCAACTTTTAGTTCAATTTCTTGTGCCAGTACAGAATCAAATTCATCATCATCAACTGATGAGAGTGCATCTGAGTCTGAAGAAGATATTCATCAGTTGATAGATGAATATAAAGTTCTGTTGCAATCTTATAAGAAGAGCAAGTCCCTAGCCAAAAGTCAGGCAAAGGAAATTACTAATCTCAAAGCTGCTGCAACTGATTTTGAGAAGATGTTTGATCAAAAACTTAATGAGATAGCCAGACTGAAGCACATAACTGTGATTCAGATGGGAACTATATCATTTAAGAATGATCAAATCAAGAGTCTGGAGATTAATCTTCAGAAGGAGAAAGACTTAGTTGCTAGGTTTTCTAAACCTAAGTCAGTTCTACCCTTAATTGATGAATTTGTTCATCACAAAGGTAAAGCTGGACTGGGATTTACTAGACCTGCAAGGACTTTTCAGTCCAAGTCCAATTCCAAGGGCAAATACCCAACTCTCAACAAGCCTGCTGTAGATAAAACAACAAAGACAGTACCTAAGCAAAAGTACAATAAGTTTGAGTGTTGGTGCTGTGGCAAGGTAGGCCACTTTGCAATGGACTGTTGGCACAATGCTAGTGCCAAAGTGAGTAGCAAACTGCCTGTTGGAAAACCAGCAGGTAGCCTTGTCAGGATGCAAACTAACAAGTACCAAGGACCCAAGAATTCTTTGGGTTCTAAGGTTCACTAATCTGTTTTGCAGGTGAGTCCAAGTGGCCATTCCCCAATATGGTACTTGGACAGTGGATGTTCCAGACATATGACTGGAACAAGGGAATTGCTAAAGGACTACACTCCAATCAAAGATGGTCCTAAAGTCACCTTTGGTGGTTCTGAAAAAGGAATCATCAAAGGGTTTGGTAACATTTCTAGTAACTTAGTTACCATTACTCAAGTGGCTTATGTTAAAGGTTTGAAACACAACCTAATTAGTATAAGTCAATTAAGTGATGTAGGATATGACATCTCATTTGTCAAAGATGGTTGTCATATCAGGAGGTCAAATGATCAAGAGATCATTTTGACAGGTTATAGAAAGAGGAATGTCTACTGCCTAGACATTATGTGTGAGACCAATGGTTCTCAAGTGTGTCTTGTAGCTGATGAGAAAGTCTCTCATTGTGTCAAATGGCACAAGAGGCTAGCCCATCTAAACTACAAGACAATTGGCAAACTCTTTAGCAAAGAGTTAGTAAGGAATGGTCCTCAAGTTAAGTGTATTAAAGATGGTATTTGCTCAGCTTGTCAAAAGGGCAAGCAAACTAGATCCACCTTTAGAAGCATTGAAAACAAAGATGCTGTGAGGTGCTTATACCTCTTGCATATGGATCTCTTTGGTCCAATGCCAGTTCACAGCCTAGGTAGGAAGGTCTATACCTTTGTAGTTGTAGATGACTACTCAAGGTTTTCCTGGGTGTTCTTCCTTAGACAGAAATCTGAAACACCCAGTATCTTCTATAGCTTTGTTAGACAAATTCAGAATGAACTAAATAGTACAGTGGTCAAAATAAGAAGTGACCATGGTACTGAATTTTAGTCTGATAGCATGACAAAACTATGTGAAGACTTTGGGATATTTCAAGAGTTTTCTTCACAAAGAACACCTCAGCAAAATGGCATTGCTGAGAGGAAGAATAGAACCTTGATTGAGGCTGGTAGAACCCTATTAAGTGATACATCACTACCAGAATACTTCTGGGCTGAAGCAGTCAATACTGCATGCCATGTTATTAATAGGGCTACCATTACTAAAAGCCTTAACAAGACCCCCTATGAGGTTGTGAAAGGCAGGAAACCAAACCTATCCTACTTCAGGATCTTTGGTTGTAAGTGCTATATACTTAACAATGGAAAGTCTTACTTGACTAAGTTTGCTGCCAAGTCCCAAGAGGGAATTTTTGTTGGGTACAGTAACAACAGTAAGGCTTATAGAGTTTACAACTTGTCTACTCAAGTTGTAGAGGAATCTGTACATGTAGTATTTGATGAAACTAGGCTTATTAACAATGAGTTGTCTAGTAGTGTATGCAGCCCCACAGGTTTAACAAAGAAGATGGACAAGCTCACTATAGAAGAAGAACCTACTGCAAGACAGCAAGTAGAAGATAGTGGCTGTTGTCCAGGGGGAGTACTACATGTACCAAATGCAGATGAAGTTCAAGGAGTACAGCATGATGAAGAAGTTGAAGAAGTTCAACCTGAAGCCAGGATGCCTCCAGCCAATAGGCATCTTAGAGATCATCTAGCTGAGCAAATCATTGGTGATCCAAGGCAAGGGGTACAAACAAGGAGCAGAAACCTGAATGCAGCAATCTACTCCAGCTTTCTATCCCAAGTTGAACCAAAGAAGTTTGAAGAAGCCATCATAGACCCTCTTTGGATTGAGGCAATGCAAGAAGAGCTGAATCAGTTCAAGAGGTGCAAGGTCTGGGAGCTTGTTCCTAAACCAAAAGACCACAATATAATTGGGACACAGTGGATCTTTAGGAACAAAATGGATGAACAAGGAGTCATCATTAAGAATAAATCAAGATTGGTTGCTAAAGGATATAGACAGGAAGAAGGTATTGATTTTGATCAAACATTTGCTCCAGTAGCCAGACTGGAAGCCATAAGGATGTTCCTGGCCTATGCAACCTTTCAAGGATTTAAAGTTTACCAAATGGATGTCAAGTCAGCATTTCTAAATGGTAACCTAAAAGAAGAAGTCTATGTGGAACAGCCATCAGGTTTTGTTGATTCAACTCTACCTAATCATGTCTATAGACTTAGGAAAGCTTTATATGGGTTAAAGCAAGCCCCTAGGGCTTGGTATGAAACCCTGTCTAGTTTCCTCATTGAGAATAAGTTCACAAGAGGGAAAATAGACAAGACTCTATTCCTTAGGGAATCTAGAGGCAAAGTAATACTAGTCTAAATATATGTAGATGACATTATATTTGGGTCTACTGAAAGTAGCCTTTGCAAAAAGTTTGCAAAACTAATGCAAGGTCAATTTGAGATGAGTAGTATGGGAGAGCTAAAGTTCTTCTTGGGTCTCCAAGTAAGACAGACTGAGAATGGTTTATCCATATGTCAGTCTAAGTTCACCCTCGAACTCATAAGGAAGTATGGTATGGATTCATCCAGTACCATGAAGACTCCTATGGGGTCAAGTATGTCTCTTAGCAAGGATGATACAGGGAAACCTGTGGATGAGTCTTTGTATAGAGGGATAGTTAGCTCCCTATTATACTTGACTGCAAGTAAACCAGATATCATGTATGCTACATGTGTCTGTGCAAGGTATCAAGCCTGCCCTAAAGAGTCTCATTTGACAGCAGTCAAAAGAATATTGAGATATCTAAAGGGCACTCCTTATCTAGGCCTCTGGTACCCTAGGAATGGGGATTTTGAACTAACAGGTTATTCAGATGCAGACTTTGCAGGATGCAAAGAAGACAGAAAAAGCACTACTGGAACCTGTCAATTCCTAAGTGGAAGACTGATTTCATGGAGTAGCAAAAAGCAAACAAGTGTGGCTATCTCCACTGCAGAATCAGAATATGTGGCTGTAGGAAGTTGCTGTGCTCAACTTCTATGGATACAACATCAGCTTGAGGACTATGGAATTCAGGTAAGTAGAACTCCACTCTTTTGTGATTCTACAAGTGCTACATAAATTGCACATAATCCTGTTTCCCATAGTAGAACTAAACATATTGAGATAAAATATCATTTTCTTAGGGAGCATGTAGAGAAAGAAGATATTTTACTAGAATATATTAAAACTGATAATCAATTAGCTGATATGTATACTAAGCCCCTAGAAGAAACTAAGTTCAATACGTTTAAAATTGAACTAGGTATGATAAACTTAGAGTAAGTTTATAGAATTGGAAATGGCTAAGTAAAAGGGGTCGACACACAGAGATATCTGTGTCGACACAGAATAGTGGTGTCGACACTTCAGGGAAAAGGTGTCGACACATCTAGGAAATTAGTGTCGACACTTCAGAATATTAGTGTCGACACATGACAAGTTGGTGTCGACACAACCATGGTGGTGTCGACACATAGTGCTTACTCAGAATTATCTAAGTAAAATCTCGACTATGTGTCGAGTTAAGTGGTGTCGACACATAAACAAGTGTCGACACATATCATCTGCTGACTAAACTTGTGTCGACACATAGGTGTCGAGACATTATAAGTCAGTGTCGACACTTATCGACAGTGTAGACACAATTTAAGTTAGCTGCCCGCCTTTTCATCTTCAAACCTAGAAAGGTATAAATAGGATTTTGCCTTAGTCTGTCGACACGCTTTCAAAAGTTTCGAGACCAAAACTTGTGTGTCGACACCTATCTTCTCTCCTGTCAAATTCTTCAAACCCTAATGGCGCCAAATCTTGAGGAGAACGTCAATGAAGGCTACGAGCTGGTGCGCAATGCTTTTGATGATGCAGACCTGGAGATCAAGACTATAGTAACCCTAGTTACCGACTCAGGGTTAGAATATCTTGTTTCAGAGCCAACAAAGATTTGGAAGAAGGAAGTCTTGGAATTCCTCAGTGGTGCTAAGGTAGACGAATCTGGATTCAAGATCAAATCCAGGGTTCATGGTGAAAAAGTAAAGGTCTCTCCAAAAAGTCTGAGAAAAGTACTACAGTTACCAAGAACTAAAGAAGAAGATGAAGTTACTGCTTCAAAGACCAGAGAAGCTCTAACTTGGTGTGGACTAGATTCTAAAATGAAAATTAGATCTATTTTCAATAGAAAAGGCATGAACAGCCAAGGGAAATTCATGTCAGAAATAGTTGGCAAAGTGATTTTAAGTAAACCTGGAGGGCATGATAGGGTATCTGCCCATATGTTCAGCATTATGACCAGGATAATCTTCAATCTGAAAACTGACTGGTCTGTAGTGATCTTTGAGAAGATCAAGGAAAGCCTGAAGAAGCCCAACTTGGGAAGGATCCTAAGTTTATACCTTGCTGGAAGTATTCCATAGGTCATGAGTCAAGCTGCTGGAACAAAAATAAATCATATGAGGAAAATGGATATGAGGATATTCTCTAGATGGGACAGGGTGTTGTCTAAGGAGATGCCAACCCCTGAGAAGATAATTCCTGAGAAAGTATCACCTCAAAAGAAGAAGAGGAAAACTGCTCCAGTGGCTCAGGTTTCCACTAGCAGCTCTGGTAGTGAAGAGCAAGTGGTCTTCACACCTGATGAGAATGAAGAAGGAACTGCTGTAAAGTCTCCAGCTCCTCCAGATGTTGCTGAAATCCAGGGGGAGCTACCATCAGCTAGCCCCTTACACCAGGATAAAGTCCAGGGGGAGCCTCTAGTTGTATAAGAACCAACTACCCTGGAAAGTGAGCAAGCAACCCACATCATACTTGAGGTAATCTCTGAGCTTAATGCTTTAGATTTCCTTAAAATGGATACTATTTTATCTGACCCATTAGATTATGTAAATCAGCAAACTCAGCTGGATAGCCAACTCCCAGATGTTGTCATGGCAGACACATCTGTTAAAGTTCAAGTAGTTACATATCCAGTGGTAAATTAGCCAAGAATTTCTCCAGCTCATTCTCCACAAGAATACACAAAGGAAGATCTGTTCCTTAACCTGGATCAAACTGATTTTGACAAAGAAACTGCTGCTGAAAAGGAGAATGCTCCAGTTGAGGGGGAGCAAGTAGTACATGTTGAAGAGCCTGCAAGGCAAGAGACTGAGAAGGTACTAGATGTGCAGAAGGAGTTACCCCCAAGCCCTAAGGAGAGGGTAGAAATTGCTAGCTCCTCAGCTTCTGAAGATGAGGAAGCTGAAAGGGCAAAGAAAAAGAAATTTCAAGTATTCAGAAGAAGGAGCCAGAGTTACAAAAAGGCTTTGCAAACTGTTGCTCCACAGCCTATATCACTACCAGCTCCTACTGTTGATTATAGTGCTCTCATGGTTGCAATGCAAATCAAGCTTGATGAGCACAGGCAGGCCATTGAAAATTATGTGGATGAAGGGCAGAAATCATTGCAATTTGATTTGGCCCAGGATATAAAGTCAATAACATTTGAAATGAATCTTAATAAGAAGGAGATGACAGACTGCTTCCATAAGGGAGGGAATGCAGTGGTGTACTTGGCTACACATCAGGAGAAGATAAAAGCACAAGTTGATGACTTTGCAGTCAAGCAAGGATATGTACTTGAAAATCAAATTAGGATGAATGATAATTTGACTGCATCTCACAATGTCATAGTCACAGAGCTAAAGAATCTAGCTGCAGGGCAGACTCCAGCTACAGCAAAAGCAGATTTTGACAAAGTATTCCAAGAAAAAATAACTGTTGTTAAGACTGCCATCCAAGATTCTCAAAAGTTGATAACTGACAAACTCCAAAGATTAAAACCTTTCTTTAAAGATGGAGTTAATTATTTGGATAATCAAGTGAGATTTCAAAAAGATGATGTCAGAGATCATATAGAAAGAGAAGTCATAAAGGGGGAGAGAGTTTTAGTCAAAGCCAGCTCTGATCATGCCAAGTGGATATCAAATTCTATCAGAGCAACTTTTGGTTATCCTCCTCTTTGTGATGATGATAATGTTGTAGAATCTGACATCCATCCTGCTTATCTTGGAGGTGAG
Source organism: Platanthera guangdongensis (assembly GCA_039583875.1). Taxonomy (NCBI): domain Eukaryota; kingdom Viridiplantae; phylum Streptophyta; class Magnoliopsida; order Asparagales; family Orchidaceae; genus Platanthera; species Platanthera guangdongensis. The sequence goes on from CM077166.1 coordinate 114,936,030, forward strand.
CAACCTGAAGTAGCTCAAGTTATCTATCCTCCACCAGATTTTGACATGATACATGCTGACATACAGTCCATGTATAGCCCACCTGGGGGCAAGGACAATGTCATTATAGAGAAAGTGGTTCAGCCAATATCTGAAGATATGCAAGAAGCTATGCAGAAAGAAGAAGAGACCAGATTGTCTAAGAAGAGGTTCAGGGAGCAAGCTGAACAAAGACCTGACTTTGAGCAGTGGAGCCCCACCTCTAGGAACATTATTTTGACTGCATGGAAAGCTGCAAAAGATAACATTCAAGACAGGAACAAGTGATTTTCTGAGGCTGAATGGAGAAAGCATGAGACAAGGCAGGAGGCTATAGTCCAATACAGAAGAAAGGCCAAGATGGGAAAGCTACCTCCTACTGCTCAGGAGCCAAGCAAGTACTTTCTCAAGCCTTATCATTATTTTGAAAGGCAAAAGATTAAGGCTGAGGAACTTAAGAAGAAGGAGTTGAAAGGGAAGAAGCCTGTTGAAACTGAAGATGCTGAAGCCCCTGTGCAAGCAAGGATAAAATCTGGAAAAGGGATAGTGAACAAAGATGCAGATCAAGAATAGCATAGAAATTTTCTTAAGTTTACCTTGTAATCTTTTGATGATAAACATTCTGTAAACTTTTGAAATATGAATATGACAAAGTATTGGAACAATGTGTTGTGTGATAAATTTGCTATGTGAAAAATGTATTTCATTGTTGTTCTGAGAATATGTTTTTGTATACATGTTTGATTGATACATGTTTATGTTTGCCCTGCTATATATAATCCTGCTTTACATCATTTTGTAATTTTATTATGAATGGTGTATATCATTGACTAAGGGTTATGACTTCTCCAAATAGGGGAAGATTGTTGGGTACATTGGTTTAAATGTACCTGATTTGAAGAAGCCTCACCCAACTCAATGATATACATCAAAATGTATTTGATGTGTTTTGAGTTTACTTGTGCAGGTTAAGTATTTGCAGGAAAGATGGAAAAGTTTCTAAGTCCATGTGTCGACACCCAGAGGGAAAGTGTCGACACCTAAGAAGACTTATGTCGACACCCAGGCAAGTAGTGTCGACACTTGGAGTCATTGTGACGACACCAGGGATGCTGAGTCGACACCAGACAGAAAGTGTCGACATAAGGAGCTGTATCGACACTCAATGAAGTAAAGTGCAGTGAAGTAGTGTCGACACTTAACAGCAGTGTTGACACCTAAAAGAACTGTGTCTACATCAGAAAGTGTCGACACTTGGAGGCTGTGTTGACACTCAGCAAAAGTCAGCAGAGACTAAGTATAAGTGTCGACACCCAGAACAACATGTCTACACTCAGCAGAAGAATCAACACATGAAGAAAGTGCCGACACAAGAAAGTATGTGTCGACACTCAGCTGAAGACTCAACACTTGAAGAAAGTGTCGACACAAGGAGCTGTGTCGACACTTAGTAAAGATCAGCAAAGTTCAACAAAAATATTCTAAGTACAAGTGTAGACACTAAGGGAATGTGTCGACACTCAGCCAGAGTCTCGACAGAAGAAGAATCTGTCGACACCCAGAGCAATGTATCGACACTCAGCGAGTTCAACACATGAAGATGTGTCGACACAAAGGTGTTGTGTCGACACTTAGAAAAATTCAGCAAAATACTGAAGTACAAGTACTTGTGTCGACACTCAATTTCAGTGTCGACACATGAAGAAGAAGCAGTGTCGAGATATAAAATCTAAAACACAAGGAGTTGTGTCGACACCTTGTAGACTAGTGTCGACACTTAGACAAATTGTGTCGACACTTGGTCTATTAGTGTCGACACTTAAAGACAGATAGTCTCGACACTTCTAGACAGTTATAGAATTTTCAAGAACTGACTGGATGACTTGACAGCTGCCATTCCAGCCGGTCTACAGCACCTGTCAGAGTTGTCAGAAATCAGTTATGGACCGGACCAGCCGGTTACCATGAAGAAGGCCTATAAATAGGCTTATACTGTCTACAGAAGTTGTTGTTGAAGAGATCAATTGAACACAAGTACAAGTGATCAATATACAAAGAAGATCTTGGTATTCCTTGAAGAATCAAGTGCAGATCTAAGAAGTTGGAGCGAGAGAGCTCCATCCAAGAAATCAGCTGTGGGAACCAGGCTGAGAAGAAGGGTTCAGATTTACTCTGAATCTTAAGTAGCAGAGATCAAGGATCAACTGCAGAAGGAGTCAATCTTATTGAGTTCTACATTCAAGAAGCTTTGAAGAAAGCCAAGTCAGATTGATTTCAGCTGAGTTCTTCCAAGAACTCATCAAGAAACTCAAAACTCTCCTCTCTTGTCTCTGAGTTGCTGAGTTAACATTATTGTATTCAAATTTTTCTTGTAGGATCCTTTGGATCTAAGTCTTGTAAGCCTGTAATTATAAAGGCTGAGTGTAGGAGATCTAAATCTCTGAGTGTAGGCCTTGGTGGCTGAGTGTAGGCCTTGGTGGCTGAGTGTAGGCCTTGGTGGCTGAGTGTAGGCCTTGGTGGCTGAGTGTAGGCCTTGGTGGCTGAGTGTAGGCCTTGGTGGCTGAGTGTAGGCTTTGTGAAGAAGCTGAGTTGTAGGGCCTTGGGCCTGAGGTGTAGGAACCTATTTTGGGTTCTGAGATAGTGGAGGAGTTTGGCCGAATCTAGTACACTGCTAGATAGGTGAAGGGGGAAAGTGGATGTACCCAAATCTTGGGGAACCACTATAAAAATGTGTGTCTACTGTGTGTTGTGATTTGCTGTGATTGCTGTGTGATTGCTGTGCAAAAGTAGATATAAATCTGTGTTAGATTCTGGATTCTGCCTAAAAAGTTAAAAAGATTCAAGTCACCTATTCACCCCCCCCCTCTAGGTGTTTAGGTACAATACCTTTCAAAATTAAAGAGTTTGGTTTCATCAAGATTGAAGATAAACCCCATGTTTATAAGGGAATTAGTGGGAGCACTGTTGTCATTTTGATATTGTATGTAGATGACATACTATTGATCATGAATGACATTCCGACCCTGTAAGTTCTTAAGAACAACCTAGTGCAATGCTTTTTATGAAGAACTTGAGAGAAATGACTTATATACTTGGTATTAATATCTATAAAGATAGATCGAAGAAGTTGCTGAGTTTGACCCAAATTACATATATTGAGAAAGTGTTGAAACAGTTCAATATGCATGAGTTTAAGAAGGGATTCTTATCCATGTCTCATGGTGTGAGTTCTTTAAGGAATAGTTTCCTAAATCTTTAGAAGATAAGGACCGCATGAAATTGATTCCATATGCTTTAGCAATTGGATCATTCATGTATGCAATGTTATGTACTCAACCTATTGTCTCTTATACTTTGACTATGACTAGCAGATATCTGTATGATCCTGTTGATGCTCACGAACAGCCGTCAAGAATATCCTAAAGTACTTGAGAAGGATAAATGATGTATTCTTGCTATTTGGTTGAGAGAAAGAGCTCATTATAAAGGGTTGCATGGATGGTAGATTCCAAATTGATAGGGATGACTCAAAGTCTCAATCAGGTTTTGTCTTTTGCCTAAATAGAAGATCTATGAGCTAGAAGAGTTCTAACCAGGAGATAATTACTGATTCTATGATTGAGGTTTAGTATATTGCTGCTGCAAATATGGCAAAGGAGGTTGTATGGATTAGGAAATTTATCGGCAAGCTTGATGTAGTTCCTAGCATTGTTAATCTCGTAGTTCTATATTGTGATAACAATGGTGTTATTATACAGTCTAAGGAACCAAGATCGCATCAACGCTCTAAGCACATACTTTGAAACTGCCATCTTATTTGAGATATTGTCGATCGAGGAGAATTGACCATATGCAGAGTATGGACTGAGAACAATATTGCGGATCCAATGTGAAAGAATTGGATTCAAGATGACCTAAACACCTAGAGTGGGGGGTTGAATAAGTTCAATTCTTTTTATTCAGGAAGATAATGTAAATTACTTGTTAGACAGCCTTAGCAATATCTATCACAACACTGATTATAGTAAACACCGGCAACACAACATACACATATATTTATAGTGGTTCACCAAGAGATGGGTACATTCGCTTTCCCCTTTGCCTATCTAGCAGTATACTAGATTCAGCCTAACTCCTTTCTTCCTTCTCAGATCCTCGGCTCTTATAGCTCAAAACCCAGAATGGTTCCCACAACTCAGACTTCAGCAAGTCCTACAGCTCAGATCCTCTCAGAGAATCCTACCTTAGAGTGAGTCCACACTCCTATAACTCAGGAAATCAAGCCCTATCTCAGCCTCTTCAATAGGCCTACAACTCAGAGAAATTAATCCCCTACCTCAGGCACTCAGCCCTACCCCAGCCTTAATATATTTAGGCTTACAACTTAGAGAGATCACTCTCCTACACTCAGATCTATAAAAGATCCTACAGAGAAAATTGATTATAAAAAGTATAAATCCTTCACCCAGGTAGAGAGATAATGGGTTGAAGGTTTCTTGATCAGTTCTTGATAGATCTGATTGCTTTAGATTCAACCTGTCTTAGTTTCTTCAAATCTTCTTGAATTTTAACAAAGTAAGGTTGATCTTCTTGTGAATTTGGAGATGATATTCAATTCAGCTTCCTTCTTCTATTCAGATATGGCTCTTAATTCTTCTTGCAGACTTGTTCTAGATCTGCCCTTAGAGACTTGTTGATTTCTGGATGAAGACGTCTCTTCTTCTTAGTTATTGGTTCTCTCTTCTTGTTCATTTTTATTTGTTGATAGAATAGGTCTTTATATAGACCCCATCTGAGGTTACCGGCTGATCCGGTTCCTAACGGCCTTCTAACAGCTCTGACAGATGTAACTGCTTTGTTGGTTGTGACAGCTGTCAAGTCTCCAGTCATGTCTTCTGATACGTCATTGAACTTTAACTCAGCATCAAAGTGTCGAGACAACACTTCAAATGTTTCGACACAAATAGATCATGTGTCGACACAATCCTTGGTGATGTCGACACAGCTCACATAATATAAACACAGCTCTTCTTTTTCTTCTTGACACAGCTTCTGTGGAATGTATCGACATAATTCCTGTGTGTCGACACAATAACTCCTAGTCTCGACAAAGTTGATTTTGACAGAATTCTAGAGTGTGTCGACACAATTGTTGTCGACAGAATTCTGGAATGTGTCGACACAAGTCCTGTGTGTCGACATAGTTGTTATCGACAGATTTTCTGTGTGTCGACACAAGTCCTATGTGACGACACAATCTAGCTCCTGGTGTCGACATAGCCTTTCCCAAGTGTCGACACAATTCTTCTCAAGTGTCGACACTTGTACTTAGAAACGTTTTCTGCATTTCCTTAACCTGCATAATGATACTCAAAACACCATCAAATACACATTGATGAATATCATTGAGTTAGGTGAGGCTTCTCCAAATCTGGTACATATTTTCCAATGTAGCCAACACAATGATAACCTCTCATGCAGAGAAAGCATGATGGTTATACTAGATCTATAGGTATCAGATACCTAAGTGATCAACTCTTGTGGGAGACTTCTGGATTATATAAATATATTTGTCGGTTGTTGTTTATTCACTTGATGAATAGAGAACTTTATATTTTCTTTTACATTTATGGCAAGTTCTTTTATTATGTCAAGTATTTTTTATATGATAGATTAATTAGCATAATAAATGCCCTTAGAATGTTTGTTTCCATAGAAATTCAAGTGCATGAATTGAATGTGATTTCTTATGTTTTATATGAAGCTTCATCCTTAAATGGTCCCTGGTCAGAGTATCATCTTAGAAGCTAACGACGATGATGGTACATTACTACTAGCATGTATGTTGACTAATTACCAGTTCTTGTAGGTCATAATATTATGATATCAAGTCATCACATAGGTATTTGTTAGTGAATAAGTAGTACTGTACAGACCCACCATGAGACTACTATGTTGATTGTAATATAAACGTGTCACAAGTAGATCTCAATTGGCTATGGTGTTAGTAGTTCTTTAACATGAAGTCACGACATTCATCAAATGAGGAAGAGCATACTTTGATGCCATCAAAAGTATTTCTTGCGAAAGGTTGATGATAACGGTAGTTATTGGGTATGTTACCAGTCATTTGGGTGTTTGTGTGTGGATAGAAATAGGATTTGACCTCCTATATGATAATAGTTATATTCATGGGCCCCGTGATAGAATGTGACTCGGAAATACATGCTCATGCTTAGTTGAGTCAATACATGATATTGGGATCACAAATTTCTGAAAGTCCATTGTAGATCAAGAAACTAGGATTGAATAATTATGAGGGTGACACGATTCATACCTCTACTTCAATCCAAATGTAAGGGGTAAAGGGACATGAAAACACTTATATATTGGTCATAAAATCTTATTAAGTTTTGAAATCTTATTGATCGGGTAACAATGATGTATTGATATATGCCGCTCATTGTTTGTGATACTTTTGTTTGATAAGTTCAAGATCAAGTGGGAGACCGTTGGTGTTTTCATGGTGACCTGGAAGTATTCAAGTAGTTAGTCTCACTACCAACGTGATATGAGCCTATAGGGTCGCATATAATAGCGCTTGGAAAAGTTTGATGAAGAATTGTGTTGGCCTTATTCATGTTATATATGAGTGAAGGTTCAATCATGTGATTATTTAAGAAATTTGTGATGATATTCATATCGTTGTGTTCACAGTGAAGGTCACGACGCTACACCCATATTATGGCATAAGTCCCGACGATATCATTGAGATTGTCTCAACGATACCATTTTGATCATTGAGATCATCTCAACGGCACCGTTGTATGGCTTCAGTCAAGACGATATCATTGATATCGTCTCAAAGATATCATCGTGATTGTTAAGATCCTCTCAACAAAACGTGTTGCTTACTCTTTTTGTTCCAAGGTCTGCTGAGAGCAACGTTGCATGTCTATTTTATACTCCTGGGTATAAATAGATAAACCCCTAGGGTTTTCCATATGCCTCTTTAGGAGATCAAGACGGAAGTGTTCCTAAGATTCCGCCGATGCACATTACGCTCAAACCCATCCCTTACACTTATTGTAGCCACCTCTCCTAGAGCAAAACTAGCAGTTTGTGGAGATGCAAAGGGCATTCCTTTCTTCATCCCTGATCTTGTTGGAAAATGTCCTGATGCTCTGTTCCATTCATGTATTAACTTGTAGATCGAAAGATCTACTTCTCGTGGACTCAGTCGCCTGATACTTTGGCATGTTTTTTCTAGAGCATCTTAGTTAAGTATTACCTCAATCAATCTCAGGTATAATGCATCTTTCAAATTTATATGTCTTGATAAATGTTTCAACGCAAGATGCAGTTTTGTTTAGGGTTTTCTTGAACTATATTCCATTGCGGAAATATGATATGTTGTTCCACTCATGCATAGAAAACCCAACATCATTTTGGTCACTATCGTCAGGCGATATCGCATTATTGCCAGCAATAGCAAATTGACTTCAGCATTTTGTCTATTGCATCAACTTCATCATTTGTCGACTACAATGACTACAATGAAGCATTCAGACAAGACAAGAGAGATTCTATCTTTGAATGCTTTGAGAAGTTTTCGAGATTGTGATTCTTTTAAGAACTTTTGGAAGAAAGTTCTCAAACTATGTTCTCAATCGTAAGTTCCTGAGATCTTTTAATAAGGAGTGAGACATAAAAATGTGTCATTAGAGAAATAGGGAACCTTACCATAGTGAAGTGATGAGTTATAAATATACGTATTTTTACGTACAATAAATTTGTCATTTTAGATTATTTTTGTCATTTTTAGTTATTTTTCTTTAATAAATTGCTCCTATTTTGTAAATATTGTACTAACTTAACTTTAATTTGGTTTCTAAAATTTTTCAGAAAAATTTTCAAATTTGCACAGTACACACCCATGTACTTCAGGTGACGCCCGTGACCTGGGCGTGTACCTTCAATTCCAAGTGAAAGTTGCATCCCGTAAAGAAATTGCTGAACATGTCCTCCGACACGCCAGTGTCAAATGTGACACGGCCGTGACCAAGGCCCGTGTCATGCCCTCGACGAACCGCACTCAAAGATCGTCGACACGACCGGACATGCCCGTGTCAAGATGCGACACAGGCGTGTACTTCTCCACCTGGCCAACAAGACATCGTCGGCGACTTATTGACGTGATGTCGTCCCCGGATCAACCTTCCTGACATGCTCGTACAAACAGAGTCACGCCTGTGACCCGCCACGTGTACAGCCGCAAATTCAAACAGCTGTCAAATCTCAGCACCAACTCATCTATAGTAGCTACATGCCCCCAGTACACGCTCGTGACCTAGGGCGTGTACTTTGAAATTTTTTCCTATAAATAGCCAATTTCTGTATGAACTCATGTTCCCTTTTTTGGAGTCATTTTGCTTATGGCTGGCTGCTTAGATGTTCTCTATGCTTTGTAAGGGAATTTCTCCCCCCTCTCATTTATTTTTAGCTTTGTAATCTCTTTTTTAGATCAATAAAATTTGTATATTTTCTCCCTTTACGTTGTTATGGAAGTCATCTATGTGCGGAGCAATCTTATTTTTATTTGATTGTTTTATTTATTTGTTTTATTTGTTTGTTTTATTTATTTGTTTTTTTTTGTTCTTTTAAAATCGGTGTGTGCATGTATGTGTATAGATTTGTCTTTTTATGTTTTCGTCATCTTTACTTAGCTTCATTTACTGTTAGGAATTTTCTGCACTTTTATGTTCGTCCTTATAGATTTATAAAAATGGTTTTAATGTGGATTTGTTTTCCTTTTTTACTTAGTCTTTTTAGATTCGTAAAACTTTTCGTTCTTCTTAACTTTATTTCTACTTTTTTTTTGCATTTCTATAAGGCTGTAAGGATGAATAAGCTGTGATTTTAATTTTTGAAACACCTTTATTTTGCTTTTATTTCAAAAACCATTTTGCTCCTTTAATTTTTTTGTCTTCTTTTTTATGCATTTCTATCGCATTCTAGCATAAGAAATGCAGTCGTTTTAATTTTTCGAACACTTTCATTTTACTTTTATTTTCAAAAACTTTTTGCTCCTTTAATTTTTTATTTTGTTTTTTATGTATTTCTACCACATTCTAGCGGTAGAAATGTAGTTGTTTTATTTTTTAGATAACTTGGTTTTTCATATTTTTCATATGTGTGCGTGCGTGTATGAGTAATTTTTATAGCTTTCTTTCATTTCTATAGAGTATGTGTGTGTGTGTGTGTTGTTATTTTCAGTAGAGTGTGTGGGTATGTTTTATTTTCTGTAGAGAGTGTGTGTGCGTTTTTATTTCTATAAAGTGGAGTTTTTATTTTCAATAGCGTGAGTGTGTTTTAATTTCAGTAGAGTGTGTGTGTGTATTTTTATTTCAGCAGAGTGAGTGTGTGTTTTACTTTCAGTAGAGTGAGTGTGGGTGTTTTATTTTTTGTAGTGCGGGTGTGTTTTTAACTTCAGTCGAGTGCGTGGGTGTGTTTTAATTTCTATCGAGTGTGTGCGTATGTTTTACTTTAAGTAGTGTGTGTGTGTGTGTGTGTGTTATTTTAGTATAGTACATGCGTGGGTGCATTTATTTCCTCCTACTCGTTTGAGTAGGACTCGCTTTCATTTCCTGCGTACTCGTTTGAGTAGGACTCACTTTCATTTCCTGCCTAATCGTTTGAGTAGGACTTGCAATTTTAATGCTTTCTTTACTGCTTTTTTTACTGCTTTATTTCCTGCTTTCATTTTACCACATTAATTTTATCGCTTTTCCCGCAAGCCGTCCCCATTCTGATGAGTGGCTAACCGCTCTTTACCCTCAGTATCGAAGAGCATTGGGACAGATAAAATAGCATTAAATAATTAAAGTTCCTGTTTTTCTAATTAATTAAATTACTTAAGGTTTGTCACAGATTTACAATGTGTAGAATCACATATCGATGTGCGTGCTCTATTTATGTACTTCATATGCTAGCTAGCCGAGAGGTCGTGCATATGGAGCAATCACCCCTTGGTAATAGAGTTCCGCACTAACCGTCGAGAGAGGAGGCGCGCAAAATCTACCAGATTGGATTCCCCACCCAATAGCGGGGTTCTTAGCGTAATGCGGGCATTAAGAGGAATCCTTCATCGGACGAGGGCATGGACGAATAGTCTTAATGTTCAGGTGAGCGATAGTCCTAGAGATAAGTGAGCTCATTTTAGTGGAACTCCACGGCCAAGTCTCTGCCTTAATTAATTTGAAATTTAGGATCTCTTTTTATTAAAAGTGTATTTTAGTTCAAATTCTATTAGATACAGTTGCGCTAAGTTATTCACCGGCTCCATTTTAATGCTTTTATTTTCTATTTTTATATATATATAAATAATATCACTACAAGATAAATTTGCTGTAAAATAATAGTCCCCTCCAGGGAAAAGTAGAAATAATCAACCCGATCCCGAGAACAATATGACCCCGATATTCCTCACCGGAACATCTTGTACTACACATGATAGGTGCACTTGCCTCCTTTCGTTAAAACTTGATTTCATCTGTTTTATATCCAAATAAAAAATCTGTGCGCCCCGTCTTCCTAAATAAAATCAAATCCGCCTTTTCTAAATAAACTGCCTGGGGCGCTGCGTGTCCTAAATATTTTTGGAGTTTAACCCTCCATCACGTTTTGGCACCGTTGTCAGGGACTTGGTTGGAATCATCATGTTTTTGGCACCGTTGTCGGGGACTTGGTGAGAATCCATCAAGTTTTTGGCGCCGTTCCAGGGGATTTTCGTGTCGTTATTTTGAACTCTAGAGAACTACTACTTTTAGCTATATATATATAACAAAAAAGAGGCCAACCAAAAAATTACTACTACTACTAATAATAATACTAATAATAATAATAATAATAATACTTTTAAAAAACAAATAAAAAACTTAAAAAAATTTATCATATTATAATTATTTATAAAAATTTTTTTTCAAATGACGTCATTTTCTACTAACAAAAAAACAAGAAAAAGAACTACCTAAACACCAAAAAAAATCTAAAAACTAAAAAATCTTAAATTATACAAACCCAAAACATCTAAAATAACTTAAAACTACAAAATTGAAAAAAAAAACTGTAAAACAAAAAAAATTAAACACTAAAAAATGAAAAAAACTATAAAATCTAAAAAAATTTCAATGTTTTTTATGAAAAACCTGAAAACTAAAACTCTAAACAAAAAACTTAGAAACTTAAAATTCTAAACACTAAAAACAAAAAAATATAACCACTAAACAACCATAAAAAAATCTAAAAAACTTCAAAACACCAAAAAACTAATATATATATATATATATATATATATATATATATATATATATATATATATATATATATATATATATATATATATATATATATATATATATATATATAATAATTTGTTATTTAAACTGTATATTTCCATCGCCAAAAAATTCCCCACCTAAAAAACTACAAAAATATCTCGTATATATGTTTTGTTTTACTTTCTTTTATTTCTTTTCAAAAAGCCAAAAACTTTTACAAAAAAAAATTCTAAACACTGGAAATAACTAAAATTTTTCAATTATTAAAAATTATATATCTATTTTTTTCGCTTTGGAGCGCTGCACGCATTTGTGGGTGTTAGGTGAACATATCTCTGTTGCGCTCATTTACCTAAGACGTTAGCCACTATGAGTCTCACATACACTTGCCCCATACCTCCCGTAAACTTTTAGCCGAGTTTATCTTTTTCATTTTTCATTTATATTTCTGTTATCTATTATTAATAATGCAAGCTTTCGCTTTCATACCGAGCCTCCCCAAACACATCTCAGGGAAGTTCCCCCACTCCTCTTTATTTATGTACATACTTGCATTCTATTTTGTTATCGTTCCTCATGCTTATCTTGCAATATTGGGGACAATGTTGGAACGAAGTATGTGGCTGTTCTCGTTCCTCACATATTTCTTTTTTTTTCGCACTTATATTTTCTATACTCATCAAAAATACAAAAAATGCAAAATATTAAAACCTCCAAAAAAATTTCTTGTTTTTATAATCAAAATTAAAAAAACATTCTTGTTTTTATAATCAAAAATTCAAAAAAATTTCATAAAACACAAAAATATCTAAAACAATTATAAAACCAAATCCAAAATATTTTTTTTTACTTTGTAAATATTTTTGTAAAAATCACCTCTCTCTTTCCCCCCTCTCTTCCAAAAAATTCATAAAACAAAAAAAACTTATAAAACAAAAAATTCAAAAAAAATGTTGTTTTTACATTGTAAATTTTTTGTACAAAAATCTTTCTCTTTTCCCTCTCTCTTCTTTGTAAATAACACACATTTCTCTCATCTTTCTTATAAATAACCTGTTAAAAAAATAAAAAAATAATAAAAAAAACTTAGAAAATCCAAAAAAAAAGAAAATAACTTTAAAAATCCAAAAAAAGATAATAAATTAAAAATACAACAAAAAAGATAAAAACCCTAAAATCCCACAAAAAATGTTTTGTTTATTATGTAATGAATAAATTGAATGTCTCATTCTTAACCCCTTTTCGCTCTCCAAAACTCTAGTTGCGAGTTTACTTATAACAGAACTTTATTAATTATTTGTTTACTATTCGTTTATTAATTGAATATCGATAGATTTATATATCTGGGGTTAAGTTTTAAAGAATTTCTTATGCTTTAGTTTTTTTTATTTAGATAAGATACCTGTTTGTAGCACCACTTTTAATTCATCTAAGTAGTTGCACATTTATTTTGTTAGAAAATAACAACCTTAGATTTCAATTATGTTTACTCGAAGCCTTTTTGAAATATAGGAATGTTTAGTTTATAAAGGTTGCTCTCAAAATTTTTTTGTTAAACATAGTTTTCTTTCTGAAAAATCTATCTCCATTTATTTTCATGTCTTACTTGACATGATTTTGATCCTTAAAAGATATTATGTCAATGAGAATAAGATTTCATTCCGTAAACATAGACATCCAATATTTTTAAAGATTATATATTACGGAGTAAGAGGAACAAATTCATTACTCCTATACATATACATTGGGTTATTATGAAGTTGCTAAAAAAAATTATGTTATGGAAAATAAGATTTCATTTTCCTAAACATCCATATTCAAAAACATTTCTATTAGAGGTTCCAGCGAAAAAATATACCCTCGCCTCTAAAAATCAAAGCCCTCTTCATAAACATCAACATCCCTCTCTACCAATTTCAAATGATTCTAAAATTAATTAAAAAATTTTTTGAGAGCATAATTTGTAAATTGAATTATTTCCTTTAATTCTTTTAAGCTAAAATTTTCATGATCCAATCTATTTTTGTTAATCTAACAAATAAAATTTTTTGTTATCAATATGAATATATAAGAAGTCTTTAGCTGAAATTCTTCCTTTATTTAAATTTTTATCATAATTTAGGATTTAACTCTTATACCCCGGATAACTATTTTGATCTTCCTTTTAATTAATTCAAGCGGTAGCTAAACTTAGGATTTCTTTAATTCCTTATAAGTATATCTCCAACTTTTGCTCTCGAATAGCAAAAGCTTAAGTATGAGGGTATTTGATGTGTTGTAAATATACTTATTTTTACGTACAATAAATTAGTCGTTTTAGTTTATTTTTATCATTTTTAGTTATTTTTCTTTAATAAATTGCTTCTATTTTGTAAATATTGTACTAACTTAACTTTAATTTGGTTTATAAAAATTTTCAGAAAAATTATCAAATTTGCATAGTACACGCCCGTGTACTTCAGGTCACACCCGTGACCTGGGCGTGTACCTTAAATTCCAAGTGAAAGTTGCATGCCGTAAAGAAATTGCTAAATACGCCCTCCGACATGCTAGCATGCAACCTAATCCTTCCCCATTACGATGAGTGACTAAACGCTTTTAGCCCTCAGTATCGAATAGCATTGGAATAGATAAAATCGCTTTAAATAATTAAAGGTAATGTTTTTCTAATTAATTAAATTACTTAAGGTTTGCCCCGGGTTTACGATGCGTAGAACCATATATTTATGTGTGAGCTCTATTTTCGTTGTCCATATGTTAGGTAGTCGAGAGGTTGTGCGTATAGACCGATCACCCCTTGGTAAATGGAGTTCCGCACTAACCCTCGAAAGAGGAGGCACACAAACTCTACCGGATTGGGTTCCCCACCCAATAGCTAGGTTCTTAGCATAATGCGGGCATTAAGAGGAATCCTTTGTCGGATGAGAGCCTGGTCAATAGTCTTAATGTTAAGGTGAGCGATAGTCCTAGAGATAGGTGAGCTCATTTTAGTGGAACCTCCACGGCCAAGTCTGCGCCTTAATTAATTTGAAATTTAGGATTTCTTTTTATTAAAAGTGTATTTAAGTTCAAATTCTATTAGATACAGTTGCGCTAAGTTATTCATTGGCTCCATTTTAATGCTTTTATTATATATATATATATATATATATATATATATATATATATATATATATATATATATATATATATATATATATATATATATATATATATATATATATATATATATATATATATATAATATCACGATAAGATAAATTTGCTGTAAAATAATAGTCCCCTCCAGGGAAGAGTAGAAATAATCAACCCGAGCCCGAGAACAATACGACCCCGAGAATAATACGACCCCGATATTCCTCACCGGAATATTCTATACTACACATGATAGGTGCACTTGCCTCCTTTCATTAAAACTCGATTTCAACTATTTTATATCCAAATAAAAAATCCTCGTGCCCCATCTTCCTAAATAAAATCTAATCTGCCTTTTCTACATAAACCGCCCGGGGCGCCACGTGTCCTAAATATTTTCGGAGTTTTAACCTATTTGGAAAGTTGTTACCTCATGATCTGCAGCTGAATACTAGGAAGGATGAAGAGGAGGGAAGCATATCACACACAAAGGATAAGCATGAAGCCTTCAAATTTGAAAGCTTCATAAAAGCATATAGGATTTGAACATATTTTTACTTAGCATCCGGCCGATGTGGAGAGAGAATGCAATGCAGTGATGTGAGATCTGAGATTTGGATGAGTTTAACCTAGTCTAGCAAATTACCGGAAAGGTGGTCTGGAGAGAGGCTGCCTAAGCCATTCTTGGGGAATCTCTATAAATTTCTATGTACTTTCTGTGTATGCTTTACTTATTATCTTATTGAAATAAAAAAGAAACAAAAAATAACCCATCACGTCATTCACCCCCCTTTAGGTGTGATCTAAGTGACACATAACAAAATAACAATTGGTATCAGAGCGTGTTTGAGTTCTATCTAGCCTAACCGCTAAAGAACAAGATCTATTTGGGTTCACCTAGAATCAACATCATGTCTGCTAGTGAGAATTACATGAAACTCAGTTCCATGAAGTTACCAATCTGTAGAAAAGACAATTTTGCTATATGGAAGGACAAGTTAAAGCTCTTTATGAAGGCTTCTGATCCTATATTCTTTATCACTATTAAAGAGGGTCCATTTGTTCCTATAACTGCCGATACCATCAATAATGAAGTTCTCGTTCCTAAGAAGCATTCTAAAATGACTAAAGATGACATAATTCTTGTGATCATGGACAAAAGGGCTAAGCATATTTTGATGAGTGTTATTAATGACTCAACATTTCAGAATCTGGTTTACTGCAAAACAACCAAGGAAATGTGGGACTCCTTGGTTGTCAACATAGAAGGAGCTGTAGAAGTCAAAGATGATAAAAAGTCTATCCTCACTTAGGAGTATGAAGCTTTTAGACATGCCAGAAGGATTCCATCACTGAGTGTTATGAGAAGTTCTTCGGGATGTTAATGGTCTAAGGACATATGGAAGAATCTTCATAAACTATGACTTGAATTATAAATTTCTCAAATCACTCAACAAAGAATGAGACATAAAGATTTGTGCAATCAGAGATGAGAAACCTAGGAAACATAGAACCCCAAAATATATTTTGGAAACACCTTTCCCATGAACTTCAATTAAATACTAGAAAAGATAAAGAAGAAGAAGGCAGCATATCTCACTATAGAGACAAGTCAGTGGCGTTAAAAGATGAGAGCTTCTACAGAAGCAAGGATCCATAATCAGAAAATTCTAAGGACAAATCCACTGGATCAAACCTCTCTGATGGAGAACATGCACTCTTATCCAAGAATTTCATGAAACTCCTCAAAAGAAATAAAAAGAATAAAGGAAGATCATCATCTTCATCCAACTCAAGGAGAAGCAACAATCTATATAGATCAAATGGAGATAAGTATGAGTCAAAATAGAACAAATATATTTCTAATGACACAATTTATTTTGGTTGTAGGAAATTAGGACATATGATTGGAGACTATCCTTTTAAAAGAAAGAACAATGACAAATCTGATGAGAAGAGGTCTTATAGAGAAAAGAACAAAGAAAGGAGATTTCTGGCAAAAAATCTAAGACTCTTAATTATAGTGAGTCCTTCTACTCCAGCTCTGAAAAAGAAGAATACATGGTTGTAATGGCTGCGAGTGGAGAGGATAATGGGAAGGAAGACTCTCTTTATGCACATGTAACTGTGAAAGCTCTTCTATCCATCTCAGACACTAAATATGAGGTATATTCAACCTCAGGAGATGAATCTGAAAGTGATTTATTAGAATAATATGGAGAATTTCTTGAAGCCCTTATGAAATGAAAGAAACTTTGCAAGTCACATGCTGATAAGATAACCAATCTTAAAGCCAGAGAGTCAGATTTACTTAAGAAGGCTGAAAGGTTGACTCAAGAAAACTCTGACTTCAGACAGCTCAAAAAGGACTCCAAAGCAAGCTTTAGTGTTGAGAAATAAATCAGTTTGGGAACCTGCTTAAGGCATTAGTTGATAGCAAAGACCTGTGTAAGGCACAAACAAGAGAGATTGAATCTCTAAAAAAGGTTGGAGATCAATCTAGTGCCCTGATCTCAAGAGACAGAAAAAATTTAGCAGTTGGAAAATAAGCTTCTTATAGAAAGGAAGCTAGTTGCAAGTTTCTCCAAGCCTAAGATAATTCTTCAACTAATTTATGGGTTCTCCACAGTTCTTAAGGAATGTCTAGGATATCATAAGGAGAACAACATTATTACCAAGAAGTTCAACTTTAGGAAGGTGATTATGCCTTCCAATAAGTTTGATTAGGAGTCCATTTATGGACATTTCTCAAATGATTGTTCCACAAGTAGAACTAAAGATGTGCACTATGGAAAGAGTGCATTTAAGGCAGCTCATGAAGAAATTGCAATGAAAAATCATGGTTTATTTATGTTTGGTGCTAACACAAGCACAAAAAGCAATGAGAAAGCACCTGTTAAGAAAAATGAAGGCATATGTAAGGCAGTGGTTGAGCACTCCAAGATAAATCAAACACAAAACTAGATGGCATGTAGGGAATCTCTTGCAGTCCAATTCAGATATCATTATAATCTTAAGAAGAATCATCTGATTCTTATTGTGAGCAAAAAGAAAAGGTACAATAAGTTTGAATGATAGTGTTGCGAAAAAATTTGCCACTTTGCCTTTGATAGTTGGTTCAACCCAACAATCTCTATGGCAACAAATGTCAAGCTAGCATGCAACCTAGAAAGGGTCCAACATGCACATCAAGATGTTCATAATTTAAATTAGTTTGTTAATGCTAACAAGGATCTAGGGCACAACAGGTTTTGGGTGCCTAAGAGAAAATAAATTTTTTTGCAAATATGTTCAAAGATCAACCATACGCCCATTTGGTATTTAGATAGTAGATATTCTAGCCGCATGACTGGACAAGGAGCCTCTTAAAGGAATATTCCTCAGTGGAAGATGGTCCGAAAGTAATTTTTGGAGGATCTGATAGAGGAAAAAACTAATGGCAATGGTATAATCTCCAATGGCATAATCACAAGGGTAGCATATGTAGAAGGATTACAACACAATTTAATAATCATAAGTCAACTATGTGATCTTGACAACATGATTGAATTCCACAAGGATGAGTGTCTGGTTAAGAAATTTGAAGATTCAAAGAGTATACTAACTCACTAGGAGTGGGAATATTTATTGTCATAACTTTTTATACTTAAATTCTAATTCCATATATATCTTATAACAAAGAACAAAGCATCTCTTTGTGTGCAATGATACAAGAGATTTGCTCATATTAATTATAAATCAATTAATAAGCTGTTTTCATAAAACTTAGTTAGGATAGATCTCATGTGGATTTGTGCCCAAGATATCCCTTGTCATGCATGCCAAATGGGAAAGTAAATAAAGGCTTCTTTTAAATCAGTTGGTGTCAAAGATTCCACTAGATGTTTACACTTGTTGCACATGGAATTATTTGGTCCCATGTTAATTCATAGCTTAGGAGGGATAACTTATAGTCCTGTAATTATTAATGATTTCTCTAGGTTCACATGAGTAATCTTTCTTAAACAAAAGTCAAATATTCTAGCTACTTTCGTTACCTTTGTCAAGCAAATCAACAATGAAATGGACTGCTCGGTAGTCAAAATTAGAACTGACCATGGAACTGAATTTCAATCATATGCTATGACCAAGTTTTGTGAAAGGTTTGGTGTCTTTTAGGAGTTTTCCTCTCCAAAAACTCCACAACAAAATGGAATTACATAGAGAAAGAATAGAACCCTTATGGAATTTAGTATAACTATGCATTGTGGCTCCTCACTACCAGAATACTTCTGGGCTAAGGTAGTCAATACCACCTACTATATACAAAATAGGGCTTTAATCAACAAGAATTACAATAAGACTCTCTATGAGCTTCTGAAAGGTAGAAAACAAACCTTAGCCGACTTCAAAATATTTGAAAGTGTTATGTGTTAAACAATGGGAATCACACTCTGACTAAGTTTGCTAAAAAATCCTATGAAGCCATTTTTGTTGGATACAACCATCATAACATAGCCTATAGAATCTGAAAGTCAAGGGTTGCTACTCACCAGAGGTGGGTGAATGGGTGAATTACTTACTTTTAAGATTTCATCAGTTTTTTCCTTCAAGAACACAATGAGAAAAAATATCATAGTAATAAACAAGGAACGACACACAAGGATTTATAGTGGTTCTCCAAGAATGGGTACATCGACTTTCCTTCTACACATATCTAGCCGAGATCTAGCTTAGGACAAACTCCTCTAAAATTTTCTTCTCAGATCCTCAGATCTTACAATCTCAGGAACAAAAGTTCCCTACCTCAGACCTTTATATAGGTCCTACACACCTCGGTCTCCAATACATGTACTATAGACTCAGGATTTCCTTAAGCCCTACAAACTTAGGATTTCCTCAAGCCCTGCAATCTCAGATATGCAAATAGATCATACCCTTAGATTCATAAAGGATTCTTATAAACTCAGATCCTTAAAGGATCCTACCAAGTATTAGAAGACAAAAGTTGACATATTTTTCCTTATCTAGATCAGCACTTGAAAATATCTTTTCGGAAAGGCAATCTTGATCAAGAAAACTTGTATAAGAAAAAGGATTCTTCAGAAAAGATATTGTTGAAGAAATGAAGAATCTTTCTTTATACTTGCAGTGGTTTAAGATGAATTCTTGATGAAGGTTGACCACTGTTCAAATCTTTTATAGAACTTTGAAGTATTAGGTGTGAAGGATCTCCGTGAATACTATGTGCTTGAAAATATTTTTCAAAGTCCAGCACTTCAAAAACTTGTTCTCAAATTTCTAAGTCTCTCTTTTATACTTGACTTGGCCGACAGGAAGAACACTGATTGAATTATAATTTTCCAACGGCTAGTCATACCTTCTTAGACAAATTCTTGATTAGGAAACATCAAGCGGTTATTTTAAATTGGCTTAAGGAAGATTTACACAATAGGAATTATTCTAGTTGGAAATTATCAAACGGCTAGTAGGTGCTTTAGGAAACAATCTTGAAATAAAATATTCAACGACTGTCAAAATCTGACTAAGGAATGATTTTGAAATCCTAAAAATATTCTCCAATGAATGAGAGTAATTTCTTTGTTGGAAATCCCTAACTTTATGTAGTAAATCTCGTTAGTCAATCTGGTTTAAATTCTCTACATAATATGTGCCTTAAATCAAGGACCTACCTATTGTGCCACATGTCTAACTGTGGAAAATGGATTTAAGTGACCATGACATGATGTCATAAACAATGTCAAAATGCCCTTATAAAATTTCAAAGGTCAAATTAAAATACATGGAAGTTAAATAAGGAAAATCATAACGCTTAGCCATTTCACCCTGCAAAAAACATGTTGTTACCGCACAGTAGATGCAGTCGAATTTTTCCCTTTGACGTAGTCGATGCAGTCAATATTTTTCTCTTTGATGTATTCAAACTTTTCCTTAGCTATGAATTTGATGCAGTCGAATTTTTCCTTAGTACTGAACTCGATGCTGTCAAATTTTTCCTTAGTAATGAACTCGATGCAGTCGAATTTTTCCTTAGTAATAAACTAGATGCAGTAGAATTTTTCCTTAGTAATGAACCTGATGTAGTCAAATTTTTCCTTAGTAAATTTTCTTGTTCTACCTGTGATTTGTTTTGTCCTTTGTGACTTCTCCCATTGATAATGACATGTCTAATATATGACTAGTACAGAGACCAACATGAATTTTGCTCTTTGAGGGATTATAAGGGAAAACCCATGTTTGTGTGACCAAGTGTTTAACTAAACATTAGTCATGCACCTAAGTTATACTTGTCACGCCAAAACTTAAAAAACCATCAAATACAAGATGCTTATTTTCATCTTGAGCACTTCTTCAAATTAGGAATCTTGGGGACAGTATTTCCAACATTCTCCCCTAGTTTGAAGAAATCAAAACCTCATTTGAGAATAACCATAGATTCATAATATACAAAGAGGCAATTCATATTTATATTACTAAGATTAAAAAAATAGCAGGATATAATAGGTTAGAACATCCCAATACTTCAGTCAAGACATCCTAACATTCTCAGCATTCCTAGAAGTCTTCTCCTTACTCTTTCCTCTTCTTCCTCTAAAAATATCTTAGATGCTTTGGGATATATTTGGGAGGAGGGAGGACCATTTGGTTTTTTCTTCCTATGAATCCTCATTTTGTGCTCTATATCTTCATGATTTCTCCATTTTACTGAGCTGTAGTACCTAAAGATGTTTATTCCATGCTTTCCAATGTTATTCCAAGTGTAGAGAATTATGTTGCTTGAAATAGGACTCTAATTTTCATATCTAGACATGTTTTGAATCTCTATCCTCCTCTATCGGGCATCCATGATTTCCTCTTGGACTTGATCAAACCGTCTCTTCCTTGAGGATGACTCGCCTTGCTTTGTTGGAGATGGGATGAGATCATATCCTCCCTAGGATGCTTCATAGTCCTCTAGTGGGAGGTAATCATTATCAAAAGCTGTGTCAGACTCAGGAATGGGAGGTTGAGGAGAGTAATCAATTGGATCCACTCCCAAGGCTATTCTGATAGTATTTGTTGTCCAGATGGCTTGTTGGCTAGAGTGATGGTTAAGGTTTGTCTCACCTTTTGATTTATTCAAAGGTCTCATTACAGATTACTTCTTATGCTTCACCAACCCTTTCTCTCAGCATATTGACACCAAATACTACTATATTCTTTAATGTAATAGGTGTCAATCCATTAGATGGTTGCAATCATCCATTCTTTCCATAATAGCCATTATATTATCAGCCGTCCTAGTATTGGTTTCCCTGAATTCCTGATGCAGGTTGTATCCCATGGCATCCTAGTTTTTTATATAGCTTGTATACCTTTATATGTCATATCATTTTGAGTTGTAGTGAAGTCCACAACCTCAATAGCTTTCATGAAAAACTGGAAGGATTGGGTATTGAGGTGATGTATTTCCCTCTCTAACATCTGAAATCCTCTCATTCATTTTAGTTCTCAGTCCATGAATAGTCAAAAGCTCATATGCTCTTTCTTTGAGCATCCATCATTTTCTACAGCTGAGACAAAAAGGAGCTTGATTCTTCAGCAGGTTGGGAAGCTGGGGCTTCAGGCTCAGCACTTTTTGAGATGTAGCTGCTGGATCCTCATAGTCCTCATAAAGATAATCTGTAATAGATTTATTTTAGGTGCCTATGTCAGTATATTGTTCTTCAAGCACACCTTTTCCTTTCCATGGTATAATCCCATTCTTATAGGTGTGACTCTCGTAGAACTTTCTTCACTAACAATTAATTTTTCAACATCGTCCTGAGCAGCTTTTCCTTGGGCTGAGTCGTTAGGACTAAAATCCCCCTATAGCTCTTCTATTAATGCAATTACTTTAGTTTCTTGGGCAGAGACATTAGGTGCAGGCTCCCCATCAATTGTACCTTGCATGAGTATGGGTGGATGGCTTTCTTCTTCCAGGACTTACGTGTAAAGTGTGGAGGCTTCATGTACCTCTGTAGATATGAACTTGTCCTTGATGTACTTCAATATATTTTAGGGGAGAAAGTTCCTAGTGAACTTCTCCCATCTCAAGTCCTTCTTGACCTGCCACTCCCCTGGATTCCTCCACAGGGGAAGTGCTTTCAAGGTCTTCATGAGTAATTTTCTCATAGAGATCAAGGCGATAGTCCCATGTATGCTTCCCTAAACATGATTGGGGGTATGATGAGAACTTCCATGTTGATGAGCTTTGTACAATCTTTGCCTCTTTGCTGCCACTTTACCTGTGGGGCTTATCTCAGACTTCTTCTTATTTTCTATATGCTTCTCCTCTCTCTGGGTGAGTCCGGAGCTTGCTCCTCCCTTATCAGGTTTGGGAAAGGGTTTATCCCAACTTTTTGCGGTTATGTGATCCATCTTCTTGACGTATTAGAGTGGTACCTCATGTAATTTTACCAGCTTATCCCCTAGGCTCTTGAATAGATAGAGGGAAACTATTCTCCCCATGTTGGGGGGCTGACAAGAATGCTTTGAATTTTTCAGAACTAGACTGCTCCAGCCAGTCCTTTTGGTCAAGTAACTGCACTCATAATTTTGAACATTTTTGTGGAGATCCTATCATGGGATCTAGGTTTGCATATTAAGGATCTTCCTATTATGTTTGCCAACAGTTTACCTAGAGGGTTCATGTCACTTTTCTCTAGTGTGTCGTAGTCTTTTCCAGAGTACTTGCACCATTCGAACGCAGTAGAGGTGTCCTCCTTAGTAATTTCCTCTTCTTCACCGTCTTGAAGGTTGGAAAGTTCCAAATGACTACATATTCTTCTCGCTGTGACTAGAAGATGGTGGTTGAATACTTTAGTTTTGATGTTTGACCAGGAGCTACTAACCTCTACATTCTAAAAGAACTCTTTTACCACTGTTAGAACAATCCTGGTTGGCTCTGATATGACTATCTATAAGCCTGCAATGCTCTGGAGGAATATCAGATTTTGAATTTCTTCTGAACATGTCCTGAAGTTGCACCTTATGACTTTGCTTCCATTGTTGATTTTTTTTGACGAAACTAGGGTTCAAAGGAAAAAGGGTTTTTCTCTGCCAAGACGGGAGCAGGAGTGCGAGAATAAAGGTATCGATGTTTGGGGTTCTAGAGCTTATTTAACTTAATCTTTCTTGCTATTTCTAATTTTATTGATATAAAGCGGACTTCCAAATGGCACGTACCTATTTAAGGAATAAAATATGCATAAAAATGTGTTGATTCCTTTTGATTAAAAAATTGAACTTTTGTGCTAATTTCCCGCATATTCCATTTTCTTTATTTTGGATTAGTCTTTTTGTCTGCATCTTGGTTAGTACCCAAGATACTGTTGGCAAACCACAAAATAATAATAAAGAGAATCACTGAATTCTATTTGTAGACAAAATGAGAGAAATTAACTTAAATACAGAACAACTCATCTAGTATAGAGGTTAGGCATTGAATTCAATCAATATTTAGCATACCTAGTTCAATTTTAATATAATTTAATTTCTCTTCATCAATAGACTTAGTAAATATGTTTGCCACTTGCTTGTTAGTAGGGACAAACTCAAGATAGATATCTTCTTTTACTACATGCTCTTTGATGAAGTGATACCTTATCTCAATGTTCTTGATCCTACTGTGAGACATATGATTTTTAGCAATTTAGATTAATACTACATGAGTCACGGAATAAAGGTGTTCTTCTTAACTGGATGTTGTAGTCTTGAAGTTGGTGTTCTATCCAAAGCATATGAACACAGCAACTTCTAGCAGAAATATACTCTAACTCTACTGTGGATATGGCCACACTAGTTTGATTCTTACTGCTTTAGGATATAATCCTTCTTTTAAGGAACTGGCATATTCTTGAAGTGATTTTCTGTCTTTCTTGCATCCTGCAAAGTTTGTATCTAAAAAACGTTTTAGCTTAAAATCATTACTCATATGGTACCATAAGCCAAGATTAGGTATACCCTTAGGGTATCTTAAAATCCTCTTGATAGAGGTGTAGTGAGACTCCTTAGGGTTCACTTGGTACCTAGAACAAACACATGTGGAGAACATGATGTCTGGTCTACTGCTAGTAAAGTAGAGCAAGGACCCAATCATACATCTGTACATGGTTTTATTAAAGGGTTTTCACTTTTCATCACTATTTAGAGATATATTGGAGTCCATTGCAGTCCTCATAGTGGTTGCATTCTCTATTCCAAACTTCTTTATAAGCTCTTTTATGAACTTATTCTATGAGATGAAAATTTCATCTTCAAATTTCTTCACTTGGAGCCCTAAGAAGTATTTTAGCTCTCTCATGTTGCATATTTCAAACTTCCCTTACATAAGTTTGGTAAACCTTTTGCAAAGGTTATCATCTGTATATTCAAAGATGATGTCATCAATATATATTTGCATTAGCAAAATCTTGCCCTTAATTTCCCTTAGGAATAATGTATTGTCTATCTTTCCCCTTGAAAATTTGTTTTCAATGAGGAAATTAGACAAGATCTCATACCAAGATCTGGGTGTCTTCTTGAGACCATATAAAGGCTTTCTCAAATAATAAGCATGAGTTGGATGAGATGAATTTACAATACCTGGTGATGTTCTACATATACTTCCTCTTTTCGATCTTTATTGAGGAAGACGGACTTTACATCTATTTGGTAAACTTTTAATCTTTATGAGTTGCATGTGCTCGAAACAACCTTATGGCTTCCAATCTTTCTAATGGTGCAAAGCTGTTGTCAAATTCTATTCCTTCTTCTTGTATATATACCCTTTTTCTAACAGTCTTTCCTTATTCTTGACAATTACTCCTTGCTCATCCAGCTTTTTCCTGAACACCCACTTTGTATGTATGGTATTGAGGTTGGGAGGCCAGGGGACCAACTTCTAGACCTTACATCTCTTGAATTGTTCTAGCTCTTCTTACATAGCCAAGATCTACGAAGGATGATTCTTTAGATTTGGTTCAGCCTGTACTGTGTTGAATCCATGCAGATCTCTTTGTCTTCTTCTTCAAGCTTAAGAAAGATAATAGTTCTATATAGCAATCTTGACGACAACCAGAATTGAGATCTCCTCTGGTAGCCGACTTTTGCGAGATTAGGGTTTATAAAGATTGTCAAAAGTTCTCGTAAGATTGTCACCTACTATGCTTTTATACATCGGCATCAACAAAAGCTATATCCCACTTTGAAAAGCGGCATGGCCGGCTTTAGTGGTTGATTTATACCAGGATAGCATGTCCGATCAATACGACAGTCTTTGTCTTTTATCTCGCAATTTGCGTCGATTTGAATTAAGAATGATGTCAGGAGACTTGATACGGTGCACATTGGCTTAGAATAACATCTGAATCTATATAGGTGTTGAGATATCCCATATGTCTCGACGAATTAGAGCTTTGACAATTAACTCCAGAAGAGTTGAGTGAATGGCTTTCACTCGATGCTTTTGTACTTAGCCAAATTCTGCCCGACACTAAGGAGTTGATTGAAGGTTCTTCACCTATCGCATTTGTCCTTTAACGCTATTATTGAGATAGTGTTGAGTGTAAGTCCTTCACTCAATGTTATTGTACTTAGCCAAATTATGCCTAATTCTGAGGCATTGAGTGAAGGTTCTTCACTTGATGCATTTGTCCTTTAACACTTTTACTAAGATGTCATTGAGTGTAAGTCCTTCACTCAACGAATTTGTACTTAACAACCTTGCATTTAAAAGGCATCGAGTGTAAGTCCTTCAATCAAAGCTTTTGTACTTAGACAGATTTTAGAGCTTCTTCTTTGAGGCTTTGAGTGGGAGTTAAACTGTCAATGCTTTTTGGCTTTTGGCGTTGAGTGATGTATAGTAACTCAACACTTTTGTGCTTAATCAATTTCATGTCTTCCTTGATCATTCTGACTTCTTTCCTGCCATACTTCTGATACTCTCAGTCTGTCTAATCACATAATTACTAATACTCTACACATGTAAACTTAAACATATATAAAATATAGGTTTGTATATATTTTTGACTTATGAGCCTTCTTCAAATCCGGGACATTATGATCAATGTACCAAACAATCTCCCCCTATTTGAAGAAGTCTGTCAATGATATACACCACTTCAAAATAAATGATAAGAAGCAGTTATATTTAAGCATAAACTTATGTATAATATATTTGAGATTTAAACTAGCATAACAAACAAAAGTTTTAATAAGTTCTACAATAACCATTTTCAATAAATAGCTCTTAGGAACCTAAAAAGTATAACATTGCTAAGGATTAGGTTTCCTAATTACTATGCCCGCCATATTTCTTTCCCATCTTTTCCTCAGCCTCTATCTTCATCTGTCTTTGTCTCACAAAGTAGCTATAAGGCTTTGGATAGTATCTACAGTGCACTGGGGCATCAATCTGTATGATTTTATCTCTCTTGTCTCTTCTAAATTTCATTCTTATTTCTTCATGCCTTTCAAACTTGGCCCATTCTATAGAGATGAATAGTTTTACTCCATCTGTCTTATTTTCTTTGATCTGATCCCAGACAGACAATATGATTATTTTAGATTGTGGAGTCCACACCTCAAAGTCTGGTCTGGATTGCAGCTCTTCTCTATGTCACTTTTTGCTGAGCCTTGCTTCCTCTTCTTCATCTGCAATTGCTTTGCCTTTGACCTTTGATATATGTTCAATGGTGGCGCTAAATGCAGGAACATCATCAACCATATCACTAACAGATTCAACCCCATGTGCATCTCAATGAATTTCAGGCTCATCATATCTAATAGGGCCAAGGCCAAATTCTTTAGTGACTAAATTTGAAGTCCATATTGCATGGTCTGCACTGGCCTTTATCATTGACCACTCCCCCTTTATGACTTCTTCAGAAACTTCTTTGCTTAGGGAGGTGGTCTTGTTAGCCAAGTGATTTACCCCTACAGTGATAACACTCTTTTCTTGTAGCAAGTAACCATCCAAGAATTGAGTGCATGCATCCATTCTCCTTTCTAAGACAATCTTATCCATTTCTATGATGTTCTTTGTTACTTTATGAAC
The DNA here is from genome assembly GCA_039583875.1 of Platanthera guangdongensis. NCBI lineage: Eukaryota > Viridiplantae > Streptophyta > Magnoliopsida > Asparagales > Orchidaceae > Platanthera > Platanthera guangdongensis. The sequence goes on from CM077166.1 coordinate 114,963,579, forward strand.
CATTTTCATGTTTTCAGTGGTGATGCACTGATTCTCAATGATATCATTTTGCTTCTTATCTATCTCATCACGTTTCTTAGTTATATAATTGACTGCTGGAGCAGCCCTTGTAAATAATTTGATTATATTATCCTTCAATAATTCGACATCAAGTCTAATAAAAAAAAATTTGTGGTGAGGTCCTTTCTAAAATCCTTGATTGTGTCCTCCACATACAACTCAATTTTCCTCCTTTTCTCATCAAACAATCCTTTTGAGTTAAGCTAGAAAGGAGGTGGGCATCTCCTCATTCAGCTAAGTAGTCCCCGGGTAATTGACTTCTGCATCACACTCCCTGATGTCTCCCCTTATTTCAGAGTCAGCTAATTCATATTTAGAGGAGTGGTATGGAATGTCTGCAATATGAATTGACTTTTTCCTCTCATCCACTTTAGTATTAGACATTCCATGTTCTTCTTGATTATCTTGATCAGATAGTTCAATCATATTTTCAACAACTTGATCAAGGAGCTCAAGGTGAGACTCCCCCTCAATATTATCATCAGCCACAAGAACTTGAAGTATATCATCTTCTATTCTTGTTATGATCCTCTTACACATGCTCCCCCTGAACAGGAGCACTATAAGTCAGCACTTGAGAGAAAGTTGGGATTTGATCTATCCTTTCCTGTAGATTGACCAGGAAGGTCTCAATTTTGTCCTGTAAACACACAATAGAGAAGACATGCTCCCCCCTAAATAGGAGCATCTTTTCTTAGGGTCCCCCCTAAACATAAGCAATCTATCCACAACCTTTGTTACAACATCTTAAACATTCTCCATGGTTGTGTCTCCTTCAACATCAGTAGGAGACACACAGGTGGGTACAGACTTAGTAGCAAGCTCAGAAGAAATAGAGACTTATACACTCCAATCCCTCCTTACATCTTCAGTTGATTCTATAAGATTAAGGTTGTGTGGTTCAGTATTCCTGTTGTTAGAAGAGTTACTGTTAGAGCTTTCTTCAGAAACTATATCAACCTTCTTCTTCTATTTCTAAGCACTATTCCGAGGGTGATTGATCAGCACCTTGTCTCATCTATCAAACATCTCAATATCCATCCTTATCATGTGATATATCTTAGCACCAAGCCACAGATTTAGAATTTTAGGAGCAGTCTTCAACAGGAATAGAGACAGGATTCTACCAAAATTTGGTTCAGGAATACATTTAAATATTCTATTAAAAATGACCTTACCCCAGTTGGTCTTCTTGGTATGGATTACGATTGTCATTAATTTAAACATTTTTTAGGAAATCTTGTCATGTGATCCAGTTTTGCAGATCAATGCCTTTCCTATGATGTGTGCCAGGAATTTCCTCTTAATTTCATCTCTTTCCTAATGATAGAACCACTAGTGTGTTTGGATAGGCCACACCATTCCAAGGCAGAATTTACATCATCTTGGAATAGCTCATCTTTGTTAACCCAGAAATCGGCGATCCTTCCCAAGGTCACCAGCTGGCTAGTCGCGACCTTCAGATTCTCCCTAGTGTTCACGACAAGTCCAAGTATAACCGGATAGTTTTCCCTATCCGCCTAGGTCGCATAGCAACCGCATGTCCTGCAGGGTGGCGGGCTGTTCCCATAGCTCACCCTCGCAGGCCATGCGGTTAGGCCTGCTAACCGTGCAGCATTCTTCCTTACAGGAGGAAACCTAGAGCAACAGGTGGCGAACTGTACGATCTATCCCTTCGGTCCGTCAGGTCACCCAGCCAGCGCCAACCCCGGACCCATTCAACCGTCGCGGGCTTGGCGGTCTCACGCTCCGGCTCACCTTCAGAGGGTTTCCTCCTCTGCAGGGGACGGTCTGCTCCTCAGGACGCCTCCTCTGCCTCCCTAGTGGTGGCCTGCTCCTCAGGCTGCCACCCAGGGGTGTTCTCCAGCCTAGGCCGCCCCCATGGGTGTTCTCCAGCAGCCTAGGCCGCCCCCATGGGCGGCCTCCAGCAGCCAGGCCGCCCCTCCTGGGCGGCTTCCAAGCTCAGGCCGCCCCTCCTCGCGGCCTCCAAGCTCAGGCTGCCCCTCCTGGGCGGCCTCCAAGCTCAGGCCGCCCCTCTTGGGCGGCCTCCAAGCCCAGGCCGCCCCTACTAGGCGGCCTCCAAGCCCAGGCCGCCACCCTGGGCGGCCTCCAAGCCCAGGCCGCCCATCTTGGGCGGCCTCCAAGCCCAGGCTGCCCCTCCTGGGCGGCCTCCAAGCCCAGGAGGCCCCTCCTGGGCGGCCTCCAAGCCCAGGCCTCCCCTCCTGGGCGGCCTCCAAACTCAGGCTGCCACTCCTAGGGGGCCTCCAAGCTCAAGCCGCCCCTCCTGGGCGGCCTCCAAGCTCAGGCCACCCCTCCTAGGCGTCCTCCAAGCTCAGGCCGCCCCTCCTGGGCGACCTCCAAGCACAGGCCGCCCCTCCTGGGCGGCCTCCAAGCTCAGGCCGCCCCTCCTAGGAGGCCTCCAAGCCCAGGCCACCCCTCCTGGGCGGCCTCCAAGCTCAGGTCGCCCCTCCTAGGAGGCCTCCAAGCCCAGGCCGGCCTCCAGGTCCAGGCCGCCCCGTTGGCAGCCTCTAGAGCAAGGCCTCCCCTCTTCGGCGGCCTCAAGGTCCAGGCCGCCCCGTTGGCAGCCTCCAGAGCTAGGTCGCCCCTCTTGGGCGGCCTTCAGTCCAGGTCGCCCCATTGGCGGCCTCCAGAATCCCAGGCCGCCCCCTCTGCTCAATCTCTGCTCACCGAGTCCGCACACGTCGTCATGATGACGTCACTGGGCCCCACTTCTAGTTGATCATCCCCGGGCCTATAAATATCCCCCAATGCCTCTCATTTGAGAGGGAGACAGGGCGCAAGAGGAAAACTGCTACTGCCGGCAAGACTTGCGGACTCAGTTTTCCAGTCCTCTACAGCTTGCCATCAGCTTGCCAGTAAACCCTGCAGACTCAGTTTTCCAGTCCTCCACAGCTTGCCATCAGCTTGCCAGCAAGACCTACAGACTCAGATTTCCAGTCCTCCACAGCTTACCAACAGCTTTCCAGCAAGCCCTGCGGACTCAGATTTCCAGTCCTCCACAACTTGCCATCAGCTTGTCAGTAAGCTCTGCGGACTTAGATTTCTAGTCCTCCACAGTTTGCCAACAGCTTGCCAGCAAGGCCTGTGGACTCAGTTTTCTAGTCCTCCATAGCTTGCCATCAAGCCGCACGGCATGCCACCGGCTTCTTTTCCTTAGCCTCTGGCAACTCCTTCCTTAACCTCCAACTTCCCCCTTTGTACCCATTATTGTTTTTCATGTAAAGGTGCATTAGCAAGCTATAATCTTGTTTCTTGATTAAAGGGAAAGCCCGTCGCAAGAGTGGCATTTAAGCCGCGGTGGGCGAAGTTTGTTGTTGTCGCTGCTAGCGGCCCCCTCTCTTCCTCTCAGCTCAGTTTAGCTCTCTCGGCATCAACCTGCAAGAGCAATCGTCCAAGTAACTGTCAGCTTAAGCTTCTCTGTTGATCAAGCTTCTCTGCTCAGCAAGCTTGCTCTCTGCTCAGCAAGCCTTTTCTCTGCTCAGCAAGCTTGCTCTCTGCTCAGCAAGCTTGCTCTCTGCTCAGCAAGCCTTTTCTCTACTCAGCAAGCTTGCTCTCTGCTCAGCAAGCATTTTCTCTGCTAAGCAAGTTTCTCTCTTCTCATTAATCTTCTCCGCTGGTCGATCATCATAGTAACCGTCTGCTCGACAACTTCTGATCATCCTCATCTTATCATCAGCCTTCCCGACTATTCTCGGCAACCCTCTCCTTTATCCCCGCAAGCCCTTTGACAAGCGCTTGCTCCACTCTCGAGCACTCAGAAGCTTCCTTCTTTCTTCTTCCCCCACAACCTGTGTCCTCTTCCTCTCCTAGCTTGTGAGATCGAACACTCCCTCCGTGTTAGCTGTCCGGTGCTGTTTTCGTGCATCAACAGTTAACACGCGGCCTTCAGATCCGAACAGACAGTGAAAACTGACAGTTAGCCATGACAGACCACCAACCAGCTGAGAACCTTGCTCCAAGTCCCAGTGAAGATCTACTCTGGGAGGCCTTCGAGCAATTGCGCTATGAGAATGCTCGACAATTCCAAGCAATCAACCAAATTCCTGCTGCAATCACACAGTGATTAGACACTGATCCTACAGCAGCCCCAGCTGCTCCAATCAATCCAGCATCCGAGACTCCTCCAGCTTATCCTCCGGCTTGCCCACCGTTCTATCCTCCTTACACTCCAACCTTTGCGCAAGGGCCTGCAGCCCCTTTGCGGCCTCAAGATGAAGAGTTTGCAGCTCGTCAAAACTTCTTCCGGGGAGCAGCCCGGGGAAGTCCTGCAAGATTTCTCAACTTTCAGGGAAGTCATCCTTACCCATCAGCTCCTGCCTTTGCTCATGCAGCAACTTTTCCCTTTTATTCCCCTGCTTCCTTTGCAGCTACAACTTATGCTCCCTTTAATCCTTATGTTGTAGGAGAACAAGAAGAGCCGTAACCGTTTATAGAGAATGTTCATCACGATCCTACTCCAGCAAACTTCAGAGAGCCTCGACTACCAATCTACACTGGAGAGACTGATCCAATAAAGCACCTTCAAGCCTTTGAATCGGCTGTTTCTCTCAAGACTCTGTCAGATGCAACTAAGTGCAAGCTCCTTATCACCACCTTTAATGGGCAAGTGAGGGACTGGTTCTTTGGTCTTCTCCCTCACTCCATCACTTCCTTTGCTGATCTATAAAGGGAGTTCTTGCTCAGGTTCTCTACCTCAACCGAGAAAAAGGGCGGTCCTGAAGCCCTCTTTGAGATCAAGCAGCATGGAAATGAAACTTGGTCTCAATTCGTCGATCGATTCCAAAGAGAAATCTTGGACATCGAGATTGTCGATCAAGAAATGTACCGAGTGGCTCTTATCCACGGCCTCCTTGAAGGGCCTCTCAAGTTTGAAGCCAATGTCCGTGCTCCAAGAACGTACCAAGAGTTGATTGCCTTAGCCAACTCATACATCTGAGGCGAAAAGAGCAACCCAGGCTTCATCTCCAAACTTATATCAGAGAAAGATCCTTCTCATAAACATCCTCCGAGGTCTCCTCGGAAAGATTTCCCAACTAACTCAAGGAGGGAAAGAAGATTTCAGCATCGTCGATACTCTTTCCAGGATCACGACCATATTCGAGACCCACTACTACCACCAGTTCCATCTTCTCAAATAGCTGCAGTCTATCGTCAGCAAGGCGATGACTTGCATGAGTCCGAACTAGATGAGGTCATTCAAGAAGTGAGTCAAATCATGAAGGATAAAGCTAACTACAAAAGGCCTTATCGATCGGCTGATCAAAGATCTAGAGACTCAGAACCATACTGTGAGTTCCACAAATAGCCAGGCCACCTGACCGAGAACTGACGAGCACTCTGCCAGCTTGTGCAAAGGATGCTCCGAAAGGGTAAGATGCGTGACCTGTTTCCCAAAGAAGACCGCCCTGATCCAACAACCTCAAAGGGCAAATAAGTTGCAGACATTCCTTGCAACTCAAGAGGGGTGAGCCTAGTCAAAGAGCACCCTCTCCTCGTTGTTAATAAAACCATCGAATGCCTCGATGTCGATGATGAGGGTGTGCTTGGAAGACTGTTCTGAACCAACATAGGACTTCATAGTTCTCCAAATTTTTTCACAACCGTGATCGGCTACTCTTACTCTTGCTTTTCAAACATTTTCATTTTAAAGCACTCCTAAGTGCTATTTCTTGCTTTTTAAACATTTTCAATAAAGCTTTTATCTGGGATCTTATACTGACATAGTTCCCTTCTTGTGATGCTTCCTCTATTTTTTTCTCTTTGCCGAAGAGATCACTACACCAATGAGATATCTCCAAGTCTTGCTATAGGCCCCCTTGAGATTGGATTCCGACATAAGACCACAATGACCACATATCGCGGGGTGTGTTCGCATATGTGTAGTGGGGGCTATCCAACTCTCATGCGGAGGAATACGGGACTTTAGATCCTAGCCGGCATCTGACATAGAGTGTGTGCTAGGGAGGCCCCATGTGTTAGCTCTGCTGTGCTTCGCAGAGGATACATTACAGTTACGGTGATCTTTGCTGGACAAGCAATGGCGATCAAGCGTAGCCTTGTCTCTTTGATCATCTCACAATTGTGATGGCCGAACACTCTTTGGTACTCTCGATCCGTGCCTTCGTGGGTTCCATAATTCCACTAATCTTTCTACAGAAGAGTAATAGGCCACTTGGCGCAGCTAGTCTCATTGATCAGTGATGATTGTACCCGAGGCAAGAGAGCAGTGCATCTAGCAATCCTTCTCAGGATTTTCTCCTTGCTTTTCTCTTTTGTGCCCTCCTAGAGGATGCGCGGCCAGCCCGCTTCGAGTAGGACTATACTCGGGATGACAATTCTCAGGCAAGAGATGCATAAGGCCCACGGGGAACACCTGTGGCAGCATCCAGCCTTCTTTAATCACTTCCGAGTATAGACCTCTTTTTGTCAACTGCCTTCTTTCACAGGTGAACAGGTTAATCCGACCTCTCAAAAGGATTAGCAAACATCCGCTTTGCTTGTGCTCATTTCATATACATTGCTTGCTCAAGCTCTATCAGATGATGATTCACAGAGCTATTCTTTACTCTTATCAAAATCTAATGACGTCAAACAATGATCAAAGAATCTTACACTCCTTGATCATCAAGCGATGTTATTGCAATTTAGTTAAGATGGGCAGAATTCGTCTAACTTTTTCTCTGCCGATATGATCATCTCTATCAACAGTCAGCGCTCGACTGATTGATTTTGACTTCATGACATCTTTAATATAGAAAGAAGATTGCTATTCTGGTTTGACCATCATGTAATTGTCAGTAGAGTTCGTCAAGTATTTCCTCTGCTATTTGGTCATGTCCAACTTATCCCATCAATGGTAAACACATGCAAGCCTCATCCAGGTACTTGCAGTTTAGTTCATTATGATATGTATGCTGCTCACTCTTTTCTCTTTGCAATGATCAGCATATGCTTGCAAGCTTCTTCACAGGTACTTGCAAGCTCCTCTCATACATTCTGTCTGCTTCTAACTCTCATTTTGCAGTGAATAGCAGACATTTGCAAGCTTCTTCATAGGTACTTGCAAGCTCCTCCCATACATTCTGTCTGCTTCTAACTCTCATTTTGCAGTGAATAACAGACGTTTGCAAGCTTCTTCACAGGTAATTGCAAGCTCCTCTCATACATTTTGTGTGCTTCTAACTCTCATTTTGCAGTGAATAGCAGACATTTGCAAGCTTCTTCACAGGTACTTGCAAGCTCCTCTCATACATTCTGTCTGCTTCTAACTCTCATTTTGGAGTGAATAGCAGACATTTGCAAGCTTCTTCATAGGTACTTGCAAGCTCCCCTCATACATTCTGTCTGCTTCTAACTCTCATTTTGCAGTGAATAATAGATATTTGCAAGCTTCTTCACAGGTACTTGCAAGCTCCTCTCATACATTCTGTCTGCTTCTAACTCTCATTTTGCAGTGAATAGCAGACATTTGCATGCTTCTTCACAGGTACTTGCAAGCTATTTTCATATCTTGTCTGCTCCTAACCCTTTTCTTTCATAGATCAACAGACATTTGCAAGTTTCTTCACAAGAACTTGTGAAATACTTCTATATATCGTTTTTATTTCTAACTTCACTTTTGCAGAGATTAGCAGACACTTGAAAGACCATTTCAGGTACTTACAACTCATTTTTCTTTCTTGCATACTCCTCACTCTTCCTTTTGTAGGGGATAACAGCTGCTTGCAAGCCTTCACCAGGTATTTGCAAGTTATCTCCCTTTTATACTTTTCTCTCACCTTCATTTTTGCAGAACTCAGTAAAAGACACATCCTCTTTGTTTTGCCAAGGCAAACTCAGGTACGCGTGAAGTGTACCTTCCATTTATGTCTTCATTAACTTTTCCTTCACAGGAAAAAGACAGGTAGTAACAACCTTCTTAGGAGAGACATCAGGTTCTATCTCCCCTTGTCTCTTCTTCCTTTGGGGTGGATCACGATTTTCGTGGGTCTCCAACTTTTTTGAAGTTCCCTTCGGAACTTAAAAAAGTGCGGGGATTATGTTAACCCAGAAATCGGCGATCCTTCCCAAGTAAGCCAGCTGGCTAGTCGCGACATTCAGATTCTCCCTGGTGTTCGCAACAAGTCCAAGTGTAAGCGGACAGTTTTCCCTGTCCTCCTAGGTTGCCTAGCAACCGCATGTCCTGCGGGGTGGCGGGCTATTCCCATAGCTCACCCTTGTAGGCCATGCAGTTTGGCCTGCTGACCATGCAGCATTCTTCCTTTCAGGAGGCAATCTACAGCAACAGGTGGTGAACTGTACGATCTATCCCTTCGGTCCGCCAGGTCACCCAGCCAGCGCCAACCCCGGACCCATTCAACCGTCGCGGACTTGGCGGACTCACGCTCCGGCTCACCTTCAGAGGGTTTCCTCCTCTGCAGGGGGTGGCCTGCTCCTCAGGACACCTCCTCTGCCTCCCTAGTGGCAGCCTGCTCCTCAGGCCGCCACCCAGGGGTGTTCTCCAGCCCAAGCCGCCCCTGTGGGTGGCCTCCAGTAGCCAGGCCGCACCTCCTGGGTGGCTTCCAAGCTCAGGCCGCCCCTCCTGGGCGGCCTCCAAGCTCAGGCCGCCCCTCCTAGGCGGCCTCCAACCTCAGGCCGCCCCTCCTGGGCGGCCTCCAAGCTCAGGCCGCCCCTCCTGGGCGGCCTCCAAGCTCAGGCCGCCCCTCCTGGGCGACCTCCAAGCCTAGGCCGCCCCCCTGGGCGGCCTCCAAGCCCAGGCCACCCCTCCTGGGCGGCCTCCAAGCCAAGGCCGCCCCACCTGGGCGGCCTCCAAGCCCAGGCAGCCCCTCCTGGGCGGCCTCCAAGCCTAGGCCGCCCCTCCTGGGCGGCCTCCAAGCTCAGGCCGCCGCTCCTATGCGGCCTCCAAGCTCAGGCCTCCCCTCCTGGGCGGCCTCCAAGCTCAGGCCGCCCCTCCTGGGCAGCCTCCAACCTCAGGCCGCCCCTCCTGGGCGGCCTCCAAGCTCAGGCCGCCCCTCCTGGGCTGCCTCCAAGCTCAGGCCGCCCCTCCTAGGCGGCCTCCAAACCTAGGCCGTCCCTCTTGGGCGGCCTCCAAGCTCAGGCCGCCCAAAATGGGCAGCCTCCAAGCCCAGGCCGCCCCTCCTGGGCGGCCTCCAGGTCCAGGCCGCCCCGTTGGTGGCCTCCAGAGCCAGGTCGCCCCTCTTAGGCGGCGTCCAGGTCCAGGCCGCCCCGTTTGCGGCCTCTAGATCCAGGCCGCCACTCTTGGGCGGCCTCCAGGTCCAGGCCGCCCCGTTGGAGGCCTCTAGAGCCAGGCCACCCCTATTGGGCGGCCTCCAGGTCCAGGCCGCCCCGTTGGCGGCCTCTAGAGCCAGGCCGCCCCTCTTAGGCGGCCTCCAGTCCAGGCCGCCCCGTTGGCGGCCTCTAGAAGTAGAGGCCGCCCCCTCTACTCAATCTCTGCTCGCCGAGTCCGCGCACGTCGTCATGATGACGTCACTGGGCCCCACTTCTAGTTGATCTTCCCCGGGCATATAAATAGCCCCCAATGCCTCTCATTTGAGAGGGAGACAGGGCGCAAGAGGAAAACTGCTGCTATCGGCAAGACCTGCGGACTCAATTTTCCAGTCCTCCACAGCTTGCCATCAGCTTGCCAGCAAGCCCTGCGGACTCAGTTTTCCAGGCCTCCATAGCTTGCCATCAGCTTGCCAGCAAGACCTGCGGACTCAGATTTCCAGTCCTCCACAGCTTGCCAACAGCTTGCCAGCAATCCCTGCGGACTCAGATTTCCAGTCCTCCACAGCTTGCCATCAGCTTGCCAGCAAGCTCTGCGGACTCAGATTTCCAGTCCTCCACGGTTTATCAACAGCTTGCCAGCAAGGCCTTCGGACTCAGTTTTCCAGTCCTCCATAGCTTGCCATCAAGCCGCGCGGCCTGCCAGCGGCTTCTTTTCCTTAGCCTCTGGCAACTCCTTCCTTAACCGCCAGCTTCCCCCTTTGTACCCTTTATTGTTTTTCATGTGAAGGTGCATTAGCAAGCTGTAATCTTGTTTCTTGATCAGAGGGAAAGCCCGTCGCAAGAGTGGAATTTAAGCCGCGGCGGGCGAAATCTGTTGCTTCCGCTGCTAGCGGCCCCCTCTCTCCCTCTCAGCTCAGTTTAGCTCTCTCTCCATCAACCTGCAAGAGAAACCGTCCAAGTAACTGTCAGCTTAAGCTTCTTTGTTGATCAAGCTTCTTTGCTCAGCAAGTTAGCTCTCTACTCAGCAAGCTTGCTCTCTGCTCAGCAAGCCTTTTCTCTGCTCAGCAAGCTTGATCTCTGCTCAGCAAGCTTGCTCTCTACTCATCAAGCCTTTTCTCTGCTCAGCATGCCTTTTCTATGCTCTACAAGCTTGCTCTCTGCACAGCAAGCTTTTTCTCTGCTAAGCAAGTTTCTCAGTGCTCATTAAGCTTCTCCGCTGGTCGATCGTCATAGTAACCATCTGCTCGACAGCTCCTGATCATCCTCCTCTTCTCATCAGCCTTCCCAGCTATTCTCGGCAACCCTCTCCTCTATCCCCACAACCCATTTGACAAGCACTTGCTCCACTCTCGAGCACTCAGAAGCTTCCTTCTTTCTTCTTCCCCCGCAACCTTCATCCTTTTCCTCTCCTAGCTTGTGAGATCGAACAATCCCTCTGTTTTAGCTGCCCGGTGCCGTTTTCGTGCATCAACAATCTTCTTCCTCAGTATCATTGAGCTTAGTGAGCTTTAGTGCCTTGCAAATTTTTTGAACATTGATTTTTTACTTTCTCTCCATTGATGGAAGTTTTAACCTTAGTGGAGAAAGATTACACCTTGGCATTAGCAAACAATTCCAATACCTCTCTCTTTCAAATGTCTCGTGGTTTAGACAGCACAAATTCTAGTTCTACGATTGTTAGAAGGTGAATGATGGATAGGATTTCCTTAGGATCATCACGAAATCCATTTTGAACCATTTCACAGCCCTCGAACGGGACGTCAACACTCTTGGGAGCCATTAAACTTGAGAGATTGATCGAGGAGGAACATAGTATGCATGAAATCTAGGGTGCGAGACAGAGTAATTTGGAAGGGCAATAAAATGATGGAGTTTATTCTAGGCACAATTTCTATTAATACTCATAACCTATTCTAGAAGATGGAGAGGCACATACCATGTCATGTACACATTTGATAGATGGCTGTGATTTAATATGATAGATTTTATGCTTGTTCAACCCATTAGAGTGTATAGGTGGCTTGTTCAACCCATTAGAGCGTATGCGTCGAGTACACTTGACACCTGGTGTTGATTCAACGCACTCAATGCCTGGTTGGTTAATCTTTTTCTCCCTTATGTTCTCCTGCAAATGGTTAGCCTCCAAATGCACATATATAAAAGAAATGCTTTACATGGATAAATCTACTTCTAAATCAACATTCCCAATTCAAACTTGTAACTATTGAACTTAGCTTCATCAAGAGTTGTAGTAAAGATGTCAGCCACTTGTTTGTCAGTGGGGACAAACTCAAGGCCGATTTCTTCTTTCTCAATATGCTCTCTTATGATGTGATATGTAATTTTAATATGCTTGGTCTTGCTATGTGATACATGTTTTTTAGCTATTGAAATAGCACTTGAGGAATCACAAAATATTGGAGTTGTACTTAGCTGGGTGTTGTAATCCTGAAGTTGATGTTGCATCCAGAGGAGTTTTGCACCGCAACTCCCTGCTGAAATGTATTCAGATTCAGCTGTTGAGATAGCTACACTAGTTTGCTTTTTTGCTTCTCCAGGAAACCAGCCTACTGCCTAGAAATTAACAACTACTAGAAGTACTTGTCCTATCTTCTTTGCGACATGTAAAATATGCATCTGAGTAACATATTAGTTCAAAGTCATTATTCATAGGGTACGAAATACCAAGATCAGGTGTGCCTTTGAGATATCTCATAATCCTCATTGTTGTTGTGTAGTGAAATTCTTTTGGGCAAGCCTGGTACCTATGTTGGAGCATGCATTCCACGCTTCCTAGTTTGCTAATAACAAATCTTATTTGTATTTGATATTTGGATGTTTTTTTTGGTGTGCAGATAACACAGGTGTATAACTAATATTTGTTTGGTGTTGAATCGGGTCAGAATTCAACAAGGGGAATATCGCCCGGCGATATTGGGTATTGCGCCCAGGCGATTGCGCCATTCGACACAGTACCGCTCGGCTCTCGACGATTTTCGTTCGACGTTCGACGATTTCCGTTTGACGATTTTCGTTCGACGATTTTCATTCGACGTTCGACAATTTTCATTCGACGATTTCCGTTCGCCGTTCGACGATTTCGTGGCTACCATTATTTCGCTATCGCCAGATGGCGATATCCAGTGTCTCTCAGCGATAGCGCCACTCGACGATTTTTGCTCGACGTTCGATGAACTTGTGGCTACCATTATTTCCCTATCGCCAGATGGCGATATCTAGTGTTGCTCGGCGATAGTGCACGATTCGGCGCTTAACGTTTGTGCGATGCGAAAATGAGGAGTTCGTGGGACACGTGGTAGCAGTTACCACTATCTCCCGATGGCGATACCCAGTATCGCCCGGCGATAGTGCCAGAATATAAAAGCCTCTCATTTTCTGAGAAAGGGACGGATTTTTCATTACCTGGAGTACACTTACCTTCATAGACGATCCAGAGAGCTCCAAAACCGAGAGATACTCCATACTTCTAAGAAGGCCAAATAGCGCGGAAGATTGACGACACGTGCGAATCATTCAAAGCATCACTTGCAAGGATTCATCGGCATCTTCAGCGATTTGTTTGAAGGGAGTGTCTAGCCTAAATTGCTCAAGTTGTTTTTGTTATTTTTCATTTATTTTCACATTGTAATCGGAAGGGAGAAATCGCTGCCTTGTGAGTGGCGTCCAAGTCCTTGTGTGGCTTAGGGAGAAATCGCCGCCTTGTGAGTGGCATCCAAGTCCTTGTGTGGCTTAGGGAGAAATCGTTGCCTTGTGTGTAGCGTCTAGATCGGGGTTAGATCTAGGGGAGGCTAGTAGCAAGATCTAGGGAGAGATACGCTTTAACCTGCCGGTTCTTGGTAGAAGAACCGGCGAATACACTAGCAAATTTATTTATTTCATGAGCCTTTGTCTCAAGCTCTATAGAGACACATTGTATTCATTGTACCTTTTTTGAAATATATCATTGTTATTTCTAGCTTGTGTTCATTTGCTCTCTTCCATTACTTTGTTGTTGTTCATTTTGTAAAGGTTGCTTAGATTGTGTAAGAAAATTAAAAAGTACCCTTATTCACACCCCCCCTAAGGGCGCCGTAAGATCCAACACTTGGTATCAAAGGAGGTTACTCCAAAAACAGTTTCACAACCGGGAGTAATGGTGCAAAACACGCACCCGTTTTCTGAGGGGCAAGGTATTAGTAGACCTCCCTTATTCACGGGCACTGACTACTGTTAAATTTTCTCAACGTGGTCAGCAAGATAGCCCAAACGCCGAATTAATATCTTCGGAACTACCCAGTTCGCACGTTGAACCAGCGGAAACCAAGGACTAGAGGTACAAAGGTAAATCCCAACAAACAATGGAAGCACAAGCAGGTCTATTATTCATTCACTTCTTTACAATGCGAGGCATACATATCGAGACATGATTTTGCTAGCATAACAGCTGAAAAATAGAAGCACCAAAAAACAAGCCGGGCGGACAGCACCCGAGTCCGCCGAGACCGCGAGGTCGCCGAGGTCGTCGAGTCCGCTGAGCTCGCCCAAGCTATGCTGCAATCCGCCGAATAGACACGGAGTCTGCCGAAGCCGTGAGGCCGCGCGGACACACCGTTATTCGCCTCCTGCTGAACTTGAATTGAGGAACACCCCTACCCGCCTGAAGCCGGCGGACAGGTTATTGAAGCTGGCAAAGATGAAACAGAACTGACAAGCCGCAGAACGACCTCCTGCTGAGTCCGCAGAGACCGCACACTTCCAAGCACTTGACCGAAGTCACAGCCAAACTCCTGGCTCCTTGAAGATATCCGCGCGACCTGCACACAGCAAACCGTCAGCCTAAAACAATCCGCGCGGACTGGAAAACACAGACCGCAGCTCCTTGCACACCCCAACTTACTGTTCACTCAAGTTACTGTAGATGTGCCAGGGGGGTCCTATTTATAGGTGAGGTGAGGAGTGTGGTCACTGCCCTAGAGATAGCGTCACCACCCCAGCCCGCGCGATAGCAAAAACACCGTTCGCCGAGTCCGCATGGACTTAGCAGGATACCAAGGAAAACCGCCAGGAGCAAGGCAACCATTGGCGAACCCTCTCCAGTCCGCCCAAGCTATGCGGACAAGGCATCAGCGCGCAAAGCTCCAACCACTGCAAGACAACAACCCCCTTCAATGGCAGTCCGCACCAACCCGAGGCAGTCTGCAAGACTCAAACCTCAATCCGCCACAAGTCCACGACCAAAGGAAGACAGCAACAGTCCGCCCGGTCACAGCGGACTTGGCGGATACCGCGGACACCATGGCCTTGGCACAAAGTGTGACAAGTCCAAAACCATCAAGAGCCAATGCGAGCATGGCGGACTCAAATTCCCGTCCACCAAACACCCAAGCACAGACCGCCATCAGTCCGCGAGCTCCTCGCACTTCTGTCCAACGCAGCAGCCAACCGCGGACTCCAAAACACAGTCCGCCAAACGACCTCACAGCAAATCGCCTACTGTGCCATCAGAGCTCGACAAGGCCTCAGCCAAGCTCTAAGCCCAGTCCGCAACAGCCCACACCGCGGACACTCCAGTCCGCAAGCAACCCGCGGACACGAGCGAAACCGCCTATCAGCACAAGCTTGCACCCGCGGCCACTGAGCAATGCACCAGTCCACAAGCCTTTATCCGCTCAGGTCGCTCCTTGGCAAAGCCAATCAGCAACACCCTATCCGCAGAAACCAGGCCGCATAGTCCGCGGACTCAACCCGTGCAAACCGCCCAGAAGAACAACTGGCTTCCCACTAGACCTTCCACCAGGCCGCACATCTCAGTCCGCCCAGTCCGCCTAGTCCGCCAAAGCTGTCGGCCCCAGGCCGCCCGGCCTGTCCCGTCACCCACTTCCACTTCTCAAATTTCAACACTCCCCTTGAAGTGGAAAGTGGTGACCAAGCCCAGCAAGCTGCGCAAGAGTTCAAAGGGCCCCTTCGACAGTGGCTTCGTGAAGATGTCAGCAAGATTATCTTCACTCCGAACATGCCCGACCAGCAGAGACCCCTCCAACACCTTCTCCCTGATGAAGTGGTGATCAATCTCTATATGCTTGGTCCTGGCGTGACACACTGGATTGTTAACCAGTTTGAGAGCACTCTCATTGTCACCCCGGAGTAAAGTAGGCCCTTGCACTTCTTCATGAACATCCTCTATAAGCCTCCTCAACCAAACGACTTCCCGAGTAGCCAAGGCCGAAGCCTTATACTCCGCCTCCGTGGTTGAAACCGACACCGAGTCCTGCTTCTTGCTACACCACGAGATGCTAGCTGAACCGCAAGTGAACACATAACCTGAAGTAGACCTTCGATCATCCGAATCACCGCCATAGTCAGCATCCGTGTACCCGAGCAACGCAACCTTCGCTTCCCTTCTATAGAGGAGTCCCATGGCAGAAGAAGCCTTGACATACTTCAGAATTCCCTTCGCCGCCATGAGATGAGATTGCCTTGGTTCAGCCATATACCGACTTACTCGGCCAACAGCATAAGCGATATCCGGCCTTGTAATCGTCAGATAAATCAAGCTCCCAACAAGAGCCCTGAACACCAAGGGATCATGAAGAACCCTTCCCTCATCTCGTCGAAGCTTTAGCCCAGATTCCAGTGGAATAGAGCACTTCTTCCCTTCGCCCATGCCAAACCGCTTCACAATGCGATCAGCATACCCTTTCTGGCTAATGAGAACCCCGCACTCCTTCCTCTCCACTTCCAGACCGAGAAAGTGATGCAACTCTTCCAAGTCTTTCATCTCGAAGCGTATAGCAAGCTCAGCCCTGAGCCTTGCTACTTCCCCCTCCGAGTTCCCTGTGATGATCATGTCATCCACATACAGCAGGACCAAGACTCGAAGCTCTCCCTTCTTCTTGACGAACAAGCTTGAATCCGAGTTAGAAGCAAGGTATCCACAGAATTGCAAGTACTCTGCAATCTTCCCATACCACGCTCTAGGAGCTTGCTTCAACCCATAGAGAGCCTTCCTGAGTTTGCAGACATAGTCCGGATGCTTCTCAGAGACAAAACCAAGTAGCTGATCCATGAAGATGTCCTTGTCAATCTCTCCGTAAAGAAAGGCATTCTTCACATCGAGTTGCCACATCCTCCATCCCTTGCTAGCAGCCAAGGCGATCACCACTCTTACAGAAGTCATCTTCGCAACTAGACTGAATGTCTCCTCATAGTCTTCTCCATACTGCTGTGAGAATCCTCTAGCGACCAGGCGAGCCTTGAACCGATCAATGCTCCCATCAGCCTTCTTCTTCAACTTATACACCCACTTGCAAGTAACCGGAGTAATGCCATCAACCTTGGGCACAAGGTCCCAGGTTTCATTCTTCTTCAGAGCATCAATCTCTTCCTTCATGGCATCATCCCACTCCTTTACTCCAGTGGCCTCGTTGAAGTTTGCAGGCTCTCGCTCATCCAGAGGACCTGCAAAGAAGCAGGAGACAAAGCTCACTGCATTCCCATCACAGTACCGAGCCGGTGGCTTAACCACCCTCTTCGATCTCCAAAGACATGGCTCCTTGCTCACGGCTTCCATTGCTTCTTCGGGATCCACTCCTACCTAGGGCAAGCATTGAGTAGTGATCCCCCTGCTTCCTGAGCCAGAAGGCTCAGCCTCGGAGTTCGAAGCAACAGGAGCTGCTGGTGAAACAACAAGCTCCTCTTCCAAGCCTTCAGCAGCCTCCACCGGTGCTTCATCAACCTTGCTACTTCCGGTTAGCTCCACTGAGCCACCTCCAAATGACGTCAGCTCGTCAAAGACAACGTCTCTTGACACCACGAACTTCTTCGTCACAGGGTCCATGCACTTCCATCCCTTCTTCCGCTCATCATAGCCAACAAAGACAAGTTTCCTTGCCTTCGCATCCAGCTTTGTCCATGAAGCATTCGGGACATGCACGTAGCAATTTGAACCGAACACCCTAAGGTGTTCAACACTCGGCTTCTCCTTCAGCAACAGCTCAATAGGAGTCTTCATGTTGATAGGACTGAGTGGCATCCGGTTGATAACATAAGCAGCATAAGACATTCCCTCCGCCCAAAAGGACCTTGGGATATCTTTCGCATGAAGCCAGCATTTGCAGGTCTCCGTCAAATGACGGATCTTCCGCTCCGCTACCCCATTTTGTTGTGGAGTGTGAGCACAAGTAAGCCCCCGTTGGATCCCGTGCTTCCTGCAGAAGTTAGAAAACTCAGAGGAGACAAACTCCCCCCCCCCCCCGTTATCAGTTCTAAGATTCTTAATCTGCAAGCCAAGCCGGCCTTCTACCAACTCCTTGAACTCCACGAACAACCGGAAGGCTTCCGACTTCTCCTTTAAGAAGTACACCCAAGTATACCTTGAGTAGTCATCAACCAAGACAAGCATGTATCTGTTTCCGCCAAGGCTGGCAGTAACCGTTGGTCTCATCAGGTCGCCATGAATACACTCCAGTGGTTTCTTCCTCCTTGTTTGTGATTTATCAAACGGAAGGCGATGTGCCTTACCGTATTGACAGCCCGCACAAACATGCCCATCACCAAAGGAAGATAACTTCGGCAACCCCCTCACCAAACTTCTACTCGCCATTGCCTTCAGCTTGTCCATGCCAACATGCCCCAGCCTCTCATGCCAGATAGCCGCACTATCATTGGCCCTCATCTTATCAACATAAGCATTGGTGGAAAGAACAAATAAGTTCTTCACCCTCCTCCCAACATGAGCAACATCAGCCTTTACCGCTGATACGTTGCGAAGGAACCTCACGTATGTTGGCCCAAACAGAACGTGATACCCAGCGTCCACCGCATTGGTCACCGAGAAGAGGTTTTTCTTCATGCCCGGCACGTGATACACACTCCTTAACGTGAGTGGCCCCTGATCACTACCCAATGACACGACCCCCTCTTTCTCTACTGCATAAACAGTATTATCAGCAGTGATAATAGCTTCATTACCTGAGTAAGCATGCATGGAGGTGAACTTCGATTTGTCTCCGGTGAGGTGATGACCACACCCAGAGTCCACGATCCACTCGCTGTTGAAGTCCTCAGCAGACAGGGCCCAGACAGAAGTGGCCGTCATAAAAGCTCCGCCCCATTCTGCTTCTTCACTTCTTGAGCAAGCTTCCTCCTTTCCCGCAGCATGCCCAGGCTGCAGTTTGACCTTGCAGTCTCACTTGAAGTGCCCACGCTGATGACACCGGTAGCACTTCAGATTCTTCTTCCAGTCCTTAGGAGCATTGCTCCTCTCCGGCGGATATGAAGTTGAAGTCTCCTTCTCACCAGCGGCCTGCACCTTCTTCTTCTTCTTCCCTTCCCATCCTTTCTTCTTGCCTGAGAAGAGAGCTTCGCTGCCTTCCTGATTCAGGTTCACTCCAGCCATCTGCCTTGCTAAGCTCTCCTGCGAGGCAAGCAGATTCTCCATCTCCAGCAACGACGGCTGAGTAGCCCACCCTTGAATAGATGTGACAAAGGCCACATACTCCTTCCGCAAGCCGCGGATAATGTGCCTTTTCATCTTTGCCTCAGAGATAGGCTCATCAGGATCCAGTGCCGACAGCTCAGCACACAAGCTCTTCATCTTTAAGAAGTACTTGGAGATGGAAAGGTCTCCCTGAGTTGCCCTAGCCAACTCATTCTCCAAGAACTGAAGCCGCGCCACATTCTTCCTATTGAACAACTCATCAATGGTTGTCCAAATATCAGCAGCCGACTCACATCCAATGATGTGATCAAACAGTTCCGGAGACACAGCTCTCTTCAGAACGAACTCCGCCTTAGCATTTGTTCTTCTCCAGAGCCTCACCTGCTCAGCAGTACCGAAAGCAGCAGTGACTTCCTGCCTGTTGTCTCCACCAACGACTTCCCACAGCTCCTCGCCAAGAAGATAACTCTTCATGCACGACTTCCACTTCTTGAAGTTAGTCGGCGTTAAGAGTTCAATGCCCAGACCTCTTGCTAAGCTCCCTTCCATTGCAACACCTGTTGGCAACCTTTCCGCAGCTCCGAGCAACAACACAGGTTGATCACAACTCAATCACTGAGTAACAACACTGGCTGACTTCCGCTCACGCAACTGAACCTCAGCAACCTCCCTCTGATACCATGTTAAATTTTCTCAACGTGGTCAGCAAGATAGCCCAAACGCCAAATTAATATCTTCGGAACTACCCAGTTCGCACGTTGAACCAGCGAAAACCAAGGACTAGAGGTACAAAGGTAAATCCCAACAAACAATGGAAGCACAAGCAGGTCTATTATTCCTTCACTTCTTTACAATGCGAGGCATACATAGCGAGACATGATTTCGCTAGCATAACAGTTGAAAAATAGAAGCACCAAAAAACAAGCCGGGCGGACAGCACCCGAGTCCGCCGAGACCGCGAGGTCGCCGAGCTCGCCGAGTCCGCTGAGCTCGCCCAAGCTATGCTGCAATCCGCCGAATAGACACGGAGTCCGCCGAAGCCGCGAGGCCGCGCGGACAGACCGTTATTCGCCTCCTGCTGAACTTGAACTGAGGAACACCCCTACCCGCCTGAAGCCGGCGGACAGGTTATTGAAGCTGGCAAAGATGAAACAGAACTGACAAGCCGCAGAGCGACCTCCTGCTGAGTCCGCAGAGACCGCACACTTCCAAGCACTTGACCGAAGTCACAGCCAAACTCCTGGCTCCTTGAAGCTATCCGCGCGACCTGCACACAGCAAACCGTCAGCCTGAAACAATCCGCGCGGACTGGAAAACGCAGACCGCAGCTCCTTGCACACCCCAACTTACTGTTCACTCAAGTTACTGTAGATGTGCCAGGGGGGTCCTATTTATAGGTGAGGTGAGGAGTGTGGTCACCGCCCTAGAGATAGCGTCACCACCCCAGCCCGCGCGATAGCAAAAACACCGTCCGCCGAGTCCGCATGGACTTAGCCGGATACCAAGGAAAACCGCCAGGAGCAAGGCAACCATTGGCGAACCCTCTCCAGTCCGCCCAAGCTATGCGGACAAGGCATCAGCCCGCAAAGCTCCAACCACTGCAAGACAGCAACCCCCTTCAATGGCAGTCTGCACCAACCCGAGGCAGTCCGCAAGACTCACACCTCAATCCGCCACAAGTCCACGACCAAAGGAAGACAGCAACAGTCCGCCCGGTCACAGCGGACTTGGCGGATACCGCGGACACCATGTCCTTGGCACAAAGTGTGACCAAGTCCAAAACCATCAATAGCCAATGCGAGCATGGCGGACTCAAATTCCCGTCCGCCAAACACCCAAGCACAGACCGCCATCAGTCCGCGAGCTCCTCGCACTTCTGTCCAACGCAGCAGCCAACCGCGGACTCCAAAACACAGTCCGCCAAACGACCTTCATAGTAAATTGCCTGCTGTGCCATCAGAGCTCGACAAGGCCTCAGCCAAGCTCTAAGCCTAGTCCGCAACAGCCCACACCGCAGACACTCCAGTCCGCAAGCAACCCGCGGACACGAGCCAAACCACCTATCAACACAAGCTTGCACCCGCGGCCACTGAGCAATGCACCAGTCCGCAAGCCTTTATCCGCTCATGTCGCTCCTTGGCAAAGCCAATCAACAACACCCTATCCGCAGAAACCAGGCCGCATAGTCCGCGGACTCAACCCGTGCAAACCGCCCAGAAGAACAACTGGCTTCCCACTAGACCTTCCACCAGGCCGCACATCTCAGTCCGCCCAGTCCGCCTAGTGCGCCAAAGCTGTCCGCCCCAGGCCGCCCGGCCTGTCCCGTCACCCACTTCCACTTCACAAATTTCAACAACTACAACTATTGGAAAGCTCGAATACGATGCTTTCTAATAGCACTATATATTGATGTTTTGGTCATGGTAGAAACATGCTACACTGCCCCTATTACTGTTGTAGGAAGTTTTTCTATCGAGAAACCCACGGACAAATGGGACGAAGCCGATAAGCTTCGATGTAAAAATAATGCTAAAGCAATGAACGCTTTATTTTTTGCGCTAGATAGGACTGAATTTAACCGTGTATGTGCATGTGATACTGCATATGATATTTGGAATATTCTTGAAGTTACTCATGAAGGAACATCGCAGGTAAAGGACTCGAAGCCCTTCCATCTAGAATCGAAGATTCAGAAGTTCAAGATGGAGGTTGATGAAGATATAGACTCCATGTACACGAGGTTTAGCAAGATAGTAAATGACTCGAGGATTCTAGGGAGGAATTTCTCAAATGGAGATTTGGTGAGGAAAATACTTAGATCGCTTCCCCCAAAGTTTAATCTGTTGGGTATTGTATCCACAACGTACCTGATTTGAAGAAGCCCCTGAACAAGCTAAGGTAAATAGACAATGTATTTGATAAAATATTTCAAGTTGTGCTTGCAGTTTTTCCACGCTAAGTGCACACCAATGTCAGGGTGCAGTAGGTCAATATACACGGGTCTGCACGACGTAATCCCTCGTTGAGCAGATCAGTGTGTTGGCCTACCTGTACTCTCTCTATTGGAGTGTACTTATTTTCAAGTACAGGGCCGTGATCATGCAAGAGCAGACAAGGAGCAAGGATGGGTCAAAGAGCAGTCCATGGGCGGATAGACAAAAAATCGGCTAAGTCCTATTCGACGAGAATCACCAAGTGATTCTCGCCGATTCGGCGAGAATCACTAGTGATTCTCGTCGAATCGTCGAGAATCACTGGCTGATTCTCGCCGTCTCCTTCCAGCTTTCTCAGAGCATGCAAACAAGTCTACATCGTCGAGAGTCACCTTTGATTCTCGACGATTCGCCGAGACTCACCTTCGATTCTCGCCGAATTTGACTTGGGCGAATTCTGGATCCCGCTGAACCGGACTCTACCGCTGGCGCTGTTTTGAACCGGGGTTAGGGTTTCTTCAGGTGGGACCCATAACGGTTATAATAAAGTATTTCCACTGTATAAATATACGCGTATTTTGAACAGTAGAGTCACGCAGAAAAAAAATACCAGAGCCGCCGACCGTGACCTAGTTCGCGATATCTGCTCCGCTGCCGTCGCCACTCGTGCAAGTTGTTTGCCGACCTTGATCGAGATTTCCTCCTGATCTTTCGGCGATAGAAGCTTAGCCAAGCTTAAAGTCTCACGCGTCTAACCAGAGATCCCTTGTTTCTCGATTTGTTGATCGGGAAAAACTTCCCCGTCCGAATCGATCGAGACGATCGATCCTAGTATGACCGTTGGAAGACCTAGCTAGCTTCGCTATGAAGTTTGAATCTCCTAAGAACTGCAGCCACACACCGTTGTCGCCGCCTATCCCGAGAACTAAGCCGCCGCTCTTCTTGCCGCCGCCGGTGTCGGGGAGATTCTCTCCAAGTGAGATTTAGGGTTGTGTACTCTTCGTGACTTCTTGAACACATCATCAAACAAAGAGGGACACCTTAGTCTCCGAAAGTAGTTTGAATTTCTTGTACATTCTAGTTTATTTTTGTTGTAAAGGAACGTTGGTTCCTAGTTGTAAGGGTTGGGTGCAACCCGTGTTGTGGGAGTGTTGTCTCCTACGTGTGGAAGGGTTCCTTCCAATAGTGTAAGGATTGGATTTCAATTCTGTTGGTGAAGTGACCGAGTCGTCCCTTGTGGGGAGATAGGTCGAAGGGGGAAAGTGGATGTACCCAAATCAGGGAACCACTATAAATTGCTTGTGTACTTTCTTTGCTGTGTTGGTTTGTTTTCTTGTGCAGGTACAATTTTAAATTCCGCAAAAATGCTACACATCACCTATTCCCCCCCCCATAGGTGAAGGTTGTAGACACTAGGTGGACTTTCAAGGTGTCTCCCTAAGGGAAGAGATCAACAGTTTGATTTCTCTCCGACAGGAGCACCTTGACCTGACTTCAAATCATTCAGAGTCTATTAAGCTCCTTGATCTTAAGCAGGAGGAAGTCAACAAGTTGGAAGAACAACTTGCGGCAGAAAGGAAGATCGTCAAGAGCTTCTCTATGCCAAAAATAGTTCTTCCAGTAGTTGATACCTTCTCTGCTCAGGCCAAAGGAGCTGGCTTGGGGCATGTAGGGGTATCTGGTTCCTCATCCAGGAGAAACAGGAACCAGAGGAAGAATAAGGCTTCCAAGAAGGCCTTTGCTGCTGAAAAGGGAAAGGCTCCGCTCAGTCCTGTTGCGTTCAGAAAGCCTAGCTTTCCTTGCAACCAACATGACTTTGAATCAACCTTTGGTCATCATTTCCGGCCCTCGGTTACAAAGCCAAAGAGCCGATATGATGGTTGGACCTTTCCCCGGAACTTCGGTGAGAGTGCCTTCAAGGCACCTTATGACGAAATCCATATGGGAAATTATGGTCAATTCTCTAGCGGCCATAATGGAAAGCAGGCACCAAGAGTCAAGCCTGTTATACTGACGAAATAGAAGGTGAAGAAGTCATGTGACTGCAATCACTATGAGGCCTCCACCTCCAGATCCAAGGCCCTAGCTGTACCCACCATTCCCAGGGAAAAGCAGGGGCCTAGGAAGAGGTACAACAGATTTGACTGTTGGTGTTGTGGCAAAGTCGGTCACTTTGCCGTGGATTGTTGGTTTAATCTGAGGTATAACGAGACTCCCTATGTTAGCTATGCGAGGCCGACCACTCGTAAGGTTAACCAACCAAGGGGGAGTATGCTAACCAAGAATCTAGGACCCAAGTTCGATTGGGTTCCTAAGGGAAATTAATTTTGTTTTGCAGGAATGTCCAAAGGCCACCAAAATGCCAATCTGGTACTTGGACAGTGGATGCTCCCGACACATGACTGGGACAAGAAGCCTGCTACGTGATTACACTGCAGTCGAGAATGGACCCAAAGTCATCTTTGGAGGGTCAAATCGAGGAGTCACCAGAGGTTACGGTACGATTTCCAATGGAATAATCTCTATCACCGACGTGGCTTATGTTGAAGGGTTAAACCATAACCTGATCAGTGTAAGTCAGTTATGTGACAAAGGTTATGACGTTAAGTTCTGCAAGGATAAATGTCTGATAATTTCACGTACCTCTTCTGAGACGGTATTATCAGGCATTAGGAGCAGAAATATCTTCTGCTTAAATTTTCTCAGTTTAGATTCATCTACCCCCGTATGCCTTGTGGCAACAGGCCGTGCATCTCTTTGTGAACAATGGCACAAGAGATTGGCACATATTAATTTCAAAACAATTAGTATGCTGTTTTCTAAAAACTTAGTAAGGGATGCTCCCGTTATCAAGTGCATCAAAGATAGCCCCTGTCCTGCATGTCAGATGGGCAAACAGACTCGGGCTACCTTTAAGAGCATTGTAGACAAAGACTCTTCCCAATGTCTTTACCTTCTACATATGGACTTGTTTGGTACAATGCAAGTTCATAGCTTGGGAGGCAAGTCCTATACGCTAGTGATAGTTGATGATCATTCTCGGTTTACATGGGTGTTCTTCTTAAAATGAAAGTCGGATACGTTCGACATCTTCACTAGTTTTGTCAAGCAGGTTCAGAACGAATTTAACTGCCTGGTGGTCAAAATCAGAAGTGACCATGGAACAGAATTCGAATCTGGTGCTATGATGGAGTTTTGTGAAGAACAAGGTATCTTTCATGAGTTTTCCTCCCCGTGCACTCCTCAGCAAAATGGAGTTGCGGAGAGGAGAAATAGAACTCTCATTGAAGCCTGCACGACAATGTTGAAAGACGCTTCTCTCCTAGAATACTTCTGGGTAGAGGCTATCAATACAGCTTGTCATGTACAAAACCGGGCATTGATCAACAAGCATCATCGTAAGACGCCTTATAAGCTACTGAGAGGCAGGAAACCAACCATATCCTACTTGAGGATCTTTGGTTGCAGATGCTATGTACTGAATAATGGGAAGTACCCGCGTACTAAATTTGGTGAAAAATGCTTCGAAGGCATATTCATGGGCTATAGTTCTCACAGTCGGGCATATAGGGTCTTCAATAAGAAAACCCTAGTGGTAGAAGAATCAATTAATGTTGTATTTGATGAAGGAAGTTTGCTTAACAACAATTCTTTCAGTGGTATTCTTGAAGATGCAGGTGCACGACTTGAACTGCTGGATCTCTATGAGACCGCTAAAGATGAAACTCCTAAGTACGTCAAAGTTTCCACCTCCGCGTCATCTGGGAATGTTGAAGATCAAAATGGAACAAATCTCCTAGAAGGAGGAGAAGCCCAAGAAGTAGTTGAAGCTCCAGACGCCAGACTTCTAGAGCTCCGGCACGTGAGGGATCATCCTAGAGATCAGATCATCGGAGATCCTCGTATCGGTGTCAGAACTCGAAGAGATACTATTAACGAAATTTTGCATCTTAGCTTCCTGTCACAGGTTGAGCCAAAGAAGTTCAACGAGGCGAATAAAGATGCGGCATGGATTCTGGCCATGCAAGATGAACTACATCAATTCGAACGTTGCAACGTTTGGACGCTGGTTCCCAGACCACACAAGCAGAATGTGATTGGCACCAAGTGGGTCTTGAGAAATAAGCTGGATGAACATGGTGTCATCATAAAGAACAAGGCAAGGCTGGTGGCTCAAGGTTACAGACAGGAGGAGGGGATTGACTTCGACCAGACCTTTGCACCAGTGGCAAGGCTCGAGGCAATCAGATTGTTCCCGGCGTATGCTTCGCACAAAGGATTCACAGTCTATCAAATGGATGTGAAATCAGCATTCTTTAACGGAGATCTAAAAGAGGAAGTATACGTCGCTCAACCCCCAGGTTTTGTCAATCCTACTTATCCCAATCATGTATATTTTATTAATAAAGCTTTATATGGTTTAAAACAAGCTCCATGAGCTTGGTATGAGACTTTATCTAGTTTTCTTCTTGAGAACAAGTTCTCTAGAGGTAAAATAGATAAGACATTGTTTCTCAGGGAAGTCAAAGGCAAGATTTTGCTTGTGCAAATCTATGTCGATGACATAATATTCGGCTCAACGGACAACAATCTTTGCAAGAAGTTTTCTAAACTTAGGCATGGAAAGTTTGAAATGAGCAGTATGGGAGAGCTAAAGTATTTCTTGGGACTTCAAGTGAAACAGTCTGAGGATGGAATCTTCATCTCTCAGACGAAGTTCACAAATGAACTCCTCAAGAAATTCGGTATGGAGAGTGCAACCTCTATGAGGACTCCAATGGGATGCACTATGTCTCTGGATAAGGATGAGAAAGGTAAACCTTTCGATGAAACCAAATACAGAAGCATCATTGGATCCCTGCTCTACCTTACTGCCAGTAGACCGGATATCATGTTCTCCACATGTGTCTGTGCCAGATATCAGGTGAACACTAAGGAATCTCACTATGTTGCTGCAAAGCGAATTCTAAGATACCTTAAAGGTACTCCCAATCTTGGCTTGTGATACCCGAGAAACAATGATGTCGAGCTAATAGGTTTTTCAGATGCTGATTTTGCAGGAGGTAGGGATGACAGGAAAATCACTTCCGGGACGTGTCAATTCCTCGGAAGAAGGCTTATCTCATGGAACAGCAAGAAGCAGAATTGTGTAGCTACCTCCATAACAGAGTCTGAGTACATCTCGGCAGGCAGATGTTGCGCACAACTCCTATGGATCAGAAACCAGTTAGCCGACTACGACCTTCAGTTCAAGGAAGTACCAATGTACTGCGACTCCTCCAGTGCAATTGCAATTGCCAACAATCCGGTATCGCATAGTAGAATGAAGCATATTGAAGTGCGCTACCACTTCATTCGGGAGCACGTGGAGAACAAGGACATCTCTCTCTGTTATGTCCCCACGGACAAGAAGATTGCAGACATTTTCACAAAGCCCTTAGACGAAGCCAAGTTCAGTCTTTTCAAAACTGAATTGGGGATGTTAAACTATGAGGAATGAAGACTACAGAAGCTTCATACTCGTGCATCTAGGGGGAGGCTTTGCCAGGAACTCCAGGGTGAGCACAGGTGCAAGAACTGAGGGGGAGCAAGGGGTCAAATGCTACAGACCCCGATTTGTAGAAGCCGAAAAGGGGGAGATTACCCTCTCGGCTAAGGCTAAGGTATTACCCTCTCGGCTAAGGCTAAGGTGGCTCCCAGTTTGCTCTCAAATTGGTCTTGGTAATGAATATCTCTCTCAACTCAATTTCAAGGTTATGATTTTCATTCCCATACGCCTTATTCACCTTAGCTTGTAGGGTTTAGGCTTCTTCAAATACGGGGGAGATTGTTGGGTATTGTATCCACAACGTACCTGATTTGAAGAAGCCCCTGAACAAGCTAAGGTAAATAGACAATGTATTTGATAAAATATTTCAAGTTGTGCTTGCTGTTTTTCCACGCTAAGTGCACACCAATGTCAGGGTGCAGTAGGTCAATATACACGGGTCTGCACGACGTAAACCCTCTTTGAGCAGATCAGTGTGTTGGCCTACGTGTACTCTCTCTATTGGAGTGTACTTATTTTCAAGTACAGGGCCGTGATCATGCAAGAGCAGACAAGGAGCAAGGATGGGTCAAAAAGCAGTCCATGGGCGGATAGATGAAAAATCGTCTAAGTACTAATCGACGAGAATCACCAAGTGATTCTCGCCGATTCGGTGAGAATCATCAAGTGATTCTCGCCGAATCGTCGAGAATCACCGGCTGATTCTCGCCGTCTCTATCCGGCTACATCAAAGCATGTGATTCTGGCGCTAAGTCATAATCGACGAGAATCACTAGTGATTCTCGCCGAATCGTCGAGAATCACTGGCTGATTCTCGCCGTCTCCTTCCAGCTTTCTCAGAGCGTGCAAACAAGTCTACATCGTCGAGAGTCACCGTTGATTCTCGACGATTCGACGAGACTCACCTTCGATTCTCGCCGAATTTGACTTGGGCAAATTCTGGATCCCGCTGGACCGGACTCTGCCGCTGGCGCTGTTTTGAACCGGGATTAGGGTTTCTTCAGGTGGGACCCATAACGGTTATAATAGAGTATTTCCACCATATAAATATACGCGTATTTTGAACAGTAGAGTCACGCAGAAAGAAATACCAGAGCCGCCGACCGTGACCTAGATCGCGATATCTGCTCCGCCGCCGTCGCCGCTCGTGCAAGTTGTTCGCCGACCTTGATCGAGATTTCTTCCTGATCTTTCGGCGACAGAAGCTTAGCCAAGCTTAGAGTCTCACGCGTCTAACTAGAGATCCCTTGTCTCTCAATTTGTTGATCGTGAAAAACTTCCCCGTCCGAATCGATCGAGACGATTGATCCTAGTGTGACCGTTGGAAGACCTAGCTAGCTTCGCTACGAAGTTTGAATCTCCTAAGAACTGCAGCCGCACACCGTTGTCGCCGCCTATCCCGAGAACCAAGCCACCGCTCTTCTTGCCGTCGCCGGTGTCGGGGAGATTCTCTCCAAGTGAGATCTAGGGTTGTGTACTCTTCGGGACTTCTTGAACACGTCATCAAACGAAGAGGGACACCTTAGTCTCCGAAAGTAGTTTGTATTTCTTGTACATTCTAGTTTATTTTTTTTGTAAAGGAACGTTGGTTCCTAGTTGTAAGGGTTGTGTGCAACCCGTGTTGTGGGAGTGTTGTCTCCTACGTGTGGAAGGGTTCCTTCCGATAGTGCAAGGATTGGATTTCAATCCTGTTGGTGAAGTGACCGAGTCGTCCCTTGTGGGGAGAAAGGTCGAAGGGGGAAAGTGGATGTACCCAAATCGGGGAACCACTATAAATTGCTTGTGTACTTTCTTAGCTGTGCTGGTTTGTTTTCTTGTGCAGGTACAATTTTAAATTCCGCAAAAACGCTGCACATCACCTATTCCCCCCCCCCATAGGTGAAGGTTGTAGACACTAGGTGGACTTTCATAATCCTAAAGTGACTGCCATCTCGGAGTCACACGATCTAAAGTCTCTCCAAATTGAGAATCTCATAGGCAACTTGAAAACTCATGACGTAGAGTTGAGGATTCAACAACAAGAGTATAGCTTAGAGCTAAGAAAGAAAGCTTTGGCGTTGAAGTCCAAGAAGGAGAAGGATAGCGAGTCTGATGAAAATGATGATGACGATGAAGAGAGTCTGTTTGTGAAGAAATTCAGGAGATTTATGAGAAATCCTGAAAGAGGAAGTTCTTTCAAGAAAGTTTTCAAGAAGAAAGAGTATGGGAATAGGAAAGGAAAATCCCAAGCTGAAGAAGAGGATGATGAAGATAGATCACCACCTGAATGCTATCATTGCAGGAAGATTGATCACATAAAGAGCAAGTTCCCAAAGTATCTGAAAGAGCTGAAGGAGAAGTGGCACGGAAAGAAAGATAGGAAGAAGGTCCTAAAGGCTGAAACGTGGGATGAAGCCACTTCTGAGGTGTCGAGTAGTTCTGGGTCAGAAACAGAAGAGGAGGCCAACATGCGCTTGATGGGTAAGAGCGCTTCATCTTATGATGAACGAAGCAGTGTCCAGAGCGACACTGAGGTACCTCCTGAAACCTTTGATGATTTATATTCTGAATTTTTGAGTACTTGTGAGTTTTTGGATAAAACATTGCATGAAATTAAACTGATCAAATCTGAAAATAAAGTCTTAATTAAAGAAAATTAAAAACAAAAAAATGAAATTAAAGTTCTTGGAAAGAAGAAAGTGTCTTGTCAAGAGGATTATCCCTCTTTGACAAAGATAGTGGAACTTGAGAAATATCTCTCTAAGACTCAGACTCGTGTTGAAACTCTTACAAAAGAGAAAGAAGCCTTAGAGAGATCTCTAAAATTCTCTAAATCTCAAGTGGAAGGCAGCAAGAAGTCCTTCGCTAATCGTTGCGGCACCATAGTTGCCGAAAATAATGTGTTAAGGGGACAAGTTCGAAATTTAGAGATGGCCACAAACAAATTTGGAGTGGGCCAAAAATCTCTAAATATGATTTTGGGAAACCAGTACTATGGTTCTGGAAAATTCGAACTTGGATACTCTCAAGAGCACTATCGCCCGGCGAGATCCACTATCGCCGGCAATAAGAAAAATTCCAGAAAATTTAATTTGCAGTGTAAAAACAATAAAATAAATGTCCCTGTAACTTCCAGGTCAAAAAGTATTTTAAAAAACCCATCGTCTCCTTTCATCGAGTGTACTAAATGTTATAGGTTTGGTCACACAACACATACTTGTAAAAAGACGGGATACTGTTCAGTTAAACAAATCTGGGTGCCTAAGGTTTCCACATATTCTATGGGAGGAACCACTTGGGTAGCCGGATCTTTACTCTCATCCTCTTTCTAGGTGTGTTGGCAGACTAGGGACAAATAAGACGTGTGGTACTTGTTCTCAGGGTGTTCCAAGCACATGACGGGCAATAAATCAAAGATCCTTGGCCTGGAGATGAAGAAAGGAGGAGTAGTTACTTTTGGAGATAACGGAAAGGGGAAAATCATCGAAATTGGAGTAGTAGGTAACAAATCATTTTCTATTTCAAATGTTTTATATGTTAAAGGTTTAAAGCATAATTTGATATCAATCAGTCAACTATGTGATATTGGCTTAAATGTACTATTTGATTCATCTTCAAACCTATGCAAAACTATTAACTCTAAAACAAATGATATTGTTATTACCGCTCCTAGATTTCAAAATATTTACATGATTAGATTTAATGACTTATCACATTCTTCGGTAAAATGTTTTATTTCTAAAAATGAGGAATTAGATTTGTGGCATAGACGTCTTAGACATTCTAGTTCCAAACTTATCATAAAATTGTCTCAAAACCAACATGTTAAAGGTTTACCTTCTTTGCATGGAAATCTATCATCCTTATGTTCACCATGTCAAAAAGGAAAGTTTACGAAATCTTCCTTTAAAAGCAAAAATATCGGTTCACCACTAAGCCTTTAGAATTGATACATATGGATTTGTTTGGTCATGTTAATACACTAAGCCTAGGAGGTAGAAAATATACTTTTGTTTTGATTGATAATTTCTGTAGTTTTAGTTGGACAATTTTCTTATCGTCTAAATCTGATGCATTTTTAGAATTTTCCAAATTATGTTTACATGTTCAAAATGAAATAGAATTAAAAATAAAATACATTCATTCAGATCATCTAGGTGAATTTGATAATGAGAAATTTGTTTCTTTTTGCAATGAGTTAGGAATTAAACATGAATTTTTTCTCCTCGTACACCGCAACAAAATGGTGTGGTGGAAAGGAAAAATAGAACTTTGCAAGAACTAGCTCGCACTATGTTATCTGAATACAAATTACCTCGATCATTTTGGGCGAAGCTGTTAGTACTTCTTGTTATGTTATTAATCGTGTTATGTTTCGCCCCATCTTAAATTTAACACCTTATGAGTTGTATTTTCAAAAGAAACCGAATGTGTCTTATTTTAAAGTTTTTGGATGTAAATGTTTTGTTTTGAACACTAAGGATAATTTAGGCAAGTTTGATGAGAAGTGTGATGAAGGCATTTTTATTGGCTATTCTTCTACAAGTAAAGCTTATAGAGTTTACAATAAGAGGACTAAAGTAGTAGAAGAATCAATACATGTTAAATTTGATGAGTTTTCTCCTTGTGTAGAAGCTGATAATACAGGTAAAAATGAAGAGCTCTCCCCTCTACAAAGGGTAGATGACGATGACAACCTTGGAGACAAAAATGAAGAAAAAGGGTTGAACAACAAGAAGAAGAAGAAGAGCAAGGATATGTGCCTCCGAGTGAACTAAAATTTTCAAAAGATCATCCCAAAGATTTGGTTATTGGAGAACCATCAAGAGGGGTAAGTACTCGTTCATTCGTACATGAATTATGTTCAAATATGTGCTTTATTTCTAATATAGAACCTAAAAGCGTTGAAGCTGATTTAAATGATAATTCTTGGTTTTTAGCTATAAATGACGAGCTTAATCAATTTGAACGTAATAAAGTTTGGAAGTTAGTAGAAAGACCGTCAAATTATCCTATTGTAGGGGTTAAATGGATTTTTAAAAATAAACTTGATAGTGAATCTAGGGTCACTAGGAACAAAGCCAGACTCGTAGCAAAAGGATATTCACAAATAGAAGGAATAGATTTTGATGAAACTTTTGCACCCGTAGCACGTTTAGAAGCAGTTAGAATATTTCTGGCATTTGCAAGTTTTAAAAAGTTTAAATTATTTCAAATGGATGTTAAAACTGCTTTTCTTAACGTGTATATTAAGGAGGAGGTTTATGTAGAACAACCTCCAGGCTTTGTTGATGTTAGATTTCCTGATTATGTTTATAAATTAGAAAAAGCCTTGTATGGTTTGAAACAAGCACCCCGAGCATGGTATGATAGATTGACTATTTATTTATTGAAAAATGATTACAAAATGGGCAGTTCTGATTGTACTTTATTTGTTAAACATATCCATGATGATCTTATCGTTTTACAAATATATGTTGATGATATTATTTTTGGATCCACTAATGAGAAATTATGTGATAGTGTTATTGAAATCATGAAAAATGAATTTGAAATGAGCATGGTAGGCGAACTCACTTATTTTCTTGGTTTTCAAATCTCTCAAAAGCAAGAAGGCATTTTTATTTGCCAATCTAAATATATTCATGATGTTTTAAAAAGATTTGGATTTGAAAATCTCAAACAAGAAAATACCCCCATGAGTGTCTCATAAAGTTAGGAAAAGATGAAAGTGGAATATCCATAGATCAATCATATTATAGAGGAATGATAGGATCATTATTATATTTAACTACCTCTAGGCCTGATATTATGTTTGTTCTATGTTTATGTGCTCGATTTCAAGCTAATCCCAAAGAATCACATTTAAAAGAAGTTAAACGCATTTTTAGATATCTTATTGGCACATCTAAATTAGGATTGTGGTATCCACATAACAATACATTTATATTACATGTCTTTTCTGATTCTGATTATGCTGGGTGTTCATTAGATCGTAAAAGCACCAGTGGCACCTGTCATTTTCTTGGGCCTTCACTTATCTCTTGTTCGAGTCCGAAACAGAATTCTATTGCCTTATCTACCACTGAGGACGAATACATAGCACTAGTCAGTTGTTATGCACAAGCTTTATGGATGAAGAAAACATTAGAAGATTTTTGTATAGTTCATGAAACCATTGAATTAAATTGTGATAATAAAATTGCAATTGACTTAACGTATAATCCACTTCATCATTCTAGATCCAAACACATCGGTGTACGTCACCATTTCATACGAGGTCACATAAAATAGAATACAATCAAAGTCAATTTTATAAGCACTGATTCACAGCTTGAGGATATTTTTACTAAAGCACTTCCAGATTCCCGTTTTTCACTCTTACGATTAGAAATAGGAATTCTAGACTTGTCAAATTACTAAATTACCATCGCAAGCCACACAAAAACTTAACATAATTTTGTTGTTAACATCATGAACATTACACCAAAATAAGCATTCCATCAATAATAAAAAAAACATAAATTCAACATTACATACTGAGTGTCATACATTCTTCCAGAAGAACTACCACATAACATTACAAGATCAATAATATTACAGCATGAAATCAACATCCAAGAAAATTCCAGAGATTTCACTGTCGCCCGCGATAGTGACTGTCGCCCGGCGATAGTGGCAAATTGTCCAGTATTCCAGAAATCTTCAAAAATTTCTACTGTCCCCTCCACTAGTCTCTCCTTGATCATCTGTATAACTATGCTCGCTGCTTCGCGTCCGACATGCTCAGCGAGTCGATATACGGGGCGGCTCCGTGACCGGATCTTCCCATTCTGCGGCTTCGGCTGGAGTAGGTTCAACTTCAAACTTTTGGTCAGAAATTTAAAGAATTTCTGGATTCCCAAAAAATTTTTCTTCACTTCCCTCTTATGTTCTTTGAATGACTCTCGCAAGTCGTCTAAGCCTTCTCGAGACGATCCACCTCTAGGAATTGGCGGGTTTCAGATAGTGGACACCGGTTCACTCCTCCTTGATGACCCTCCTCATGTTGATCGACCGATGGAAGGTGTTCCACTCGTCGAATATATCATTGGGATACAATCATTGACATACATTTCAGGGTCAATCCACGTGTATTTCTTATATAAGATCCATTGGATGACGGCTCCAAGTGGTCGGTTTTTCAATTTCTTCCAATTCGGACTTTTCAATCTGAATGAGCAGGGTACTATCGAGAGAATAAAATCCGCCACGTCAAACGGCTCACGCTCCAAAATCATATATATCACATAACTAAGTTGGGCTATTATTTTACGTGTGTCTCCGGATTTCAATAGGATGGTTTGCCTTAGTATTTCTTGCACTAGCCGTGCATTCTCCGTCAAGGTGGCCGTTGATTGGATTAGTGTTTTGCTGGAATTTCCATGCAAAACCATGTTCAATAATGTCCAATCCCTATCCTTCCGATAGTTCTCTACGACGTCTAGCGTGGTTTCATGCTCTATTAGTCCAAATTGATCTCTCAAATCATAATGTGTTATTTCTACCCTCTGTCCTTGAATTTTCGATCAAACTCCGACATTCAATTCTGTGAATCACGGGTCTTTTAGATAATTGTAAAATTCTCGGATGAGCATGGAGGAGAATGTGTTTGGAATAATAATTGACATTATTCCCGCCATTGCTAACAAGTCGTGAATATGTGCATGTCGGGTCGGGTCGAATTCAATCACCCGTCTGATTCCTATGTTAGCATTCTCTATTCCAGGGAATGTTTGATATGATGAGTATGAGTCACTCCCTGTGCTTCTTCGAGCCTTCTAACTAGAAGCCATTTCTGCATATAATATATTTTTGTTTCAGAAAATGATTTTTTTTATCGCCATCCGGCGACACCCACTGTCGCCGGGCGATAGCGGAAAATCAGTTTTCTTCATTTCCTCTTTCAGATATGGTTTCCCCCTTCATCCAAAATAACAGATCTGCAAGTCTATGTTCTTCAAATCAGTTTTTCAAGGACATCTTCACATATTTCACTCATACAAGCCTAGTATCTTAAGATCTCCAAATCAACATTTTAACACTTGAAAACCTTGAAATTTTTAATCTACACTCACATGCTACACTCTCCTAACTCTTATACCCATAAAAAGAAAACAAAAACCAAGCATTCAAGGAACAATCCAAGTTTTCATACCTAGGTTTAGGGTTTCGCCATCCTCTCCTCCGCATTCCGCACTCAGTCTTCGAGCAAAATGGTTCACTTTGATGGTCTTGACTGACTGCGCTCTTTTTATACAAAATTTCCACTATCGCCGACCGGCGATACCCGGTATCGCCCGGCGATAGTGCCTTTTGCTGCTTCTTCAACCTGTCTTGCTGACTCAGCTTTAGGCCAGATAGAATGTTTTTTTAACTTTGTATACTAACTTGGTAATCAAGTTCACCACTCTTATATCCGTTCTACATATTTCAATACTGGTGTTTTTACACTCGTGAAATTGTTTTCGCATGCCTCTATGTATGAGAAATCTTTTAGTTATGATAATGTTCTTTCACTCACGGTTGTGCAAATCTACGTATGTCTCCATCTTACAAAGTGTGAATTGTGAATGTTTTTACCATAACCTCTTGTGATGCATGCTTTCGGCTTCTGCTTTATCCGAGTTTAGTCCAGTGCACCCTAATATTAAATTATTCTATTTACTTTCACAAGTGAATTCGGACTCCTTTGTTCAGCCAAAGAAAAAAAAAAGAAAAAAAAAACAAAAAAACAACAACAAACAAAAAAAACAAACAAATACTCCATGGTAGACAAGGACCCTCCACCAAGCACTACTTAACCTCCTGATAAGTCTTCATGAGCATTCTGAGGTTGAGCACCTTGGCCAGAATTGTAAAGCGTCTTGTGCGCATTGTACATAAATAGTTTCTTTATTATGGGTGTTGCCCTCTTGGGTACGAGTATAGCTCTGCATGTATACCTCTATGTTATGTTTTTTTTAACATTCGCATGTTCATTTTTTTTGTAAGACGCATCCGTTTCAGCACACCATCTCACATGTACACAACATTATCCTCTCTAAACGTTCTTCTTATGAGAATTGGACTGAGAACTGTTTCACCAAACCTATTCACTAGTGTATGTGTTTGTGATATAGTTTGTTGAATGTTGCCATAGTTACTGTTTACTCACTTTATTTGTTCTACATTACTCACCTGTCCTCTCTAAGTCTCTCTTTTGTGTTTTTCCTTCTTTCGCTTCCGCCGCACTTTTCCCTCTCTTTTGGCAATACCAAAGGGGGAGACACTTTTCCAAATAAAGAAAGCAATCATTTACTGCAGTCTGTTCTTATATCTTTGTGCACCCTTGGAAGACACATTATTTGTTGGAGTTATTCTTAATTACACTACACGAATTTCCCTATGCTTCACTTTAGGGGGAGATCACATGTAGGGGGAGTGTTTCATCCAAGAGCACTTGTGCACATACACTTGTTTCATCATGATACTCAAATTGGGTGGACCTTTGTAACATTCATGATTTCTTTCTTAATGGATTTGTTATTATCAAAAGGGGGAGATTGTTGGAGCATGCATTCCACGCTTCCTAGTTTGCTAATAACAAATCTTGTTTGTATTTGATATTTGGATGTTTTTTTTGGTGTGCAGATAACACAGGTGTATAACTAATATTTGTTTGGTGCTGAATCGGGTCAGAATTTAACAAGGGGAATATCGCCCGGCGATATTGGGTATCGTGCACAGGCGATAGTGCCATTCGACACAGTACCGCTCGGCGCTAGATGATTTTCGTTCGACGTTCGACGATTTCCGTTCGAGGATTTTCGTTCGACGATTTTCGTTCGACGTTCGACGATTTTCGTTTGACGATTTCCGTTCGTCGTTCGATGATTTCGTGGCTACCATTATTTCGCTCTCGCCAGATGGCAATATCCAGTGTCGCTCAGCAATAGCGCCACTCGACGATGTTTGCTCTACATTCGACGAATTGGTGGCTACCATTATTTCCCTATCGCCAGATGGCGATATCTAGTGTCGCTCGGCGATAGTGCACAATTCGGAGCTTAACGTTTGTGCGATGCGAAAATGAGGAGTTCGTGGGACACATGGCAGCAGTTACCACTATCGCCCAATGGCAATACCTAGTATCGCCCGGCGATAGCGCCAGAATATAAAAGCCTCTCATTTTTTGAGAAAGGGATGGATTTTTCATTACCTGGAGTGCACTTACCTTCATAGACGATCCAGAGACCTCTAGAACCGAGAGATACTCCATACTTCTAAGAAGGCCAAATAGTGCGGAAGATTGACGATACGTGCGAAGCATTCAAAGCATCACTTGCAAGGATTAATCGGCATCTTCAGCGCTTTGTTTGAAGGGAGTGTCTAGCCTAAATTGCTCGAGTTGTTTTTGTTATTTTTCATTTATTTTCACATTGTAATCGGAAGGGAAAATCGTCACCTTGTGAGTGGCATCCAAGTCCTTGTGTGGCTTAGGGAGAAATCGCCGCCTTGTGACTGGCATCCAAGTACTTGTGTGGCTTAGGGAGAAATCATTGACTTGTGTGCAGCATCTAGATCGGGGTTAGATCTAGGGGAGGCTAGTAGCAAGATCTAGGGAGAGATACTCTTTAGCCTGCCGGTTCTTGGTAGAAAAACCGGCGAATACACTAGCAAATTTATTTAATTCATGAGCCTTTGTCTCTAGCTCTATAGAGACAGATTGTATTCATTGTACCTTTTTTGAAATATATCATTGTTATTTCTAGCTTGTGTTCATTTGCTCTCTTCCATTACTTTGTTGTTGTTCATTTTGTAAAGGTTGCTTAGATTGTGTAAGAAAATTAAAAAGTACCCTTATTCACCTCCCCCACCCTCTAAGGGCGTCGTAAGATCCAACAACCTAGAATAAACACATGTAGCAAATATAATATCTGGCCTACTAGCAGTCAAATAAAGGAGGGAGTCAATTATGCCTCTATACAAGGTTTCATCAACTGGTTTCTCATCCTTGTCTGTAGGCATACTTTACCCAATATGAGTTTTCATGATGGAGGCACTCACCATTCCAAATTTCTTGATTAACTCCTTGGCGAACTTAGACTGAAAGATGAAAAAGCCATCCTCGGACTATTTAACTTGGGGGGCCAAAGAAATACTTGAGTTTACCCATACTGTTGGAGCCTACGGTTTACATTTCTTCAGTTTGACAATATCAATTTTCACGTTGTATTTGATCACACTTGTGTTTGGTATAGTGTGCTGGTTTACAGGTTTAAAAGAAGAGAATAACTCTACTTTGTGGACTATAGTCGTGCGCTAGAGCTTCTAACTAGCGCTAGCCTCGATTTAATTTGAATGTGTGCTCGAGGACCTACCGTATTGTGCTAGAGTTAATTCCAGCGCTAACTTCAAGATTTATTCTAGCCATGCATTCCATGAGCTACCACACAATGCTAGCTTTCTACCACAGAATGCTAGCTCTCTAAAAGAGCGTCGAGATGGATTCGTCGAGAAGCCTGAATTACCGCCAGTTGAAAGCTGGGTACCGCGCGCCGCTGGCACAAAAAAGCCAAATAATATGTTTTTCAAATATTTTTCCAAATTCTCGGGACAACTGTCACCTCGAGGCGTAGCAAGCTACCGCCGGGAGCTATTCTTACCGTCGGATGTAGCTTGTTTTTCAAAGACGTATAAAAGGGTTTTGTTTTTCGTTCCTTGGATGAATTAAGAGAGATGGGACTTCATTCTAGGGTTCAAGTGCCGCCTCTAAGCACTGTTCCACCATCTCCCTCGAAGGAAGAGAAATTCGCCTCCTCATGTTCGCGCACAAAGATCTCCAGGAGCCAAGGACTACAATGACCAAGAGGAGTTGATCGGTGGCAACAACACGAAAATCATTAGCACTGGTCATGCATCGCTCAACGGAGAAATCATATTGAGGGAGAATTAATCTTAAATCTTCTTTACTCTTTTTGTACTTTTCTCTTTTCTGTCACAACCTGTATTTTCTCCGAATTTAAATGTATATCAAAGTAAGAGAAAACACGTGTCGTGATGCCACGTCGTGCAGGAGATAACTGCAGATGCTAATACAAGACTCCAACTCTACCTTTTATATGAAATTCATAAGTTATTAAGAAGAAAATCCTATTTAAGTTTAATTAATTAGATGTATCCCTTGGCTAAGTGGATCAACTAGTCCACAAGTAAAGATATAATTATACGCTGCAAAAAATACCTTATTTATTTTAATTGACATCCTACATAAGCAAAAAACATCCATATAGGACACTCATGGTATGCATGACTCTAGATTTAGTATAAGTATGAAAATAGCTTTGTACGCTCGATTAGATATAGTGACTTTAGCTTCAAAAGATGTCATGCATGAGGTAATAGAGGTAATATTTTTATACTTCAAAATACCTAACATGCAACCTTGCATAAAACCGTCCCGGAGAGCAAGTCAATCCAAACCAACATAAAATAAGGCTTAGGAGTTAGCAAGTACTTAACAGTAAACAAAACTCCAGTGGGCGTCAACAACCTAACACGAACCCACTAAAAATATGTATGTCTGAACTAAAAGAAAACAAGCAACAACTACCTTGCAGCCGCTGTGGAAAAGATAGGTGCAGAGTACTAGCCGAAACCAACCCTAGCCGCTCAACCGGCTACTCCAAACCCGAGGCATTCAAAGAAAGAACATCTCAGCAAGAATGAAAATACAAATGGTGATCAAAGATCAAAGGATTAGCAAAAAACCAAAAATGAATAAAGGGTTACCAACCCAACATAAGGAAGCTGACAAAACTCAGCAGATTAATCATATGACCATGGTAAAGGATTATTTATTGAGTACAAAAGTAAGAAACTTGCCCCAAGTGCAAAACGAAGCCATTCTTCAAAAATATCTGCAAAAGTAAGGAAAATAACATATATTTGTACAATACGAGTAAAGAGACTTAATAACTCTACTCATATGAATCATTACCACTAGTAAAAAATGGTCCAGAATCGGTGGCCACATTGTCCAATCTGAACTTGCAGACACAACATATTTAAAAAAGGTACTGTGTTGGTGGTAACATTGTCAAACACAACCCGCCAGTCCAATTGTCTCAACATGACACTAGGATGGTGGCAACATTATCTAACTTAACCCAACAATCTAAATATATATAATAACAATATGTTGTGGTGGTGGCAACATTGTCCAACTCAACACACACACCAAAAACATGCCCAGCAGTATAATGATTCACAATTTGGCACTAGGTTGGTGGTCATTTATCCATTATCAACCCAAAGGCCACACTAAACACCCATAAACATCAATAAAACTCTAACCAAAACGCTAGATCTCTCCCCATAACAAGAGGAAAGAAAAATCACAAAAGAAAACCATCCTAAGCCGTACTCGATGAATTTCACCCAATTCGACGAAAATTTCTAAGTCCCCACTGATTCGTCGAGTATACTCGACGAATATAGTAGATACACGACAAATTGAACTTGGCAAAACTTGGCTACTAGCAATATACAATGTCTCGGCAAAAACTCTAAGTCCACGGAAAAGTGGCGAGTCAACTCGATGTCGTGTTGAGTCCATTCAACACACTCAATGCAAACCCGCTAAACTCAACGATTCTTCCTTCACTTAATGCCGCTTTGAGCTCACTCAACGCCACATTGAGTGAACTCAATGCTTTGACTTAGTCTCACAGACCACTCAACACCGAGGCTTCACTCAATGCAAAGTCCTCACTCAATGCCAAACTAGCATTACTCGACGAATTCGTCGAGATTACTTAATGAATTTGACTTGGACTCAAGTCCCACTCAATGTCAAGGCTTATACTCGACGGACTCAACTCTTTTACTTAGCGGAGATAGAGATACTCAACGCCGAGACTATTACTCGATGAACTCGACTCCTAATACTCGACGAACTCAACGCCAAGCTGATATTCGACAAATTCGTTGAGATTACTAAACAATTTATACTTAACTCAAAGCCAAGTATTACCCGACAAATTTTCATAGGATACTCGATGAAATTGACTCTAGCTAAGACTAATTTCAACGGTTTTTAACTTGTGATAAACGACTAGTTCAACGAGACTAACAACCAAATATGATAAATTTACTTATCAGCCTATACTTCACAGGTTACCTTGACTAACAGTCATAAAATATGAAATTAACTTAAGCTAACTTTCAACTCTGATGAATTCCACTCACTGCTGTACACGACAAATTAAACTAGGACTAAGTAACATATATTTGAAGAATATACCCTTAGACTAACAATCAAATACGACGAGTATACAGTTCACCGGAAATCCTACCCTAAGCTGCGTGTAGATCTTGGCCAAACTCTACCGTACTCCTAAATCCGAAGGATGGAAGGAAAATAATAGAGAACACAAAGAAAAGAAAGCTTGGTAAGGGGAAGAAATAACCACTTGCCTCTAACTCCAGAAATTCGGCCACACCAACGCCCTTCCTCACGGATCCGGACGCAAGAACACCTAAGCAGCAAAACCTGAAACTTTTCAAGAGGAGAGAAGGTCAAAACCGCATACCTTAATCACTAAAAATCCAAGAAACGAGAAAAACTCATCGTAGAAATGTAGATCTTGGTGAGAGCTAAACAGATCTACTCTCCGACGATCATTTCGTGTATCAGAGCTCCTACAATCAACGACCAAAAGCTTCGCAAGGTCTGCCGCTCTCGTCCTTCCGCAAATCAGTCTGACAATTTTCAAAAAGACGATGAATAGGGTTTTCGTCTTATCGCAACGCTATATATAGTGGATAAATAATATAATATATTATTATTA
Organism: Platanthera guangdongensis; assembly: GCA_039583875.1. NCBI lineage: Eukaryota > Viridiplantae > Streptophyta > Magnoliopsida > Asparagales > Orchidaceae > Platanthera > Platanthera guangdongensis. The sequence continues at coordinate 115,005,660 of CM077166.1, forward strand.
TTATTATTATTTTTAAAACGTCTAAATAACCAAAACTCGCACTAACTCGAATTTCTACGAAAATTACACCGTAGCTAAATATCGACGCTATGAATCCAATAGTGAAGTCAAAATTTGACAAACTAAACTCGGGTAAACAATTGTCGAAGTCAAAACATCAAATATCCCAAAAATGCTCTGTCGTGCTCTAAAACGAACCCCGGCTCGCAAGGGAATATCAAATCATAGCAGAAAGTAGCCAAGATAATACTCCCAAACCAAAACCTCGGATACCAATGAGAAAAAGTCATACTCGAAAAATGGTACCCACCAACTACGCGTCAACGTAACGCCCTGACATCAAAATACGTCACTAAAGGGATTTTAAATAAACCTTGGAAAATTTGGGGCGTTACAACCAGACCTCCTTAAAGAAAGTTTCGTCCCGAAACTTTACGCACAAAAGATTTCACTATGGAAAGAAAATAATCAAAGATTATAGAATGGAAATACATACTGAAAGAAACTATGAGAACAGATGAGGATGAACCTCCATCATAGCTGACTCCAACTCCTAAGTGACGCTTTCCACATCTTGGTTCTGCCACAAAACATTAACCTTTGGTATGGTCTTCCTTCGCAACACTCAATCTTGATTATCCAGAATGCGAACAGGCATCTCAACATAAGAAAGGTTAGGCTCCAACTGGGGCACAGAGTCAAGAACCTGCCGTTCACTAAGCACAAACTTCCGCAGCTGGCCTACGTGAAACACATCATGCACACCTGGAAAACTTGCGGGCAATTTCAGCCTATAAGCAGATGTTCCAATATGTCCAACAATCTTGAAGGGTCCCACATACCTAGGATCCAACTTATGGTTCTTACCAAACCTCTTGACACCAGACATCGGGGAAATCTTAAGAAACACCATGTCCCCAATTTCAAATTCCAAATCAGTCCTCCGCCGATTGGCGTTCTTCTCATAGCACTCCTAAGCTATATGGAGCTTCTCTTGAATACGCTTCATAGACATATCCATTTCTTCCAAGGCTTTCGGACCTAATAACGGTCCTTCAACAACCTCAGCCCAAAATAAGGGAGTTCTATAACGTCTCCCATAGAAGGCTTCAAATAGGGCCTTCTGCAAACTTTCTTGGTAACTGTTATTATAAGCAAATTCCATCAGTCTCAAATGCTCGTCCTATGCTCCTTCATGGTCCAAAATGTAACACTTTATCATATCCTCCACGATTTTATTTACTCTCTCCGTTTTACTGTTGGTCTGCAGATGATAAGTGGTGGAATACCTCAAATCGGTACCCAACCCTTCCTATAAGCTTTTCCAAATATGAGACATAAACCTGGAGTCTCAATCCGACACAATACTAACAGGTATTCCATGTATCCTGATAACCTCATCAAAGTATAACTCTGCTATTATCTTCATGGAGTAATCAATCTTGAAAGACACGAAGTGAGCACACTTCGTCAGTCTATCCACTATAACCCATATAGTACTATGTCCTCGGGGAGATCTCGGCAACCTAGTAATGAAATCCATAGAAATATTCTCCCACTTCCAACTTGGAATCTCCAAAGGCATCAACTTGCCACCAGGCCTTCCATGATCGACCTTAACTCGCTTACAAGTGAAGCACTCAGACATGAACTTGGCTATATCCTTCTTAATACCATACCACCAAACGATATGCTTCAGATCTTTACACATCTATATAGAACCAGGGTGGTAGGCAACACTGGATCCATGCGCCTCACTGTACAACTTAACTCGAATATCCTCAACAGCGGGGATAAAATGTCTACTGTGGTACCTTACCGTAACCTCCTAATCAATTGAAATGTCTGGTAACTCCCCTTTCTCAGTTCTATTATACAGGTACTGCAATTCAGGATCGTCCTTTTGGTGTAGCCTAGTAAGCTTAATCCATAAGGGCTCCACTACATCCAAACTGCTCGACGAGTTGCTACTTCTGACCGAGATACCCATTAATAGAAACTCTTTTACTAAGGATTCCACTGAAAGTCCAAAGATTTGCGCGGTCTTCCTACTCAAGGAATCAGCTACCACATTAGCTTTGCCCGGATTATATTGGATCTCGACATCATAATCCGCGACATATTCTAACCATCTCCACTGGCGCAAAATTCAACTCCTTTTGAGTGAAGACGTACTTCAGACTCTTGTGATCCGTATAAATCTTGCACAGTACGTCATACAACATATGTCTCCAGAGCTTCAAGGTATAAATTACTACTGTAAACTCTAAATCATGTGTAGGATAGTTTCTTTCATGAATCTTTAACTGCCTTGACTCATACGCAATCGCTTTTCCTTCTTGCATCAACACAACCAAGACTAACATGTGAAGCATTCACATAGACGGCATACTCTACTCCCTCGGTAGGCAAAGATAAATCTAGAGCAGTACATAATCTCTTTTTTAACTCCTTAAAAGCTTCTTCGCAATTATCGCTCCAAATGAACGATGTGTTCTTCTACGTAATCTTAGTCTGCAGTGCAGACAATGTGACAAAATCTTTCACAAACCTCCTATAATATCCTGCCAACCCAAGGAAGCTTCTTATCTTTTGGGGTGTGGTAGGTCTGTTCCAATCCTCTATGGCAGAAATATTCTCTGGGTCAATAGAAATTTTGTCCTTATTAACCACATGACCCAAGAAGAAAACCCGAGGAAGCCAAAACTAACACTTGCTCAACTTGACAAACAACTTATGCTCCCTCAAAGAAGATAGAACTAACTGCAAGTGCTAGGCATGCTCCTCAGCACTCTGGGAATAAACCAAAACATCATCTATGAACACGACCACAAAGCAGTGCAGAAAATCCTTGAACACTCTGTTCATCATGTCCATGAAGGCAAAGGGTGCATTTGTCAATCCAATGGACAACACCAAGAACTCAAAATGTTAATGTCGAGAACGAAAAGCAGTCCATAGAATATTTGTCTCATGAATCCTCAACTGATGGTAGCCTGAACAAAGGTCAATCTTCAAAAACACTATACTACCATGCAACCGATCAAACAAATCATCTATTCATCGCAAGGGATACCTGTTCTTGATAGTTACCTTATTCAATTCTCTATAATCGATGCACAGCCTCATGGATCTGTCCTTTTTCTTTAAGAACAATATAGGAGCACCCCACAGTGAAGAACTTGATCTGATAAGTGCATTCCACAATAACTCATCTAGCTGTGTACGCAACTCATCGAGTTCACTAGGATCCAAATGGTATAGTGACTTAGCAATAGGACGAGTACTCGGCTTAAGATCTATAACAAACTCTACATCCCTCTCAGGTGGAAGACTAGGAAGACTATCAGGGAAAACATCTGAAAACACACGAACCACCGAAACCTCCTCGACACACAGCAAACCACTAACTGTTGCCAAAACAGAAACCAAGTAAGCAAAGCAACAAAAATATAAAAGCTTCTGAGCACATACCTCAAAAATAATCGGGGAATAATGGCTCAGATAACCATAAACACTCATGGGGTGACTTTTCCATCTTTAAGTCCAAGCGCTTGACCTAGAATTGGAGGACCGCCTCATATCAGGACAACCAGTCCATGCCGAAGATCACATCGAAGTCCTCTAGGTCTATCACCTTCAAATCAGCAACATCTAGAAAATCACCTAAAAGAATTTGACAGCCCAAGATACCCTGGTCTGACACCACTGAATCACCAAAGGGAAACTTAACGCGAAATGCATCACCAACTTGATCAAGAGTCAAATGATGATGCTCAACAAAGGTACTAGCCATGAACGAGTGGGTAGCACCAGAATCGAAAAGAACACGCGCCCAACGATTCTTTACCTTAACCTCCCTATAAAATCGCCTACATAACTAATCGAACAATATCAAAACTACAACTATGAGCTGAAAATAAAACTAAGTTAGGATCTAACCTGAGATCACCTGGGTAGATATCTGCGCATCCTCCAAGGTCACCATATTTAGCTTGCCCTTCCCTTTGTCAAAATGTTGTGGCGGCGGCAAAGCCTGAAGTGGAACTTGCTACAGCATGGGTTGATACTGCGAGCACTTTGACTTAACATGTCCTTTTTGTCCGTATTGAAAGCAAACCCTCTCCTTGCCACAACAATGAGCAGTATCATGCCCCTTTCACTTGCACAGAGTATATACCATATCTCCTTTGGGAGAGCCCTGAATAGCGTGCACTTGCCCCTTCTTCCGAGATACTATTCCCTTGAAACATTTCTCGAACGGGTGGCCCGACCGGGCATAGGAATTGCACATTTCCTTGCTTCACTTCCTTGAATCAAAACATGACTCCTTAGCGTTCTTACCCTCATGAGACTTCCTCTTATCTTTCCTTATCTGTTGGCCTTGATTCTTAGCATCTTTGATCGCTTTAACTTTCAGGGCAGCTTATACTACCTCAGCATAACTTTCAGATCCATACACACTAGCCAGCTGCTAGATGTCATTCCTAAGAACACCCAGAAAATGTTTAACTCTGCTAGATTCTGAGGATACCAGATCTGGGGCAAACTGGCTCAATTTACTAAACTCCACCTCGTACTCACTAACCGTGAGTTGCCTTTGCTTCAAGTGTATAAAATTATTCATCAAGCGGTCTTGATCGACCAATGACAGGAACTTCCTCAGCAATAACTCCTTGAAGAATTCCCATGAACATCCGTCCTTCAGGTTATCCTTTTCTCTTAACCACCATCTCTTCGCCAGATCCTTCAGCTAGTAAGCAGTGACCATCACTCTCTGCTCAGTAGAAATCCTTAAGTATGAGAACATCTCCTTGATCGCTATAATCCAGTCTTCTAAGACCATGAAGTCTGCTCTACCATCGTAGGTAGGAGGTCCTAATCGCTGGAAATTCGAAATAATGTTCATCTTTGGTGGCAACAAAACTAGAGGCACAAGAGGAGTAGGGGGAACAGGAATAGCTTGACCCACAACAAGGTCTTGCACTATAATCGGCTGCCCGGAAACAATAGACAACAAGGCCTGGATCTGCGACTGTATCTCCAACATTTGCCTGGATAGAGCCCCATTGCTCTGTCACAGTCCTTCGATCACTGCCTCACTCTGTACCCTAGACGACTCGTCCTCAGACTAGAGAGTCGACATTATCGCAGGACATTTTGTCGGCATTCTAAAAACACAACAAACAACTAATCAATACCTAGCTCACCGTTAGAACTACACAACTTAGTTTAAATAATACATGTACAAATACTTGATCAAGCTGTTAACTTGCCCTGGGAGTTTCATTAATGATGTTATGATAAAACTTAGGATAATATACCGTCATCCCACTGACTAATGAGTAAGACCATGAATGCATCAATTCTTACTCTTTTGACTTAAAACTGTGTGTGTACATGTGTCATCATGTAGATCTTTAGCTTGTCACGTATGCTAATGCAATGCTATGTCATGCATGTCGTGTTATACAATCTAATAAAGGACTTAGTGCATGTTATGAGTGATGTACACATGAAATATTATGCATCCCATACTACATAATATCGCATGCAACGAAAAGTAAAATCTAATGTGCATTCATGTGATGATTGTTATGCAACACATACTACATAACAGTCACGTGTTGCCTCTATGAGGATCCATATACAAACACATATTATGCATCTTATAGTACATAATATGCACTATATACTTCTTGTCATGCTAATGAGTGTAGTGTTCATGATTCAACCAAGATGTATTGATGACACATCGGTGTGTGTATGCAATGGAACAAGAAAACTAAAACTAACTTGAGATGGTCGTTCAACCAATTGTCAAACAACCTATCCCTCTAATACCAACTATCACAACCCGTATTTTTCCAAATTTTAATGTATATCATAGTAAGAGAAAACACGCATTGTGATGTCATGTCATGTAGGGGATAACTGCAGTCGCTCAGACAAAACTCCAACTCTACCTTTTATATGAAATTCATAAGTTATTAAGAAGAAAATCCAATTTAAGTTTAATTAATTAGTCGTATCCCTCGGCTCAGTGGATCAACTAGTCCACAAGTAAAGATATAATTATACGCTGCAGAAAATACATTATTTTTGTTAATTGACATCCTACATGAGCAAAAAACATCCATATAGGACACTCATGGTATGCATGACTCTAGATTTAGTATAAGTATGAAAATAGCTTTGTACGTTCGATTAGATATAATGACATTATCTTCAAAAGATGTCATGCCTAAGGTAATAGAGGTAATATTTTTAAACTTCAAAATATCTAACATGCAACCTAGCATAAAACCTTCCCAGAGATCAAGTCAATCCAAACCAACATAAAGAAAAGTCTTAGCAGTTAGCAAGTACTTAACATTAAGAAAAAATCTAATGGCCGTCAACAACGTGACACGAACCCACTAAAAATATGTATGTCTAAACTAAAAGAAAATAAGCAACAACAACCTCACAAAAGGTGAGGAAAAGACAGCTGTAAAGTACTATCCAAAACCAACCCTAGCCGCTTAACCAGCTACTTCTCCAAACCTGAGTCATTCAAAGAAAGAACACCTCAGCAAGAATGAAAATACAAATGGTGATCAAACATCAAAGGTTTAACAAAAACCAAAAAGGAATAAAGGGTTACCAACCCAACATAAGGAAGTTCACAAAACTCAGCAAATTAATCATATGACCATGGTAAAGGATTACATATTGAGTTCAAAAGTAAGAAAGTTTCACCAAGTGCAAAATGAAGACATGCTTCAAAAATATCTGTAAAAGTAAGCAAAATAACATATATCTGTATAATACAAAGAAAGAGACTTAATAACTCTACTCATATGAATCATTACAACAGGTAAGAAATGGTCCAGAATCGGTGGCCACATTGTCCAATCTGAATATGCAGACTCAACATATTTTACGAACGTACTGTGGTGGTGGCAACATTGTCCAACACGACCCGTCAGTCCAATTGTCTCAACAAGACACTAGGGTGTGGTAAACATTGCCCAACTAAACCCAACAATCTAAATATATATAAAAACAAGATGTTTTGGTGGTGGCAACATTGTCCATCTCAACACACACCAAAAACAAGTCCAGCAGTGTAATGATTCATAATTTGGCACTAGGTTGGTGGTCGTTTATCCATTGCCAACCCAAAGGCCACACTAAACACCCATGAACATCAATAAAACTCTAAACAAAACACTATATATCTCCCCATAACAAAAGGAAAGAAAAATCCCAAAAGAAATCCAACCTAAGCCATACTCGACGAATTAGTCCCAATTCGGAAAAAATTTCTATGTCCCACTAATTCGTCGAGTATACTCGACGAATATAGTAGATACACGAATAATTAAACTTGGCAAAACATGGCTACTAGAAATATACAACGATTTGGAGAAAAACCTAAGTCCACGGAAAAGCGGCGAGTCAACTTGACGTCGCGTTGAGTGCATTCAACGCACTCGATTCCAACCAGCTAAACTCAACGTTTCTTCCTTCATTCAACGCCGCGTTGAGTTCACTCAATGCTGCGTTGAGTACACTAAACCCTTTGACTTAGTCTCACAGACCACTAAACACTGAGGCTTCACTCAATGCCAAGGCTTCACTCAATGCCAAACTGTCATTACTCGACTAATTCGTCGAGATTACTCGACGAATGCGTCGAGATTACTCGATGAATTTTACTTAGACTCAAAATCTCACTCAACACCAAGGATTATACTCGACGAACTCAACACTTTTACTTAGCGGAGATAGAGACACTCAATGTTGAGACTATTACTTGATGAACTCGATGCCTAATACTCAACGAACTCAATGCCAAGCTAACCTCACTCAACGCCAAGCTAATATTCGATGAATTCGTCGAGATTACTCGATGATTTAGACTTAACTCAAAGCCAGGCATTACCTGACGAATTCTTATCGGATACTCGATGAATTTGACTTAGTCTAAGACTAATTTTCAACGATTTTTAACTTCCGTCATAAACGATTAGTTTTAGCAGACTAACATCCAAATATGACGAATTTACTTATCAGCCTATACTCGACGGGTTACCTTGACTAACAGTCATAAAATATGAAATTAACTAAAGCTAACTGTCAAATCAGACGAATTCCACTCACCGTCATATGCGGCAAATTAAACTAGGACTAACTAACATATAATCAACGGATATACCCTTAGACTAATGATCAAATACGACGAGTATACACTTCACCGGAAATCCTACCCTAAGCAGCAGGTAGATCTTGGTCGAACTCTACCCTACTCCTAAATCCTAAGGAGGGAAGGAAAATAATAGAGACACAAGGAAAAGAAAGCTTTACAAGGGGAAGAAAACACCACTTGCCTCTAACTCCAGAAATCCGGCCACACCGGCTCCCTTCCTCGCGGATTCGGCCGCAAGAACACCTAAGAAGCAAAACCTAAAACTTTTCGAGAGGAGAGATGGTCAAAACCGTATACCTTAATCCCTAAAAATCCATTAAATTTGAGAAACTCACCATAGAAACGTATATCTTGGTTAGAGCTAAACAGATTTATTATCCGAGGATGATTTCGTGCACCGGAGCTCCTACAATCAACGATCAAAAGCTTCGCATGGTCCGCCGCTCTCATCCTTCCGCAAATCAGTTCGATGGTTTTAAGAAAGACGATGAATAGGGTTTCTATCTTATCGCAAGGCTATATATAGGGGATAAATAATATAATGTATTATTATTATAATTAAAACATCCACATGACCAAAACTCGCACTAAATCGGATTTCTATGAAAATCGCACCGTAGCAAAATATCAATGTAACGAATCCAACGGCGAAGTCGAAATAAAAATCCAACAAACTAAACTCGGGTAAACACTCCCCAAAGTCAAAACACCATATATCCCAAAAATGCACTCTCATGCTCCAAAATGAACCCCGGCTCGCAAGGGAATACTAGATCATAGGAGAAATTAGCCAAGCTAATACTCCAAGACCAAAACATTGGATACCAACAAGCAAAAGTCACGCTCAGACAACGTTACCCACCAACTACGTGTCAATATAACGCCCTGACGTCAAAATACATCACAAAAGGGATTTTAAATATACCTTGGAAAATCATGGGTGTTACACTTTTCTATTGGTTTATGGTGATTAAAATCGATCGGTGAAGGTTGTCAGAATCCGGGAAGGAATCCATGAGAAATCATCCCGGGGAAGGTACGTCTAGATCTCGGGATATAATGGGCTCTATGACATTTCTTTTCGTGAAGGTGAAGAGCCGGCTCGAAGACCTTTCTTGGAGGAAAAGGGAGAGAGGCAACCGGTCCAGATAGTGGGTCGGTATAGAAAATGAAATGTGATTTGACTCTTACTGCCTTCAATCCCCTGCGTCAAGGAGATCTAGTGCTTGTAATTATAAAACACTTTTGTTTCTATTTGAATAAAATTATTTGTTGTTCTTAATTCTGCGTGTGACGTCGTGGTTATTTGTCGGTAGATCTCTGAAGTGTGTGTGCATCTCTAAGGTGAAATTTGCTCAGGAAAATAAGGTCTAAGATCAACTTCCACGCGTTAGCAAGCTAGCACCCCACAGTAGCATCCAAAACTAGTTTTCCTGGACAAAAATATTAGAATTTTTTCATTAACAAGTGGTATCGGAGGCAGGTTACTTCAAAAGGGGATTAAAATTCTGAAGTAAGATGGTCAACACGATTCATGCTTTCCTCGAGGGACAAGGTATGAGCAGACCTCCATTGTTTATGGAGAGTGACTACAGACACTAGAGAATATGGATGAAAATCTTCTTAATGACACAAAACATGGAAGTGTGGTCATAATCACTGTAGGTGATACAATACTAAGCAAACCTCATGATAAATAGGATGATGCTGACAAGCTGAAATATACTAACAATGCAAAAGTCATGAACTCTTTATTCTATGCATTGGATAAAACTGAATTTAATAGAATTTATAATTGTGAAACTGCTTATGATATCTGGCATCTACTTTAACTTAATCACAAAGGTACGTCGCAGGTGAAGGAATTGAAGTTGCTCTGACTTGAATCTGAATACAAACAATTTTGGATGGAGATTGACGAAGAGGTGGATAGCATGTATGCTCTCTTCACCAAGATTTTCAATGCCTCTATATCTCTATGGAAGAGATACTCAAATGGAGACCAGGTGAGGAAGATCATGCAATCATTGCCTCCATGATTCAACCCGAAGGTGATGATAATTGCTCAATCACGCGATATCAGCACCCTGGAGATAGAGAGCCTTATTGGAAACCTGAAGACCCATGAGCTCGAACTAAAGATACAAGCTGAGGAATATCCATGGGAGATGAAAAATAAGGGGCTGGCACTGAAGTTGTAAAGGAGAGGAAGGCTGCTGAAGGGCCTGAGGACGAAGATGAAGAAAGCCTATATGTTCGAGAATTCAGATGGTTCTTGAAGAATCCCAAGAGGCAAGGAAAATTTAAGAAGTTTCTGAAGAGAGGTGCTGAAGAAACAAATAGGTGGAACAAATAATCAAATAAGATGGTGAGTGATGAAAAGAAGTCTCTACCAGAGTACTACCACTGCCACAAGCCTGAGCACATCAAGAGGGAGTGTCCAAGGCTCTAAACGGAGGAAAATGAGAAACTGAGTCGGTACAAGGGAAAGAAGAAAGTGTTGAACGTGTAACATGGGGAGAAGATGGATCTGATGAGTCAAGAACTTCCGACTAAAGTAGTGAAGATGAGGCAAATCACTGCCACATGTCTGAGCACATCAAGAGGTAGTGTCCATGGCTATAGTCGGAGGAAAAGGAGAAACTGAGTCGGTACAAGGGAAAGAAGAAAGTTTTGAATGTGTAACATGTGACGAAGATGGATCTGATGAGTCAAGCACTTCCGACTTAAGTAGTGACAATGAGGCAAATTTGTGCCTCATGAGTCAGACAATGAGTCCAGTGTCTAGAGTGACACTAAGGTAACCCAAGCGAGATGGTAGAGGGGTCGGACGAATTACGAGTATTTTGCTAAGTAATGAATTAATTCAATGCGAGATGGTCGAGGGGCTGGATGAATTAGAGGCGTCGTGCCAAGGAAATTGCTATTCACACACCTATTATTTAGGAAACCCCAGAATTTCATTGGATTTTTCTATAAATAGGCCCTTACCTACCACATTTACTCTCATTTTTCATTTCAAGTCATCAACCTAGTTCTCCCGCACTTGCTATTCAAGATCCTCTCGCCTGCGCTAACCCCAATTCACTCCTACACACTCGCAATATGTCTGGATATGCGGATGGTCATACCCGGTGTGCGCAAGTGTTCATTAAACACGACTTCCCCACATGCAAACTAACCAAATCCAAGTACCTTTCCACCGTGGCCAACTAAATCCCACTGGGGTTCGTCGTGGGCCATCTTGGGAGGTCAGAAAAGATCAAATTCCTATCGGAAGTGGGTCTCGCCATCCCCCTCGAACACTTTGAGGTGGAACTACATCTTCCCCTCTAGACTGAAGTGCGGCAGACCCTCCGGTACTTCGGAGTGGTCCAGGCCCAACTCAATCCCAACTCGTTCGCTATACTGGTAGCATTCTCCTGCTACCTACACGATGAGAGGATTGAGTTTAGCCTCATGGTGTTTCGGAAGTTGTTCAACTTCTGTGCCAAGAGTGGGATCATTTTTATTTTCTGGCAAGACCATCAAAACATGGGGTCACTCCAAAAGAACCACTTCTGGTCGCAAAAGTTTATTTTTGTCTCGGAGGGTTTCGACAACATCCCCCTCTCTCCCCAACAGTTCGACGAGGAAACCTCGTAATTTCCTTGGCACGACACCTCGTAATTCATCCAGCCCCTTTACTCAATTAGTAAAAAGGGACTTGGAAAATATAAAGAATGAATTAATTAAATGTAGCATAGAGAAGATTGAGTATCAAGAGTGCCCTTACTCAGTGGCAATGATTATAGAGCTAAAAGTAAGTCTCTCCAAGGCATCTTCAAAAATGAGCAATCTAATTAATGAAAAGAATGTCTTGGAGAAAAGGCTTCAAATATCTCTTGCTAAAAAAGAAGAAGGTAAAAAAACAATTCGCAAATCAGTGTGTAATGCTAGTCACGAAAAACACCGCCATAAAGGTAAGGATCCATGATCTTCAATGTGTTATACAGAAATCCATGATCTTAACTGTGTTGTCTAGAAATTTGGAATAGTGCAAAAATCTCTGAATATGTTGCTGGGCGCACAGTGTCACGGATCTGGAAAGTTTGGAATAGGGTACGTAAGTCCAACGCTACCACCGAGCGCCAACCTATTTTCTGCTAAGTCCAAAACTTTATATAAAAAAAAAATCAATAATTCTGAAATGCTATCCTCATCCTCCAGCATGAGCTCTAGGAATACGAAAAAGGCAGCATCCACTGCTATACCTTATGTGGAAACTGTCAAAAATTTTGTCACACATCTGGCTCGTGTCTGAGGAAAGGTCCCAAGAAAACTATGCAAGCATGGCTACCAAATTCCTCTACCTATTGTATGGGTGGGACAACTTGGGTAACCAGATCTTTACCCACATCTTCCTTTTAGGTATGTTGGCAGGCAAAGGACAAGGAGAACATGTGGTACTTGTACTTTGGGTGTTCCAAGCACATGACAAGAGTTAAAGACAAGTTCCTTAGCATAGAGAAGAAGAAGGGGGCATGGTGACATTCAGGGACAACAACAAAAGATGCATTCTTGGAATCAACACTATAAGTAATAAAGCACTTTTAATCTCAAATTTATCGTTTGGAGATGGACTTAAGCATAACTTAATTTCAATTAGTCAACTCTAGGATAAAGGCTTGAACGTACTATTTGAATCATCTACAAACACCTGCAACATTATAGTGGCTAAAATGAATAATGTTTTTCTTACTGCTTATAGGACTCATAATATTTACACTATTATTTTTGAAGATATATCTACTTCTGATTTGAAATGCTTAGTTACCAAGAATGAGGAATTAGATCTTTGGTATATGAGACTAGGACCTTCAGGAAGTAAACTAATTGTCAAACTATCAAAACATAAACTTGTTCGTGGACTTCCAAAATTAAGCGGTAGTTTGAACTCTTTATGCGCTCCATGTCAAAAAGGAAAATTTGTCAAAACCTCATTCAAAAGCAAAAATGACATTTCCACATCCAAACCATTTGAACTCAAACACATGGACCTATTTGGTCCTTTTAGTACATGCAGTCTAGGTAGAAAATGAAACATGTTCGTTATTATAGATGACTACTCTCGTTTCTACTGGACAATCTTTCTTACAAATAAATCTAACACATTCATTGAATTCACAAATCTATACACTATACTTCAAAATGAGAAGGAACTAAAAGTAAAATGCATGAGGTCAGATCATGGGGGAGAGTTTGATAATGAAAACTTCACAAACTTCTGTAATAATCTAGGAATTCAGCATGAATTTTCTGCCTCGCACACTCCACAACAGAACGAGGTAGTAAAGATAAAGAACTGTACACTTCAAGAACTAGCATTAAAAATGGTCGCTAAGTTCGGCTTGCCTCGGCATTTTTGTCCTAAAACGGTTAACATAACAAGCTAAGTGATGGATCGGATCATGCTTCACCCTATTCTTAAGGGAAATCTGTATGAGCTATACTTCGATAAGAAGACCTCTGTATCATATTTTATAGTCTTTGGTTGCCCGTGCTTCATTCTAAACAGTAAGGATCACTTAGGAAAATTTGACGAAAAATCAGACCATGTCATCCTCTTAGGGTACTCTAGTACGAGTCATTCCTATAGGGTCTATAATAAAAGAACCTTTGTTGTTGAAGAATCGACTCACGTACACTTTAACGAAAACACACCTATGGAAGAATCTAGGCTGAATTAAGAGGAATTTGATGACGATGTGGAATTATGATATAAGGGTGAGGAGAGAGAAGTGTTGGTTGATGTCCCAACTCACATGGAATGATATAGGCCTCCAAGCACTTTATACTTTTCAAAACAACATTCACGATAACTAGTGAGAACAGAGCGCTCACATGAAGTTAGAACTCGGTCAGCCATGCATGAATCCTTCTCAAACCTTTGTTTTATATCTGAATTAAACCCAAGAATATGATATCATCAATGTAAATTTGTAATAGAATTAGATCGAGATTCTCGTGCTTCATAAATAGTGTAGTGTCCACACTACCCATCCTAAAACCATGCTCTAGGAGAAAAGTCGCGATCTTATCCTACTAAGCACGAGGTGCTTGTTTTAGTTCGTACAAAGTTTTCACTAATTTGTATACATGATTTGGGTTTCCAGCATTCTTGAAGTCGGGTAGTTGCTCGACATACACCTCTTCCTTGATATATCCATTTAAGAATGCACTCTTAACATCTATTTGGTATAACTTAATTTGTTTATAACTCGCAAATGCCAAAAACATATGAGTAGATTCAAGACGTGCAACTGGTGCAAATGATTCTGTTGGAACACCCTATTACTAATTTGGGTCAGGATCACTATGTATCTAGGAAACCAATGTTTGACCTCCTGTATAGCTCAAAAGGTCAATTAGAATTGAGTCTAAGGGTTAGAAGTCTAAGTTTGGAAGCTGCCTTCAAGACCAAGGCTTTTTTAGTTTGAGACTAAGTCATATCGTCGAGCTCAGCACGACGATTCATCGAACTCCGATCGACGATCGTCTAGCTCAACTTCGACAGATCGTCGAAACTCCATTCGACGATCGCTGAGCTCAACTTCCACATATCGTCGAACTCCATTCGACGATCGGTGAGCTCAGTTCGACGATCTTTGACTCAGTATTGGATCTCTATCTCTGAGCTCAGTTCGACGATCTTTGAGCTCAGATCGACGATATTTTGTTGCAGTATAAGTCCATATCGCTGAGCTCAGTTCGACGTTAGTAGAGCTCAGTTCGACGTTTTCTGATGACTTCAAGGATTTATCAAGATTCAAATTCAGATCAATTAAGAAGTTATTATGCAATTAATTCAGAAGATTTTCTAGCCGTTTTCATTTACTTCTGGACCAAGTTTCAAGGGATTTTCAAGGTATATTTCTATGGACTTTCCTCCAGAAGACATTTTGCAATTAAGGATGCAATTAATGCAGGCCAACGGCTATTCTTGACAGAGGATGTTTTTCTATTCAGTACCAGAGAATAAAAGACAAGAATTTTTGAATCTCTCACACAGACAGACAGAAAGACAGACATCAGTAATCTTCAGAACAAGAAGAAAATATTCTCTGTCTCAAAGAATTCTCAAGAACACACATCCAAGGAGATCAAATTTTCTGAAATCCTCAGATCTCTCTTGTCTCAAGTGTTCAAGGCCAATATCTTTCAAGACTCCAGACATCCAACATTTCAGTTGTTGCTGAAATCATCTATTGCTGGAGATCAACTTTTGAAGGCCTATCACCCTACAGCAAAGCTTCTTTTCCTGAAGATCTCAAGGACTCAGGGGGAGCTTTGACACCATCAAATCCGCATAGTCTTCTCAGCTGATCTGAGAAAGAGAAGACTTCCATCACTCTCTCACCCCCATCTCTGTAAAGGGTTTCTCAAACTCTCTTCAAAAGTTTGAACTTGGTTTTTGAGCACCTTGTTAAAAGCTCATTGGTGGCAAGACACCTGATCAAAAAATCTGATTTGGTTTTTGAGCACCTTATCAAAAGCTCATTGGTGCCCAGGACACCTGATCAACTGATCCTGCAGTGGATTCCTACCTAGGGTGGTAGAAGAGTGGATGTACCCAAGTTTAGGGGAACCACTATATTTCCCTGTGTCTTCTGTGTTGCTTGTCTTTATTTTTGTTTCTGGCTGTGATTGTTCTGTGATTAGCTTATGATTAGTTTAGTTCTGTGATTAGATTTATTAATTGCTTTCCTGCTCACTCACATTACAACAATTGTTGTAAAAAGTTTTCAAGCACCATATACTTTATTCACCCCCCTTCTAGAGTATATCAGATCTAGCTGCACTTTCGATTGGTATCAGAGGGAGGTTGGTTAGTCATACCACACCTTGGTGGTTGCACAAGCTAACACCTGAACCCAAAGATCCCAAGTTAGATCTGTTTTCTTTTGAATTTTGTATTAGATTTTATTTTCACAAATCATGGCCCAAAACAAAGATTATGCTAGCACCAGACCTCCAGTGTGCAATCTATCTAAGTTTGCACTTTGGAAACCAAGGATCAGATTATACATGAATTCTATTGACGAGGATATTTTTAACTCTGTTTTGACAGTGTGTCCAAGACCTCCAGAGAACTCAAGTACAAATGATGTTCCACCTCAATCAGGAACAGATGCTGACATTAAGAAATGGAAGGTAGTTGATGCCAAGGCTATGAACATCTTAGCCCAGACAATGTCTGATGACATCTTTCAAAATGTGGCTGAATGCAATTCAGCAAAGGAAATTTGGGACAAACTCTCTGAAATAGTCTCAGGCTCAGCTGATGAGAGAAAGGATAGAAGATCCCACCTCATATCTCAATATGAGAATTTCAAGAAGGGAGAAACTGAGTCAGTGGGAGATATGTACAACAGGCTCAGTCTAATAGTCAGTGAACTCAGGACATTGGATAAAGAGATCTCACTAACTGAACTCAATGACAAAATTCTAATGTGCTTCCCTAGCACTTGGGATTCAAGAATCTGGTCAATCAAGGATGCCAGAATTTTGAATGAGATCACCACAGAAGCTCTATTGGGTAAGCTCAAATCTTATGAGCTACTCATCAAGAATAGAGAAGAAGAACAGAAGGCTGCCTCACCAGCCACAAGAAAAGAGAAAACAATAGCCTTTAAGGCAACTGAAGATCAGCCTGAAGACAAAGTCACAGGCAATGATGAACTACTCAGTCTGTTGGCCAAAAGATTTTACAAGATGGCCAGAAAGGACTTCAGAAAGAGATCATACAAGGAGCATGATAAGCCAAGGTATGACAAGTCAATTAATAATAAAGAAATTGTTTGCTATGGTTGTAGGAAACCAGGGCACATAGCTCCTGACTGTCCAGAAAACAAAAACAAGGACAGAAGGGACAAGAAAGAAAGAAGAAAGGAGAAAGACTCCAAAAGGAGTGGCAATAGCAAACCCTCATCAAGCAAAAACAAACACACAAGAAAGGGGTTTGTTGCTGAATCCTGGAGTGAGACTGAAGAGGAGTCAGAAGCCTCATCCAGCTCCAGTGATGATGAAGATGATGCAGAAGAGAAAGAGTTTTGCATGATGGCAATCAATGCCTCACAACATAATTCAAATGAAGAGGAGTCAGAGTCAGACTCAGAGACTCAACCTGAAGAAGATCAGGTAATTAGTTCATTTGATTTTAATTCAGAGGACTTTAAATCTGAATTTAAAGCTTTATGTTTAGACCTGCTAAAATCTGAGAAAGAAATTATCTCTCTCAGAAATCATTTATCTGAACATAATGCCTTAAAGTCAGAAAACCTCAAACTCTCTCAGGAGTTGGAGTCTTGTAGGGAGGAGATAGCTTCACTGAAAAATGAGCTATCTGAGGCCAAGAACCTTGAGGAATCCCTTAATGGGAGAAGCATTAAGCTGATGGACATTACAAGCACAGTGAACTCCAGATTTAATAGTAAACTGGGCTTGGGTGCTTCATCCAACAAACCCATAGTTCTAACAACTCCAATCAAATTCATTTCTGATAAAGGAAAGGGCGTTGTATAAGTAGCTAGGAAAAATTCTGATCTGCCCCAGAAAACTAAGTCCCAGCAGAAATCGTCGAACGGAGATCGACGATCGTCGAATGCAGATCGACGGCCGCCGAACGCAGATCGATGATCTCAGGCAAAATCGTCGAACTCAGGTCGACGATCTCAAGTTCCTGAACTCTGCTATAGTCGACCGTCGAATGGAGCTCGACGATCTGACCCAAGATCGTCGAACGCAGCTCCAAGATCGTCGAACAAAGGTCAGAGCTCTGGAAATTTTTTCAAGGGCAAATCAAAATCCAATCCTAGGGGTCCTTCATCCCAAATCTTTAACCCTTATACTGAATGGATTATACCTCCAAGGAGATATCATCCTGAAGGATATAAGAGTCAACCTGGGATGTCTTTTATTTCAGAATTTAAAGGTTATCAACCTAGGCCCAAGGTAAACTGGGTCAAAAACAAATGAATTATCTTATGTGCAGGTGAAGACCTATCCAACATCTAACCAGTAATGTTACTTGGATAGTGGGTGCTCTAAGCACATGACAGGGAACAAGGACAACCTCACATCCTTTAGAGCCAAGCTTGGACCCAAAGTTATCTTTGGTGATTCAAACTTTGGACAGACTAAAGGCTATGGTGCAGTCCAGATTGGATCAGTAACATTCAAGAAGGTAGCTTATGTGGAAGGACTGAAGCACAACTTAATAGGCATCAGTCAGCTGTGTGATGAAGGCTACCGGGTGACCTTCAGCAAAGCATTATGCAAAATCAAGTCCGAGGACAACACAACTGTGTTGACAGGTAAAAGGAAAGGTAACATCTATCTAGTAGATTTTCTTTCCACAGATGTAGATATTTGCCTGTTCAATTCTGTTTGTAGACCAAATATTTTATGGCATAAGAGACTATGACACCTAAACCTTAGAATTATTGCTAGGCTATCCAATTACAACCTTGTTAGAGGACTACCTTCTGGCCCCTACAAGAAGGAAGGACTCTACAGGGCCTGTCAATTAGGCAAGCAAACTAAAAACAGATTTAAGTCACTTAATAAGAGTGATTCACCTAGGATATTGTATATGTTACACATGTATCTTTTTGGACCTATCACAGTACAAAGCCTAGGAGGGAAATCCTACACTTTAGTAGTTGTAGATGACTTCTCTAGATTCACTTGGGTGTTCTTTCTAAGGAAGAAGTCTGATAACTTTAAGTGTCTGACAGAGTTTCTCAAATGTATATAGATTGAGTTCAATACTCACATTGCCCTGATCAGAAGTGATCATGGGACAGAGTTTGATTCTCTTCTTATGCAAGAGTTCTGTCAGAGTGAAGGGATCAGGCATACTTTCTCAGCTCCTAGAACTCCTCAACAAAATGGGGTAGCTGAAAGGAAAAAATAGAACCCTTATTGAATCTGCCACTACATTATTGTCAGATGCTCACCTTCCTCTATCCTTTTGGGCAGAGGCAGTGAACACCTCCAACTATGTGCTGAATAGAAGTTTGATACCTAAACTAAAGGGAAAGACTCCCTATGAATTACTCAAAGGGAAGAAACCTAAAGTTGATTATTTTAGAGTTTTTGGTTGTATTTGCTACATACACAATAATGACAAGAAATATTTAGCAAAATTTCAAGGTAAAGCTGATGAAGGAGTGTTTCTGGGATACTCCATGATTAGCAAGGCTTATAGGGTCTATAATAAATCATCTCTAAAAATTGAGGAATCTGTTCATATATCATTTGATGAATCTAACATGTCTTTCAAGGAGAAGATCCCTTCTACCATAGCACCTTTGCAGGAACATTCTCTTGTTGAAGACTTGAACAAGTTACAGGTTACTCAAAAGGATGAAAGCAGTGAAGATGAAGAAAGTGTTCAACATATTGAAGAACAACTTGAAGAGCCAGTTGTTGTACCACAAGAGGAAACAACAACACAGGTTGGTGAACAATCAACACCCCATGTTGATTTAGTAACATCAAGAGACCATCCAATTTCCCAAATAATTGGAGACATCTCAGCTGGTGTGCAAACCAGAAATCAGGTCAACCAAAACCTGTTGCACACCTGCTTCCTATCTCAAATTGAACCTCAGTCCATTCAAGATGCAGAGCAAGATCCACACTGGATCATTGCAATGCAAGAAGAGTTGCATCAATTTGAAAGGAACAAAGTATGGGAACTAGTGCCAAAGCCTAAGAATCACTCCATTGTTGGAACAAAGTGGGTATTCAGAAACAAACTGGATGATCAAGGAGTAATTGTACGGAACAAGGCAAGGCTAGTTGCTCAGGGATATTCTCAAGAAGAAGGAATAGACTACGACCAGACTTTTGCACCAGTTGCAAGATTGGAAGCCATCAGAATATTTTTAGCTTATGCAGCACATAAAGGCTTCAAGGTATATCAGATGGATGTCAAAAGTGCATTCCTAAATGGAGACATCAAAGAAGAAGTATATGTCAGACAACCTCCAGGTTTTATCTCTCCAACTTATCCTGATTATGTTTTTAGATTGAACAAAGCATTATATGGTCTCAAGCAAGCTCCTAGAGCATGGTATGAGACCCTAGCATGCTTTCTTTTGGAAAATGGATTTTTGAGGGGTAGAGTAGACCAAACTCTTTTCATTAGAACACATAAGTCACATACCCTACTAGTACAAATCTATGTAGATGATATTATTTTTGGTTCTACTGACTCAAAATTGTGCAGAAGGTTTTCCAACCTAATGCATTCTAAATTTGAAATGAGTAGCATGGGTGAGCTATCCTTCTTCCTAGGATTGCAAGTCAAACAGCATGCTGAAGGCATCTTTATTTCTCAAACCAAGTATGCAAATGAATTGGTTAAGAAATTTGGCATGTCTGAAGCATCTTGTATGAAAACACCTATTTCTACTAATGTTGTATTGGATGCTGATGAACATGGGAAACCTGTTGATCAGACAACATATAGAGCAATGATTGGCTCTTTACTGTACCTTACAGCTAGTAGACCAGATATAATGTTTGCTACATGTATATGTGCTAGGTTCCAAGTAAGCCCTAGAGAGTCACACCTAACACTAGTTAAGAGGATTCTCATGTATGTTAAAAGTTGTCCAAATCTAGGTCTCTGGTATCCAAAAGATTCAGCATTTGATTTAACTGGATTTTCTGATGCTGATTATGCTGGATGCAAAATTGACAGGAAAAGCACCAGTGGAACTTGTCAGTTCCTTGGTGACAGACTTGTCTCTTGGTTTTGTAAGAAACAGACTTCTGTGTCAACTTCAACTGCTGAAGCTGAATATATGGCTGCAGGCAGTTGTTGTTCACAAATCTTGTGGATTCAAAACCAACTCCTAGACTATGGCTACAAATTAGAGAAGTCTAAAATCTTTTGTGATAACACAGTGCTATTTTTATAGCTCAAAATCCAGTCCTCCATAGTAGGACAAAACACATAGAGATTAGGCATCATTTCTTAAGGGATAATATTGAAAAGAATAAAATTGAACTACAATATATCCCAACTGATTTACAAAGGGGAGATATTTTCACCAAGCCTTTGGATGAAAAGAAACACACCTTCTTCCTAAATCAGTTAGGAATGTTAGATAGAGGAAGTCTTAAATAATATCCAAGATTTTATAAGTTTAAAAATTGACCAAGACTAGGCAAACATCTTGATTTTTCTTAGTGTCTAGAGTTTTTCTGGTCTCTGAACTGCGCTCGACGATTTTCCCCCAGATCGTCGAACGGAGATCGACGATTTCTGAAATCGTCGATCTGGGTTCAGCGTTTCTCAGATAGTATGAACTATCTCTTCCGGTCAGCGATCGTCGAATGGCGCTCGACGATTTTGTTCTCTGAACGATCGTCGAACAGAGCTCGACGCACTCCAATATCGTCGAACGGAGATCGACGATGTTGAAGACTCTTCAGATTCCTTTAGAAGCCCCGATCGTCGAACTGAGTTCAACGATCTTTCCATTCCTGCGTCGAACCTTAATATAAAATTCATTTTTCGCCGTCGTTCTCCTTTGCGCTTTCGATTTCTCTGCAAGAACTTTCTTTCCCTCCAAACATTTCTGCACTTGGTCGTTTTTTTTTTATTGAATCTTTGCAGGTAACTATGGCTGTTTCTGTTGCTGTTCTCGCCGCCATGAAATTTGATGCTGGCTTCGACATAGACATGGAATCTTTCAGCACAATAGACCAGGTTTTTCAGGATATCTTAGAGTTATTCAAAGTGCAGAAACTGGATGCAATCATGACTACAAGGATTAAGCTTGCTTTTGATGAAATCAAAGAGTGGGTCTACACTGCCGACAATCAGGACCACAACACCATTGTTGGATCAATCTCTGTCACTCAGGTACCTTTGACCCCAGCAATTCTAACAGAGGTTTTTGAGTTAAGAACTGGTGGAGATTCTACTAATTTGTCTGGAGAAGAATATGCTGACTTGCTTGCCAGAATGGGTCACTCTGAGGCTAACCCTAGCAAGCTGTTGAAAAAGAATCTTTCTGTAGAATACAGATTCCTGGCTGATGTAGTTGGGAAAGTACTATTGGCAAAGCACTCTGCCCATGATATAATTTCCAGGTATCAGCTCTGCCTAATGGGAGCCATAGTAGACAGGAAGAACCTGAATTGGTGAGAGGTCTTCTTTGACCTCATTAAGAAGAAAATTAATAAGAGTTTTGTAAACTTTGGAAGGATTTTAGGAATTTTTCTGCAGAATAGGTGCCCTGCTTTGCTGGTATCCTCTGGGATACACATAAATGCATCCAAGAGACTGTCTTGTGCCCTTTTTGGTAAATGGGACAGGCAGATCATCAAGCCTAGCAGGCCCTCTTCCAGCACTCCTTCAGGCACCAGGACTGTCAGAGTCACTTCCCCATAGGTCTCTGCCCCTACAACTGACCTGCCTGCTGATGCCTCTCCTCCTCCTCCTCCAATTCCATCTCTTCCCATTCCATATACCATTCAAACTCCATCCACTATCATCATTTCCAGCCCCTCTCCAACATCCACACCATCTCTAATCCCTACTCTACCAACCACAGAAGAACAATTCCATCCATTATACTCATACCCTCTACCAGATACTATCACTTCATCACCCTCCATTCCATCCTTCAACCTCATTGATGATTCCTTCATGGATGATTCACCATCCTCTCCTCCTGAGCTGCCCTCATCCTCAACATCTTATCAAGCTCTTCTGTAAGAAATCATTTACCAACCCACCTTCACACCCTCCATCTCCATCCCACTGTCCTCCATATCCACCTTACCCACACCTCCACCATCCCTTCCCCACTACACTAGCTCTCCACTACCATCCTCAACAGCTACACCTCCATCCTCTACCTCTGCTCCAGTCACTACTGAGCAAGTAGATATTACAGCCCTTCCTGACAGGCTTTATGAATTGCTAGCCCCCAGGCTATCTCTTCTTTTGGAGACCTCCTTGGCTCCATTACTCCTGTCAGTGGCAGCCCTTTCTGCCAGGCTCTCCTCTCTATTCCCTCGGGCAGCCCCTTCAGCAGTGTGCCTTGATCCAGCCATGTCTGAATCTAGGTAGGGGGAGATGCCCTATGAAGTGAGCCTGCCCGCTGCTGCTCTTGCTGTTTCAGTGAGCCTGCCTGCTGCTGCTGCTATTGCTGTTTCTTCAGCTCCTGTTACTGCTGCTCCTGCTGCTGTGTCTCAAGATCCAGTTCCTCCTGCTGCATTATTTGCAATAGACCTTAGGTCTTTGCTCTCAGCATTTGATTCTATATATTTTAGATGTCTGCTAGAGGAAGCTTGTCTTCCAGAGACAGTTGTTATCCAGCCCCCAGAGGATTTGTCCAAGGCCCTTGTGCCCCTCTCTTGCTGTGACCCCAGCATCATCACTGCATTTGTTAACTCAGTTTATGCTGCTGATGACATTGATGTTGTTTCTAATGTTGCTACCCCTCCTGCTGCTGAAAGTTTTGATGATACTTCTGTTACTGCTGATGAGCCAATTTCTAAGGAGATCCTTATGACAGAGGCACATGAGTTTGAGTCTTCTGTATTTTCTGATGATATTTCTGCTGCTGATAATGCTGTTTCTGTCAGTGAAATTGCTGCTGTCCCTACTGCTGTCATTACTGCTCCAGAACCTCTAGTATCTGCTGTTGCTGTTACTTCTTCAACCTCTGCTTCTGCCTCAACTTCAACTGCCACACCTTCAGTATCTGCTGCTGCTACTGCTGCAACAACTTCTGTATCTGATATTGTCACTACTGCTACTGCTTCAACATCTGCTACTAAAACCTCTGTTGCCTCATCTGCTTCAATCCAGCTCAAGAAAGACTTGATGAAGAAGATTGATGCCCATTATGATGATCAAAGTTCTGAAAGTGATGAGTTCAGAACAGATTCTGATGATTCTTCTACTACCATTGCCAGGAAGAGAAAGGCAAGGAGCAAAGCCATGAAGAGAGTACCTCCTGCCAAGGTCAAGGACAACAATGATATACCATACTATATTCTTCATGATTGCCCCATAACTGAGCACTGGATGCAGTACTCAAAGAATCAACTCAAAGCAATGAAGAAGAAAAGGAAATATGAAAAGGGCTCTTCTCAATTCCAACATTCTCATCCTCCTCCTCCACCTCCTCCTGATGCAGGTGCAGGTGGAAGTTCAGCTGCTCAACCCCCTGCTAGAAGTCAAACCCCCTATCAGCCACATGCTAGATCCTATCATAGGGGAAGCCAGTCCAGGGGCTCTCAATCCAGAAGAGGAGGCTATAGAGGCAATCAAAGAGAACTCCAAGTTTATTCTAAAGGATACTCAAGGCAACATCCCTACTCCAGGAAAGGACAAATTTCATCTGACACCACCTCTGGTCCTTTTCCCTATAAATTGAAGGAAACAATTTCATCCAGGCCGCCTCAGGACAATCCTTCTAATAGATATGAGCCACCAGTGCCATTTGAAGACCCTGAAAACAATACAGCTGCTTGGACTGCAAGGATGAAAGAACTTGCTGCACTAGATCAGATCAAGAAAGCTAGAGAGCAAGGCAAAGACTCTTCCAACATCACTACAATGTCTGAACAGAGAAAGAAAGAGTTGGAAAGATATGGGTCAAGCAAATTTTTTGATTCTGACAGATACATGGAACTGCATCCTGAAGCTGTAGTTCCCAGGCCCAAACAACAAACCACTTTAGGTGCAGCAGATGATACAAGATCAAAGAAAGAAGCCCTCAACCCCAACAGAGAAATCAAACTCATTAAGGGCAAGGAAAATAAATGATTATGTAAGGTGACAATCATCTTAATTTATGATTATTATCTGGGATGATATATATATTTGTGGTTCTGCAATGTCCAGCTTGTTGTTTTTCTGTATTGCTGCTTGTATGTTGTTATTTAAATTTTTCCAAACTCTATAAATAGTAATCCTGACCCAAATAGGGGGAGATTGTTGGAACACCCTATTACTAATTTGGGTCAGGATCACTATGTCTCTAGGAAACCAATGTTTGACCTCCTGTATAGCTCAAAAGGTCAATTAGAATTGAGTCTAAGGGTTAGAAGTCTAAGTTTGGAAGCTGCCCTCAAGACCAAGGCTTTTTCAGTTTGAGACTAAGTCATATCGTCGAGCTCAGCATGACGATTCGTCGAACTCCGATCGACGATCGTCTAGCTCAACTTCGACAGATCGTCGAAACTCCATTCGACGATCGCTGAGCTCAACTTCCACATATCGTCGAACTCCATTTGACGATCGGTGAGCTCAGTTCGACGATCTTTGACTCAGTATTGGATCTTTATCTCTGAGCTCAGTTCGACGATCTTTGAGCTCAGATCGATGATATTCTGTTGCAGTATAAGTCCATATCGCTGAGCTCAGTTCGACGTTAGTAGAGATCAGTTCGACGTTTTCTGATGACTTCAAGGATTTATCAAGATTCAAATTCAGATCAGTTAAGGAGTTATTATGCAATTAATTCAGAAGATTTTCTAGCCGTTTTCATTTATTTTTGGACCAAGTTTCAAGGGATTTTCAAGGAATATTTCTATGGACTTTCCTCCAGAAGACATTTTGCAATTAAGGATGCAATTAATGCAGGCCAAAGGCTATTCTTGACAGAGGATGTTTTTTTATTCAGTACCAGAGAATAAAAGACAAGAATTTTTGAATCTCTCACGCAGACAGACAGAAAGACAGACATCAGTAATCTTCAGAACAAGAACAAAATATTCTCTGTCTCAAAGAATTCTCAAGAACACACATCCAAGGAGATCAAATTTTCTGAAATCCTCAGATCTCTCTTGTCTCAAGTGTTCAAGGCCAACATCTTTCAAGACTCCAGACATCCAACATTTCAGTTGTTGCTGAAATCATCTATTGCTGGAGATCAACTTTTGAAGGCCTATCACCCTACAGCAAAGCTTCTTTTCCTGAAGATCTCAAGGACTCAGGGGGAGCTTTGACACCATCAAATGCACATAGTCTTCTCAGCTGATCTGAGAAAGAGAAGACTTCCATCACTCTCTCACACCCATCTCTGTAAAGGGTTTCTCAAACTCCCTTCAAAAGTTTGAACTTAGTTTTTGAGCACCTTGTCAAAAGCTCATTGGTGGCAAGACACCTGATCAAAAAATCTGATTTGGTTTTTGAGCACCTTATCAAAAGCTCAATGGTGCCCAGGACACCTGATCAACTCATCCTGCAGTGGATTCCTACCTAGGGTGGTAGAAGAGTGGATGTACCCAAGTTTAGGGGAACCACTATATTTCCTTGTATCTTCTGGGTTGCTTGTCTTTATTTTTATTTTTGGCTGTGATTGTTCTGTGATTAGCATATGATTAGTTTAGTTCTGTGATTAGATTTATTAACTGCTTTCCTGCTCACTCACATTACAACAATTATTGTAAAAAGTTTTCAAGCACCATATAATCTATTCACCCTGAAAGATATGGTACCTAAACACCTAGAGGGGGGGGGGTGAATAGGTGACATAATCCTTTTCTAATTTTGTTCGCAGCCAAACAGTTATATCACAGATTTCTAACTAGTTTATCTCAGCAATCAGCAATAATCAAACATACACAGCACATTCACAGCACAGCACACAGTGATTTATAGTGGTTCCCCAGGATATGGGTACATCCACTTTCCCCCTTCGCCTATCTAGCAGTGTACTAGATTCGGCCAAACTCCTGCACTGTCTCAGAACCCAAATTGGTTCCTACCTCAGGCCCAAAGCCTTACAACTCAGCTTTATCCCAAAGCCTACACTCAGCCAATCAAGGCCTACACTCAGAGATTACAATCTCCTACACTCAGGCTAACAAGCCCTACCCTCAGCCTTTATAGATATAGGCTTACAATCACTCAGATCCAATGGATCCTACAAGTTTCAAATGTAATACAAATTATAACTCTACAACTCAGAATTAAAGGAGGGGAGTTGAGAGATTCTTGATGAGTTCTTGGAAGAACTCAGCTGGATTCACCCTGACTTAGCTTTCTTCAAAGCTTCTTGAGTAGAACTGAATAAGGCTGAATCCTCTGCAGTTGTTCATTGACCTCTGCTACTTAAGATCCAGACTGAATCTGAATCCTTCTTCTCAGCCTAGTTCCAAAGGCTGATTTCTTGGAAGGAGCCCTCTCTCTCCAACTTCTTAGATCTGTAGTTGGACTGCCAGATCTTCTTGTGTTGATACTCAGTATACCACTTTTATGATTACTTCAACAATAATCTGAACTCTGTTATCAATTTGATCAACAACCTCAACAACAGTTTCTGTAAACTGTAGGTGCCTATTTATAGGCCTTCTTCATGGTAACCGGCTGATCCGGTTCATAACTGACTTCTGACATCTCTGACAGTTGCTGTAGACCGGCTGGATCGGCAGCTGTCATGTCAACCAGTCACTTCTTGAAAATCTCTAACAGTCAGTAAGTGTCGAGACTTTCTGTATTTAAGTGTCGACACTTATAGACCAAGTGTCGACACATACTTTGTAAGTGTCGACACAAGTCTACAAGGTGTCGACACATATCCTTATATGTCTCGACACAGATTCTTCTTCATGTGTCGACACTGAAATTGAGTGTCGACACAAGTACTTGTTCTTCTAGCTTTTGCTGAATTCTTCTATGTGTCGACACATCTCCTTTGTGTCGACACAACTTCTTGTGTTGAATCTGTCTAGTGTCGACACTGCTTCTTGGTGTCGACACATAGTCTTCTATGTTGAAACTTGCTGAGTGTCGACACAGCTCCTTGTGTCGACACACCTTCTTGTTGTTGAGACTTCAGCTGAGTGTCGACACATTCCCATAGTGTCGACACTTGTACTTAGAATAATTTGTTGTTCTTTCTGTTCTTTGCTAAGTGTCGACACAGCTCCATGTGTCGACATTTTCTTCAAGTGTTGAGTCTTTAGCTGTGTGTCGACACATTGTTCTGGGTGTCGACACATACTTTAAATGTTGACTCTTCTGTTGAGTGTCGACACGTTGTGTTGAGTGTCGACACTTACTTCAAATGCTGACTCTTCTGCATAGTGTCGACACATTGTGTTGAGTGTCGACACTTGTACTTAGACTCTGCAGACTTTTGCTGAGTGTCGACACAGCTCCAAGTGTCGACACTTTCTGGTGTAGACACAGCTTCACTGGGTGTCGACACAGCTCCTTGTGTCGACACTTTCTGTCTGCACTTTTCTTCACTGAGTGTCGACACAGCTCCAAGTGTCGACACTTTCTGTCTGTTGTCGACTCTGCATCCCAGGTGTCGACACAATGACTCCAAGTGTCGACACTGCTTGTCTGGGTGTCGACACAAGCTTTCTTAAGTGTCGACACTTTTCCTCTGGGTGTCGACACATGGACTTAGAAACCTTTTGCTTTAGTCCAGTTCTTTCTTAACCTACACAAGTAACTCAAACATACATCAAATACATTATGATGTATATCATTGAGTTGGGTGAGACTTCTTCAAATCAGGTACATTTGACCAATGTACCCAACAATCTACCCCTATTTGGAGAAGTCATAACCCTTAGTCAATGATATACACCATCCACAATTAAAATAACAAAATGATGTACAGCAGATTATAAACAGCAGGGTAAACATAAACATGTAATAAATTCACACATGTATACACATTCAGCATTGCAGAACAAATAAGAAATAGACATATTTAAAGAACAATCATGAAATATATTTATCATATATTGTTCTAGCATTGTTCCTTATACATTTTCAATGGTGTACAAAAATGTTTTCCATTCAACAGATTACAACAAGCTTCAAGTTGAATTCCTAATCTATTTCTGATCAGGTTCTTTGATAACTATTCCCTTTCCAGCTTGAACTTGAGCTTTGACAGGGGCTTCAGCAGGTTCAGCAACAGCAGGCTTCTTTCCTTTTAAGTCCTTCTTTTTCAGCTCTTCTGCTTTTATTTTCTGCCTCTCAAAGTAGTGGTATGGCTTGGGGAAGTACTTGCTAGGCTCCACAGCAGTTGGAGGTAGCTTTCCCATCTTAGCCTTCCTTCTGAATTGTACTATAGCCTCCTGCCTAATCTCATGCTTTCTCCATTCTGCCTCTGAGAACCATTTAATCCTTTCATGAGCATTGTCCTTTGCAGCTTTCCAGGCAGTAAGAATTATATTTCTAGAGGTAGGGCTCCATTGTTCAAAATCTGGCTTTTGTTCAGCTTGTTCCATAAACCTCTTCTTTGACAACCTTGCCTCTTCTTCTTTGTGCATGGCCTCCTGCAGAGCTTCAGAAATAGGTTGAACAACCTTCTCAATATGAACTTTGGCCTTGCCCTCAGTTGGGCTATACATAGTGCTGACATCTGCTTGAACCATATCAAAATCTGGAGGTGGATATATCACTTGAGCTACTTCTTGTTGCTCACCTCCAAGATATGCTGTTTGTATTTCTGATTCAGCCACATTATCATCATCACAAAGTGGAGGATAGCCCAGTGTAGCTCTGATGGAGTTGGATATCCATTTGGCATGGTCAGAGCTAGCTTTGACTAATACCCTCTCCCCCTTTATGACTTCTCTGGCCATATGGTCTCTGACATCATCCTTTTGAAACCTTATCTGACTGTCCAAGTATCTGATGCCCTCTTTAAAGTAAGGTCTGAGCTTAGTAAGCTGTTCAGAGATGGCCTTCTGGGAATCTTGAATGGCAGTCTTGACAGCAAAAATCTCAGCTTGAAAGACCTTATCAAAGTCAGCCTTAGCAGCAGTAGATGTTGAAGGTTCAGCAGTCTTATTCTTCAACTCAGTGACTATAGCATTATGGGAGGCAGTCAAATTATCATTCATTCTTAACTGATTCTCCAGCACATATCCTTGCTTTACTGCTATATCATCTACCTGAGCCTTGATCTTCTCCTGGTGAGTTGCCAAATAGACCACTGCATTCCCACCCTTGTGGAAGCAGTCAGTCATTTCCTTCTTGTTCAGATTCATCTCAAACCTTATAGATTTGATATCTTGTGCAAGATCAAACTGTAGGGACTTGTGCCCTTCATCCACATAAGCCTCTATGGCCTTCCTTTGCTCATCCAACTTGATCTGCATGGCAATCATCAAAGCACTATAATCAACTGTTGGAGCTTGTTGAACTATAGGCTGTGGGGCAATGGATTGCAAGGCTTTCTTGTAACTCTGACTTCTTTTTTTAAAAACATAAAGTTTCTTCTTCTTGGCCCTAGCACTCTCCTCATCCTCAGAGGCAGAAGTGCTGGCAATATCAACCCTGTCCTTAGGGCTTTGAGGTTTGTCAGCTGGCACAGCAGTTGCTTTCTCAGTTTCCAGTCTAATAGGCTCTTCCAGAACTTCCATGTGCTCCCCCTCAGCAGCAGCACTCTTATCTTCAGCAGCAGCATCCTTGTCCATATAAAAATCCTCTTGATCTAGATTTAAGAATAAATCCTCCATTGTATATTCAGGTGGAGATGGAGCTGGAGACAGTCTTTGCTCTTCAACCACTAATTCAGGTACCACTTCTTGTTCAGCAGATTTGTCTTCTAAAACAACATCTGGTACTTGACTGTCTAGCTGAGTTTGCTGATGGACATCAGACAAATTAGCATCTTCTATAATATAGTCTAAAGTTTTTAAGTCAGTGAGTACCTCTTGGATAATAACTGTGGCTTGCTCACTGTCCAGAGTAGATGGTTCTTCTACTACTGGAAGCTCCCCCTGGCTGTGATCCCTATGGATGGGGCTAGCTTAAGACAGCTCCCCCTGGATCTCAGCTACATCTTGAGCAGCAGGGGTCTTTACTACTGTCTCCTCCTCTTGCTCATCAGGTGTGAACACCACCTGTTCTTCACTCTCAGAACTGCTTGAGGACTCTTGTGCCACAACAGCAGTTTTCCTTTTCTTCCTGGGAGGAGAATATTTCTTAGTAACTGGCTTCTCTGGAGTGGGCAGTTCCTTTGACAGCACCCTTTCCCACCTAGAAAATATCCTGGAATCCATCTTCCTCATGTGGTTAATCTTGCTTCCAGCAGCATTGCTCATTACCTCTGGTATTGTACCAGCGAGGTAGAGACTGAGTATTCTGCCCAGGTTGGGCTTCTTCAAGCTCTCCTTGATTTTCTCATAGATTACCATTGACCAATCTGTTCTTAGGGTGAAGATAATTCTTATCATGACATTGAACATTGAGGCTGACACCCTGTCATGCCCTCCAGGCTTACTGAGAATGACCTTTCCCACAATTTCAGACAGGAATTTTCCTTGACTGTTCATGCCTTTCCTGTTAAAGATAGAACCTATCTTCAGCTTTGGATCAAGTCCACACTAGGTAAGAGCTTCCCTGGTCTTGGATGTAGAAACTTCTTCTTCATCTTGAGTCTTAGGTAGCTGGAGTACCTTCCTCAGACTTTTTGGTGAGACCTTAACTTTGGATCCATGCACTCTGGATTTGATTCTATATCCAGAGTCATCAACTACAGCTCCAGTAAGGAATTCAAGAACTTCCTTCTTCCAAATCTTGGTTGGTTCTGAAACCAAATATTCTAGTCCAGAATCGCTGACTAGGGTTACTACCGATTGGATTTCTTGATCTCCATCATCGAACGCGCCGCGCACAAGTTCATAGCCTTCGTTAACGTTCTCCTCGAGCTTGGGAGCCATTAGGGTTTGGAGAATTTTTCTTGAGAAAAGAGAGGTGTCGACACAGGAGTTATGGTCTCGAAACTTTGAAAGCGTGTCGACAACCAAAGACAGAACCCTATTTATACCTTTCTGATTTTGAAGATGAACAGGCGGGACAGCTAGCTAAACATGTGTCGACACTGGCAATAAGTGTCGACACTGACTTATAATGTCTCGACACACATGTGTCGACACAAGTTTAGTCAACAGATATTATGTGTCGACACTTGGTTATGTGTCGACACAACAAAACTCGACACATCGTCGAGACTTTACTTAGAAAATTCTGAGTAAAACTTAAGTGCCGACATCATATTGGATGTGTCGACACCTACTTGTCATGTGTCGACACTAACATTCTGAAGTGTCGACACCAACATCCTAGATGTGTCGACACCTTTTTCCTGGAGTGTCGACACCACTATTCTGTGTCGACATAGACTTGTCTATGTGTCGACACCTTTTTACTTAGCCAATTTTCAATTCTGCAAACTTAGTCTATGTTTATCATTCCTAATTCAATTTTGAATCTATTGAACTTAGCTTCTTCTAGTGGCTTAGTAAACATATCAGCTATTTGTTCATCTGTTTTAACATATTCAAGTACAATATCATTTCTTTCTACATGTTCCCTAAGAAAGTGATATTTAATTTCAATATGTTTTGTCCTACTATGAGATACAGGGTTATTAGCTATTGAAATAGCACTAGTAGAATCACAGAAAAGTGGAGTTCTACTTACCTGAAATCCATAGTCCTCTAGCTGATGTTGAATCCATAGAAGTTGAGCACAGCAACTTCCTGCAGCTACATATTCTGACTCAGCTGTGGAGATAGCAACACTGGTTTGCTTCTTGCTGCTCCAAGAAATTAGTCTTCCTCCTAGGAATTGACAGGTTCCAGTAGTACTTTTTCTATCTTCTTTGCATCCTGCAAAGTCTGCATCTGAATAACCTGTTAGATCAAAATCTCCATTCCTAGGGTACCAGAGGCCTAGATAGGGAGTGCCCTTTAGATATCTCAAAATTCTCTTGACAGCAGTCAAGTGAGACTCTTTAGGGCAGGCTTGATACCTTGCACAAACACATGTAGCATACATGATGTCTGGTCTACTATGTAACGCCCCGAAACTCAAAGGAGCAAAGGGGGACGTTTTGGGCCAGTTTTGGTTTCTGGCTGACGGCACACGGCCTGGGACACGGGCGTGTCCCAGGGCGTGTCAAGTGTGTGCCGACACTTAGTCGCGAAGTCGTCGAGTTATACTCGACGATTCGTCGAGAAAGGGCACACGGCCTGCGACACGGGCGTGTCGCAGGGCGTGTCGACCCGTGTCGACACTTAGCCGTGAAATCGTCGAGTTATTCTCGACGATTCGTCGAGAATGGGCACACGGCCTGCGACACGGGCGTGTCGCAGGGCGTGTCGACCCGTGTCGATGATCGTCAAGGTGAAATCGTCGAGATTCACTCGACGATCGTCGAGACAAGGCACACGGCCTATGACACGGGCGTGTCCAAGGCCGTGTCATCCAGTCGTCGTTCTCCCCTCGACGAAATGCCCCGTGTACACGGCCTGGGGGCCCAGGCGTGTCAATGTGACACGGGCAAGGACACGGGCGTGTCCTAGAACCCGTGCAGTGCTCGGGTTGGAAACGGGGGAAAATCATGGGGTACACGGCCGGCTACACGGCCGTGTCAGCTGGAACACGGGCGTGTCAACTCGAACACGGGCGTGTTCGATACCCGTGTGCGTGTTCAGAAGATTCGATTTTGACGGCGAATGCGGCACACGGCCCTGGACACGGGCGTGTGCCAGGCCGTGTTCGGCCCAGATTGGGCATTTCAGCCCCGAATCAAAGCCGCTCGTTTTCTTAGGTTGAGATCTGACGGCTGGGGATGGTTCCTGAGAGTATATACTCGGGTTTGACTTAGAAAAATCCACACTTTTCACCCCTTTTCATCTCTCCAAACCCTTGGAGAAAGAAGAGCTAAGGCAAGAGGAAGAGGAGCTAGATCCGCCATTGGAGGAGCTTCGGAGCTCCGAATCGCAAGCCGACTCCGGATCCACGGAGGCAACGCAAGTGCGGTGATTTCTATCCGATTACATTTCGATGGCGCCAAAGAGGAACGCAAGGGTAACGATCCTCACTTGTGAGCATGATAGCTCTCTTTCTTAGCATAGGAAGCCCTCTCTCGCGAGTTTGCGAAGAGTTGGAGGCGTTCCTTCGGGTAGATATGTAAAGTCCCTGTTGTTTAGCGTCCGTATGCGAGAACGGACATAGGCATTTTGTTTGAAGCCTACCCGGACATGTTAGTCCGGATCGGTGATGTTGCATTGCATAAGGCCGGAGAAGACTCCGTGCTATTTGGTGTTTTCGGGTTTTCTATGCGGTAGATTGCAGCAGGGAGCCTTGGGGACTAACCCAAAGGTGCACCCGGAAAACTGGGCGGACACGAGGTCTTGCCAACTTGGTGGCTTGGAAGCCAACTTGAACATAACCGGGTTATGTGACTTGTGATGAAAATGGGACTCGGTAGAAGTTTGACCTGCGCATATGGTTTAAATTACCATTGCGGGCGCATATGGTTTAAATTACCGTTGCGTTGTGAGCACGGGTTAGATGGAACCGTACCCACTCTATGTCGTTCGGATTAGGGTCGTTGGCATAGATGAGGGTCTTCGGCGGTCTATGGTTTTAATTACCGTGACCCATGCCAGGAAGACAAACTGCTCATTGTTTGGCCGTCCAAGAGAGGATGGCGGTGAGTCGGCAGACTTAGACTGCGTTCACCAAGAATGTGCCCTGAGTGCACGGGGTGTGTGGCCGTTGAGCCTCCGCCTGTGATGAAATGACTATATTTATAATGCTCGCTTATGCTAATGAAATGCAGGGAAGGAGCATCGCCGCCCCGAGTTGGGGGCGGGATCGTTATAATTTGGTCAGCATTGCTGACCGTTGCTTTGTTTGCCACCGTGTGGTGGTTTGTTTGCTTGCAGGTGCAGCTAGACCGAGCGGTCAATAGCGGGCTAAAGCCCTTTTTGCGAAGCTGGCCCTCGAAGGCCCAAGCAAAATGTTTTCTATTTTTATTCATGTATGGCCGGCCTGCGTGCCGAGGTTGGTAAATCATGTAACGGACAAGTGAAACTTTTTGTAAGGCCTTAAGGCCAATGTTTGGGTATTTTTTGAATACATTCCTAAATGTTGTATTAGTGGACATTCGTGCTCTTATGCTGGGTTCTTGTTTACAACTTATATTAACTGCTTCCGCTAGAATGCTCTGTGTAGGACGTTGAGATTGGTTGGATGGTTTCCATAAGTAACCACCCGGTCTGTCTGTGGTATATGGCGTCGGGCCCCGGCCGGACCTACTGCTATATGTTATGCGACGGATAGGGGGTGTTACAATTTGGTATCAGACTACTGGTTTTGGTCGGGCTTAAACGGAATTCGTGGTCGAATTCTTTTTAAGGGGTGGTGAGCACATTGTGTGCGTCATCGTTACAATGGTAAAAGAACCCATGAATGTCCACTTAGGAATGAAAATACTCGTGTTTGAGGAACCTGCGTGTTCCTATAATTGCTGTTTGCAATGTTATTTGGTCGCTTAACGGTGTTTTGTACCACTATAGGTGACCCGAAGTGGTGTTGGGCCGTCAGAACGCCGAGGTTCTGAGGGTAGTAGTGCACCAGAAGTTGCTCCAGCAACACCTTTGTCGGCTGAAAATATACAATTGGTGGCTGAAGCGGTGTTGGCCGTGATAAATGCGCAGCCTGGGAGGCAAGCGCAGCAGCCCGCTCCTGTGATGGAGCAAGTACCTCTTCAAGAGGCCGAGCCGAGGAGGATGGAGCAAGTGGTTGTAGAACCAATAGTGCCAAGGAGGGCGACTGAGAGGCAGTTGAAGCATGTAATGAGCTTTAACCCTCCGTTATTCTCGGGGTTGGGAACCCCATCGCAGGCTGAAGACTGGCTCTCTAGGGTGAAGAGAGTCATGACAGCGACGGAGACGGAGGAGTGGCAAATGACCACCATCGCTACGTTCCTTCTGGATGGGGAAGCGAGGATGTGGTGGGAAGGTTTGGAGCTGCATCATTTGAGAGGTAGACAACTGATAGACGTTCCGATGGAAGAGTTCTCGGAATTGTTCTTAGCAAGATACCTCCCTTCTACTCAGAGGATTTCAATGGAGAATGAGTTCCTGAATTTGGTGCAGGGTGAGAGGAGCGTGGATGAATATCTCCACGAGTTTACGCGGTTGAGTCGTTATGCTAGCTCCATCATCATGGATGAGGAGCGCAAGACTAATCATTTTTATGAAGGCTTGAGGGATGAGCTGAGATTGTTACTGTCGGGGCCAATGACGCAGGGTTTCTTAACCTTGGTCAATACTGCCCGGTCCTTGGAGAAGGACATGAAGAGTGTACAAGCGAAGAAAGGCTTGGGCGAGAAGAAATCTGGGTTCAAAGTGCCGACTACTTCAAAGTCTGGCTATCAAAGATTCTTTAAGAAGCATAGGACTTCGGGTCCAGCTCCTTCTGGTGCTTCTGGGGCGACTACGAGTCGGACCCCGGGCGCGTGCTTCACTTGTGGCAAGACGGGGCATTTCGCCCGTGATTGTTGGAGCGGACGTCCTAAGTCCGAAAGGAGGCCAGGAGCTACCTACGAAGAGAAGGGAAAGGCGGTGGAGTCGACCGCATCTCACTATGCTCCGGCCCAACCAAGGGTTTACAATCTTGGCCAACAGGAGGCCATTAAACAAGCTGACGTGGTGACAGGTACGGTTTAATTTATAGCAAGTCAATTCCTTTATATGCTTGTTATGTATATGTTACCTTACCACTGCTTGTTTAGGATTTGTAATGATTTGTGAAAATCCCGCACGAGCACTCTTCGATACGGGAGCTTCACACTCCTTCTTGTCCGAAGGATTTATATCACGCATCGGAGTCCCTTCTTCGATGGCGAAGGACAAGTTGGATGTGTTGTTGCCCAATGGGTGTTCGATGCGAGCGGTTAGGATCTGCGAGGTTAAGACTCGTATTGGAGAGCAGGAGTTCGACCTGCGGGCGTCTTTACTTCCGTTAGTGGAGTTCGACGTCATATTTGGCATGGACTGGCTCTCGGAGCAGCAGGCCCATATAGATTGCGGTAGCAAGGAAGTCAAGCTGGGAGCGAGTCGTGAGACGACTTTTATGGGCTTAAAGGGGTCGAGCAAGACGTTGATGTCTGCTCTTCAGATGGTAAAGGCGGTCCGTGCTGGAGCAGAACTGTTCTTTACACTAGTGGAGGTTGCAAAGCCGAAGCCCGCGTTGGATTGTATTTCAGTGGTATCGGAATACCCTGATGTGTTCCCCGCAGATCTTCCTGGAGCCCCGCCTCAACGGGAGATAGATTTTACGATCGAGCTAGTGCCAGGTGCAAAGCCTGTGTCACGATCTCCGTATCGGCTAGCGCCTAAGGAAATGGCGGAGCTGAAAGTTCAACTGCAAGAGTTGTTGGAGCAAGGGTATGTGCGCCCGAGTTCTTCGCCTTGGAGCGCACCGGTCCTCTTTGTTAAGAAGAAGGACGGAAGCTTGAGATTGTGTATTGATTATCGGGAGCTAAACAAGCTGACTGAGAAGAATAAGTACCC
Organism: Platanthera guangdongensis; assembly: GCA_039583875.1. Classification (NCBI taxonomy): domain Eukaryota; kingdom Viridiplantae; phylum Streptophyta; class Magnoliopsida; order Asparagales; family Orchidaceae; genus Platanthera; species Platanthera guangdongensis. Next base: position 115,043,227 of record CM077166.1, read on the forward strand.
GATCCCTAGGATTGATGATCTCTTTGATCAGTTAGTCGGGTCGACGGTGTACTCGAAGTTAGATCTCAAGTCTGGGTACTATCAGCTGCGGATAAGGGAGAGTGATATCCCGAAGACAGCGTTTAGTACGAGATACGGGCATTATGAGTTTACGGTCATGCCGTTTGGGCTGACTAATGCGCCGTCGGTGTTCATGGATTTGATGAACAGGACGTTCAGGGAGTACTTGGACCATTTCGTGATCGTCTTCATCGACGATATTTTGGTGTACTCGCAAAGTGAGGAAGATCACTTCAAGCATCTTCATTTGGTGCTGGAGACGCTAAGGAGAAACCAGTTGTATGCCAAGTTCTCGAAGTGCGAGTTTTGGCTATCCTCAGTGGCGTTCCTCGGGCATATAGTGAGTGGAGAGGGTATTGCTGTGGATCCGGCGAAGATTGTTGCGATACGGGAGTGGCCTGAGCTTGCTACGGTAGCAGAAGTCCGGAGCTTTTTGGGGCTTGCCGGCTATTATAGGCGCTTCGTAGAGAACTTCTCGCGGATAGCGTTACCTCTCACTACTTTGACGAGGAAGGAGCATAAGTTCATTTGGACGCCGGAGTGCGCGCGAGCTTTTGAGGAATTGAAGTGTCGGTTGACCACGGCGCCTGTGCTGAGTTCGCCGGTTGGAACCGAAGGCTATGAGATATATAGCGATGCTTCGGGCAGCGGTTTGGGTTGCATGCTACTGCAGCACGGAAGCGTGATAGCTTATGGCTCGAGACAGCTAAAAGTGCACGAGAGGAATTATCCGGTCCATGACTTGGAGTTAGCGGCCGTGATTTTTTCCTTGAAGCTGTGGAGACACTATTTGTACGGTGTGAAGATTGATATTTACACCGATCACAAGAGCCTAAAGTACCTGATTGATCAGAAGGATCTGAATATGCGGCAGCGTAGATGGATGGAGTTCCTGGGGGACTATACATTCAAAATCCACTACGTGCCAGGCAAAGGGAATGCGGTTGCGGACGCGTTGAGTCGCCGAGCCCCAGCTCAAGCGAATTGGCTATCAGTGCATGATGAGCGGTTGGTGCAGTAGCTGGAAGCGTTGGAGATTGTTTGTGTGGATAAGCAAGCAAGTGCTGAAGCAGTGCTGAATTGGACTGAAGTCCAATATGACCTGGCTGATCGGATTCGGCAGGCTTTGGATATGGATGCTCATATGAAGCAGTTCATGATAGAGGCTCTGGATGGGTCAAATTCCCAATTCGTCGTGGAGGACGGATTGCTGTGGAAAGGCGGTCGTCTGTGCGTCCCAAGTGTGGGCAATTTACGGGTGGAGTTGTTGTACGAGGCACACCATACCAAGTACTCGATTCACCCGGGGAGCACGAAGATGTACCGCGATATAAAGAAACTGTTTTGGTGGCTGGGTTTGAAAAAGGATGTGGCGCTATACGTAGCGAAGTGCCAAACCTGCGCCTTAGTAAAGGCGGAGTGCCAAAAGCCGAGAGGATTTCTCAAGTCCTTGCCTATTCCGGAGTGGAAATTCGACGACATCTCTATGGACTTTGTGCATGGTTTGCCAAGGTCGCAAAAAGGGAACGACGCCATTTGGGTGGTCGTGGATCGATTAACGAAGGTGTCGCATTTTATTCCGCATAGGAAGGACGATCCGGTGGAGAAGCTGGCGAAGCTCTATGTGGATAATATAGTACGGCTTCATGGGGTGCCCCGCAGCATCGTGAGTGACCGAGATGGGCGGTTCACGTCCAATGATTGGAGGCTGGTGCAGCAAATGTTGGGAACAAAGCTGAAGTTTAGCACAGCCTTCCATCCGCAAACGGATGGGCAGACCGAGAGGGTCAATAGAACCATGGAAGACATGTTTTGCATGTGTGTTTTGGACTTTGGAAAGCAATGGGAGGACCACCTTTATTTGGTGGAGTTCGCATACAACAACAGCTACCAAGTAAGTATTCAGATGGCACCTTTCGAGGCCCTATATGGTAGAAGATGTCGCACGCCGTTGTCTTGGTTAGAAACGGGCGAGTCGAAGTTGTATAAGCGATCAGAAGTGGATGATGCTACTTCTTTGGTGAGAACCATTCGGGAGAGGTTACTCATCGCTCAGGACCGGCAAGCAAAGTACTATAATGCCAAGCACAGGAACGTGGAGTTCGCTGTGGGTGATTATGTGTACCTAAAGATCAAGCCGTTCAAGGGTGTCTCGCGGGTGCGACGATTGAAAAAGCTAAGCCCGAGGTACCTTGGACCGTTTGAGGTTCTGGAGCGAGTTGGAGAAGCGGCCTATAGGTTGAAGCTTTCTGTGGAGCTAAGTGGTTTACACGATGTATTCCACATTTCGGTGCTTCGGAAGGCGGTGCAAGAGCCTACGCAAGTGATCGCGGTCGATCAAGTGCCGGTGGATAGTGGGCTAACGACAAAGGTAAAGCCCGTGCGGATTGAGGACTCGGAGGTCAAGCGGCTACGCAATAAAGAGATCAGGATGGTCAAGGTCCGATGGGACAATTGCGGTCGTGAGGAGCTCTCCTGGGAGCGAGAGCAGACTATGCTTGACGAGTATCCGGAGTTGTTCCGCTCAGGTACAAATGTTGTTTTTGTATATCTTTCCTTTATGTAATTTCGTGGGCGAAATTCTTTTAAGAGGGGGAGAGTTGTAACGCCCCGAAACTCAAAGGAGCAAAGGGGGACGTTTTGGGCCAGTTTTGGTTTCTGGCTGACGGCACACGGCCTGGGACACGGGCGTGTCCCAGGGCGTGTCAAGTGTGTGCCGACACTTAGTCGCGAAGTCGTCGAGTTATACTCGACGATTCATCGAGAAAGGGCACACGGCCTGTGACACGGGCGTGTCGCAGGGCGTGTCGACCCGTGTCGACACTTAGCCGTGAAATCGTCGAGTTATTCTCGACGATTCGTCGAGAATGGGCACACGGCCTGCGACACGGGCGTGTCGCAGGGCGTGTCGACCCATGTCGACGATCGTCAAGGTGAAATCGTCGAGATTCACTCGACGATCGTCGAGACAAGGCACACGGCCTAGGACACGGGCGTGTCCAAGGCCGTGTCATCCAGTCGTCGTTCTCCCCTCGACGAAATGCCACGTGTACACGGCCTGGGGGCCCAGGCGTGTCAATGTGACACGGGCAAGGACACGGGCGTGTCCTAGAACCCGTGCAGTGCTCGGGTTGGAAACGGGGGAAAATCATGGGGTACACGGCCGGCTACACGGCCGTGTCAGCTGGAACACGGGCGTGTCAACTCGAACACGGGCGTGTTCGATACCCGTGTGCGTGTTCAGAAGATTCGATTTTGACGGCGAATGCGGCACACGGCCCTGGACACGGGCGTGTGCCAGGCCGTGTTCGGCCCAGATTGGGCATTTCAGCCCCGAATCAAAGCCGCTCGTTTTCTTAGGTTGAGATCCGACGGCTGGGGATGGTTCCTGAGAGTATATACTCGGGTTTGACTTAGAAAAATCCACACTTTTCACCCCTTTTCATCTCTCCAAACCCTTGGAGAAAGAAGAGCTAAGGCAAGAGGAAGAGGAGCTAGATCCGCCATTGGAGGAGCTTCGGAGCTCCGAATCGCAAGCCGACTCCGGATCCACGGAGGCAACGCAAGTGCGGTGATTTCTATCCGATTACATTTCGATGGCGCCAAAGCGGAACGCAAGGGTAACGATCCTCACTTGTGAGCATGATAGCTCTCTTTCTTAGCATAAGAAGCCCTCTCTCGCGAGTTTGCGAAGAGTTGGAGGCGTTCCTTCGGGTAGATATGTAAAGTCCCCGTTGTTTAGTGTCCGTATGCGAGAACGGACATAGGCATTTTGGTTGAAGCCTACCCGGACATGTTAGTCCGGATCGGTGATGTTGCATTGCATAAGGCCGGAGAAGACTCCGTGCTATTTGGTGTTTTCGGGTTTTCTACGCGGTAGATTGCAGCAGGGAGCCTTGGGGACTAACCCAAAGGTGCACCCGGAAAACTGGGAGGACACGAGGTCTTGCCAACTTGGTGGCTTGGAAGCCAACTTGAACATAACCGGGTTATGTGACTTGTGATGAAAATGGGACTCGGTAGAAGTTTGACCTGCGCATATGGTTTAAATTACCGTTGCGGGCGCATATGGTTTAAATTACCGTTGCGTTGTGAGCACGGGTTAGATGGAACCATACCCACTCTATGTCGTTCGGATTAGGGCCGTTGGCATAGATGAGGGTCTTCGGCGGTCTATGGTTTTAATTACCGTGACCCATGCCAGGAAGACAAACTGCTCATTGTTTGGCCGTCCAAGAGAGGATGGCGGTGAGTCGGCAGACTTAGACTGCGTTCACCAAGAATGTGCCCTGAGTGCACGGGGTGTGTGGCCGTTGAGCCTCCGCCTGTGATGAAATGACTATATTTATAATGCTCGCTTATGCTAATGAAATGCAGGGAAGGAGCATCGCCGCCCCGAGTTGGGGGCGGGATCGTTATAATTTGGTCAGCATTGCTGACCGTTGCTTTGTTTGCCACCGTGCGGTGGTTTGTTTGCTTGCAGGTGCAGCTGGACCGAGCGGTCAATAGCGGGCTAAAGCCCTTTTTGCGAAGCTGGCCCTCGAAGGCCCAAGCGAAATGTTTTCTATTTTTATTCATGTATGGCCGGCCTGCGTGCCGAGGTTGGTAAATCATGTAACGGACAAGTGAAACTTTTTGTAAGGCCTTAAGGCCAATGTTTGGGTATTTTTTGTATACATTCCTAAATGTTGTATTAGTGGACATTCGTGCTCTTATGCTGGGTTCTTGTTTACAACTTATATTAACTGCTTCCGCTAGAATGCTCTGTGTAGGACGTTGAGATTGGTTGGATGGTTTCCATAAGTAACCACCCGGTCTGTCTGTGGTATATGGCGTCGGGCCCCGGCCGGACCTACTGCTATATGTTATGCGACGGATAGGGGGTGTTACATACTAGCAGTCAAGTATAATAGGGAGCCAACTATCCCTCTATACAAGGTTTCATCTACAGGTTTCCCTGCATCATCCTTGCTAAGAGACATGCTTGACCCCATAGGAGTCTTCATGGTACTGGATGAATCCATACCATACTTCCTTATGAGTTCTAGGGTGAACTTTGACTGACAAATGGACAAACCACTCTCAGTCTGTTTAACTTGGAGTCCTAAGAAAAACTTCAGCTCTCCCATACTACTCATTTCAAACTGACTTTGCATAAGCTTTGCAAACTTTCTGCAAAGGCTACTTTCAGTAGACCCAAATATAATGTCATCTACATATATTTGGACAAGTATGACTTTGTCTCTCGATTCCCTAAGGAATAGAGTCTTATCTATTTTCCCCCATGAAAACTTGTTCTCAATGAGGAAACTAGATAGGGTTTCATACCAAGCTCTAGGAGCTTGTTTTAACCCATATAAAGCTTTCCTAAGTCTATAGACATAATGAGGTTGAGTTGGATCAACAAAACCTGAAGGCTGCTCCACATAGACTTCTTCTTTCAAATTACCATTTAGGAATGCTGACTTGACATCCATTTGGTATACCTTGAATCCTTGATAGGTTGCATAGGCCAAGAACATTCTTATGGCTTCCAGTCTGGCTACTGGAGCAAAGGTTTGATCAAAATCAATACCTTCTTCTTGCATATATCCTTTAGCAACCAGTCTAGCTTTATTCTTAATGATGACACATTGTTCATCCATCTTATTCCTGTAGATCCACTTAACTCCTATTACATTGTGGTCTTTAGGTTTAGGAACAAGTTCCCAAACCTTGCACCTCTTGAACTGATTAAGCTCATCTTGCATTGCTTCAGTCCATTGTGGATCTATTATTGCTTCTTCAAATCTTTTAGGTTTAACTTGAGACAAAAAGCTGGAATAGATTGCAGCATTCATGTTTCTACTCCTGGTTTGTACTCCTTGTCTTGGATCTCCAATAATCAGCTCTACTGGATGATCTCTAAGATGCCTGTGGGCTAGAGGCATCCTCACTTCAGGTTGAACCACTTCAGCATCTACATCATGCTGTATTCCTTGGATTTCTTCAGCAATTGGCACATGTAGTTCTCCCCCTGGACAGCAGCTACTCTCCTCTCCTTGCTGTCTTGCAGCAGGCACTTCTTCTATAGTCAACTTGTCCATTGTCTTTGTCAAACCTGTGGGGCTGCATACATTGCTAGATAACTCATTATTAATAAGTTTAGTCTCATCAAAAACTACATGCACTGATTCTTCTACAACTTGTGTAGTCAAGTTGTAGACTCTATAAGCCTTACTATTATTGCTGTACCCAACAAAAATTCCCTCTTGGGACTTGGTAGCAAACTTAGTTATGTAAGACATCCCATTGTTAAGTATGTAGCATTTACAACCAAAGATCCTAAAATAGGATAGGTTTGGTTTCCTGCCTTTCACTACTTCATAGGGGGTCTTGTTTAGCCCTTTAGTGATGGTAGCCCTATTTATAACATGGCATGCAGTGTTAACTGCTTCAGCCCAGAAATACTCAGGCAGTGATGTATCACTTAGTAGGGTTCTACCAGCTTCTATCAAGGTTCTATTTTTCCTCTCAGCAATGCCATTTTGCTGAGGTGTTCTAGGTGAAGAGAATTCTTGAAATATCCCAAAGTCTTCACATAGTTTTGTCATGCTTTCAGATTGAAACTCAGTACCATGGTCACTTCTAATTTTGACCACAGTACTATTAAGTTCATTCTGAATTTGCTTGACAAAGCTGTAGAAGACACTAGGTGTTTCAGATTTCTATCTTAAGAAGAACACCCAGGAAAACATTGAGTAGTCATCTACAACTACAAGGGTATAGACCTTCCTACCTAAGCTGTGAACTAGCATTGGACCAAAGAGATCCAAATGCAAGAGGTACAAACACCTCACAGCATCTTTGTTATCTATGCTTCTAAAAGAGGATTTGGTCTGCTTGCTTTTTTGACAAGCTGAGCAAATACCATCTTTAACACACTTAACTTGAGGACCATTCCTCACTAACTCTTTACTAAAGAGTTTGCTAATTGTCTTGTAGTTAAGATGGGCCAGCCTCTTGTGCCATTTGACACAATAAGAGACTGTCTCATCAGCTACAAGACAAACTGGAGAACCATTGTTCTCAATCATAATGTCTAGGCAGTAGACATTTCTCTTCCTATAACCTGTCAAGATGATCTCTTGATCACTTGACCTCTTGATATGACAACCATTTTTAACAAATGAGATGTCATACCCTACATCACTTAACTGACTTATACTTATTAGGTTGTGTTTCAACCCTTTAACATAAGCCACTTGAGTAATGGTAACTAAGTTTGAAGAAATATTACCAAACCCTTTGATGATTCCTTTTTCAGAACCACCAAAGGTCACTTTAGGACCATTTTTTATTGGAATGTAGTCCTTCAGTAGTCCCCTAGTTCCAGTCATATGTCTGGAACATCCACTGTCCAAGTACCATGTAGGGGTATAGCCACTTGGACTTACCTGCAAAACAGATTAATGGACCTTAGAACCCAAAGCAATCTTGGGTCCTTGGTACTTGTTAGTCTGTAACTTGACAAAGCTACCTACTGGCTTTCCACCAGGTAGCTTGCTACTCACCTTGGCACTGGCATTGTACCAACAGTCCATTGCAAAATGGCCAACCTTGCCACAGCACCAGCATTCAAACTTGTTGTACCTTTGCTTAGGTACAACCTTTGCTGTTTTATCTACAGCAGACCTGTTGAATGTTGGGGCTTTGCCCTTGGACTTAAACTTGGACTGCTCAGTCCCTGCAGGTCTAACAAAGCCCAATCCAGCCTTGCCTTTTTGATGAACAAATTCATCAATTAAAGGTAGCACTGATTTAGGTTTTGAAAACCTAGCAACAAGCTCTCTTTCTTTCTGAAGATTGATCTCCAGTCTCTTAATTTGATCATTCTTATAGGTGATAGTTCCCATCTGAATCACAGTAATGTGTTTCATCCTGGCTACCTCATTCAGTTTTTGATCAAATTGTTTCTCAAAATCTGTTGCAACAGCCTTGAGATCAGCAATCTCCTTTGCCTGACTTTTGGCTAGGGTCTTGCATTTCTTGTAGGCTAGCAACAGCACCTTATATTCATCTATAAGCTGATGAATATCTTCCTCAGACTCAGATACATTCTCATCACTTGATGAAGAAGAATCTGATTCTGAACTAGAACAAGAATCTGAATTTAAACTTGAACTTTGTACCTGACTGGGTCCTGGCTTCTCCAGTATTTTGGCACTGTCTGTCAAAGCCATTAGCCCTTGGCAATGACTGTCTTCTTGTTCATAAATTGACTCCAAGATCTGCATGAATTCTTCCTCTTCTTCTTCTGCATACAGCCCTATATAGGCTTCAGCCTCAGACTCAGTTTCTGAAGAAGATATATCTGATAGAGTCTTCTCCTTATTAGCAACAAAAGACTTTTCTTTCTTCCCTTTGAAGTAAGTCTTTTTCCTGTCACCAGAATCCTTTCTCTTTTCTGGACAATCTGCAATAACATGGCCCTGTCTATTGCAGCAATAGCATACAATCTTTGAACCAGTTGCCTTGCTTGACTTTGTCCTCTTCCTGTCTTTCTTTGAAGACTTTTTCTCTTGATGAAAGGCTTCCTTTCCCTTTGAAGAAGAGGGTCTTGACCTCCACTGTTTCTTCCTCAGGAATTTCTGAAAATGTCTAGTGAAGGCAGCAAAGTCTTCATCACTTTCACTGCTCTCACTCTTTGTGCTGATAGACTCATCAGATTCTGATTCAACTACCTCTGGAGGTGGAGTTGAAGACTTATTCCTGCACTTTCTGGGAACTTCTGTCTTGAAAGCAACAGTTCTTTCTTTGTGCTCAGTCCTTGTTGATTTCTCCTCCTCTTTTCTCACTGTTAACTGCATCTCATATGATAATAGCTTGCCAAACAATGTGGGAGGTGGAATTTCCCCCAACTTAGCCATTTCTCTTATGGCACAGATCTTGGTGTCCCAATCTTTGGTTAGGGACCTTAAGAACTTGTCATTTAGTTCATAGTTAGTGAACTCTCTTCCATAAGACATGAGTTCATTAACTATTCTGTAAAATTTCTTATAGCACTCAGTGATGCTATCACTCTTTCCTTGCCTAAAGCTTTCATATTCCTGATTTAGCAAGGACTTCCTATCTTGCCTAACTTCTTCTGAACCTTCCATATAGATAATGAGAGTATCCCACATCTCTTTTGCTGTCTTACAGTGAATTAAGTTCTGAAAAGTGGCATCATCAATGGCACTCACTATTATGTTCTGTGCCCTCTTGTCCATGGTGGCTAGGACAATTTCATCCTTAGTCATCTAAGAGAAATCCTTTGGAGTCCTCTGATTTGCATCCAATACTGAAATCTTCATTGGCACATAAGGCCCTTCCTTAACTATAATGTAGATTCTAGGGTCAGAGGCTTCCATAAATATCCTTACCCTCTCTTTCCAGATCCCAAAGATCTCCTTTCTGCATATGGGTAATTTCATGGAACCCAATTCCTTGTGATTCTCATAAGAACCCATGTTTCTTGATGTTCTTGAAACTGTGTAATACCTTACTCTGAATCTGTCAAACAGGATTTCCTCAGGCTGTTAGTTCTTGTTTTGAGGAACCTCCCTCTGATACCACTTGAAAGATATGGTACCTAAACACCTAGAGGGGGGGGGTGAATAGGTGACCTAATCCTTTTCTAATTTTGTTGGCATCCAAACAGTTATATCACAGATTTCTAACTAGTTTATCTCAGCAATCAGCAATAATCAAACATACACAGCACATTCACAGCACAGCACACAGTGATTTATAGTGGTTCCCCAGGATATGGGTACATCCACTTTCCCCCTTCGCCTATCTAGCAGTGTACTAGATTCGGCCAAACTCCTGCACTGTCTCAGAACCCAAATTGGTTCCTACCTCAGGCCCAAAGCCTTACAACTCAGCTTTATCCCAAAGCCTACACTCAGCCAATCAAGGCCTACACTCAGAGATTACAATCTCCTACACTCAGGCTAACAAGCCCTACCCTCAGCCTTTATAGATATAGGCTTACAATCACTCAGATCCAATGGATCCTACAAGTTTCAAATGTAATACAAATTATAACTCTACAACTCAGAATTAAAGGAGGGGAGTTGAGAGATTCTTGATGAGTTCTTGGAAGAACTCAGCTGGATTCACCCTGACTTAGCTTTCTTCAAAGCTTCTTGAGTAGAACTGAATAAGGCTGAATCCTCTGCAGTTGTTCCTTGACCTCTGCTACTTAAGATCCAGACTGAATCTGAATCCTTCTTCTCAGCCTAGTTCCAAAGGCTGATTTCTTGGAAGGAGCCCTCTCTCTCCAACTTCTTAGATCTGCAGTTGGACTGCCAGATCTTCTTGTGTTGATACTCAGTATACCACTTTTATGATTACTTCAACAATAATCTGAACTCTGTTATCAATTTGATCAACAACCTCAACAACAGTTTCTGTAAACTGTAGGTGCCTATTTATAGGCCTTCTTCATGGTAACCGGCTGGTCCGGTTCATAACTGACTTCTGACATCTCTGACAGTTGCTGTAGACCGGCTGGATCGGCAGCTGTCATGTCAACCAGTCACTTCTTGAAAATCTCTAACAGTCAGTAAGTGTCGAGACTTTCTGTCTTTAAGTGTCGACACTTATAGACCAAGTGTCGACACATACTTTGTAAGTGTCGACACAAGTCTACAAGGTGTCGACACATATCCTTATATATCTCGACACAGATTCTTCTTCATGTGTCGACACTGAAATTGAGTGTCGACACAAGTACTTATTCTTCTAGCTTTTGCTGAATTCTTCTATGTGTTGACACATCTCCTTTGTGTCGACACAACTTCTTGTGTTGAATCTGTCTAGTGTCGACACTGCTTCTTGGTGTTGACACATAGTCTTCTATGTTGAAACTTGCTGAGTGTCGACACAGCTCCTTGTGTCGACACACCTTCTTGTTGTTGAGACTTCAGCTGAGTGTCGACACATTCCCATAGTGTCGACACTTGTACTTAGAATAATTTGTTGTTCTTTCTGTTCTTTGCTAAGTGTCGACACAGCTCCATGTGTCGACATTTTCTTCAAGTGTTGAGTCTTTAGCTGTGTGTCGACACATTGTTCTGGGTGTCGACACATACTTTAAATGTTGACTCTTCTGTTGAGTGTCGACACGTTGTGTTGAGTGTCGACACTTACTTCAAATGCTGACTCTTCTGCATAGTGTCGACACATTGTGTTGAGTGTCGACACTTGTATTTAGACTCTGCAGACTTTTGCTGAGTGTTGACACAGCTCCAAGTGTCGACACTTTCTGGTGTAGACACAGCTTCACTGGGTGTCGACACAGCTCCTTGTGTCGACACTTTCTGTCTGTACTTTTCTTCACTGAGTGTCGACACAGCTCCAAGTGTCGACACTTTCTGTCTGGTGTCGACTCTGTATCCCAGGTGTCGACACAATGACTCCAAGTGTCGACACTGCTTGTCTGGGTGTCGACACAAGCTTTCTTAAGTGTTGACACTTTTCCTCTGGGTGTCGACACATGGACTTAGAAACTTTTTGCTTCAGTCCAGTTCTTTCTTAACCTGCACAAGTAACTCAAACATACATCAAATACATTATGATGTATATCATTGAGTTGGGTGAGACTTCTTCAAATCAGGTACATTTGACCAATGTACCCAACACACCCCCCGCCCCTCTAGAGTATATCAGATCTAGCTGCACTTTCAGATTCCTCAAAGTCCACACCCTCTATTATGAGTATCCTTGTGCCACCAATCAGTCCTTATTCCTAGTTATCCTAGATTCACCATCAAGTTTATTTTTTTATACCCATTTTAGACCAATAACTGGATGTCTATCTGGATGCTCCACTAATACCCAGAGTTTACTTCTCTCGAACCGATTTAGTTCTTCATTCATAGTCAAGAACCACAATTCATCCTTTAAAACTTTTGAGATGGTGCCACAAATGAAAATCTATGCAATGAAATTGTCACCTTAATTCAATCTGAATTTAAAATGAGCTTAGTTGGAGAGTTAAAAATATTTCCTAGGATTTTAGATTTCTCAATAAAATGATGGAATTTTTATAAGTCTATCAAAATACAGAAAAGATATGCTTGTGCGATTCGGCTTTGAAAATCTAAAATAGGTAAAAACTCTAATGAACGCATCTCTAAAATTAGTAAAGGATGAAAGTGGCGTTTCGGTGGACCAAACTTCATTTAGAGGAATGATCGAATCACTTCTTTATTTAAGCGTGTAACACCCCAGTTTTGAGAGAGGGTCGATTTGCGTTTCTGGAAATTTTTGGTTTCTGGTAGGGGCACACGGCCTGCGACACGGGCGTGTCGCAGGGCGTGTCGAGCCGTGTCGACACTCGGCCCGGGGTGTCGACACTTTCGTTCGACAATGTGTCGAGACTAGGGCACACGGCCTACGACACGGGCGTGTCGCAGGGCGTGTCGGGCCCGTGTCGACACTCGGCCCTTGGTGTCGACACTTTCGCTCGACAGTGTGTCGAGACAAGGCACACGGCCTAGGATACGGGCGTGTCCAAGGCCGTGTGGGTCAGTCGACAGTGTTCACTCGACGAGTGTCGAGTGTCGAGTGTCGAGACTGGGACAGATGGCCTGTGACACGGGCGTGTCACAGGGCGTGTCCCACTTGGTCGACGATCTTCGCTCGACGTTTTTCCGTGGTGTCGACACAAAGGCTGTCGACGAGTGTCGAGACTTGGCACACGGCTTGGGACACGGGCGTGTCCCAGGCCGTGTCACCTTTCGGGATGGTATCGGGGCCGTGTCGATGGAGACACACGGCCAGCCGCACGGCCGTGTCATTGGGGACACGGGCGTGTCGGATCGAACACGGGCGTGTTGGATGACCGTGTGTTGTTCCAGGCGTGTCGATTTGAGACGGCGAATGAGGCACACGGCCCTGGACACGGGCGTGTGTCAGGCCGTGTTCGGCCCAGGTCTTTTATTTTCCAGGCGGAACGTGGCCATTCATTCCCAGATTTTAGGATCTGATGGTTCAGATCATTTCATTAGGAGTTAAGTGCGAGAATAGGGTTGAAAACCCTCTTTATTCTCCAAGCTTTCTCTTACTAAAGATCTGGAGATAAGTGAGAGTAAGGAAGAAGGAGAAGGAGGGTTTGGGCTGTAGGAGAGGTTTCGGTGCTCCAAATCGCGAGCTGAGTCCAGATCCGTGGAGGCTAGATCCTTGCGAAGATTTTCATCCGGTTATTTTGCCATGGCAAGGAAGAGGAGTCGGAAGGTAACGACACTTCTCCTCTCGGTCTTAGGATGCATGTTTTTAGCACATTTTCTTTGTAGCTTTTGGGCACCAAACTCTCAAATAAGAGGGGTTTTGGTTTGCCAAGGTTCAAAAGGAACCTCCGGGTTGATTGAGTCCATCCCCGGCATGATTTGCATTAGAGATCCGCTCCGTTAGTGGATTAGGCATGGTGGGAGAAGCCGTAGTCGCGACCGTTAGTTCGACTCGGTGATATTGCATACGAATGTTAAGGATTCATAGAGTGTTCGTTGCGGCAAGACGTCGTTTGTGATGTGGTGATGTTTTCCCCCTTTTCTCGAGTGAGTACGTGTAGTTGGAACCGAGTAAGGTTAGCTCCTCGTGGCGGTAGATGTTTTCCTTGGTGGACAAGGTTAGCTCCGCATGAGTTGGAGATGGTTTCCTTGGTGCGCGGGAACGCTGCAGTACAAATGAGGGACTAGGGTGGATTTGTCTTAGTTTGTGTTGTGTCAAGGCGTGGCTGTCTCTGTGGTCGGCTGGCTATCCCGTGACGTTCACGTCATGTGCGGAGAGTGTCCCGGCGAGACTAGTCCCCTTCTGTGAGACTGACAAGAATGCCAAGCATGGGGACAAGCCCGGGCAATGAGGCCATGAGCGGGTGGGGTCCGGCAAGACTTCTTAGAATCGGTCAGTTTTGTGTTTGTTGGAATCCTGACATGAGACGTCAGAGCTTGTAGGCAAGCCCGGGGCTAAGACCTTGAGCGGGTGGGGCCTTGACAAGAATCCCATGAGGCGGCCTGTGAGCCGTTTGGGGGAAATGATGACCCCCCCTTTGTTTGCGGCTTTATGCCAGTGGGGAATCGATGACTACCCATATGATGTGATGATGTGCTAGATGCATACGAGTTAGGATGCCTTGGGTGAAACCCGGGTTATTGCATACATGATTGCATAAGTAGGCCCTTTTATTATATGCTCAACTAGTAGAGAACATGTATGATGTGTGTGACATTCAAGCCTGTTTCTGTAGTTGCTTTTCTTGCTTATGATTATTGAATATGAAGTGCTAACTTGCAGGTTGGAGGGGTACCCCGGGGTCCGTTAGTGGCGGCCGGGAGGAGATGTGTTGTTACACAGTTTGAGGTCAGCCTTTGCTGACCCATGTTACTAATAATTTTTACAGGGCAAGGATCGCATGCAGGTGCTAGCTCGCCGTCCAGAAAGGCCTAAGCCTCATGAAGTGCTTTTCCTTTTGTAGCTCTACTTATGTGATGTTGTATGTTTGAGACTCTTGTTGTTCGGCTTGCATGCCGAGGTAGACTAGGAGTGCTAAGCACATTCATGACTGTTGTATTATTTGAGTTTGGACACTTGATGTAAGGCCATAAGGCCATTTGTCTTACTCTTCTAGTGGTGGATAACTTCTTGTCTTGCTTGTGTTTCCGCTGTGTTGTGCAAAGTGTTTTGAGTATGGGTAGTTATATCAACTTTTAATACTAAAGCTGTGGCGTCCGTATGTTGTGGGGCCCCGACCGGACCCATATTATACGTTCACTACAGGGGAGGTGTTACAAAGCGCTTCTAGACCCAATATTACATTCGCGGTGTGTATTTGTGCTAGATATCAATCCAATCCTAAAGAATCTCATTTCAAAGCTGTTAAACACATCTTTAGGTATCACATAGGCACCCAAAATCTTAGTCTTTGGTACCGTCACACCACCAACTTCATGCTCCACGAGTATTCTGACTCTGATTACGCTGGATGTTCACTCAATCACAAGAGCACAAGTGGCACTTGTCACTTCCTAGGTCCAGCACTAGTTTCATGGTCAAGTAGGAAACAAAATGCAGTTTCACTCTCCACTATTAAAGCCGGGTATATTGCCTTAGAAAGTTCTTGTGCCGACGCACTTTGGATGTCACAAATGTTAGGGGAGTTCGACATAAAATTTAAGAACATTAACCTTATGTGCGATAACAAGAGTGCCATAGACTTGACGAATAATCAAATGCATCACTCTCGTTCCAAACATATTGATGTTCGTCATCATTTCATCTGGGACCCATTAATAAAGAGAACATGAGAGTGAGCTTCATTTGAACCGACAATCAACTAGCTGATATTTTCACAAAACCCCTACTCGATGCTCGTTTTTCTTTACTTCAATTAGAATTTGGCATTTTGGATCCCACTATTTGATCGCGCTGCATCATCTACTACACTTGATTTGATCTGTTCTGTGTGTTTTTGCTTTTGTTTTTGTTTTTCTATCTTACAAAAAAAATCATTAAAAAATTTGAAAAATCTCAAAAATACAAAAACATGTCTTGTTTTTCAGTGTGATTTGTTTAATCAGTTTTTAAATTAAAAAAATAAAAAATTTATAAAATCACAAAATCCAATAAAAAATTATGGATCGTTCTTTTTAGGGCATGCATGACTAGAAACAAGAGCATAACGATTAAATGCAATGTCTGATTTAGGATCGTTAGTGTAAGACCCCCTCCCTCCTGGATCCCAAAACACGGCACGAAGGGGGAGTCTTATGTCCGGAACAGCTGCCTTGTTGTAGCATTAGCATACGGGCTAACATGTACCACAAGACGCATATTCCACCGGCTACAATAATATCAATATAACATGCCAACCCAACCAAAATATAAGCAAGAGAAGTCAATCCACACTAAGTAATAATGTTCAAATCAGTACAACAAAAGAGAAGCTAAAACATGCTTCTGCAAATCAGAGTACAGCTATAGAAATTGCCAAAAAAGGGGCTACACCAAATCCTCTCAACACTCTCATATGTGCCCGACGGTATCGACGGCACCATCACCTCAGGCCCTGTCGTCCTGGCTTGGTTGTCCTGCTGCGTAGTCCGCAGCTGCTCTACCTGCTGCGTGACCTACTAAAAGGAAGACGTAGCAACTATTAGTCGAAACGACTAAGTGGCTTCACATCCGCTCCCCCGGCGACTCCTCAGCACCGGGCGGAGAGAAGGAACAAGGGTAATATATATATGCAAGTAAAAGAAGTACAAGCAGGTGGCAATAGTGTAAGAGTAATAGTATTATGATCTAGCAAATATTTAAGAGCTATAGCAAACTAACAAGTATAAGTAACAGTAGGAATGTAACTTAACTTATAAGAATGTCCATACAAACTTATAAGTTAAGGATCGGGTTACATAAAGGTAACTCATCATATAAGAGTGCCCATACAAACTTATACGATGAGGATCTTGTTGTGCAATATTATGAAATGCTATGTATGCTATGCAATGACCCACCCATGCTCACACTCATGCAACTGTCATGTCGACACAGACTGTAGTTCCCACTTTTCGAGCAGGTAGCTAACCTCTCAGGCATCAGCCGCCATGGCCAGGCAGTGACAATAGAACGGGCACTTCTACTACTAGGCGGGTATCCACACTACTTCACCTAGGCCTCCATACGCCTCAACGCTAAGAACACAACAGCAGAGCCCATTCGTAATATGGCCCAGCGGGGTCTTGGGTAGATGTGCACCAAGAACACAGCCCGAACTGGCCTTGTGTGACCCGAAAGGGGCCTCGGAAGTAAGCACGAGGACACAGCCCAACCGTTCACTTGGTACGGAAGGGGCCCCGGGACGTGAACACCGAGGACACAGCCCAACCGCCCAAAGTCTAACTGTCAACTCCCGTCGGTGTGACGATCGGCGAGACCGTAGACCTGCCACATTATCCTTAACCCAGGTTTACGACACCGCGTGTCGACTCACAACACATGCAATTTCACCCATCGTGGCATGGAAGGGGCCTCAGAAGAAGGCACGAGGACACAGCCCAACCATCCATCCATACCCTATCTCAACACAAACCAAACAAGTGACGGTCAACACCGCACCTACATCCTTTCACAATACTACCCGTAGGGAGACGACGCTCTAATTATTGGACTACTAAACTCAATCCATTAGTCAAACATACTCATGGCCATCATTTATTCCTCTACATGACTTTCCAAGTGATGACAACATAATGTAAACATGATGCACATATATAGATATATCAATCTTTCCAAATTGTAACAACATATTATAAACATGAAGCGCGTATAAAGATCCATCAATCTTTCCAAATAGTAACAACATAGTATAAACATGAAGCGCGTATAAAGATCCATCAATCTTTCCAAATGATAACAACATATTATAAACATGATGCGCACAAATAACAATCTATCAATTTCTATCAAGTCAATTCGTTTAAATAAGCTTGCTTCACAATTTGATTATCTGAAATCTGATTAATAAACTTCATCAATCATGCAACTAAAATGATTAATCATAAAAGAGTTCATCCAAGCCAAGTAACTTGCAATATTAATTCCACCGAATCCAAATCCATATTATAAAAAACCCATAATTTAGGTGCAGAATAAATCTAGATTGCAACTTCAACCGAAGATTCCCGAAGCTATAAGAATCTGGTGAAGACGTGTAATCCCTCGATGGAAAGGTCTTTACATGGGCTACAACGTTTGTATTCAGATCTCAACCTAGATTTGAAAATATCCTATTTGAAATCAGACTTGAAGTCCGCTGCGTACAGAAGATAATTTCTGCATGCAGGATTTATTGAACACCATTTTCGTTCAGACTTTCCCGTGGCTACAGACATCTCCTGAAGTCGTGCAACCACTCGTTGGAAAGGTATTTACAAGACCTTCAACTTTTGTGTTTAGTCGAAAGCCCAAATATGGAAATATCCTTCATGAAAATGGCATAGAAGATCGCTGCGCAGAGAATACAGATTCCGCACGCATCTTGAGGCGGGACGAACGACATCGGTTCATCATCCTCCTCAAGTCGATCCTCTCAAATCTCCTCCAGAAATTTCCTCCACCCTTATTCACCCTCATGAGGCCTTTTCTCTTCATGAAACCATCCCCCATCTCCACATAGAAGATCGGAGAGGTTGAAGACACCAATAACCAAGAGCACAAGCCCTCGATTGGCCTCACCCTAAAGAAAGCATCTTCTCACATGTGTAGACACTTTTGAGT
Organism: Platanthera guangdongensis; assembly: GCA_039583875.1. NCBI lineage: Eukaryota > Viridiplantae > Streptophyta > Magnoliopsida > Asparagales > Orchidaceae > Platanthera > Platanthera guangdongensis. The sequence continues at coordinate 115,061,587 of CM077166.1, forward strand.
CGACGTCTCGCCTAGATATCTATAGATCTAGCACCAAGGGAGAGGGTAGGAAGCTCACCTCGATTCCAGTGGTTCCTCCATTTCCGGTTATGGATCTCGTAATTCTCCTTGGCGGCATCTTCTCCTTCGCGGCGTTGGCGGATCTCCTCCTCCGAAACATGCTCCAGCAACTTATCTCTCTCAATCAGGAATTTGTCTCAGGGAAAACGGCTGGAAAGAAGAGTGAAAATGGCTAGGGTTTTCACAGTCCATATATATAATAAGAGCGGATCTTTACGGACGGTTACAATGTCAAATCAATTCACTGACATGGGGGAAGCATTACAGACGGTTACAATGTCGATTCAATATTCGATACGACGGGACATGCCCTGGTCACGCCCATGGTCACGCCCATGGTCACGCCCATGGTCACGCCCGTGACACCGGGCGTGAATCCTATCGTCGACCGAAATTTGTCGAACTCAACTAAAATTGTTGAATTCAATACTCGACACAGGTAAGGACACGCCCGTGTCCATACCAGTACCCACACGACACGGCCGTGCACTTGGCCGAATCCTTCTACTCGAGTGTCGACACATGGACTGTGTCGACACAGGGCTGTGTCAACACAGGCCTGTTGTGTCAATACAGAGCTGTTGTGTCGACATAGACTGCTGGTGTGTCGATACAGGCAGCAGCTGTGTCGACACAGGCAGCAGCTGTGTCGACACTGGCAGCTGCTGTGTCGACACAGGAAGCATCCGTGTCGACACTGGCAGCTGCGGTGTCGACACAGGCAGCAGCCGTGTAGACACAGGCAGCTACTGTGTTGATACAGGCAGCTGCTGTGTCGATACAGGCAGTTGCTGTGTCAACACAGGGTTTTGGACTAACTTGTCCATTCCACCACCAGTGCAGCCCAATTTCCTGCACTTCCCTGGACCCGAGTAAGCCCTCCTTACTTGAACACGCAAACGAGGGGTCTAGTGCGAATCGGGACATTACAAATCCTATAAACAAAATAAAAGATTTCGTCCCCGAAATCAGGCTTGGGCTATGGGAGAAAAACATAACAGGAAAATTAACATATCTTTTAAATAAAATTACCTTGAGCAAACAACTCCGGGTAGCATTGTTGCATCAAATCCATTGGCTCCCATGTGTACTCCTCCTTCCCATGATTAGACCATAGCACCTTCACCAAGGGAACACTTTTGCGGCGCAATATTCTTGTCTCGTTATCTACAATACGCACCGGCTCTTGTCGCACAGACCTATCAGACGCCACAGCACCATCAGTAGTGGGGGTATATTGTTCGGGCCGCAACAACGCCTTTCGAAGAGACGACACATGGAACACGTCGTGGAGGTTCTCCAGCTCTGGAAGTAAATCCAACCGATAGGCCAACGGGCCAATTCTTTCCAGTATAGTATAAGGCCCAACATACCTTGGGCAGAGCTTTTTCACTCCACGCACCCGCGACACTCCATGCATCGGCCGAGTCTTGAGGAACACTTTATCACCCACTTGGAACTCCACTATCCGGTGCTTTGCATTGTAATACTTCGCCTGCCGGCTTTGAGCCTCCAACATGCGATCCCGTATCAATCTGACCACTGCATCAGTATCATCTATATATTCATTTCCCAATGCCTTCGGATCTTCATCCTGCACCCAAGACAAGGGAGTCTTGCACCTTCTTCCATAAAGGGCTTCATGGGGCGCCATACCGATGCTCGCCTGATGGCTATTATTGTAGGAGAATTCCACTAGGGGCAAGAGTCTTTCCCACAGCTCTCCTCTATCCAGCACACATAACCTTAATAAATCCTCTAGTGTTCTGGTGGTCCTCTCAGACTGCTCGTCTGTCTGAGGGTGAAATGCAGTACTAAAGGTTAGGCGCGAGCCCAAATATGCATGTACCGCCTTCCACTCCTTGGAAGTAAACCGACCATCCCGATCCGAAATAATTGTCTTGGGCACGCCATGATACCGTATGAATTGCTCCACAAAAAGGCGTACCAAAACGTCCACGTGTGCTTCCTTCTTCATTGGAATAAACTGAGCCACCTTTGTCAGTCGATCAACAATAACCCACACTGAATCATTCCCGGAGCGGGAGCGAGGTAGCCCAGGGACGAAGTCCATGGAGATATCCTCAAACTTCCACTCGGGGATGGGCAACGACTGCAACAAACCACCTCGACTCTTACACTCGGCCTTCACCCTTTGACAAGCTTCGCAATGTGTAACATAGTAACGAACATCCTTCTTCATTCCCGGCTAGCACATGGTCTTCCGTAAGCCGGCGTACATCTTGGCAATACCGGGGTGTACAGAATATTGAGAGCAATGTGCCAATCTCAAGATATCCTCCTGGATTTTGCCGCCCTTGGGAATATAGAGCTGGCCACGAAAATAAATGAGGTCGTCTTTTAGTGGGTACTCATCGGTGGTCCCATCTTCAATTGACTTGACTGCCGGGGCCAAGGCTGCATCCATTCCTTGCTCCACCCGAATCCGATCCCGAATATCACAAACTATGCTCATGCTTGCCAAATACTCTGCATACTCTGCCGAAGGAGCATTGAATACCAGAGTAATATCCATCTCCTCAATCATCCGAGCCAACTCCATACTCATCAACCGAGACTCTGGGCTAGAGCCTGGCACTTTTATACTTAATGCATCGGCTACCGAGTTCGCTTTCCCGAGGTGGTAGTTCATGGTGAACTCATAGTTGCATAGAAATTCCAACCACCGCCATTGTCTCAGGTTCAACTCCTTCTGAGTGTGGACATACTTCAAGTTTTTGTGATCGGAAAAGATCTCGCAGTGGATGCCATATAAGTAATGCCTCCAGACCTTCAAAGCGAACATCACTGCTCCCAACTCCAAATCATGAACCGGGTAATTGATTTCATGTTTCTTTAACTGGATTGAAGCATAAGCGATTACGTGTCTGCGCTGCATCAATACCGCTCCCATCCCTTGATATGACGCATCTATGTAAACTTGAAATCCTTCCTTCCCGGCCGGAAGTACAAGGATGGGGACGGAGGTAAGCCTATCCTTCAGCTCTTGGAACGCCGCTTCACATTGGGGAGTCCACTTAAATGGCACACCTTTCTTCGTCAAAGAAGTAAGAGGAAGGGAAATCTTGGAAAATCCTTTCACGAACTTGCGGTAGTACCCAGCAAGTCCAAGAAAGCTTCGAATATCGGCCGCCGACTTCATGGGCGACCACTCCTTCACGGCTTGCACCTTCGCTGGATCCACTGCTAATCCTGCCCCACTGATCACATGCCCCAAGAAATCAACCTCCTTAAGCTAGAATTCACACTTGCTAAACTTGGCGTACAAGGCGTGCTCCTTTAATTTCTTCAACACCAAGGTTAGATGCTCGACATGCTCCTCCTCCGTCTTTGAGTAGACCAAGATGCCGTCGATAAAAATAATGATGAAGACGTCCAAATAAGGTTCAAACACCTTGTTCATCAGGCTCATGAAGGCCGAAGGGGCATTTGTGAGCCCAAACGGCATTACCGTGAACTCATACAAACCATATCTTGAACTGAAGGCCATTTTCTAGATGTCCCCTTCTTGTATCCTCAACTGATAGTATCCAGAGCGCAAATCCAGTTTAGAAAACCAATGTGCTCCCACTAGTTGATCGAACAACTCGTCGATCCGATGTAGCGGATAAGTGTTCCGCAACGTCAACCGATTGAGTTCCCGATAATTTATGCACAAACGCAGGGTTCCATACTTCTTCTTCACGAACAGTATATGGGCTCCCCAGGGTGACGAACTGGGGCGAACGAACCCTGACTCCACCTGTTCTTGCAATTGAACTCTAAACTCCGCGAGTTCTTTCGAGGCCATTCTGTACAGAGCCTTGGATACAGGCTTGGCACCTGGTACTAGATTAATCTCGAAGTCAACCTCTCTATGCGGGGGCAATCCCAGCAGTTTCTCAGGAAATACCTCGGGAAAATCCCGCACTACCCGTATATCCTTCACTTCCAATGCTTCTTCCTTCAACTCGAACCAGACCATGAAGACCTCATCCCCCTTCATATGGGCTTTTACAGCCTGCGCGAAAGATAACATCATACGAGGCGTGAAGCCAATACCTTGGAAGATGATGTCAGAGTCTCCATGTCGTAAATAGATCCGCTTCTCCGCGCAGTCGATCCTCGCAAAGTGCCAGTCCAACCACGTCATGCCCAAAATGATGTCGAACTCCGGCATTCTCAGGACCATGGCCGACGTATCAAAGGCCTTTTCATCAATGAATAACTCCAACTCGCACTTGGCAGTTGCGATCATCTCTGAGCCGTCTGGAAGGCGCACTCGTTGGGCTATTTTAGTGAAATATTTCACACCCTCTATTCATTTAATGAAATCCACGGACACAGGAGTGTGAGGCACCGGTATCGAATCGAGTGTAGACCGGTTTCTCAATAACCATTATGCCTAAGCATGAAAATTGTGAAGGCTCAAGCCAGATTCCTAGAAAAACTTAGGCATACTAAGGACGAATGCTTAATTTCTTCCTCGTAGTCCTCGTACTTGAGCTGGGTCCTGCTTCAATTACTCCTTCAGGGAGTCTCTTAACGCTTGTCTGAACACCCAAATGACCCGCTTTCAACCACTTTACCATATCCATTATCTCCACCAAGCTCAAGTCTCCTATAAACAAAAGTGGTTGCCCTAGGAAATCTTCCATGTCTATTATCTCTGTTAGATTCAAAATCCGCTATAAACAAAAGTGCTTGCCCTAGGGGATCTCGCAAGACTTTATATCATAGTTTTACATACTTGGGGTCGTCCAAACTTGGAAGATAGACGTATAAAGGTATCTACCTAAGGTCAGGTTGGCTAATCATAGGGTCAAAGGTGGACATACCTAGTGTGAATTACATATGGGCACACCACTGCTTCCGCTAAGTCAGTTTGTCTGCAAACTAACTAATCGAACGGGGGTGGTTCCATTGTTGAAAGACTTCTTTAGTTGAGGATTTTGGCACTCTGATATCATTTGTAAGCCCCCCCTCCCGGATCCCAAAACACGGCACGAAGGGGGAGTCTTATGCCCGGAACAGCCGCCTTGCGGTAGTATTGGCACACGGGCTAACCTGTACCACAAGAAGCCTATTCCGCCGGCTACAACAATATCAATATAACATGTCAACCCAACCAAAATATAAGCAAGAGAAGTCAATCCACACTAAGTAATAATGTCCAAATCTGTACAACAAAAGAGAAGCTAAAACATGCTTCTACAAATCAGAGTACAGCTATAGAAATTGCACAAAAAGGGGCTACATCAAATCCTCTCAACACTCTCATCTGTGACCGACGGTATCGACATCACTGTCACCTCAGGCCCTTTCGTCTTGGCCTGGCTGTCCTTCTGCGTACTCCGCGGCTGATCTACCTGCGGCGTGACCTTCTAAAAGGAAGACGTAGCAACCGTTAGTCGAAACGACTAAGTGGCTTCACATCTGCTCCCCCGGCGACTCCTCGGCACCGGGCGGAGAGAAGGAACAAGGGTAATATATATATGCAAGTAAAAGAAGTACAAGCAGGTGGCAATAGTGTAAGAGTAACAGTATCATGATCTAGCAAATATTTAAGAGCTATAGCAAACTAACAAGTATAAGTAACAACAGGAAAGTAACTTAACTTATAAGAATGCCCAACAAACTTATAAGTTAAGGATCGGGTTACATAAAGGTAACTCATCGTATAAGAGAGCCCATACAAACTTATACGATGAGGATCTTGTTGTGTAATGTTATGAAATATTATGTATGCTATGCAATGACCCACCCATGCTCACACACATGCAACTGCCATGTCGACACAGACTGTAGTTCACACTTTTCGAGCAGGTAGCTAACCTCTCAGGCATCAGCCATCGTGTCCAGGCAGTGACAGTAGAACTGGCACTTCTACTACTAGGCGGGTATCCACACTACTTCACCTAGGCCGTCGTACGCCTCAATGCTAAGAACACAACAGCGGAGCCCATGCGTACTATGGCCCAGCGGGGTCTTAGGTAGATGTGCACTAAGAACACAGCTCGAACTGGCCTTGCGTGACCCGGAAGGGGCCTCGAAAGTAAGCACGAGGACACATCCCAACCGTTCACTTGGCACGGAAGGGCCCCCGTGATGTGAACACCGAGGACACAGCCCAACCGCCCAAAGTCCAACTGTTAACTCCCGTCGGTGTGATGATCGGAGAGCCTGTAGACCTGCCACACTATCCTTAACCCAGGATTACGACACCGCGTGTCGACTCACACCACATGCAATTTCACCCACCGTGGCATGGAAAGGGCCTCAGAAGAAGGCACGAGGACACTACCCAACCATCCATCCATACCCTATCTCAACACAAACCAAACAAGTGACGGTCAACACCGCACTTACATCCTTTCACAATACTACCCGTAGGGAGACGACGCTCTAAGTATTTGACTACTAAACTCATTCCATTAGTCAAACATACTCATGGCCATGATTTATTCCTCTACATGACTTTCCAAGTGATGACAACATAATGTAAACATGACGCGCATATATAGATCTATCAATCTTTCCAAATGATGACAACATATTATAAACATGAAGCGCGTATAAAGATCCATCAATCTTTCCAAATGATAACAACATATTATAAAAATGAAGCGCGTATAAAGATTCATCAATCTTTCCAAATGATAACAACATATTATAAACATGATGCGCACAAATAACAATCTATCAAATTCTATCAAGTCAATTCGTTTAAATAAGCTTGCTTCACAATTTGATTATCTGAAATCTGAATAATAAACTTCATCAATCATGCAACTAAATGATTAATCATAAAAGAGTTCATCCAAGCCAAGTAACTTGCAATATTAATTCCACCGAATCCAAATCCATATTATATAAAACCCAGAATTTAGGTGTAGAGTAAATCTGGATTGCAACTTCAATCGAAGATTCCTGAAGCTACAGGAATCCGGTTAAGACGTGTAATGCCTCGATGGAAAGGTCGTTCCATGGGCTACAACTTTTGTATTCAGATCGCAACCCAGATTGGACATTATCCTATTTGAAATCAGACTTGAAGTCCGCTGCGTACAGAACACAATTTCTGCATGCAGGATTTATTGAACACCATTTTCGTTCAGACTTTCCTGTGGCTACAGACATCAGCTGAAGTCGTGCAGCCACTCGTTGGAAAGGTATTTACAAGGGCTTCAACTTTAGTGTTTAGTTGAAAGCCCAGATCTGGGAATATCCTTCATGAAAATGGCCTATAAGATCGCTGCGCTCAAAATACAAATTCAGCAAGCAGCTTGAGGCGGGACGAACGGCATCGGTTCATCTTCCTCCTCAAGTCGATCCTCTCAAATCTCCTCCAGAAATTTCCTCCACCCTTATTCACCCTCATGACGCATTTGCTCTTCACGAAACAATCCCCCATCTCCACATAGAAGATCAGAGAGATTGAAGACACCACTAAACAAGAGCACAAGCCCTGGATTGGCCTCACCCTAGGGAAAGCATCTTCTCACATGTCTAGACTCTTTTGATTCGACATCTCTCCTAGATATTTATAGATCTAGCACCAAGGGAGAGGGTAGGAAGATCACCTCGATTTCAGCGGTTCCTCCATTTCCGGCCTTGGATCTCGTAAATCTCCTTGGCGGTATCTTCTCCTTCGCGGCGTTGGCGAATCTCCTTCTCCGGAACTTGCTCTAGCAACTTCTCACTCTCAATCAGGAATTTCTCTCAGGGAAAACGGCTGGAAAGAAGAGTGAAAATGGCTAGGGTTTTCACAGTCCATATATATAACAAGAGCAGAGCTTTACGGACGGTTACAATGTCAAATCAATTCACCGACACGGGCGAAGCATTACAGACGGTTACAACGCCGATTAAATATTAGATACGACGGGACACACCCTGGTCACGCCCATGGTCACGCCCGTAACACCGGGCATGACTCCTATCGTCGACCGGAATTCGTCGAACTCAACTAAAATCGTCGAATTCAATACTCAACAAAGGCAAGGACACGCTCGTGTCCATACCCGTGCCCACACGACACGGCCGTGCACTTGGCCGAATCCTTCTACTCGAGTGTCGACACATGGACTGTGTCGACACAGGGCTGTGTCGACACAGGCCTGCTGTGTCCACACAGAGCAGCTATGTCGACACAGCCTGCTGTTGTGCCCACACGACACGGCCGTGCACTTGGCCGAATCATTCTACTCAAGTGTCGACACATGGACTGTGTTGACACAGGGCTGTGTCGACACAGGCCTGCTGTGTCCACACAGAGCTGTTGTGTCTATACAGCCTGCTGTTGTGTCGACACAGGCAGCAGCTGTGTTGACACAGCCTACTGCTGAGTCGACACAGGCAACAGCTGTGTCGACACTGGCAGCTGCTATGTCGACACAGGCAGCAGTCGTGTTGACACTGGCAGCTGCTGTGTCGACACATGCAGCAGCCGTGTTGACAAAGGCAGCTGCTATGTCGACACAGGCAGCTGCCATGTTGACACAGGCAGCTGCTGTGTCAACACGGGACTGTGGACTAACTTGTCCATTCCACCACAAGTGCAGCCCAATTTCCTGCACTTCCCTGCACCCTAGTCAGCCCTCCTGACTCGAACACGCAAACGAGTGGCCTAGTGCAAATTGGGACGTTACAGTTAGTCCCTATGAATATTGTATAATTTTGTCATGATGTGTCAAATCTATAGGTACTTAGCTGTTAAGTGTAGCTAGACATGATAGTGTATGTTTAATATGCCTATAGGTATGGATGAGGATTTAGGTAGCGTAATGACTTTACAATGTTCACACATCCCTAGACAAAATCACTTATATAGAAATTCTATGCTTACATGTTATAACTCGTGATATTTTGTCTAACACGTTCGAAATGACTTCAATAATCAATGTCACGGTATTCACTTTTTATATTAAGGTTAGAACTTTGGGCCACAATTTTAGTGCATAAGTCTTTTATATACAAGTTAAAGTGCATCTATTTATGTGGGTAAATTTTGATTGATTCGAATACCTTGAAATAAGTGATATAATAATGATACTATGAAAATAAGTGTGAATAAAAAACTAGGCATGCTATCAAATCATGTGTCAAGGATACTCCCCAAGCACTACTCACTCCTCTTGATAAGTATTTATGAGCATTGTGAGGTTAAGCAACTTGGTTAAACGAATCGTTTCGATCTTGAGCAAAGACTAAAAATTAAGTTTAGTGCCCTTAGTTCTAGTCTTGGTATGAACTGGATAGGAACATGACATGATTTTTCACTCTATTTCTCTCGTGATAGCATATTGAATTATTGATATAAAATGTAACACCCCCTATTGGTCGCATAGCATATAGTAGTAGGTCCGGCCAGGGCCCGATGCCATATACCATAGACAGACCGGAAGGTTACACAATGGAAACCATCCTGCCAATAAACAACATCCTACACAAAGTACATTCTAGCGGAAACAATTTAAAAGTTGCAAGAATAAGAATCCAGCCAAACAGCCTGAATGTCCACTACAATAATACGAGGAATGAACGTACAAATACACAAGTACATGGCCTTAAGGGCTTACAATAGTTTTCTCAAATTTAAGTGTCTTCCAAACCTCGGCACACAGGCCGGTCATACATGAGAATAAAAGAAAACACTCATAATTAGGCCTTCGAGGGCCGACTCAACAACAAAGGCTTTTGCCCGCTATTTTCCACTCGACTCCACAGCACCTGCAAGCAACAATTCACTGAAGCGGGGGAAAACAAAAGCAACGGTCAGCTATACTCACCAAATAATAACGATCCCGCCCTTAATCTCGGGGCGGCGATGCTCCTTCCCTGCACTTTATTAGCATAGTCATATAATAGAGATTTTACACATCATCACAGGCGTAGGCTCGTACGGCCACACACCCCGTGCACTCAGGGCACATTCTCGGTGAACCCGGTCAAAGTCCGCGGTCTCACCACCGCCCCTTGGACGACAATTTCATGTGAGCATTATGGTCTTTCTGGCCACTGCCTAAGACCCTCCATCTATGCCAACGACAAGTCCCACGTACTTTAGGTCGCTTGTACCGAACGACATAGAGCTGGTACGCTTCTGCCTAACCCATTGCTGACACCGCAACGTCAATTTAATCCATATGCGCGGGTCAAGCTTTCCCGAGTCCCAAATCGATTACACACTTTACATAACCCAGTTATGTACAAGTTGGCTCCCAGGCCACCATGTTGGTAGAATCACGCATCTACCCAATTTTTCGCGTGCACGTTGGAGTTAGTCCCCAAGGTTCTCTGTTGCAATCTACCGCGTAGAAAAACCGAAAAACATCCATTAACGCGGAGTCTTCTCCGGCCATTCATGCAATACAACATCACTGATCCAGACCAACTTGTCCGGGTAGGTTTCACACATCATGTCTATGTTCGTTTCTCGATTATGGACTCTATATGCAAAACAACGGGGACTATTCATGTCTAACCGAAGGAACACCTCACACTCACCGCAAACTCGCGAGAGCGGGCTTCCTATGTAAGGGAAAAGAGGACTTCACATGTCAAAGATGAGAATCGTTACCTTAGCATTCCTCTTCGGCTCCATGAAGATCTATGCGGATGAAAAGCACTGCAATGTCCTCGCCTCCATAGATCTGAACTCAGCTTGCAATTTGGGGCTCCGAAGCTCCACCGGCGGCCGGATCTCTCTTCCTTCTCCTTCCTTGCTCTCCCCTCTCTCTAGAACTTTATAAAGAGAAAGCCAAAGAGAAATGAGGATTTCTAAACCCTATTCTCGGGTATAACCCGGCAAGAGCAGCCCTGAGCCATTGGATCCCAAAATAAGGAAACAGACTGCCACGATTCGCACTTAAAATCCAAAACCTGGGCCGAACACGGCTTGTGACACGCCTGTGTCCAAGGCCGTGTGCCCCATTCGAAGCCGAAACTGTCACATGCCAAAAAGCACATGGTCTCTCGACACGCCCGTGCCAGGGTTGACACGCCCGTGTCATCCAGTACATGGCCGTGTACCCGAGCGTGTTCCTCCATCGACACAGGACCAACACCAACTCGAGAAGAACACGGGTACTCGACACGCACGTGTCAAATTTAACACGCCCATATCAGGTTGAACACTCCTGGGCTCCAGGCCGTGTTTCACCCCCGACACAACTTGGCCAACTACCCGAGTAGGACACGGCCTGGGACACGCCCGTGTCTCAGGCCGTGTTCAATATCTCGAGTACCTTTCATCGAACACTCGAAACGATCATCAAACCCGAGCATGACACATCCCTGGACACGCCCGTGTCTCAGGCCGTGTTCGCAGTCTCGAGTGTCTTTCTTCAACCACTCGAGTAGCTCGTCGAAAACGAACATGTTACGGCCCTGAGGCACGCCCATGCCCCATGTTGTGTGACCTCTACCAAGTCCATACTTAGCTCCAAGCACCACCCGTCGCTCTTTTGAGTTTCGGGGCATTACAACTCTCTCCCTCTAAAAAGAATTTCGTCCCGAAATTACTTAAAGGAAAAGATATAAACAAAACTCAAACGGTACCTGAGTGGAATAACTCCGGGTACTCCTCAAGCATAGTCTGCTCTCGCTCCCACGAGAGCTCCTCCCGACCACAGTTGTCCCAATGGACCTTGACCATCCTGATATGTTTGTTATGCAATCACTTGACTTTCGAGTCCTCAATGCGAACGGGCTTGACATTACTCATCAACCCATTAGAGACTGACACTTGATCGACTGCAATCACTTGGGAAGGCTCTTGCACCGCCTTCCGCAACACCGATATGTGGAATATGTCATGTAGACCACTTAGCTCCACTGATAGCTTCAATAGGTAAGCTGCTTCACCAATCCACTCCAGAACCTTAAACGGTACAAGGTACCTCGGGCTTAGCTTCTTCAAGCACCGTACCCGGGAGATACCCTTGAACGGCTTAATCTTCAAGTACACCCAGTCTCCGACAACGAACTCCACATTCCTATGCTTTGCGTTTTAGTACTTAGCTTGTCGGTCTTGATCGATTAGCAATCTTTCTCGAATCGTTCATACCAACGATGTTGCATCTTCCACTTCTTGCCTCTTGTATAGCTTCGACTCACCCATTTCCAACCACGATAATGGCGTGTGACATCTTCTACCATAAAGGGCCTTCAAGGGCGCCATCTGAATGCTCGTCTGATATCTATTATTGTAAGCGAATTCCACCAAGTATAGGTGATCTTCCCACTGCTTCCTGAAATCCAGGGCGCACATGCGAAGCATGTCTTCCATAATCCTGTTGACTCTCTCGGTCTGACCATCCGTCTGCGGATGAAAGGCTGTGCTGAGACTCAGCTTTGTTCCCAACATCTGTTGAACCAACCTCCAATCATTGGACGTGAACCGCCCATCTCGGTCACTCACGATGCTGTGGGGCACACCGTGAAGCCGCACAATATTATCCACATATAACTTTGCCAATTTCTCCACAGAATCATCCTTCCTATGCGGAATGAAGCGCGACACTTTCATCAAACGATCTACGACCACCCAGATGGCATCGTTTCCCTTCTGCGGCCTTGGAAACCCATGCACAAATTCCATATTAATATCGCCAAACTTCCACTCCGGAGTAGGTAAGGACTTCAAGAAACCTCCACGCTTCTGGCACTCCGCCTTCACTAAGGTATATGTTTGACACTTCGCCACGTATAGTGTCACATCCTTCTTAAGTCCTGGCCACCAGAACAATTTCTTCATATCACGGTACATCTTTGTGCTCCCCGGGTGAATCGAGTACTTTGTGTGATGAGCCTCGTACAACAATTCCACCTGCAATTTGCCCACATTGGGGACACACAAACGACTGTCCTTCCATAACAATCCATCCACAACCTCAAATTGGGAATTTGACCCATCCAAAGCCTCAACCATGATTTGCTTCATGTGGCTAACCAAATCCAGAGCATGCCGAATCCGATCAGCCAGGTCACACTGAACTTTAGTCCAGTTCAATAGCACTTCGACACTACACTGCTTGTCAACACAAGATATCCCCAACGCCTCAAACTCCTGAACCAAACGCTCGTCATGGACCGACAGCCAGTTTGCTTGTGTTGGGGCCCTGCGACTCAATGCATCAGCAATCGCATTGCCTTTCCCAGGCACATAATGAATCTTGAATGTGTAGTCCCCCAGGAACTCCATCCATCTCCATTGTCGTATGTTTAGATCCTTCTGATCCAACAAGTACTTCAGGCTCTTGTGGTCGGTATAGATATCGACCTTCACCCCGTACAAGTAATGCCTCCACAGCTTTAGGACAAATATCATGGCTGCTAACTCCAACTCATGGACCGGATAATTCCTCTCACGCACATTCAGCTGACACGAGCCATAGGCTATCAAACTTCCATGCTGCAGGAGGACACAACACAATCCACTGCCTGAAGCATCACTGTAGATTTCAAAGCCTTTGGTCCCACTCGGTGAACTCAGCACAAGCGTCGTGGTCAACTGACTTTTCAACTCCTCAAAAGCTCGTGCGCACACCTGCGTCCAAATAAACTTCTGCTCTTTCCTCGTCAGAGTCGTGAGGGGTAACACTATCTGCAAGAAGCTATCCACGAAGTGCTTGTAATAGTCGGCAAGCACCAGAAAACTCCGAACTTCCGCTACCGAAGACAGCACAGGCCACTCTCGTATAGAAACATCTTCGCCGGATCCACCGCAATTCCCTCTCCACTGACTATGTGACCAAGGAACGCTACTGAGGACAACCAAAACTCGCATTTGGAGAACTTGGCATACAGTTGATTCCTCCTCAGCATCTCCAACACCAAATGCAGATGCTTAAAGTGATCCTCCTCACTCTGCGAGTACACTAATATATCGTCGATGAAGACGATCATAAAGTGGTCTAGGTACTCTCTGAAAGTCATGTTTGTTAGATCCATGAACACTGACTGCGCATTAGTCAGCCCAAACGGCATGATCATAAACTCGTAATGCTCGTATCTCGTACTAAAAGCTATCTTGGGGATATCACTTTCTCTTATCCTCAGCTGATAATACCCGGACTTAAGGTCCAATTTCGAGTACACTGATGACCCGACTAACTGAGCGAACAGATCATCAATCTTTGGGATCGGGTACTTGTTCTTCTCCGCTAGCTTGTTCAGATCTCGACAATCGATACAAAGTCACAAGCTTTCATCCTTCTTCTTAACAAAAAGGACCGGTGCGCTCCAAGGTGATGAACTTGGAAGCACATATCCCTGCTCCAACAACTCTTGAAGTTGGACCTTCAGTTCCTCCATCTCCTTAGGTGCTAACCGACATGGAGAGCGTGACATAGGTTTGGTGCCACATTGAACCGCCTTAACCACCCTAAGAGCAGACATCAACGTCTTGCTCGACCATCAACACGATTGAGAACATCATCTCACGATTGGTATTCAGTACCAAACTGACCACCTTACGATTGCAATCGTTGTACACATGCTGTTCCGATAGCCACTCCATTCCAAAGATCACATCACACTCTACTATCGGCAGTAGCGACGCTCGCTAGTCATCAAAGTGACTCATATGTCTTACCTTTACAGAACAAACTATGTCCGTGCTCATAGGGCACCCGTAGGCAGCAGACCATCTAATTTGTCCCATGCCATCGAAGAAGGTACTCCGATGTGCGATACAAACTCTTCAGATAAAAGAAATGTGAAGCTTCCATATCGAACAGTGTTATTGCCGGATAAACGAAAAATCAAAACAAAGCCTAACACAACCAGTCATAGGCTAACGCGCAAAAGGTAACAAATATATATAAAGCTTATCTGCTTTAATTAACTCATATATGTCACCATGTCAGACTGCTTTATGGCCTCCGAAAGGCTAAGATTGTTCACACAAAGCTAGGCTGGAGCATGGTGGGATGCATTTGACTCCACCGTCTTTCCCTTTTCTTCGTAAGTTACTCCTGGTTTCCCCTCGAACTTTGGACATCCGCTCCAACACTCTCGGGCATAATGCCCCAGCTTTCCACAGTTGTAACATGCACCCGGGGTTCAGCCTGTAGTGGCCCTACATGCACCAGAAGAAGGGGCTGGACCTGAATTCCTAGCCTTCTTATACCACTTACGGAACATAGATTTTGAGGAGTTCGACATTTTGAACACCGTTTCCTTTGCATTAGAGTCCCCAACTGCTCCTGACATAGCTTTGTTTGCCCTCTGAGCACCATCCCGACAATCACGGGCTAAGTTTCCTAACTTACCGCAAGTATAACAAGCACATGGAGCTCGACTAGTAGGTGTTCTAGAACTCTTAACCCTCGTCCTTCGGCGTTTAGACTTTGCCGAACCTGCAGAGTTTGGTACCCTGAACTCTGACGTCTGGTTGACTTTTGTCAAATCTTCTTCCAAAGATCTAGCCGACTCCATCAATGCTCAGAAACAAAGTAGCTTTGGTCCTAACAACAGTAGTCGTAAATCATCGCATAGTCCATTATAAAATCTATCGACAATCGACTGCTTGTTTTTTAACTCAACTCCTGGGTAGTGCCTTATCATAAAAAACGCCTGCAAATATTCATCAACTGAGTGCGTACCCTGCACTAAAAACATGTTCAACTGCTGACCTGATTGCCTTCTAAATGCCATTTGATCCAACACACCACCCGGCATTGAATCCATCTCAGGGACAAAGGGTTGCACATTGCTTCCATATTGTGCATTAGTCACAGCGAACACCGCTTCAACTACCCTTCTTATGGTTTCAACAGAAGGAGATGTTGCAGGAACAACATTCGGTGCGGTACTAGCCTAAGAAACCGGACGTCCTGACGGCCCTACACCACTCCTAGTCACCTATAGTTGTACAAAACACCGTTAAGAGACCAAACAAAATTGCAAAAAGCAATTATAGGAACACGTAGGTTCCTCAAACATGTGTATTTTCATTCCTAAGTGGACATGCATGGGTTCTTTCATTTTATAACGATGACGCACACACATGTGCTCACCACCCCTTAAAATAATTCGTCCACGAATTCATTTAAGTTGACTGAAACCTGTAGTCTAATACCAAATTGTAACACCCCCTATCCGTCGCATAACATATAGCAGTAGGTCTGGCCGATGCCCGATGCCATATACCAAAGACAGATTGGAAGGTTACGCAATGTAAACCATCCTGCCAATAAAAACGTCCTATACACAGAGTATATTCTAGCGGAAACAATTTAAAAGTTGCAAGAATAAGAACCCAGTCAAACAGCCTGAATGTCCATTACAATAACAAAATAGGAATGAACGTACAAATACACAAGTACATGGCCTTAAGGCCTTACAATAGTTTTCTCAAATTTAAGTGTCTTCCAAACCTCGGCACGCAGGCCGGTCATACATGAGAATAAAAGAAAACACTCATAACTAGGCCTTCGAGGGCCGGCTCAGAAATAATGGCTTTTGCCCGCTATTTGTCACTCGGCTCCGTAGCACCTGCAAGCAACAATCCACTAAAGCGGTGGCAAACAAAAGCAACGATCGGCTATGCTGACCAAATTATAACGATCCCGACCCCACACTCGGGGGGGGGGGGGGGGGGGCAATGCTCTTTCCCTGCACTTTATTAGCATAGCCATATAATAGAGAATTTACACATCATTACAGGCGTAGGCTCGCGCGGCCACACACCCCGTGAACTCAGGGCACATTCTCGGTGAACCCGGTCAAAGTCCGCAGTCTCATCACCGCCCCTTGGACGGCAATTTCTCATGAGCATTATGGTCTTTCTGGCCACTGCCTAAGACCCTCCATCTATGCTAACAACAAGACCCACGTACGTTAGGTCGCTTGTACCGAACGATATAGAGCGGGTACAGTTCAGCATAAACCGTTGCTCACACCGCAAAGTCAATTTAAGCCATATGTGTGTGTCAAGCTTTCCCGAGTCCCAAATCAATCACACACTTTACATAACCGAGTTGATGAGTTGTAAATACACGTATTTTTGTGTATAATAAATAAGCCGTTTTAGTTACTTTTCGTCATTTTTACTTATATCTCTTTAATAAATTGCTCTTATTTTGTAAATATTTTGCTAATCTACTTTGTTTTGATTTTCTGAAAAATTTCAGGAAAAGTCAAATTTTTTCATGGGTCACGCCCGTGTTCCTTGGGTCACGCCCGTGACCATTGCACGACACGTCAAAATCCAGTGAATCAACCAATTTTTGAAGAAAAAGCTCGACACACCCGTGTCACCCGACACGGGGCGTGACCCAGACCCGTGTCCATACCGCTCGATGATTTTGCGCTCGACGATCTCGCGCTCGACGGTTTCTTCACGATGATTGTCGACAATCCGCGACTCGGCTAGCGTCATGCCCGTGACCTGGGGCGTGACCACTGCAGCAAGCTCAAGTAAAACGCCCGCTAAACAATTATCCGGTCGACGATTCTCGCGCTCGACGATTTGCCGATCGACGATGTTCCGCTCGACGACTTTCCGCTCAACGATCGTCGAAACCTCTGCGGCACGCCCAGTATCACGCCCGTGACCTGGGGCGTGGCCGCTCCATCCTGCTCGATGAATTTTCAACTCGATGAATTTCCCGCTAGACGAATTTTCAGCTCGACATTCGTCGACTCAACCCGACACACCTAGAGTCACGCCCGTGACCTAGGGCGTGACTTCCACCACCTGGCCCGACAAACCTCCGCCGCCGACTTTCGATGCAAACGGCGCCCAGTTCAACTTCCCCGACACGCCCACCGTCACGCCCATGACCTGGGGCGTAAACGCCGCGTTTACATCCGCAAAGTCAAAATCTCCAGTCAATTCACGACCACCATATGTACAGTGTCGACACGCCCCCGGACACGCCCGTGTTAGAGGGCGTGTCCGATGAAATTTTTTGTCTATAAATTACAGCCTTCTGCATGATCTCCTGTTCCACTTTTTGAACCGCTTTGCTTATGTTAAGGCGGTTCTTGGGTGCTGTTTATGCATTGTAAGGGAACTTTCTCCCCCCCCCCCCTCTTTTATGTATTTGTTTTTGCTTTATTTTAACCACTTTTACTTAATAGAAATGTTTATTTTCTCCTCTATGTTGTATGAAAATCCGCCAAAGCGCCCTACCTTAAGTAATTTTTCGTTACCTTTTTGTGCTTTTTATTAGCTTTTGTACCTAATATAATTTAGAAATTTATCAATTTTCTAGCCATTGTAATCGCAATATTATTTTCATGCACTGAACTTGTTTAGGTTTAGTTTATTCTTTTTACTTTGTTTTCATTCCTATGAGTTTATAAAAATGTTTTAAAAGGTGGTTTTCAAATTCTTTAACTTAGGCTCTTTAGGGTTGTAAAACTTTTCGTTCTCTTTTAGTTTTATTACCACTTTTTATGCATTTCTATAAAGTTATAAGAATGAAAACCTAATCGTTTTAATTTTCTGAGCATTCTCATTTTCACTTTTATTTTCAAAACATTTTGCCCGATTAAATTTTATTTCTTCTTTTTACGCATTTCTACCGCATTCCGTCGGTAGAAATGTATTCATTTCAATTTTTCGAGCACTTGCACTTTTCGTTTATTTGTAAATTTTTTTGCTCCTTTAAATTTTATTTTCACCTTTTATTCATTTTTACCGCTTTCCATCGGTAAAAATGTAGTTGTTTTAATTTTTCAGTCACTTATCTTTTCCTATTTTTTGTACATGTGCGTGCGTGTATGAGTTAGTTTAAAATGTTTTCTTTCAATTCTGTAGAGTGTGTGCGTGTATTGCATCTATTTTAGCCTACTAGTTAAGAGTTAAATGGCGTGCTTTTATATCCCGCCTACTCGTTTGAGTAGGCCTTGTACGTGTGCGTTTTCATTTCTGTCGTGTGTGTTCGTATTTCAATTCCAGTAGAGTGTGTTTACTTTCTGTAGAGCGGGTGTGTTTTAATTTTATGTCGAGTGCGTGAGTGTTAGCTTTTATTTTCCGCCTACTCGCTAGGAGTTAAATGGCAGGATTTTATTTACCGTCTACTCACTTGAGTTAAATGGCCGGTCTTTATTGTAATAATTGGAATGGACTTTTAAATGCATTTATTTTCTCCTACTCGTTTGAGTAGGACTTGCTTTCTTTTTCCCGCCCACTCATTTGAGTCGGGACTTGCACTTTTACAGCTTTCATTTCAGTCCTACTCGTTTGAGTAGGACTTGCAATTTACTGCTTTCCATTTACTGCTTTCATTTTCTTGCTTTATTTTACTGCTTTAATTTTCTGCTTTTTCACCGCTGTCGTCCCCATTCCGATGAGTGGCTTGCCGTTCTTAGCCCTCATTATCGAAGAGCATTGGGAGAAATAAAATAACTTAAAATAATTAAAGGTCTCATTTTTCTAATTAATTAAAAACACTTAAGGTTTTCTCGGGGTTTACGACGCTTAGGACCACATAATCGATGTGTGGGCCCTATTTCCGTAGTTCATACGCTAGCTAGCCGAGAGGCCGTGCGTATGCACCGATCACCCCTTGGTAAATGGAGTTTCGCACTAACCCTCGAGGGAGGAGGCGCGCCAACTCTACCGGATTGGGTTCCCCACCCAATAGCGGGGTTCTTAGCATAATGCGGGAATTAAGAGGAATCCTTCGTCGGACGAGAGCCCGGTCGAATAGTGATGAATTGTAAATATACTTATTTTTATGCACATTAATTTAGTCATTTTCATTTATTTTCGTCATTTTTACTTATTTTTGTTCAATAAAATGCTCCTATTCTTGTAAATTTACTTCTAACTTGTTTTATTTTATTTTGTAGAAAATTTCCAAAATCTGCCAAAATTGGGCAGTACACGCCCGTGACAATTTGGTCACGCCCGTGACCGGGCCGTGACTGTGCATTTCCCGTGAAAATGGACGATTTCTGAAGTAAAAGCTTGACACGCCTGGGGTCACGCCCGTGTCACCCGACACGGGGCGTGACCCAAGCCCGTGTTCACTCCACTCGACGAATTCATCTCGACGATCGTCGAGTGTCGACACCAACAGTCACGCCCAGCGTCACGCCCGTGACCTGGGGCGTGACTCAATTTCCGCTCGACGATTTCGACTCGACACTTTCCGCTCGACATTCGTCGAGTGTCGACACCAACTGACACGCCCAGCGTCACGCCCGTGACTTGGGGCGTGACCTTTCCAGCTGGCCCGACAAGATGCTGCCGAAGACGTTTGACGCAACCCGCGCCCGGTTCTACCTCCCCGACACGCCCAGAGTCACGCCCGTGACCTGGGGCGTGACTGCTGCGAACTCAGCCCGAAGTCAACTTTCCTGTCCAATCACCGGCCGCCTTCATGAATAGTACTGTCACGCCTCCCCTACACGCCCGTGACCGAGGGCGTGTACTTAGAATTTTTTGCCTATAAATTGCCCAGTTCTGTAAGGTCCAAGGGTTCAGATTTTTGGGCCAATTTAGTGTCTTTTTGTGCGAAGCATCCGTGATTTCTAGTGCTATGTAAGGAGATTTCTCCCTTCTTTATTTCAAGTTTTGTTTTGCTTTAGCTTTAGCCCTTGTAATAGCTTGTAATACCTTATTTTAATCAATAAAATGTTAAATTTTCTCTTCATATATGGCTTTGGAATGAACACTTGTGCCCACTTTCCTTCTCACTTTTATTCTTAGTTTCATCTTTGTTCTTCATTTATGAAATGTGTGTGTGTGTATGAGTGTAATTTATTCACTTTGTTTTTTTTAACTTGTTTTCATGCTTAGGTATGCTAGGTTTTCCTCTTTTTCTCCTTATCGTTTTCTTGAAAGAATTTTGATTTCATTCTTATGATTTTATAAGAGAGATTTAAAAAGTGATTTTGTTCCTTTTTTTTACTTAGTTTTCTTTTAGGATTGTAAAACCTCTTTTGTTCTTTTCATCTTCTTTTTCACCTTTTTTATCACTTTCATAACATCATAAGAATGAAAATGTTGGCATTTTAATTTTCCAAAAACTTTGGTTTTTAATTTGTTTTGAAAAACTTTTGTCTTCTAAAAATTGAAATTTCCTCTTTTTATTTGTTTTTGGCAAAACCTAAGCATGAAAAAGTTAAAATTTTAATTTTTAGGTAACTTTCATTTTGCTTTTTATTTGTGTGTGTGAGTGTATGAGCCTAAATTTCCTTTTGTTCTTCTTAATCTTCATGAAGTGTGTGTGAGTGTAGGTGTATAACTTTTATGCTTTGATTCAAATTGTGTAGAGTGTGTGAGTGTAGGTGTATAACTTTATTGCTTTTTTGAAATTCATATGGAGTGTGTGTGTTTGTGTGCATTTATTTCCGCCTACTCGTTAAGAGTTAAATGGCGCATCGTTTTCATTTTCAGTCCTACTCGTTTGAGTAGGACTTGTTATTTTCTTGCTTTATTTTTCCGCCTACTCACTTGAGTTTAATGGCCGGACTTTATTTCCCGCCTACTCGTTTGAGTAGGATTTGTAATTTTTCTTTCTTTATTTTTCCGCCTACTCACTTGAGTTTAATGGACGGACCTTTTAGCCCTGTAATCGCATTTATTTTCTCCTACTCATTTGAGTAGGACTCGCTTTCATTTCAGTCCTACTCGTTTGAGTAGGACTTGCAATTTTCAGCTTTTATTTACCGCCCCCACTCGTTTGAGTGGGACTCGCAAATTTGAAAAATGCAAATTTCTTTTATGTGTAACTTAGTTTCTGTTTAATTTATAATTTGGAGTGTGCGTGAGTTCTTGTTTTAGCTAGTTTTTCAGTTTTCTAAATGTTGTTATTTTTCTTGTGTCCCCTTCTTATAAACGTTTAGTGTTTAATTTCGAACTAGCGGCTCACTAAATTATAAGCCATCCCCATACCGATGTGTGGCTAATCGCTATTAGCCTCGGCATCGAAGAGCATTGGGACATTTAAAATGATTTATAATAATTGAAGCTCTTTATTTTCATTTTTAATTTAAGCACTTAAGGTATACCCCGGGTTTACGACGCGTAGGACCACATATCGATGTGTGGGCCATATTTCCGTAGTCCATATGCTAGCTAGCCGAGAGGCCGTGCATATGGACCGATCACCCCTGGGTAAATAGAGTTGCGTGCATACCCTCGAGAGAGGACAAGCGTAATTCTACCGGATTGGGTTCCCCACCCAATAGCGGGGTTCTTAGCGTAAAGCGGGCGTTAAGAGGAATCCTTCGTCGGACTAACGTTCGGTCGAATAGTCTTAACGTTTAGGTGAGCGATATCCCTATAGCTAGGTGAGCTCACATTTGTGGAACCTCCACGGCCAAGTTGCCTTATTATTAATTTGAAAACTAAGTCTTTTTATTATTAAAAATTGTTTTAGTCTTAATCCAATTCGATGCCGAGCGTTAACCCTTCATCAAATATTTTCTAAATCGTTTCTTTTTTTGCTCCTTTGCTTTTCCGTCTTTTATTAAGTAAAAAAAAAAATCCACCTTTCTTTCAGTAAAATAATAGTCCTCCCGGAGGAGTAAGAATAGTCAACACGACCCCGAGAACAATACGACCTCGGTATTCCCCCGAATATCGAGTACTACTTGCGATAGGTGCACTTGCCTACCCGAGCAAGCCCGCGGCGATCGACTCACCGAACCAACCACAGTAAGAGTCTATTCGCGGGCCCATCAAGTGTTTGGCGCTGTTGCCCGCACCACGCGCTGCCAACGTGGTTGCAAGTTCAAATTTTTTATAATGGGCTGAATTTTCAGACGCGTCAAATGATTGACGCGGCTGCCGGGGGTACGCTTAACAACAAAACCCCCGAGGCCGCCCAGGCTTTATTCGAAGAGATGGCTATGAACGCCTATCAATGGAACGTCCTGCGGGGACGGCCAAAGCCGGCGGCTGGTCTTTTTGAAGTGGATGCCACTGCTCTCTTGACCCTTCAAGTTGAAAGGTTAACAAAGCAAGTGGCGGAGATGTCTGCTGCCTCCTCCACTCTGCCTTATTTTATTCCCCCTAATGTCTGCGTAGCTGAAGAGTTCGTGGACTTCATGGGAAATTCGGGTCATCCTCCCTTCAACCCCAACAACAATCCTTATAGTAATAACTATAATCCGGGTTGGAGGAATCACCCCAACTTCTCGTAGAGCAACCCGAATAATGCTCAGCGTCCCCCTATTCCTTTTGCGCCCGGATTTCTTCCTCCTCCTCCTCTTCTGAAACCCTCCCCGATGGAGGAAAATTTTTCGAAGTATATTGCGTCCAACGAGTCAAATATCCGGAACATCACCGGATCGCTAAAAACACTCGAACAACAGGTTGGACAGCTGGCGAGGATGATGTCCGAGCGCGCGCTCGGGGCACTGCCGGGAAACACGGAGCCCAATCCGCGGGAGAACGCCAACGCTATAACCCTCCGTAGCGGAAAGGAGGTGGTCGATCCAAAACGGACCGACCCTCAGGTACATATTTCACCTCCGACCCCTCTTCCCCTTTCTTCGCTTACGCCGCCTTTACCTATTATAAAAGAAAAAATTATTTTAAACAAGGCTCTTCCGTATCCGCATAAGTTAGATAACGAGCGTAAGGACGCGCAATATGAAAAATTTATTTTATTATTAAAACAAATTCACATTAATGTTCCTTTTTGCGAGGCTATCTCGCAAATGCCCAAATATGCGAAATTTTTAAAAGAACTACATTCTAATAAACGTAAATTAGAGGATATCTCGCATGTATCTCTCAATGTTGTCTGCTCGGCGGCCCTTACTAATAAATTGCTCGCAAAACAAAATGACCCGGGACGGTTTTCCATCCCGTGCCTTTTTGGCGATATATTAGTAAAGTACGCCTTAGCTGATTTTGGGGGCTAGCATTAATCTGATGTCGTTCTCGCTCTTTTCGCGTTTAGGTTTGGGTACTCCTAGTCCTACGAATATGCGCATCCAATTAGCGGATCGCTCGGTTAAGTTCCCTATCGGGGTAGTGGAGGACGTCCTTGTCCGAGTCGACAAGTTTACCTTCCCGGTAGACTTCGTCATCTTAGATATCGAGGAGGACGCCGAGGTACCAATAATACTCGGTCGCCCTTTTCTCGCCACCTCCCGCGCACTAATAGATGTTAGTAATGGTAGCCTTCTCCTCTGAGTAGGCGATGACCAAGTTACTTTCTCTATTAATCCCTCGATGGACAATTTGTCATCGAGCGACGATTTCTGCTACTCTTTAGATACCTTTTTCGGAGATCGTTCTTCTCCCATTTTCGAGTCCGTATTTTTAAATGACGATATTTATGCGCTCGAAAATTTCAACTGCGATGAGGATACGTCTATCGACTTGCCTTTCGAACCAATTGGTAAGAAAGACATAGGAATTAAAACCTCCCTAGAAGAACCGCCCATCCTAGACCTCAAACCCTTACCCGCATCGCTCAAATACGCTTTTTTGGGAAAAGGTGATACGCTTCCCGTTATCATTTCTTCGGACTTGAGTGATTCAGAGACTTCCGATTTATTGGAAGTTTTATTTAAACATCGCCACGCAATTGCGTGGCAAATCTCTGACTTAAAGGGGATTAGCCCCTCCTTTTGCACCCATAAGATTTTCCTTAACGATAATTGCCGCAAAACGATTCAGCCACAGCGTCGTCTTAACCCAAACATGAAAGACGTCGTTAAAGCCGAAATCATTAAGTTATTAGATGCGGGAATTATCTACCCTATTTCGGACAGTGCATGGGTTAGTCCCATGCATGTCGTACCCAAGAAGGGCGGTCTTACCGTAGTGGCGAATGAGCATAACGAGCTTGTCCCAACTCGTACTGTTACGGGTTGGCGAGTGTGCATCGATTATAGAAAACTTAATGACGCCACCCGCAAGGACCATTTCCCTCTGCCATTTCTAAACCAGATTTTAGAGCGTTTATCCGGTCATCCGTATTATTGTTTTCTTGATGGTTCATCGGGGTTTTTCCAAATCCCCATTTCCCCCGATGATCAAGAGAAAACAACTTTTACTTGCCCGTTTGGCACCTTCGCCTATCGAAAAATGCCATTTGGACTCTGCAACGCGCCAGCTACATTCCAAAGATGTAAGCTAGCGATCTTTGGCGAGCTAGTAGAAGACATTATGGAAGTCTTTATGGATGACTTTTCTGTTTTCGGACGCTCTTTTCCCGATTGCCTTCAAAATTTAGATCGTGTCCTTCAACGGTGCGAGGACACTAGCCTTGTTTTAAATTGGGAAAAATGCAACTTTATGGTTCGAGGAGGTTTGGTCCTCGGCCATATGATTTCGTCTAAGGGGATAGAGGTGGATAAGGGCAAGATAGAAATTATAGAAAAACTTCCGCATCCTACAAACGTAAAATCTATTAGGAGTTTCTTAGGCCATGCGGGCTTTTATCGACGCTTCATTCAAGACTTTTCAAAAATAACCAACCGCTTACTCACCTCTTGGAAAAGGAATCACGTTTCATCTTTAGTAGCGAATGCGAGTCCGCCTTTAATTTGATAAAACAAAAACTTATCTCTTCACCAATTTTAGTGGCCCCTAATTGGTCCCTTCCGTTCGAAATAATGTGCGACGCTAGTGATATTGCCTTAGGTGCGGTTCTTGGCCAACGCGTAGAAAAACATTTTCATCCTATTTATTACGCTAGCAAGACGCTCACTTCCGCACAAGTAAATTACACGACAACGAAAAAGGAACTCTTAGCCGTCGTTTTCGCTTTCGATAAGTTTCGCTCGTATATAACGCTATCTAAAGTTATCGTTTTTACCGATCACTCCGCGCTTAAATATTTATTAGTTAAAAATGATGCGAAGCCCCGCCTTCTTCGATGGATTCTCCTCCTACAAGAGTTTGATTTGGAGATCCGAGATAAGCGGGGAGCGGAAAATCTAGCGGCGGACCACCTCTCCCGTTTAGAAAATCCGGGTGCGGAAGCGCTCGTCGAATCTGAAATAAATGACAGATTCCCCGAGGAACGCCTTCTTGCCATTAATAAATCTTCGTCATCTTCGCCTTGGTTCGCAGATTTTGCAATTTTTTTAGTAGCGCGGGTCCTTCCAAAAGAGTTTTCCAGTCATCAAAAGAAGAAATTCTTTTCTGACTTGAAAAATTTCTTTTGGGAGGACCCATTTCTTTTTCGTATCTGCGCGGACCAAGCGGTCCGAAGATGCGTTGCGGGTGTGGAGTGCTTACAAATTCTTAAGCACTGCCATGAGGGTCCAGCCGGTGGGCATTATCAAGCCAATCGGACCGCTCGGAAGGCGCTAGAGGCGGGCTACTTTTGGCCCACTCTCTTCAAAGAAGCGCATAATTTTGTGCGCGCATGCGATAGCTGTCAGCGGTCGGATAACATCTCTCGTCGCGACGAGATGCCCCAAAACATGTTTTTAGAATGCGAAGTCTTCGATTTGTGGGGCATAGATTTTGTTGGCCCCCTACCTCCGTCTTTCAAAAATATGTATATTTTAGTGGCGGTCGACTACGTATCGAGGTGGGCGGAAGCGCAAGCTCTCCCCACCAACGATGCCCGTGTCGTCGTTACATTTCTTAAAAAATTATTTTCTCGCTTCGGCACGCCTCGCGCAATTGTTAGTGATAGGGGAACACATTTCTGTAACGCTCTTATGGCTAAGATGTTAGCTAAATACGGAGTCACGCACAAGCTTGCCACCCCCTACCACCCGCAAACAAGTGGCCAAGTCGAGGTAGTAAATCGAGAGATTAAGCGAATTTTAGAAAAAACTGTTTCACTAAATAGGAAAGATTGGTCCGTTAAACTCGACGATGCGTTGTGGGCGTATCGGACGGCATACAAAACCGCTATTGGATGTACGCCGTTCCGGTTAGTCTACGACAAAGCATGCCATTTACCCGTAGAATTAGAACATCGCGCACTTTGGGCTTTAAAACTCTTAAACCTCGACTCCAACTTAGCCGCTCAGAATAGAAAACTGCAACTAAACGAGCTCGATGAATGGCGTGCGAACGCTTACGAGAGCAATAAATTCTATAAGGAGCGCTCTAAGTTATATCACGATCGAAAAATCAAGTCCCAAAAATTATTTTCTCCGGGCGATCTTGTCCTTCTTTATAATTCACGCCTTAGGCTTTTTCCAGGTAAATTAAAATCTAGATGGTCCGGTCCCTTCCTAGTTGAAGAAGTTTTTCCATATGGAACCGTACTCATCTCCCACCCGGACAAAGGTTCATTTAAGGTAAACGGTCATCGGTTAAAGTCTTATATAGCAGGCGACCCAGTGATCGGTTTTAGCGAAACCATAACTTTCCTCCACATTATAAACCCGCCAAAATAGTCAAGCTACACGACTCTAAACAAAGCGCTCTGGGAGGCACCCCTCGCTTATCTTTTTCGCTCTTTCCTTATTAGCTTTGCTGTTTTTTTTTCTAATAAACGCAGGGTTTCTGATCGGCCTCCCCCTATGCGTTTCATGGAAGCTTCTACCCCCCTTCCCTTTCTTGTCTTTGTACATATTATCTTTCCTTTCTGTTCCGCATACTTACGATACAACATTGGGGACAATGTTGGACTTAAGTATGGGGGTATTTTCGTGCTTTACTTTCTGCACTTCAATTTTTCTGCATTTCAAAAATACAAAAAAATACATATAACAACAAAACAAAAAAAATTAAAAAACATCTTAAAATGAAAAAAATTTTAAATGAAAAATCCAAAAAAAAAATTTCTTTTTGTTTTCGTTGAACTCTCTTTCTTTTTTCCAAAAACTGAAAAAAAAAAACAAAACAAAAAAATTTTATTTAGTTTCACTTTGTATATATTTTTTGTTTTTTCTCTCTCACCCTTCCTCATTCTTGTACAAACCTTTTTCTTTTTCTCCCTTATTTTTGTACATATTATGAAAATTCCTTTAAAAAAAATAATACAAAAAAAAGATAATAGTTCAAAAGAAATTTCAAAAAAATTGAGAAAAACAAAAATACAAAAAAAAGATAATAAATGAAAAACAAAAAAAATGATAATAACAACTATAAAAATCAAAAAAATGCTTGCAACAAATAAATTAAATATTCCATACTTAACTTTTCTGCTATCCAAAAATTCAGTTTTGAGTTTATTTATATGTGAATTTGATTAATTCTTTGTTTGCTACCCGTTTATTAATTATTGATTGAAAAATTTAAATAGCCGGGGTTAAGTTTTAAAGAATTCTTTATGCTTTGTTAAAAATAGCGAACTCGTTTTAGGCACTACTTCTAATTTTTCATAAATAGGAGCACGTATATTATGTTAGGAAATAACGACTATAGAATTCAATTATATTTACTTTTAGCTTTCTGAAAAAAATTGGAACGTACAAATTATTAAGGTTGCTCTCAAAAATTTTTAAGATTACAATCTAGTTTTCCTTTCTCCCCTCACTTTTCATGACCTACTTGGCATGAAAAATTTTATCCTTAAAAGATCTTATGTCAATGGGAATAAGATTTCGTTCCGTAAACATATGCACCTAATAATTTAAAAAGATTATATAAGGAGTAAGAGAATAAAATTCATTACTCCTACAAATATACATTGGGTTAATTCTTATGAAGTTGAAAAACAAAATTCATATTAGGAAAATAAGATTTCGTTTTCCTAATAATCCAAAAGAAAAAAAAATGGAGGTTCGAGAAAAAATTACCTCACCTCACATATCAAAACCCTCTTCATAAACCCACTACCCCCTTAGCCAATTACACGATTCTAGAATTAATTCAAAAATCTTTTTGAGAGCATAATTAGTAAATTGTATTATTTCCAGTAGCACTCGTATAAGCTAGAGTTCTTATAATTCCAAACTATTTTCGTTAATCTAACCATTACAAATGTTGCCTTCTATGTGATTACACCAAGAAGTCTTTTGGCCAAAACTTTTGCGCTATTTAAATCATCTACATAATTTTAGGACTTAACTCTTACACCCCGTATATTTATTTCGATCTCTCTTATAATTAATTAAGCGATAGCTAAAACTTAGAGTTTTTTTTATTCCATATAGATTCACCTCAAACTTTTGCTCTGGAATAGCAAAAGCCCAAGTATGGGGGTATTTGATGAATTGTAAATATACTTATTTTTATGCACATTAATTTAGTCATTTTCATTTATTTTCGTCATTTTTACTTATTTTTGTTCAATAAAATGCTCCTATTCTTGTAAATTTACTTCTAACTTGTTTTATTTTATTTTGTAGAAAATTTCCAAAATCTGCCAAAATTGGGCAGTACACGCCCGTGACCGGGCCGTGACTGTGCATTTCCCGTGAAAACGGACGATTTCTGAAGTAAAAGCTTGACACGCATGGGGTCATGCCCGTGTCACCCGACACGGGGCGTGACCCAAGCCCGTGTTCACTCCACTCGACGAATTCATCTCGACGATCGTCGAGTGTCGACACCAACAATCACGCCCAGCGTCACGCCCGTGACCTGGGGCGTGACTCAATTTCCGCTCGACGATTTCGACTCGACACTTTCCGCTCGACATTCGTCGAGTGTCGACACCAACTGACACGCCCAGCGTCACGCCCGTGACCTGGGGCGTGACCTTTCCAGCTGGCCCGACAAGATGCTGCCGAAGACTTTTGACGCAACCCGCGCCCGGTTCTACCTCCCCGACACGCCCAGAGTCACGCCCGTGACCTGGGTCGTGACTGCTGCGAACTCAGCTTGAAGTCAACTTTCCTGTCCAATCACCGGGCGCCTTCATGAATAGTACTGTCACGCCCCCCCCTACACGCCCGTGACCGAGGGCGTGTACTTAGAATTTTTTGCCTTTAAATTGCCCAGTTCTGTAAGGTCCAAGGGTTCAGATTTTTGGGCCAATTTAGTGTCTTTTTGTGGGCTACATCCGTGATTTCTAGTGCTATGTAAGGAGATTTCTCCCTTCTTTATTTCAAGTTTTGTTTTGCTTTAGCTTTAGCCCTTGTAATAGCTTGTAATACCTTCTTTTAATCAATAAAATGTTAAATTTTCTCTTCATATATGGCTTTGGAATGAACACTTGTGCCCACTTTCCTTCTCCCTTTTATTCTTAGTTTCATCTTTGTTCTTCATTTATGAAATGTGTGTGTGTGTGTATGAGTGTAATTTATTCACTTTGTTTTTTTTAACTTGTTTTCATGCTTAGGTATGCTAGGTTTTCCTCTTTTTCTCCTTATCTTTTTCTTGAAAGAATTTTGATTTCATTCTTATGATTTTATAAAAGAGATTTAAAAAGTGATTTTGTTCCTTTTTTTTACTTAGTTTTCTTTTAGTATTGTAAAACCTCTTTTGTTCTTTTCATCTTCTTTTTCACTTTTTTTATCACTTTCATAACATCATAAGAATGAAAATGTTGGCATTTTAATTTTCCAAAAACTTTGGTTTTTAATTTGTTTTGAAAAACTTTTGTCTTCTAAAAATTGAAATTTCCTCTTTTTATTTGTTTTTGGCAAAACCTAAGCATGAAAAAGTTAAAATTTTAATTTTTAGGTAACTTTCATTTTGCTTTTTATTTGTGTGTGTGAGTGTATGAGCCTAAATTTCCTTTTGTTCTTCTTAATCTTCATGAAGTGTGTGTGAGTGTAGGTGTATAACTTTTATGCTTTGATTCAAATTATGTAGAGTGTGTGAGTGTAGGTGTATAACTTTATTGCTTTCTTGAAATTCATATGGAGTGTGTGTGTTTGTGTGCATTTATTTCCGCCTACTCGTTAAGAGTTAAATGGCGCATCGTTTTCATTTTCAGTCCTACTCGTTTGAGTAGGACTTGTTATTTTCTTGCTTTATTTTTCCGCCTACTCACTTGAGTTTAATGGGCGGACTTTATTTCCCGCCTACTTGTTTGAGTAGGATTTGTAATTTTTCTTTCTTTATTTTTCCGCCTACTCACTTGAGTTTAATGGACGGACCTTTTAGCCCTGTAATCGCATTTATTTTCTCCTACTCATTTGAGTAGGACTCGCTTTCATTTCAGTCCTACTCGTTTGAGTAGGACTTGCAATTTTCAGCTTTTATTTACCGCCCCCACTCGTTTGAGTGGAACTCGCAAATTTGAAAAATGCAAATTTCTTTTATGTGTAACTTAGTTTCTGTTTAATTTATAATTTGGAGTGCGCGTGAGTTCTTGTTTTAGCTAGTTTTTCAGTTTTCTAAATGTTGTTATTTTTCTTGTTATTTTTCTTGTTATTTTTCTTGTTATTTTTCTTATAAACGTTTAGTGTTTAATTTCGAACTAGCGACTCACTAAATTATAAGCCGTCCCCATACCGATGTGTGGTTAATCGCTATTAGCCTCGGTATCGAAGAGCATTGGGACATTTAAAATGATTTATAATAATTGAAGCTCTTTATTTTCATTTTAATTTAAGCACTTAAGGTTTACCCTGGGTTTACGACGCGTAGGACCACATATCGATGTGTGGGCCCTATTTCCGTAGTCCATATGCTAGCTAGCCGAGAGGCCGTGCATATGGACCGATCACCCCTGGGTAAATAGAGTTGCGTGCATACCCTCGAGAGAGGACAAGCGTAATTCTACCGGATTGGGTTCCCCACCCAATAGCGGGGTTTTTAGCGTAAAGCGGGCGTTAAGAGGAATCCTTCGTCGGACTAACGTTCGGTCGAATAGTCTTAACGTTTAGGTGAGCGATATCCCTATAGCTAGGTGAGCTCACATTTGTGGAACCTCCACGGCCAAGTTGCCTTATTATTAATTTGAAAACTAAGTCTTTTTATTATTAAAAATTGTTTTAGTCTTAATCTGATTCGATGCCGAGCGTTAACCCTTCATCGAATATTTTCTAAATCGTTTCTTTTTTTGCTCCTTTGCTTTTCCGTCTTTTATTAAGTAAAAAAAAAATCCACCTTTCTTTCAGTAAAATAATAGTCCTCCCGGAGGAGTAAGAATAGTCAACACGACCTCGAGAACAATACGACCTCGGTATTCCCCCAAATATCGAGTACTACTTGCGATAGGTGCACTTGCCTACCCGAGCAAGCCCGCGGCGATCGACTCACCGAACCAACCACAGTAAGAGTCTGTTCGCGGGCCCATCAAATAGTCTTAATGTTCAGGTGAGCGATAGTCCAAGAGATAGGTGAGCTCATTTTAGTGCAACCTCCACGGTCAAGTCTCCGCCCTAATTATTTAGAAACTTAGGATCTCTTTTTATTAAAAGTCTATTTTAGTTCGAATTTAATTCGGTGCCATCGAGCTAAGCTCTTCATCGGCTTCACCCTTTATTATGCTTTTATTTTCTATTTTTTTTATATATATATTACCCGACAAGTAATTATCAGTAAAATAATAGTCCCCTCCAGGGAAGTGTAGAAATAATCGAACCGACCCCGAGAACAATATGACCTCGATATTCCACCCAGAATATCCTGTACTTCTTAATGAGGGACATTGGCGTGCGGACCTCATTGGCCAGATTTTTGGGCCGGAGTTGGGGTGCATAATCCTACATCTTGACGTTGCTGCGGGGGAGGATGTTCCGGATCTCGTGCAGCAGTTCAGCGGCAGGGGAATTTCAGCGCTGGCTTACCCCCTCTCGATCGTGTCCCGTCCGTATAGGGACGTGAGCTGGCTCAGGCGGCTCCGACTACATCCCCGTGAGAATTTCTTTTGCTGGCGACTATTTTGGGATGTGGTTCCCACCCGGGCTTGGCTCCATCGACGCGGTTTGGCGGAGACCCCTCTATGCCCGTGGGACTGTGTGGTGGCGGAGGATCGAGACCACCTGGTTGGCGGGTGTCTCAGGCTTGCGGCCGTTGGCCAGGAACTTTGTCGCTGGGGAATGCGGCTGCCTGTTGGATGGAAATGGGATGAGGTCCAGACGTTTGTCACCCTCGGCGGAGAGGCTGCGCTCCCTCAGGCCCGCCTCTTGTGTTATTCTATCTACCAATGCTGGAGGGCGTGAAATGCTAAACTACACAACCGGGAGGTCGGCACGCCAGTTGTTATTGCTTCCACTATTTTGGAGAATAAGGCATTATTTGGTCATGGTCGCACGCTGGGATGTTGGAGCATCAATCGCCCCTTGGGGCTTACCCGTACTTCTTGGTGCCCACCACCGCCCGGATGGATCAAGGTCAACGTTGATGGTTCTCTTCCTCCTTCTGGACGTGCCGGGCTTGGAGTTGTTGCCCGCTCGGAGGATGGTCTCGTCCTTATTATGGCTGGTTTTGCTTGGCACCATTGGGATCCGGGCCGCGTGGAGCTTGAAGCGATCCTAGCTATCTGCCGCGTGGCTCTTCCTACGATGCTGGAGGCTCGGGGTATTATTATTGAGGGGGATGCTGCAAATGTGCTGGATTTCTAGTGCAAGGCTGCCTCGGGCTCCGCTCGCTTGACCACTTATACGAGGGATGCCAATCTCTCTTTTCTCGCTCACTTCGCGGCTGTTCGCTTTCAGCAAGTTGACCGTCGAGCCAACCGTGCGGCCGATCATTGTGCATGGGTGGCCATCGAGGGAGATTTTATTTGGGAACACGGTGATGGTGCGGATGGGACATTCCTCGGAATGGTGGCGGACGACTGTCGGAGCCTTGATGGCGGCTGATTTTTGTTCTTGTTTGTCTTTTGTTCTCATGTTCCCCCTCCGTTGTACTTCTCTTTTATTTTAATGCTATTGCAATTATCACGGAATATCCTGTACTACTCACGATAGGTGCACTTGCCTGCTTTTGTTAAAACTCGATCACACCTTTTTATATCCAAATAAATAAATACGTGCGCCCCGTTTTCTAAATAAAAACCAAATCCGCTTTTCTACTTAAATAAAATTGCCTGGGGCGCCGTTCATCCTCACCTATTTTTGGAGTTTTAAGTGCATTAAGTTTTCGGACTTGATGCGAATAATATCAATCAAGTTTTTGGCGTCGCTGCCGGGGGACGAACCCGGGTCACCCGCGTGACAGGAGGGAATACTCACCACTATACTACAATGACCCGAGAAAGCCCCCGGCGATCGACTCACCGAACCAACCACAGTAAGAGTCTGTTCGCGGGCGCATCAAGTTTTTGGCTCCGTTGCCGGGGAAATTCGTGTCGTTATTTTGAACCCTGGAGAACTATTAATTTTACCTATATATATATATATATGAAAATAATAATAATAATAATAATAATAAACTACTTAAAAAACCAAAAAATTTCAAAAACTTATTATTTATCATATTATTATTATTATCTATAAAATAATAATTTTGAAATGTCGTCGTTTTCTACTAACAAAAAAATAGGAAATAAAAAAAACTAACTAAAAATTAAAAAAAAAACTGTAAAAACTTGAAAAACCTATAAAACAAAAACATTAAAACACCCATAAAAATAAAAAATTGAAAAACCTATAAAACCAAAAAATCTAAAAATGAAAAAAAAATTTAAAAAATAATTTCCTTATTTTTATCAAAAAAAAGACTAAAACTAAAACACTAAAAAAAACCTAAGACCTCAAAAAACCTAAAAATCTAAAAAACTTGAAAAATGAAAAAAAAAACAAACAAAAAAAAGAAAAACATAAAAACTCAAAAAAAACAAAAAACCAACTAAAAATTAGAAAACCTACTTAAAAACACCAAAAAATACAATAATTTTCAAAACTGCATATATTTTGTTTTGTTTTATTTTCTTTTTAACTTCTTTTGTTTTTCTTCGGCGCACTTCGCTTTTGTGCGCGCTAGGGGAAGGCATATATGTCGCGCTCATGTAGCTAAGGGCTTACCTATCTTCGCGTCACCCGCACTTGCCACCCCTTGCCGCCCACACCCTTTTGCCGAGTTTATCATTTTTGTTTTTGTTCTTTTATTTTTGTTATTTCTTTTTAATAATGCAGGGTATAACCCCGAGCCTCCCGACCACGTCTTAGGGGAGCTTCTCCCCTCCACTTTTATTTTGTACATATTTCCTTTTATATCTTATTCGTTTCGTATACTTAGATTGCAATATTTGGGACAATGTTGGGTTTATGTATGGGGGTGTATTCTTAGTTTCCAATTTTCTGCACCTTTATTTTCTGCACCTTTATTTTCTGCACCCATCCAAAAAACAAACAAAATCATTACAAAATACAAAAACATAAAAAAAAATTTCCCTTGTTTTTATAATCCAAAAACTCAAAAAAAAAATTTAAAACAAAAATTTTTGTTCCACTTTTTTTTGCATGCTAAAACTCCCTTGTAAAAATAATTCTCTTTCTCCACCCTCTTCTTATTTTTAAAAGCTCACTTTTTAGCATGCACGCGGCGTTCGACTCATCGAACCAACCAATTAAATAAGAGTCTGTTCGCGGGCCGCCTTCGAGATTTTTTTAAAAACAAAAAATATATAATAAAAAAATTTTCTCTCTTCCCCCCTATCTTCTTTGTAAATAACTCTTCTTTCTCATCCCTTTCTTGTAAATAAATCTAAAAAACCAAAACATCTAAAAAATTATTAAAACAAAAAATCAAAAAAAAAGATAAAACATCTTTAAAAATTCAAAAAAAATGATAATAAAAAAATACCAAAAAAAAAGATAAAAACTCTAAAATTTCAAAAAATATGTTTTGCAAATTATTTAACAAATAAATCGAATATCTCAATTCTTAACCTTTTTCGCTCTCCAAAAATCCAGTTGCGGCTTAATTTATAAGTGAATTATCTTAATTGTTTGCTTACTATTTGTTTATTAATTGGAGATCGATAGATTTAAATATTTGGGGTTACGATTTAAAAATTTTCGTATACCTTTTTTATTTAGATGAAGACCTGTTTTCAGTACCACTTCTACTTATCTAAATAGTTACATATTTATTTTGTTAGAAAATAACAACTTTACAATTCATATTATGTTTACTCCGAGCTTTTTTTTTGAAATATCGAAACGTTTAATTTATAAAGGTTGCTCTCAAAATGTTTTGTTAAATCTAGTTTTATTTTTGCAAAACCCTATCATTTTTTTTTCTTGTCATACTTGGCATGATTTCGATATTTAAAAGAGCATATGTCAATGGTAATAAGATTTCGTTCCGTAAACATAGGCATCCAATATTTGAAAAGATTATATGTTACGGAGTAAAAGGATAAAATTCATTACCCCTATATATATACATTGGATTATTAGGAAGATTGTAAAAAAAAAATTATGTTATGGAAAATAAGATTTCATTTTCCTAACATCCATATTCGAAAAAAAATCATTAGAGGTTCGAGCGAAAAAATATACCCTCGCCTCTAAATCAAAGCCCTCTTCATAAACCAACACCCCCCTCCGCCAAATTCAAAAGATTCTAGATTTAATTTTAAAATATTTTTGAGAGCATAATTTGTAAATTTTATTATTTCCTATAATTTTTACAAAGCTAAAGTTTTCATAATCAAATTTAATTTTGTTAGCCTAACAAATAAAATTGTTTGCTACCTATTTGATTATATCAGAAGTTTTTAGCTGAAACTCTTCTTTTATTTAAATTTATGTTATAATTTAGGATTTAACTCGTATACCCCGGATATTCATTTTGATCTTTCTTTCAATTAAGTCAAGCGGTAGTTAAACTTTGGATTTCTTTTATTTCTTATAAGTTCATCTCCAACTTTTGTTCTGGAATAGCAAAAGCTTAAGTATGGGGGTATTTGATAAGTTGTAAATATACGTATTTTTGTGTATAATAAATAAGTCATTTTAGTTACTTTTTGTCATTTTTACTTATATCTCTTTAATAAATTGCTCTTATTTTGTAAATATTT
Organism: Platanthera guangdongensis; assembly: GCA_039583875.1. Classification (NCBI taxonomy): domain Eukaryota; kingdom Viridiplantae; phylum Streptophyta; class Magnoliopsida; order Asparagales; family Orchidaceae; genus Platanthera; species Platanthera guangdongensis. Next base: position 115,098,360 of record CM077166.1, read on the forward strand.
TGCTAACTACTTTGTTTTGATTTTCTAAAAAATTTTAGGAAAAGTCAAATTTTTACATGGGTCACGCCCGTGTTCCTTGTGTAACACCCCCATCCGTCGCATGGCATATAACAGAAGGTACAGCTGGAACCCGACGCTATATATCACAGACAGTCGAAAGGGTTTCATAAGAATATTCAAACTATCCAATTAAGACTACACGTCCTACACATAGCATTCTAGCAGAAGCTTTTAAATTTGAAAGAACCCAAATCTTAAATCCATATCCAAGAATGTCCATATCCACACAACAGGAATGAAACCCCAAATACACTAAAAAGGGTACATGGCCTTATGGCCTTACAAATGTTCACTTAAATAAAACATGTCTTACATACATCGGCTCGCAGGCCGGGCACACATGATAAAATAAAAACAACTATTCACTTTGGCCTTTTAGGGCCAGCACAGCAACATGGGCTCCAGCCCGCTATTTGGTACTCGGCTCTACAGCACCTGCAAGCACATTCCACTGCACGGTGGCAAACAAAGCAATGGTCAGCCAAAAGCTGACCAAATTATAACGACCCCGCCCCTTACTCGGGACGGCGGTGCTCTTTCCCTGCACATCATTAGTCCAATAAAATTACTAAAGCGCATCTATACTACGCCGCAGGTGTAGGCTCGCACAGCCAAACACCCCGTGCACTCAAAGCATATTAACGGTGAATCCTGACCAATCAGCGTCTTCACCACCATCCCAACGATGGCAACCATGTGAGCATTTTGCCTTTCTGACCACCGTCTAAGGCTCCCAACTATGCCAACGGCCAGTCCCCGTCTTCGGGTCTCTCGCACCGAACCACATAGCCTAGGTCCAATTCCACTTGCCCGTTGCTCACGCCGCATATACAATTTAAGTTCTACGTGCGGTCCAAGCTTCTCTCGGATCCCAACATTTTCCAAACAATCTCATAACCCAGTTATAATCAAGGCCAGTTCCCAGACCGCCAAGTTAGCAGAACATGTTTCCGCTCAGTTTTCTGGGTGCGCCTTGAAGCTAACCTCCAAGGATCCCTGTTGTAATCTACCGCGTAGAAACCCGAAAAACCCAAAGCACACAGTCTTCTCCGGCAAAACATATCAAATGCAACATCACCGATCCAGAAAATACATGTCCGGGTAGGCTTCACACACAATGTCTATGCCCGTACTTACGATTCCGGACTCTATATGCAACACAAGGGGGACTATTCACATCACCCCAAAGAACACCACACACTCACTGCACACTCACGGGAGCGGGATTCCCTATGCAGAAAGGAAGAGCTTCACATGCTCAAGTAGAGAATCGTTACCCTTGTAGTCCGCTTTGGCGCCATGGAAAAAACTACATGGATGGAAATCTTCGCAACACACTTTCCTCCACAGATCCGCTCTCAGATTTCGAAACGATGCTCCGATGCTCCGCCGGCGGCCGGAATCCCTTCCTTCTTCCTCCTCTTTCCAACTCCTTGAGAGAGAGAATGGTTGGAGAGAAATGAAGGATTAACTCCCCTATTCCCGGCCTTAACAGAGCAGGAAACCATCTGGGCCGTTGGATCTTAATTAAAGAAAACGAACGTCTTAGATCCGTTCAAAAATCTCCAGACCTGGGCCGAACACGGCTTGGCGCACGGTCGTGTCCCAGGCCGTGTACCTCGCTCCAAGCACGATCGTCGAACGGAGGAAAGACACACGGGCAAAGACACGCCCGTGTCGCACCTGACACGCCCATTTCTCACCTGACACGCCCGTGTCGGGTTCCTCGACACGCCCGTGTTCGGGGGCGTATCACGCATAACCGCCACGGCAACGGACACAACCCAGAAGAATACGAGTAGGGATACGGGTAGGCACACGCCCGTGTAAAATGACACGCCCGTGTCACTTAGCCGTGTTTCTAGCCGTGTCCTTCTCGGGATGAAAATGGCCAAAAACACCAGCCAGACACGGCCTTGGACACGCCTGTGTCCTAGGCTGTGTACCCCTATACAAGCACCAAAAAACCCCTTTTTTGCGACCGACTCAAATTCAACTTTCGGGGCGTTACAAATCTCCCCCACTTAAGGAATTTCGTCCCAAAATTAAGTAAAGGTACATAAATCTAAATAATACCTGAGTGGAATAACTCGGGGTATTCCTCCAATATAGCTTGCTCTCGCTCCCAAGAAAGCTCCTCACGTCCACAATTATCCCAACTGACTTTAAACATTCGGACCTCCTTGTTGCGGAGTCGCTTGACTGCAACATCTTCAATACGTACTGGTTTGACCTTGGTTGTCAACTCATAATCAATCGGTACTTGTTTGTCCGTAATGATCTGCGATGGCTCTTGCACTGCCTTACGCAACACCAACGCGTGGAATAAGTCATGTAGCCCACTCAACTCCACCGACAGCTTCAATCTATATGTCGCCTCGCCAGCACACTCCAGGATTTCAAATGGTCCAAGGTATCTCAGAATCAACTTCTTCACGCATCGAACCCGCGATACACCCTTGAACGGCTTGATTTTTAGATACACCATGTCGCCAATATTGAACTCCACGTTCATATGCTTGGCATTATAATACTTTGAATGTCTATCCTGAGCGATCTTCAACCTTTCCTAAATTGTACGCACCATTGAAGTGGCGTCTTCCACCGTTTGACGTTTGTACAACTTCGATTCGCCTGCCTCCAACCAAGACAACGGCGTACGACACTTCCTCCCATAAAAGGCTTCGAAAGACGTCATTCTAATACTCGCTTGAAAGTTGTTGTTGTACACAAACTCCACCATGTACATGTGATCTTCCCACTGCTTTCCAAAATCTAGGACGCACATGCGAAGCATGTCCTCCATAGTCCTGTTGACCCTCTTGGTCTGACCATCCGTCTGTGGATGAAAGGCTGTGCTGAAACTCAGCTTAGTTCCCAACATACTATGCACCAACCTCCAATCCTTCGATGTAAAGCTTCCATCTCGGTCACTAATAATACTGCGGGGCACACCATGCAATCGTACAATATTCTCCACGTAGAGTTTGGCTAACCTTTCCACTGGATCTTCCTTCCTGTTCAGAATAAAGTGTGACACCTTTGTCAACCTATCTACGACCACCCAAATAGCGTCATTTCCCTTCTATGACTTCGGCAAACCATGCACAAAATTCATAGATATGTCATCGAATTTCCATTCTGGGATAGGTAGGGGCTTCAAGAAACCTCCGGGCTTTTAGCATTTTGCCTTCACCAATGCACAAGTATGGCACTTGGCCACATAAAGTGCTACATCCTTCTTCAAACCCAGCCACCAGAATAATTTTTTCATGTCTCTATACATCTTCGTGCTTCCCGGGTGGATTGAGTACTTGTTATGATGAGCCTCATACATCAGCTCCTCTCGAAGATTATCCGCACTAGGAACGCATAAGCGATCGTCCTTCCTTAGCAAACCATCTTCAACAACAAACTGGGAATTTGACCGATCCAAAGTTTCTTCCAAGATCTGTCTCATGTTGTTGTCCTGAACCAAAGCCCGTCGAACTCTATCAGCTAGGTCACACTGCACTTCTGTCCAAAATAATTTCACCTCAGCACTAGACTGCTTGTCGACGCAAGATATCTCCAAAGCCTCCAACTCATGGACCAATCTCTCATCATGTACCGATAACCAGTTGGCCTGTGTCAGAGTCCCGCGACTCAACGCATCCGCCACTGCATTTCCCTTCCCAGGCACATAATGTATCTTGAAGGTGTAGTCCCCTAAGAACTCCATCCACCTCCGCTGCCTCATGTTCAGATCCTTTTGATCCAACAGGTACTTCAAGCTCTTATGATCGGTGTAAATATCGACCTTCACACCGTACAGATAATGCCTCCAAAGCTTTAGAGCAAATATCACGGCCGCTAATTCTAAATCATGAACCGGATAATTCCTCTCATGAACCTTCAGTTGTCGTGAATCATAGGCTATCACTCGCCCATGCTGTAGCAGAACACAGCCCAAACCACTACCTGAAGCATCACTATAGATCTCGAACCCTTCAGTTCCACTTGGCGAACATAAAATAGGCGTCGTGGTCAACCGCCTCTTCAATTCTTCAAAAGCCTGTTCGCACTCCAGCGACCACACAAACTTTTGATCCCTCCTTGTCAACATCGTGAGTGGAAGTGCTATCCGTGAAAAGTTCTCTACGAGGCGCCTATAGTAGCCGGCAAGCCCCAGAAAGCTCCGGACTTCCGCCACCGTATTCAAAGTAGGTCACTCCCATATAGCCACTATCTTCGTCGGATCCACAGCTATCCCTTCTCCACTAACAACATGACCAAGGAACGCTATAAAGGATAACCAGAATTCACATTTGGAGAACTTGGCATACAACTGACTTTTCCTCAATGTCTCCAACACCATGTGTAGATGCTTGTAGAGATCCTCCTCGCACTGCGAATACACCAGAATATCATCGATAAATACTATCACGAAACGATCCAGGTACTCTATGAACATCCTGTTCATCAAATCCATAAACACGGATGGCGCATTAGTCAAACCAAACGGCATGACCGTGAACTCGTAATGCCCAAACCGCGTACTTCAAGATCTAACTTCGAATACACCGTTGACCCGACCAATTGATCAAATAGATCGTCAATCCTCGGGATTGGATATTTGTTCTTCTCCGTAAGCTTGTTCAATTCCCGATAGTCGATACAAAGCCGCAAGCTCCCATCTTTCTTCTTAACAAAGAGAATGGGTGCGCTCCAAGGAGACAAACTTGGACGCACATAACCTTGCTCTAGCAACTCTTGTAGTTGCACCTTCAACTCCGCCATCTCTCGCGGGGCAATCCGATATGGAGAGCGTGACACCGGTTTAGCACCCAGTACCAGCTTAATGGTAAAATCAATCTCCCGTTGAGGAGGGGCTCCTGGGAGATCATCTGGGAACACATCGGGATACACGGACACAACTGGTATACTGTCAAGACTTGTCTTAGGCGTCGAAGTCTGCACTAGAGTGACAAACAGCTCTGCCCCAGACCGAACTGCCTTGAACACCTGAAGGGCTGACATCAAGATCTTACCCGACCCCTTCATGCCCGCGAAAGTCGTCTCCCGATCAGTATTTTGACCCAACTTAACTTCCTTACGATTGCAATCAATACATGCACCCTGCTCCGAGAGCCAATCCATACTGAATATTATGTCGAACTCTACTAACGGTAGGACCAACGCTCGCAAAACAAACTCCTGGTCTCCAATCTGAATCTTCACTACGCAGACCTTATCCACACGCATTGAGCACCCATTGGGCATCAACACATCCAATTTGTCTTTTGCCATCGAAGACGGAACCCCGATGCGCGATATCAATTTTTCGGACAAGAAGGAATGCGATGCTCCCATATCAAACAGGGCTCTCGCCGGAAACTCAAAGATCAACACAAAGCCTAGCACCAACAAAAGTAAGCTAACAAATACGAAAGTAACAACTATGAAAGTTAAACCACTACAATTTAACTCATACATGTCACCACGTCTACTTGCTTTATGGCCTCTTGCAGACCAAGGTTGTAGACTCTACACTGGGCTGGAGCATGATGGGATGCGGTTGACTCCACTGCCTTCCTTTTCTCCTCATAGGTCACTCCAGGCTTCCTCTCGGACTTTGAACGTCCGCTCCAACACTCACGAGCAAAATGCCCCGTCTTCCCACAGTTGTAGCAAGCTCCTGGGACTCGACTTGTCTTTTCCCCCGACGCATCAGCCGAAGGGGCTGAGTTCGAAGTCCTCCGCTTCTTGTTCCACCTGCGGAAACTTGACTTGGTATTTGGCACCTTGAACTCGGACTTCTTTTCTCCTGGGTCCTTCTTCTCTTGAACTTTCTTAACGACCCAAAAGTGTGAACTCATGCAGATACTCGTCCACGCTTTTGGATCCCTGAGTCAACCCAAGATACTGATTCTCCATCTCCAACTTCTGAGCAAAGGGTACAAATCTGGCTAGGAACAATCTTGAAAATTCCTCCATAGGCACATCAGCAAGCTGCCTACCCACTAAGAGATGAAACTCCAACTCATCCCACCACAGCCTCGCTTCACCCACCAAAAGAAAAGTCGCTATGGTGGTCTTCTGCCACTCCTCAATTAACGTGGCTATCAAGACCCTCTTTATCGAAGAGAGCTAGTCCTCAGCTTGAGTCGGCGTTCCAACCCCATCGAACCTCGAAGTATTAAAGCTCATTACATGCTTAAGCGGCTTCTCCGTACCTCTCCTCGGCTCTACTAGATCAACTGCTACACGCTACACCACTCTCGGCTCTGCCACCCTAACCGGTTCTTGCTCATTCGCAGGAGGTGCGCGATGCATTTGCCCTGCAGGTTGGGCATTTATCATTGCAAACACGGCTTCAGCAACCATCCTGATGGTTTCCGCTGAAGGAGGTGTAGTAGGCACGTCCCTTGGTGCACTACTTTCCGCCAATTGCGGACGCTCTAACTGACCAGCACAGCTCCTAGCAACCTATAGTAGCAAATACACACGATTAGACGACAACCAAATTGCTAAAAGCAATCATTAGAATACTCAGATTCCACAAAACAAGTGTATTTTTCATTCCTAAGTGGACATTCATGGGTTCTTTTTGATGTTATAACGATGACACACACATGTGCTCACCAGCCCTTAAAAGAATTCGCCCACGAATTCATTTAAGCCTGACTGTAACCAGAAGTCTGATACCAAATTGTAACACCCCCATCTGTCGCATGGCATATAACAGAAGGTACAGCTGGAACCCGACGCCATATACCACAGACAGTCGAAAGCGTTACATAAGAATATTCAAACTATCCAATTAAGACTACACGTCCTACACAGAGCATTCTAGCGGAAGCTTTTAAAGTTGAAAGAACCCAAATCTTAAATCCATATCCAAGAATGTCCATATCAACACAACAGGAATGAAACCCCAAATACACTAAAAAGGGTACATGGCCTTATGGCCTTACAAATGTTCACTTAAATAAAACATGTCTTACATACATCAGCTCGCAGGCCGGCCACACATGATAAAAAAAACAACTATTCGCTTTGGCCTTCTAGGGCCAGCACAACAACATGGGCTCTAGCCCATTATTTGGTACTCGGCTCCGCAGCACCTGCAAGCACATTCCACCGCACGGTGGTAAACAAATCAACGGTCAGCCAAAAGCCGACCAAATTATAACGACCCCGCCCCTTACTCAGGACGGCGGTGCTCTTTCCCTTCACATCATTAGTCCAATAAAAATACTAAAGCGCATCTATACTACGCCACAGGTGTAGGCTCGCACGGCCAAACACCCCGTGCAATCAGGGCACATTAACGGTGAATCCTGACCAATCAGCATCTTCACCACCATCCCAATGATGGCAACCATGTGAGCATTTAGCCTTTCTGACCACCGTATAAGGCTCCCAACTATGCCAATGGCCAGTCCCTGTCTTCGGGTCTCTCGCACCGAACCACATAGCCTAGGTCCAATTCCACTTACCCGTTGCTCACGCCGCATATACAATTTAAGTTCTACGCACTGGCCAAGCTTCTCTCGGATCCCAACATTTTCCAAACAATCTCATAACCCAGTTATGATCAAGGCCGGTTCCCAGACTACCAAGTTAGCAGAACACGTTTTCGCTCAGTTTTCCGGGTGCGTCTTGAAGCTAACCTCCAAGGATCCCTGCTGCAATCTACCGCGTAGAAACCCGAATAACCCAAAGCACAGAGTCTTCTCCGGCAAAACATATCAAATGCAACATCACTGATCCAGATAATACACGTCCAGGTAGGCTTCACACACAATGCCTATTCCCGTACTTATGATTCTGGACTCTATATGCAACATAAGGGGGATTATTCACATCAACCCCAAGGAACACCACGCACTCACCGCACACTCGCGGGAGCAGGATTCCCTATGCAGAAAGGAAGAGCTTCACATGCTCAAGTAGAGAATCATTACCCTTGTAGTCCGCTTTGGCGCCATGGAAAAAACTACATGGATGGAAATATTCGTAATGAACTTTCCTCCATAGATCCGCTCTAAGATTTCGAAATGGTGCTCCGATGCTCCGCCTGCGACCGGAATCCCTTCCTTCTTCCTCCTCTTTCCAACTCCTTGAGAGAGAGAATGGGAGAGAAATGAAGGATTAACTCCCCTATTTCCGGCCTTAAAGAGCAGGAAACCATCTAGGTCGTTGGATCTTAATTAATGAAAATGAACGGCTCAGATCCGTTAAAAATCTCCAGACCTGGGCCGAACACGGCTTGGCACACGGCCGTGTCCCAGGCCGTGTGCCTTGCTCCAGGCACGATCGTCGAACGAAGGAAAGACACACGGGCAAAGACACGCCCGTGTCGCACCTGACACGCCCGTGTCAGCTTCCTCGACATGCCCGTGTTCGGGGTCATGTCACGCATAACTGCCACGGCAACAGACACGACCCAAAAGAACACGGGTAGGGACACGGGTAGGCACACGCCCGTGTCAAATGATACGCCTGTGTCACTTAGCCGTGTCCTTCTCGGGAAGAAAACGGCCAAAAACACCAGCCAGACACGGCCTTGGACACACCCATGTCCTAGGCCGTGTACCCCTATACAGGCACCAAAAATCCCCTTTTTCTTGATCGACTCAAATACAACTTTCGGGGCGTTACACCTTGGGTCACGCCCGTGACCATGGCGTGACACGTCAAAATCCAGTGAATCAGCCAATTTTTAAAGAAAAAGCTTGACACACACGTGTCACCCGACACGGGGCGTGACCCAGACCCGTGTCGATACCGCTCGATGATTTTGCGCTCGACGATCGTCGACAACTCCGCGACACGCCCAGCTTCACGCCTGTGACCTGGGGCGTGACCACTTCAGCAAGCTCAATGAAAACGACCACTCGACGATTTTCCGGTCGACGATTCTCGCGCTCGACGATTTGCCGATCGACGATGTTCCGCTCGACGACTTTCCGCTCAACAATCATGGAAACCTCTGCGACACGCCCAGTATCACGCCCGTGACCTGGGGGGTGACCACTCCATCCTGCTCGACGAATTTTCAACATGACAAATTTCCCGCTCGATGAATTTTCAGCTCTATATTCGTCGACTCAACCCGACACGCCTAGAGTCACGCCTATGACCTAGGGCGTGACTTCCACCACCTGGCCCGACAAACCGCCGTCGTCGACTTTCGACGCAAACGGCGCCCAGTTCAACTTCCTCGACACGCCCACCGTCACGCCCATGACCTGGGGCGTAACCGCCGCGTTTATAGCCGCAAAGCCAAAATCTTCAGTCAATTCACGGCCGCCATATGTACAGTGTCGACACACCCCCGGACACGTCCGTGTCAGAGGGTGTGTCTGATGAATTTTTTTTCTATAAATTACAGCCTTCTGCCTGATCTCATGTTCCACTTTTTGAACCACTTTGCTTAGGTTAGGGCTGTTCTTGGGGGATGTTTATGCATTGTAAGGGAAATTTCTCCCCCCCCCCCTCTTTTATGTATTTGTTTTTGCTTTATTGTAACCACTTTTTACTTAATAGAAATGTTTATTTTCTCCTCTATGTTGTATGAAAATCCGCCAAAGCGTCCTACCTTATGTAATTTTTCGTTCCCTTTTTGTGCTTCTTATTAGCTTTTGTACCTAATATAACTTAGAAATTTATCAATTTTCTATCCATTGTAATCGCAATATTATATTCATGCACTGAACTTGTTTAGGTTTAGTTTATTCTTTTTACTTTGTTTTCATTCCTATGAGTTTATAAAAATGTTTTAAAAGGTGGTTTTCAAATTTTTTAACTTAGGCTCTTTAGGGTTGTAAAACTTTTCGTTCTTTTTTAGTTTTATTACCACTTTTTATGCATTTTTATAAAGTTATAAGAATGAAAACGTAATCGTTTTAATTTTCTGAGAATTCTCATTTTCACTTTTATTTTCAAAACGTTTTTCCCGTTTAAATTTTATTTCTTCTTTTTAAGCATTTCAATTTTTCAAGCACTTGCACTTTTCGTTTATTTGCAAATTTTTTTGTTCCTTTAAATTTTATTTTCACTTTTTAGTCATTTTTACAGCATTCCATCGGTAAAAATGTAGTTGTTTTAATTTTTCGGTCACTTATCTTTTCCTATTTTTATACGTTTGTGTGCATGCATGAGTTAGTATAAACTATTTTCTTTCAATTCTGTAAAGTGTGTATGTGCGTTGCATCTAATTTCGTCTACTCGTTAAGAGTTAAATGGCGTGCTTTTATATCCCGCCCACACATTTGAGTAGGCCTTATACGTGTATGTTTTCATTTATGTCATGTGTGTTCGTATTTCAATTCTAGTAGAGTGTGTTTACTTTCTGTAGAGTGAGTGTGTTTTAATTTTATGTCGAGTGCGTGAATGTTAGCTTTTATTTTCCGCCTACTCGCTAGGAGTTAAATGGCTGGATTTTATTTACCGCCTACTCACTTGAGTTAAATGGACGGTCTTTATTGTAGTAATTGGAATGGACTTGTAAATGCATTTATTTTCTCCTACTCGTTTGAGTAGGACTTGCTTTCTTTTTCCTGCCCACTCATTTGAGCCGGGACTTGCACTTTTACAACTTTCATTTCAGTGCTACTCATTTGAGTAGGACTTGCAATTTACTTCTTTCCATTTACTGCTTTCATTTTCCTTCTTTATTTTACTGCTTTAATTTTCTGCTTTTTCACCGCTGTCGTCCCCATTCTGATGAGTGGCTATCCGTTTTTAGCCCTCAGTATCGAAGAGCATTGAGATAAATAAAATAACTTAAAATAATTAACGGTCTCATTTTTCTAATTAATTAAAAACACTTAAGGTTTTCCTGGGGTTTACGATGCGTAGGACCACATAATCGATGTGTGGGCCCTATTTCCGTAGTCCATACGCTAGCTAGCCGAGAGGTCGTGCATATGGACTGATCACCCCTTGGTAAATGGAGTTCCGCACTAACCCTCGAGGGAGGAGGCGCGCCAACTCTACCCGATTGGGTTCCCCACCCAATAGCGGGGTTCTTAGGATAATGCGGGCATTAAGAGGAATCCTTCGTCGGACGAGAGCCCGGTCGAATAGTCTTAATGTTCAGGTGAGCAATAGTCCTAGAGATAGGTGAGCTCATTTTAAAGGAACCTCCACGGCCAAGTCTCCGCCCTAATTATTTGGAAACTTAGGATCTCTTTTTATTAAAAGTCTATTTTAGTTCGAATTAAATTCGGTGCCATCGAGCTAAGATCTTCATCGACTCCGCCCTTTATTATGCTTTTATTTTCTGCCTTTTGTTTATATATATTACCCGACAAGTAATTATCGGTAAAATAATAGTCCCCTCCAGGGAAGTGTAGAAATAATCTAACCGACCCCGAGAATAATACGACCTCGATATTCCACCCGGAATATCCTGTACTAATCATGATAGGTGCACTTGCCTTCTTTCGTTAAAACTCGATCACATCTTTTTATATCCAAATAAATAAATACGCGCGCCCCGTTTTCTAAATAAAAATCAAATCCGCTTTTCTACTTAAATAAAATCGTCCGGGGCGCCGCACATCCTCACCTATTTTTGGAGTTTTAACCGCATTAAGTTTTCAGACTTGATGCGAAAAATATCAATCACCAGTTATGTACAAGTTGGATCCTAGGCCACCATGTTGGCAGAATCGCGCATCTGCCCAGTTTTTCGGGTGCACCTTGGAGTTAGTCCCCAAGGTTCCCTGTTGTCACAACCCGCATTTTCTCAACGGTAAAATCGTATCAGAGTAAGAGAAAACACGTGCCGTGATGCCACGTCGTGCAGGGGATAACTGCACACGCTCAGGCAAAACTCCAGACGTTAGATTTTAAGGAAAATTGTTGTTTAAATAAGAAAGAAAATCAGTTATGTTGAATAGACGTATCCCTCGGCCCGGTGGATCAGCTAGTCCACAGTTAAAATTATATTTATACGCAGTAGAAAATACTTTGGTTCAATTAAATTGACACCCTAAATGAGCATAAGTGTCCCCGGGGGACGACTTATGCGTGCACGACCCTAAGGTGAATATAGTAGGTATGAAAAGATAGTGTTTTACGTTGAGGAAAAATAGTGTCTTTGACTTAGAAACATGTTATGCATGGGGTACATATAATAATACTTTTAGGTTTTAAAATATCTAACATGCAACCTAGCATAGATCCTTCCCAGAAGCAAGTAACCAACCACAAGTAGGCAAAATCAGCAGTTTAAATTCATACCCAGCATCACAAGGAGCCACCAGTGGGCGTCAACAACCTGACACGAACCCACTGGCGAGTATGTATGTCTATACAAAAAAGTAAAGAACTACCTCACAATAAACGGGGATCAGCTATCTCCGCTACCCTAGAGGCCACCAACAAGCCCCTCCAAAAGATCTAGCCGCTGAACTGGCTACAACCTGGACCTGAGGCATTCAAGAAAAGAACACCTCAGCAAGGAAACAATCAAAAGGTAAATAGAGCAATAGAATAATTAGCAAATAAGAAGAAGGGTTTACCAACCCGGCAACAAACTGCTATAAGAAAAAGAAAAGGGGGTGACAGTAAGAAGAGAGTACTGTCTAGAGCACAGCAGAGCACACCAATTGCGAGCAATAAAACCATAATGCCCTACCAAAAGAGTCTGCAACAACAACAAGACATATACATATATGCCAAAAGAAAGGAAAGCATAAACAGGAAAGGGACTAACAGTCCTAATACGTGGGTAAGTGGCAGTGGTCAAAACATGGGTCTGAATACATAACCAAAATCAGACCCAAAAAGGGCTAAGGGGTCAAACAGTGGCAGCTTTAGGGTCCCACACACACCAACCCAAACCGGGGCAAAAGGCAGTGGCCACAGCTCTCCACATAAAACCACCCCTCCAGAGGCCACCAAAACTCCACCACCTGCCACAACCCAAGAGTCGGCATGCAGAAATTAGCTGAACACCCAATGCACGCCCCCCCCCCCTAGGGAAAGGTCACACTAACAATCCTAAGAAACACACGAACCCAAGACAAAAACTTTGGGTCCAACCGACGCGGCCTTGCACGCCTAAAAAGAAGCAACCCCGAGTCTTCCTGACCCCAAAACAAGCGCAGCACCCAGTGTCGACACGATGTGTCGACACCACGACAAGCCGGTGTCGACACAAGGTGTCGACACAACCGCGGCCGGTGTCGACACCAAGTGTCGACACCACTGCGGTCGGTGTCGACACAAGGTGTCGACACTGCCGCTGCTGGTGTCGACACCACTGCAGCCGGTGTCGACACAAGGTGTCGACACTGCCTCTGCTGATGTCGACACCAAGTGTCAACACCACTACAGCCGGTGTCGACACAAGGTGTCGACACTGCCGCTGCTGGTGTCGACACCAAGTGTAGACACCACTGCGGTCGGTGTCGACACAAGGTGTCGACACTTCCGCTGCTGGTGTCGACACCAAGTGTCGACACCACGACTAGCCGGTGTCGACACCAAGTGTCGACACCAAGACTGGCCGGTGTCGACACAACAGTGTCGACACCCACACTAGCCGGTGTCGACACAACGGTGTCGACACCCCGACTGGCCGGTGTCGACACCCTGACTGGCTACAGGAGCCAGATCCAGCAAACGACCAAAAACGAGAACGAGGACTCTCTCTAGAGTACAACATCCATCGGCAATGGCAACTACTCGACCTAAACCGAACCAAAATTGTCCCTAATAGACACAATCCCTCAGGAAAACTGAGATTTTAATTGGAACTTTCTACACTAACCACGGCATGATCGGTAACGAACCCTAGCGTACGCCTAGAATCTAAGCAGGAAAGAGATAAAATTAAATCAAAGAAAAAGACAAGGATCAACTTTGGCAAGGATGAGGGGACATCACTTGCCTCAATACCAGAAAAGCTTGGCCGGTGGCATCCCCCACTCTCGGATCTAGCCGCAGAGCACCAGCTGAGGAGCAGAAAGAATGCAGATCCAGGCGAGGGCAGTCCAGATCCAGTCTCGAAATCGAATTTCGACCGCAAAATCACCAGGAAATCGTCGTCCGAAGGCTAGGGTAGTCCGGCGGTTCTCTCCCTCTCGCACCGGCGGCGGCTTCTTCCAAGCAGAGAAAAAGAAAAGAACAAATGAACCCAGCCCTAATTCTAACCCAAGACTATATATATATCAGTTTTAATAATAAACAATCAACATAATAATAATTATTTACACTCAATATCGAAACAACATGAGACCCGAAACATCTCGGAAAAAGACGAAATTCACGTTGCAGCTAAAAACCCATGCTACGAACACAACTGCGAAGTCGAAATTAGCATTCGACGAACAAAACCCGGGATAACACCACCCGAAGCAAAAACACAAGCATTCCCTAAGAGGCCTAGCCGAGTCATCAAACGGACTCCGGCTAGCTGGGGAATCTTGCTAACAGGCTACAAACAGGCTACACAGGGAACCTTAAGAGCTAAGACCACGCTCTACAACGGCAAAAAGCCGGAAATACGACATCGTAACGCCAGCCAAAGATCAAACAAAACACAGAAAAATCGGGGGCGTTACAGCCACTCCCCCTAAAAGAAAGTTTCGCCTCGAAACTTTACTCACAACACTCCTATATAGAAGGAGAGAGAAAGAGCCAGGAAAGGGCTATATAAATAAATAAAATAGAACATACCAAGCACAAGATCAGGGAAACAAATGAGGGTGAGCCTCCCTCATAGCCGAGTCCAACTCCCAAGTCGCGCTTTCCACATCCTGATTCCTCCATAAAACTTTAACCATAGGAATAGTCTTCTTCCACAACGCCCGAACTTGAGAATCCAAAATGCGAACAGGCACCTCCACATAAGAAAGATTCGGCTCCAACTGAGGCACAAAATCCAAAACCTGCCTGCCATTTACCACACATTTTCGCAGCTGACTGACGTGAAAGACATCATGCACGCTAGGGAAATTTGTGGGCAAAGCCAGCCTGTAGGTGTTGGGTACATTGGTTCAAATGTACCTGATTTGAAGAAGCCTCACGCAACTCAATGATATACATCAAAATGTATTTGATGTGTTTTGAGTTTACTTGTGCAGGTTAAGTATTTGCAGGAAAGAAGAAAAAGTTTCTAAGTCTATGTGTCGACACCCAGAGGGAAAGTGTCGACACTTAAGAAGACTTGTGTCGACACCCAGGCAAGCAGTGTCGACACTTGGAGTCATTGTGTCGACACCAGGGATGCAGAGTCGACACCAGACAGAAAGTGTCGACACAAGGAGCTGTGTCGACACTCAGTGAAGAAAAGTGCAGTGAAGCAGTGTCGACACTTAGCAGTTGTGTCGACACCCAGTGAAACTGTGTCTACATCAAAAAATGTCGACACTTGGAGGCTGTGTCGACATTCAGCAAAAGTCAGCAGAGACTAAGTATAAGTGTCGACACCCAGAGCAATGTGTCGACACACTACAGAAGAGTCAACACTTGAAGAAAGTGTCGATACCCAGAACAATGTGTCGACACTCAGCTGAAGACTCAACACTTAAAGAAAGTGTCGACACAAGGAGCTGTGTCGACACTTAGCAAAGATCAGCAAAATTCTAAGTACAAGTGTCGACACTAAGGAGTGTGTCGACACTCAGCAAGTATCAACACTGAAGACATGTGTCGACACCAAGAAGCAGTGTTGACGCTTAACAGATTCAACACATGAAGATGTGTCGACACAAAGGAATTGTGTCGACACTTACAAGAAGTCAACAAAGTGCTGAAGAACAAAGTGTTGTGTCGACACTCAATATCAGCGTCGACACATGAAGAAGAAGCAGTGTCGAGATCTAAAATCTACAACACAAGGAGTTGTGTCGACACCTTGTAGGCTAGTGTCGACACTTATACAACTTGTGTCGACACTTAGTCTATAAGTGTCGACACTTTAAGACAGACAGTCTCGACACTTTCAGACAGTTACAGAATTTTCAAGAACTGACTGGATGACTTGACAGCTGCCATTCCAGCCGGTCAACTGCACCTGTCAGAGTTGTCAGAAATCTGTTATGGACCGGACCAGCCGGTTACCATGAAGAAGGCCTATAAATAGGCTTATACAATCTACAGAAACTGTTGTTGAAGTTGTCTAAATTCAGATCAACACATCAAGTAATAAAAAGAAGATCTAGCTATTCCTTGAAGAATCTAGTGAAGATCTAAGAAGTTGGAGAGAGAGAGCTCCATCCAAGAAATTAGTCATTGGAACCAGACTGAGAAGAAGGGTTCAGATTTATTCTGAATCTTAAGTAGCAGAGTTCAAGGATCAACTGCAGAAGAGGTCAATCTAATTGAGTTCTACATTCAAGAAGCTTTGAAGAAAGCCAAGTCAGATTGATTTCAGCTGAGTTCTTCCAAAAACTCATCAAGAATCTCACAACTCTTCTCTCTTGTCTCTGAGTTGTTGAGTTATAATTTTTGTATTCATTTTATCTTGTAGGATCCTTAGGGATCTGAGTCTTGTAAGCCTGTAATTATAAAGGCTGAGTGTAGGGCTTGAGTGCCTGAGTGTAGGAGATTGAAATCTCTAAGTGTAGGCCTGTTGTGGCTGAGTGTAGGCCTTGGTGGCTGAGTGTAGGCCTTGGTGGCTGAGTGTAGGCTTTGTAAAGAAGCTGAGTTGTACGGCCTTGGGCCTGAGCTATAGGAACCTATTTTGGGGTTCTGAGATAGTAGGGAAGTTGGGCCAAATCTAGTACACTACTAGATAGGCGAAGGGGGAAAGTGGATGTACCCAAACCTTGGGGAACCACTATAAAATAGTGTGTCTACTGTGTGCTGTGATATTCTGTGATTGATGTGTACAAATAGATATAACTCTGAGATAAAATCTGATTGCTGCCTTAAAAAGTTAAAAAGATTCAAGTCACCTATTCACCCTCCCCCCCCCCCCCCCCCCCCCCCCCCCCTCTAGGTGTTTAGGTACAATATCTTTCAAGTGGTGTCAGAGGCAGGTTACTCAAAAAGGGACATAACTGTCTGAGTAGATCCTGTTGGTAGATTCAGTCTAAGTCAAATTACAGAATCAAGAAAATCAAGAACCATGGGTTCCACTGAAAATCACAAGGAATTGGGATTCATGAAGCTACCATATGTAGAAAAGAGATCTTTGGTATCTGGAAGGAAAGGGTGAGACTGTTTATGGAAGCCTCTGACCCTAGGATTTATATCACAGTAAAAGAAGGGTCATATGTGCCCATGAAGGTGTCAGTCTTAGATACAAATCAGAGAACAACTAAGGATTTCTCTGAAATGACAAAGGATGAAATAGTTCTAGCCACTATGGATAAGAGGGCTCAAAACATCATTGTAAGTGCCATAGATGATGCAACTTTTCAGAATTTGATACACTGTAAGACAGCTAAAGAAATGTGGGATACTCTTATTGTGTATATGGAGGGTTCTGAAGAAGTAAGGCAAGACAGGAAAAAGTCCAAGTCTAGCAAAGCAACACTATCAAAAATTGTATGTTATTGCTGTAATAGACAAGGACATGTCATTGCAGACTGTCCAGAGAAGAGGAAGGAGTCTAGTGACAAGAAAAGGACTCAATACAAGGGCAAGAAAGAAAAGTCTTTTGTTGCCAAAAAGGACAAGAGCCTGTCAGATTTATCTTCATCAGAAACTGAGTCAGGTGCTGAGGTATATATAGGACTGTTTGCTGAGGAAGAAGAAGAAGAGTTCATTCAGATCATGAACTCTATATATGAACAAGAGGACAGTCAGTGCCAAGGACTAATGGCATTGACAGAAAGTGACAAAATCATGGAGCAGCCAGGACCTAGTAAGGTACAACATTGTTCTTTTAGTTCAATTTCTTGTGCCAGTACAGAATCAGATTCATCATCATCAAATGATGAGAGTGCATCTGAGTCTGAAGAG
This sequence comes from Platanthera guangdongensis, assembly GCA_039583875.1. Taxonomy (NCBI): domain Eukaryota; kingdom Viridiplantae; phylum Streptophyta; class Magnoliopsida; order Asparagales; family Orchidaceae; genus Platanthera; species Platanthera guangdongensis. The sequence goes on from CM077166.1 coordinate 115,116,333, forward strand.
GATATTCATCAGTTGATAGATGAATATAAAGTTCTGTTGCAAGCTTATAAGAAGAGCAAGTCCCTAGCCAAAAGTCAGGCAAAGGAAATTGCTAATCTCAAAGCTGCTGCAACTGATTTTGAGAAGTTATTTGATCAAAAGCTTAATGAGATAGCCAGACTGAAGCACATAACTGTGATTCAGATGGGAACTATATCATTTAAGAATGATCAAATCAAGAGTCTGGATATTAATCTTCAGAAGGAGAAAGACTTAGTTGCTAGGTTTTCTAAACCTAAGTCAGTTCTACCTTTAATTGATGAATTTGTTCATCACAAAGGTAAAGTTGGACTGGGATTTACTAAACCTGCAAGGACTGTTCAGTCCAAGTCCAAGTTCAAGGGCAAAGCCCCAACTCTCAACAAGTCTGATGTAGATAAAACAGCAAAGACAGTACCTAAGCAAAGGTACAATAAGTTTGAGTGTTGGTACTGTGGCAAGGTAGGCCACTATGCAATGGACTGTTGGCACAATGCTAGTGCCAAAGTGAGTAGCAAACTGCCTGTTGGAATACCTGCAGGTAGCTTTGTTAGGATGCAAACTAACCAGCACCAAGGACCCAAGAATTCTTTGGGTTCTAAGGTTCACTAATCTGTTTTGCAGGTGAGTCCAAGTGGTCATGCCCCAATATGGTAATTGGACAGTGGATGTTCCAGACATATGACTGGAACAAGGGGTTTACTAAAGGACTACACACCTATAAAGGATGGTCCAAAAGTCACCTTTGGTGGATCTGAAAAAGGGATCATCAAGGGTTTTGGTAACATATCTAACTCCTATATTACAATTACTCAAGTGGCCTATGTTAAAGGTTTGAAACATAACCTTATTAGTATGAGTCAATTGAGTGATGTAGGATATGACATCTCATTTGTGAAAAATGGTTGTCATATCAGGAGGTCAAATGATCAAGAGATCATTTTGACTAGTTATAGAAAAAGGAATGTCTATTGCTTAGACATTATGTCTGAGAACAATGGTTCTCCAGTGTGTCTTGTAGCTGATGAGACAGTCTCTCATTCTGTCAAATGGCACAAGAGGCTAGCCCATCTAAACTACAAGACAATTGGCAAACTCTTTAGTAAAGAGTTAGTGAGGAATGGTCCTCAAGTTAAGTGTATTAAAGATGGTATTTGCTCAGCTTGTCAAAAGGGCAAGCAGACTAGATCCACCTTTAGAAGCATTGAAAACAAAGATGCTGTGAGGTGTTTATACCTCTTGCATATGGATCTCTTTGGTCCAATGCCAATTCACAGCCTAGGTAGGAAGGTCTATACCTTTGTAGTTGTAGATGACTACTCAAGGTTTTCCTGGGTGTTCTTTCTTACACAGAAATCTGAAACACCTAGTGTCTTCTATAGCTTTGTCAAACAAATTCAGAATGAACTAGCTAGTACAGTGGTCAAAATAAGAAGTGCCCATGGTACTGAATTTCAGTCTGATAGCATGACAAAACTATGTGAAGACTTTGGGATATTTCAAGAGTTTTCTTCACCAAGAACACCTCAGCAAAATGGCATTGCTTAAAGGAAGAATAGAACTTTGATTGAGGCTGGTAGGACCCTATTAAGTGATACATCACTACTAGAATATTTCTGGGCTGAAGCAATCAATACTTCATGTCATGTTATTAATAGGGCTACCATAACTAAAAGCCTCAACAAGACCCCCTATGAGGTTGTGAAAGGCAGGAAACCAAACCTATCCTACTTCAGGATCTTTGGTTATAAGTGCTTTATACTTAACAATGGAAAGTCTTACTTGACTAAATTTGCTGTCAAGTCCCAAGAGGGAATTTTTGTTGGGTATAGCAACAACAGTAAGGCTTATAGAGTCTATAACTTGTCTACTCAAGTTGTAGAAGAATATGTACATGTAGTATTTGATGAAACTAGACTTATTAACAATGAGTTGTCTAGTAGTGTATGCAGCCCCACAGGTTTTAAAAAAAAGATGGACAAGCTCATTATAGAAGAAGAATCTACTGCAAGGCAGCAAGTAGAAGATAGTGGCTGTTGTCCAGGGGGAGTACTACATGTACCAAATGTAGAAGAAGTACAAGGAGTACAACAAGATGAAGAAGTTGAAGAAGTTCAACCTGAAGTTAGGATGCCTCCAGCCAATGGGCATCTTAGAGATCATCCAACTGAACAAATCATTGGTGATCCAAGACAAGGGGTACAAACAAGCAGCAGAAATCTGAATGTAGCAATCTACTCCAGTTTTGTATCTCAATTTGAACCAAAGAAGTTTGAAGAAGCCATCCTAGACCCTCATTGGATTGAGGCAATGCAAGAAGAGCTGAATCAGTTCAAGAGGTGCAAGGTCTGGGAGCTTGTTCCTAAACCAAAAGACCACAACATAATTGGAACCAAGTGGATCTTTAGGAACAAGATGGATGAACATGGAGTCATCATTAAGATCAAAGCAAGATTGGTTGCTAAAGGATATAGGCAGGAAGAAGGTATTGATTTTGATCAAACCTTTGCTCCAGTAGCCAGACTGGAAGCCATAAGGATGTTCCTGGCCTATGCAACCTTTCAAGAATTTAAAGTTTACCAAATGGATGTCAAGTCAGCATTTCTGAATGGTAATCTTAAAGAGGAAGTCTATGTGGAACAGCCATCAGGTTTTGTTGATTCAACTCTACCTAATCATGTCTATAGACTTAGGAAAGCTTTATATGGGTTAAAGCAAGCCCCTAGGGCTTGGTATGAAACCTTGTCTAGTTTCCTCATTGAGAATAAGTTCACAAGGGGGAAAATAGACAAGACTCTATTCCTTAGGGAATCTAGAGGCAAAGTAATACTAGTCCAAATATATGTAGATGACATAAAATTTGGGTCTACTGAAAGTAGTCTTTGCAAAAAGTTTGCAAAACTAATGCAAGGTCAATTTGAGATGAGTAGTATGGGAGAGCTTAAGTTCTTCTTGGGTCTCCAAGTATGACAGACTGAGAATGGATTATCCATATGCCAGTCTAAGTTCACCCTAGAACTCATAAGGAAGTATGGTATGGATTCATCCAGTACCATGAAGACTCCTATGGGGTCAAGTATGTCTCTTAGCAAGGATGATGCAGGGAAACCTGTAGATGAAACCTTGTATAGAGGGATAGTTGGCTCCCTATTATATTTTACTGCAAGTAGACCAGATATCATGTATGCTATATGTGTCTGTGCAAGGTATCAAGCCTGCCCTAAAGAGTCTCATTTGACAGCAGTCAAAAGAATATTGAGATATCTAAAGGGCACTCCTTATCTAGGCCTCTGGTACCCTAGGAATGGGGATTTTGAACTAACAGGTTATTCAGATGCAGACTTTGCAGGATGCAAAGAAGACAGAAAAAGCACAACTGGAACCTGTCAATTCCTAGATGGAAGACTGATTTCATGGAGTAGCAAAAAGCAAACAAGCGTGGCTATCTTCACTACAGAATCAGAATATGTGGCTGCAGGAAGTTGTTGTGCTCAACTTCTATGGATACAACATCAGCTTGAGGACTATGGAATTCAGGTAAGTAGAACTCCACTATTTTGTGATTCTACTAGTGCTATATCAATTGCACATAATCCTGTTTCCCATAGTAGAACTAAACATATTGAGATTAAATATCATTTTCTTAGGGAGCATGTAGAGAAAGAAGATATTTTACTAGAATATGTTAAAACAGATAATCAACTAGCTGATATGTATACTAAGCCCCTAGAATAAACTAAGTTCAATAGGTTTAAAATTGAACTAGGAATGATAAACTTAGAATAAGTTTATAAAAATGGCTAAGTCAAAAGGTGTCGACACACAGAGATCTCTGTGTCGACACAGAATAGTGGTGTCGACACTTCAGTGAAAAGGTGTCGACACATCTAGAAAGTTGGTGTCGACACTTCAGAAAATTAGTGTCGACACATGATAAGTAGGTGTCGACACATCCAAGGTGGTGTCGACACTTAGTGTTTACTCAGTATTATCTAAGTAAAGTCTCGACTAGATGTCGAGTTATGTGGTGTCGACACATAAACAAGTGTCGACACATATAATCTGTTGACTAAACTTGTGTCGACACGTAAGTGTCGAGACATTATAAGTCTATGTCGACACTTATCGACAGTGTCGACACAATTTAAGTTAGCTGCCCGCCTTTTCATCTTCAAACCTAGAAAGGTATAAATAGGATTTTTCCTTTGTCTGTCGACACGCTTTCAAAAGTTTCGAGACCAAACTTGTGTGTCGACACCTCTCTTCTCTCAGTTCAAATTCTTAAAACCCTAATGACGCCAAAGCTTGAGGAGAATGTCAATGAAGGCTATGAACTGGTGCGCGACGCGTTTGGTGATGCAGACCCAGAAATCAAGAATGTTATAACCCTAGTTGCAGACTCGGGGTTGGAATTTCTTGTTTCAGAGCCTACTAAAATCTGGAAGAAAGAGGTACTGGAATTCCTAAATGGAGCTAAAGTAGACGACACTGGATTCAAGATCAAATCCAGGGTACATGGAGAAAAGGTGAAGGTATCACATAAACGTTTGAGGAAAGTACTACAGTTACCTAGAACCAAAGAAGAAGAAGAAGTTACTGCTTCTAAGACCAGAGAAGCTTTAACTTGGTGTGGACTGGATGCAAAGATGAAAATTGGTTCTGTCTTCAATAGGAAAGGGATGAATAGCCAGGGTAAATTTCTATCAGAAATTGTAGGCAAAGTAATCCTAAGTAAGCCAGGAGGGCATGACAGGGTATCTGCCCATATATTTAGTATTATGACAAGGATAATCTTCACTCTGAAAACTGACTGGTCTGTAGTAGTCTTTGAAAAGATCAAGAAAAGTATGAAGAAACCCAACTTGGGCAGGATCTTAAGCTTATACCTAGCTGGTAGCATAGCAGAGGTTATGGGTCAAACTGCAGGAATTAAAATCAATCATATGAGAAAAATGGACATGAGGATATTCTCCAGGTGGGACAGGGTTTTGTCAAAGGAAATGCCAACCCCTGAGAAGATCACTCCTGAAAAGGAAACCCCACTCAAGAAGAAGAAGAAGATAGCTCCAGTAGCTCAGGAATCATCAAGTAGTTCAGATGATGAACAAGAACCTGGAGATGCTGGGAAGTCTCCAGCTCCACAAGTGGCTGCAGAAAGGCTGGGGGAGCTACCACCAGCTAGCCCCTTACACCAGGGTCAAATCCAGGGGGAGCCACTGGTTGTGGAAGAGCCAACTCCACTGGAGAGTGAGCAAGCTACAAACATCATCCTTGAGGTAATCACTGAGCTTAGTGCTTTAGATTTCCCTATAGAGGATAATGTATTGTCTGATTCCTTAAATAATGTTAATCAGCAAACTCAGCTGGATAGTCAAGTCCCAGATGTTGTCATGGAGGACACATCTGTTACAGTTCAAGTTGTGTCTGATCCATTGGTAAATGAGCAAAGAATTTCCCCTGCCCATTCTCCATAAGAATTTACATTGGAAGATTTATTTCTTAATCTAGATCAAGAAGATTTTGACAAGGAAATTGCTGCTGCTGAGGGGGAGAATGCTCCAGTTGAGGGGGAGAAAGTAGTACATGTTGAAGAGCCTGCAAGGCAAGAACCAGAGAAGCCCAAAGAAGTTGAGGAGATACCTAAGGAGAGGGTAGACATAGTCAGCACCACAGCATCTGAAGATGAGGAGACTACAAGGGCAAAGAAAAAGAAATTTCAAGTATTCAGAAGAAGGAGCCAGAGTTATAAGAAGGCATTGCAAACTGTTGCTCCACAACCTATATCACAGCCAGCACCTACTGTTGATTATAGTGCTCTAATGGTTGCAATGCAAATTAAGCTTGATGAGCACAGGCAGGCCATTGAGAAGTATGTGGATGAAGGGCAGAAATCATTGCAGTTTGATTTGGTCCAGGATATAGAGTCTATAAGATTTGAAATGAATCTTAATAAGAAGGAGATGACAGACTGCTTCCACAAGGGAGGGAATACAGTGGTATACTTGGCTACTCATCAAGAAAAGATCAAAGCTCAAGTAGATGACATTGCACAGAAGCAAGGATATGTTCTTGAGAACCAAATCAGAATGAATGATAACTTAACTGCTTCCCATAATGCAATTGTCACAGAGATGAAGAACATAGCTGTTGGCCTGCCTACTTCTACTGCTGCTGCTAAAGCAGAATTTGACAAAGCATTCCAAGAGTAAATAACTGATGTTAAGACTGTCATCCAAGACTCTCAGAAGATCGTCACTGACAAACTCCAAAGGTTGAAACCTTATTTTAAAGATGGAGTCAATTATTTGGATAACCAGGTTAGATTTCAAAAAGATGATGTCAGAGATCACATAGAAAGAGAAGTCATAAAGGGGGAGAGAGTGTTAGTCAAGGCCAGCTCTGATCATGCTAAGTGGATATCTAATTCTATCAGAGCAACTCTTGGATATCCTCCTTTTTGTGATGATGATAATGTGGCAGAATCTGGTATTAATCCTGCATATCTAGGAGGGGAGCAACCTGAAGTGGCTCAAGTCATCTACCCTCCTCCAGATTTTGACATGATACATGCTGATATACAGTCCATGTATAGCCCACCTAGGGGAAAGGACAATGTCATTATAGAGAAAGTTGTTCAGCCAATATCTGAAGCTATGCAAGAAGCTCTACAGAAAGAAGTAGAGACCAGATTGTCTAAAAAGAGGTTTAGGGAGCAAGCTGAACAGAGACCAGGCTTTGAGCAGTGGAGCCCCACTTCTAGAAACATTATCTTAACTGCCTGTAAAGCTGCAAAAGATAATATACAAGACAGAAACAAGTGGTTTTCTGAACTAGAATGGAGGAAACATGAGACAAGGCAGGAAGCCATAGTCCAATATAGAAGGAAGGCCAAGTTGGGAAAGCTACCTCCTACTGCCCAGGAGCCTAGCAAGTACTTTCCCAAGCCATATCATTATTTTGAAAGGCAAAAGATTAAAGCTGAGGAGCTAAAGAAGAAAGAGCTAAAAGGGAAAAAGCCTGCTGAAACTGAAGTTGTTGAAGCTCCTGTTCAAGCCAAAGTACAATCTGGAAAAGGGATAGTGATCAAGGAGGCTGAACAGAAATAGAATTGAAATTTTCTTAAGCTTACTTTGTATTCTTTTATTGATAAACATTCCTATAAACTTTTGAAATATGAATATTACAAAGTTGTGAGAACAATATGATGTGTTTTTAAATCTATTTCATAATTGTTCTGAGATGTTTTATGTATATGCATATTTGTTTAATACATGTAATGTTCTTTCCTGATTACATAATCCTGTTTTACATCATACTTAATTTTATTATGAATGGTGTATATCATTGACTAAGGGTTATGACTTCTCCAAATAGGGGGAGATTGTTAGGTACATTGGTTCAAATGTACCTAATTTGAAGAAGCCTCACCCAACTCAATGATATACATCAAAATGTATTTGATGTGTTTTGAGTTTACTTATGCAGGTTAAGTATTTGCAGGAAAGAAGAAAAAGTTTCTAAGTCCATGTGTCGACACCCAGAGGGAAACTGTCGATACTTAAGAAGACTTGTGTCGACACCCAGGCAAGCAGTGTCGACACTTGGAGTCATTGTGTCGACACCAGGGATGCAGAGTCAACACCAGACAGAAAGTGTCGACACAAGGAGCTGTGTCGACACTCAGTGAAGAAAAGTGTAGTGAAGCAGTGTCGACACTTAGCAGTTGTGTCGACACCCAGTGAAACTATGTCTACATCAAAAAATGTCGACACTTGGAGCCTGTGTCGACACTCAGCAAAAGTCAGCAGAGACTAAGTATAAGTGTAGACACCCAGAGCAATGTGTCGACACACTGCAGAAGAGTCAACACTTGAAGAAAGTGTCGACACCCAGAACAATGTGTCGACACTCAGCTGAACACTCAACACTTAAAGAAAGTGTCGACACAAGGAGCTATGTCGACACTTAGCAAAGATCAGCAAAATTCTAAGTACAAGTGTCGACACTAAGGAGATGTGTCGACACTCAGTCAGAGTCTCGACAAAAGAAGAATGTGTCGACACAAGGAGCTGTGTCGACACTCAGCAAGTATCAATACTGAAGACATGTGTCGACACCAAGAAGCAGTGTCGACACTTAACAGATTCAACACATGAAGATGTGTCGACACAAAAGAATTGTGTCGACACTTACAAGAAGTCAACAAAGTGCTGAAGAACAAAGTGTTGTGTCGACACTCAATATCAGTGTCGACACATGAAGAAGAAGCAGTGTCGAGATCTAAAATCTACAACACAAGGAGTTGTGTCGACACCTTGTAGGCTAGTGTCGACACTTATACAACTTGTGTCGACACTTAGTCTATAAGTGTCGACACTTAAAGACAGACAGTCTCGACACTTTCAGACAGTTACAGAATTTTCAAGAACTGACTGGATGACTTGACAGCTGCCATTCCAGCCGGTCAACTGCACCTGTCAGAGTTGTCAGAAATCTGTTATGGACCGGACCAGTCGGTTACCAAGAAGAAGGCCTATAAATAGGCTTATACAGTCTACAAAAACTGTTATTGAAGTTGTCTAAATTCAGATCAACACATCAAGTAATAAAAAGAAGATCTAGCTATTCCTTGAAGAATCTAGTGAAGATCTAAGAAGTTGGAGAGAGAGAGCTCCATCCAAGAAATCAGTCATTGGAACCAGACTGAGAAGAAGGGTTCAGATTTATTCTGAATCTTAAGTAGCAGAGATCAAGGATCAACTGCAGAAGAGGTCAATCTAATTGAGTTCTACATTCAAGAAGCTTTGAAGAAAGCCAAGTCAGATTGATTTCAGCTGAGTTCTTCCAAGAACTCATCAAGAATCTCAGAACTCTTCTCTCTTGTCTCTGAGTTGTTGAGTTATAATTTTTGTATTCATTTTATCTTGTAGGATCCTTAGGGATCTGAGTCTTGTAAGCCTGTAATTATAAAGGCTGAGTGTAAGGCTTGAGTGCCTGAGTGTAGGAGATTGAAATCTCTGAGTGTAGGCCTGTTGTGGCTGAGTTTAGGCCTTGGTGGCTGAGTGTAGGCCTTGGTGGCTGAGTGTAGGCTTTGTAAAGAAACTGAGTTGTAGGGCCTTGGGCCTGAGCTGTAGGAACCTATTTTGGGGTTCTAAGATAGTAGAGAAGTTGTGCCGAATCTAGTACACTGCTAGATAGGCGAAGGGGGAAAGTGGATGTACCCAAACCTTGGGGAACCACTATAAAACAGTGTGTCTACTGTGTGCTGTGATATTCTGTGATTGTTGTGTACAAATAGATATAACTCTGAGATAAAATCTGATTGCTGCCTTAAAAAGTTAAAAAGATTCAAGTCACCTATTCACCCCCACCCCCCCCATCTAGGTGTTTAGGTACAATATCTTTCAGTAGGCTGATACCCCAATCCGCTCAACAATCAGAAACGACCCCACGTACCTCGGGTACAACTTCCTATTCTTGCCAAACCGCTTGACTCCAATCAACGGGGAGACCTTTAAGAACACCGAGTCCCCCACAGCAAATTCCAAGTCCGATCTACGCCGATTGGCGTTCTTCTCATATCTCTCCTGGGCTATCTGAAGCTTTTCCCGAATAAGCTTCACAGCGGTTTCCATCTCCTCAAGCGCTTCTGGACCCAACAAAGGTCCCTCGCCAAGCTCAGCCCAAAACAAGGGAGTCTTGCAGCGCCTCCCATACAAAGCTTCAAAGGGAGCCATTTGCAAGCTTTCTTGATAACTGTTGTTATATTCGAATTCCATAAGCGGCAAGCGCTCGTCCCACGCTCCTCCGTGGTCCAGAATATAGCATCGGATCATATCTTCCACAATCTGATTTACTCACTCCGTCTGACCATTGGTCTGCGGATGATAAGCCGTGGAATATCTCAAATCTGTACCCAACCCTTCTTGAAGGCTCTTCCAAAAATGAGACGTGAACCTGGAGTCTCGATCGGATATGATACTTACGGGTACACCATTCAATCTGACAACCTCTTCCAGATACAGCTCGGCTATCTTCCTCATCGGATAATCAATCTTAAATGGTACGAAATGAGCGCTCTTCGTCAATCTGTCTACGATTACCCAAACTGAATCATGCCCCTTAGGAGATCTCGGTAAGCCGGTAATGAAATCCATCGATATACTCTCCCACTTCCACATCAGAATCTCCAAGGGAGTCAGCTTGCCACCAGGCCTCCCATGGTCGGCTTTCACACGCCTGCAAGTGAAACACTCTGAAACAAATCTGGCTATATCCTTCTTCATCCCGTACCACCAGGCAATCTGTTTTAAATCATGATACATCTTGGTCGAACCTGGATGGTAGGAGACACTAGATCTGTGGGCGTTTCTGCACACCATAACCCGGATATCTCCAACTGCGGGGATGCAAAACCTGCCACGATACTTCAAGGTATCCGCATCATCTATAGAGAAGTCTGGTAATTCACCCTTCTCAGCTCGAAGATACAAATGCAGAAGATCGGGATCGTCCTTCTGATGCAATCTCGTAAGCACAATCCACGAAGGTTCTGCTACTGCCAAGCTACTCTGCGAGTCACATCTTCCCACAGAAATGCCCATCAAAAGAAACTCTTCCACTAGACGCTCAGCGGAAAGATTAAAAATCTTACCTGACTTCCGACTCAGGGCATCAGCCACCACATTTGCCTTGCCCGGATGATACTGGATTTCAACATCATAGTCGGCCACGTACTCCAACCACCGCCGCTAGCGCAGATTCAATTCTTTTTGAGTGAAAACATACTTCAAACTCTTATGATCCGTGAAATCTTGCACTGCGCGCCATATAACAAATGCCTCCACAATTTCAGCGCATAGATCACAGCTGCAAACTCCAGGTCATGCGTAGGGTAATTCCTCTCGTGAGTCTTTAGCTGCCTCGACCCGTACGCAATCACCTTCCCGCCCTGCATCAAAACGTAGCCCAGACCGACATGCGACGTATCCACATATATATCATACTCACTACCCTCTGTAGGCAAAGACAAAATTGGAGCCGAACATAGCCTTCTTTTTAGTTCCTCAAAAGCCTTCTCACACTTGTCATCCCATATAAAGGCTACATTCTTCTGCGTCAACTTGGTCAACGGCGCGGACAAGGTAGAGAAACCTTCTACAAATCTTCTATAATAACCAGCCAAACCCAAGAAGCTTCTGATCTCTTTGGGTGTAACAGGTCTCGCCCATTCCATAACGGCAGCGATCTTTTCTGGGTCCACCGATATTCCCTCCTTGTTAATCACGTGGCCTAGAAAAGAAACTTGAGGCAACCAAAACTCACATTTGCTCAGCTTGGCGTATAGCTTATGGTCTCTCAGAGTCGCCAAGACCAGCCGCAAATGTCGATCATGCTCCTTCGCATCCTTAGAGTACACCAAAACATCGTCTATAAAGACAATCATGAACTTATCTAGAAAATCCTTGAAAACTATGTTCATAAAATCCATAAAAGCTGAGGGCGCATTAGTCAAACCGAATGACATAACCAAAAACTCAAAATGCCCATGAAGAGAACGGAACGCCGTCCGCAGAACATCTGACTCCCGAATCCTCAACTGGTGATAGCCCGAACGAAGATCTATCTTGGAAAACACGGCACTACCACACAGTTGGTCGAACAAATCATCGATTCGCGGTAAAGGGTACCTGTTCTTAATAGTAACCTTGTTCAGCTCTCTATAGTCAATGCATAACCTCATTGACCCATCCTTCTTTTTAACAAACAGCACTGGCACACCCCAAGGCGAAGAACTCGGCCTTATAAAGCCTTTTGCCAACAACTCATCCAGCTAAATTCGCAACTCTTCCAGCTCTCGCGGGGCCATCCGGTACGGCGCCTTGACAATAGGACGCGTGCCTGGCTCCAAATCTATGGCAAACTCGACATCTCGATCGGGTGGAAGACCGGGAAGGACGTCAGGAAACACATCAGAGAAGTCACAGACCACAGGAATCTCTTCCAAACGGGGCACACTAACAATCGTCCCTACCAGAGAAAGCACACAGGCAAAACAGCCAGAAACAAGCAACTTCCGAGCACGCACCGCAGAAATGATTGGAGACTCCTGGAGAGAATATCCATAAACGCTCCCTGGCTGACCGTTGTCTTTGACAAAGTCCAAGTGCTTACCCTTGCACTGGATCACAGCATCGTACCTTGACAACTAGTCCATGCCCAAAATAACGTCGAAGTCCTCCAGGTCAATCACCTTCAAATCTGCCTTGGCTAGAAAATCTCCCAACAATATCGGACAATCTAGGACACCCAGGTCCGTAACCACAGAGTCACCGGAGGGGAACTTAACGTAGAAGTAACCACCAACACGATCTAGGCCCAAACTGAACCGCTCCACGAAGGCTCTAGCCACAAACGAGTGGGTAGCGCCGGAATCGAAGAGAACGCGCGTTCAGCGGTTCTTTACCTTAAATCTTCCTACGAATTGCACACGCATCTAAGGAAAAAAGCGCTAAAACGAAAACTACAACCAAAAAGGGAACGTAACGAAACGACTGGGGAGGAGTCGAGCCTGAGATAACCGGGGTCGAGGTCTGCGCTTCGTCTTCCGAATGCACATTCAACTTCCCCTTTCCTTTATCCATTTGCTGAGGCGGTGGCAAAGCCTGGAGGGGAACTGGCTGCAGAATAGGCTGGGTCTGAGGGCACCTTGTCTTGAGATGACCCTTCTGGCCGCACTGAAAACAGACCTTATCTTTTAACCAACAACGGGCAGCCTTATGCCCCTTCCTTCCACACAAGGCACACACCAAGCCTCCCCTAGAAACACCCTGAATCGCGTGCACCTGTTCCTTCTTCTGCGCTCCCAACATTTTGAAACACTTCTCAAAGGGGTGGTCTGGCCGGCCACAAAAGCTACAAATCTCTTTGACCTTCTTTCTTGAGACAGCATCAGGTTCCTGACGGCTCTTCCCTCCACCGGACTTCCGCTTATCATTCCTTAATTGCTGGCCTCTATTCTTGGCATTCTCAATGTCCTCAACTCTCAAGGCAGCTTCAACTACACTGGCATAACTGACTGCTCCATAGGCATTCGCTAACTGCTGAATGTCGCTTCTTAGTCCACCCAAAAATCGCTTAACTCGGACTGCCTCAACACTCACCAGACCCGGAGCAAACCGACTCAACTTACTAAACTCAATCTCATACTCACTAACCGTGAGTTTCCTCTGCTTTAAATGAAGAAAGTCATTCATTAGCCGGTCCCGTTCGACTGAAGGCAGAAACTTACTTAACAATATCACCTTAAATGACTCCCAAGTGCAACCTGCCACTAAGCTCTCTTTCTCCCTCAGCCACCAATTCTTTGATAAACCCTTGAGCTGGTAAGCAGCGAGCATCACTCTCTGATCGTCCATAATCCCTGAGTAAGAAAACATCTCCTCGATGGTAATCAGCCATTCATCCAAAATCATGAAATCTGCCTGCCCATCATAGGTAGGGGGTCTCAGCCGCTGAAACTGGGATATGAACGTCATCTCCGGGGGCACCACAACCAAAGGCACGGTAGGAGCAGGAGGGGCAGGAACAGCTACCCCCTCAGCGGGGTCCTGAGCTCTCGGGGTCTGTCCCGCCACCACTGCTACAAGGGACTGAATCTGAGCCTGCATAGCCACTACCTGCCTCGATAACTCCTCATTACTCTGCCGCAGGCTTTCTACCAACGCATCGCTCTGCGCTCCTGACGTCTCACCCTCGGATTGGGGGGTCGATCTCGTCGCAGGATGTCTCGCCATTCTAAAATCGCACAAGCTTTAGACAAAACCTAGCCCATCAACTAGAACAAAACTACCCGGTACGGACAAACACACTTAAATATGAACTTCAACTGCAAAACTTGCTCTGGGAGTTGTTTTTACCATGATGATGTTATGCTTAACCTAAGATGGTTCACCACCATCATACTAACTCAAGTGCCTAAACCATGAATGCGTGTATTTGTATTTTTTTTGACTCAAAACCATGTGTGTACATATGTCATCTTGCAAATCTTTAGCTTAGCACGTTGTGCTTATGAAATGTTATGTTATGCATGATGTGCTATGCATTCTAAAAAGGCCTTAGTGCATGCCATGGGCGGCGTACACATGAAAATGCTATGCATCCCATACTACATAACATTCCCATGTAACGAAAAAAGAAAACGTGCTAGCCGCATTCATGTGGTGAGGTTATGCATCCCATACTACATAACCCTCACATGTTGCCTCCTATGGTGGATCGATATACAAACACATATTATGCATCCCATACTACATAATATGCCCTGTATACTTCTTTATGCTCATGAGTGTAGTGTTCGTGCTTCGGCCAAGACGTGCTGATGACATATCGGTGTGTTAATGGTATGATGCTAAACACTAATGCAGACAAGGGAAAGGTTGCCCAACCATTTGTCAAGCAACCTCTCTCTGATACCAACTGTCACAACCCGCATTTTCTCAACGGTAAAATCGTATCAGAGTAAGAGAAAACACGTGACGTGATGCCATGTCGTGCAGGGGATAACTGCACACGCTCAGGCAAAACTCCAGACGTTAGATTTTAAGGAAAATTGTTGTTTAAATAAGAAAGAAAATCAGTTATGTTGAATGGTCGTATCCCTCGGCCCGGTGGATCAGCTAGTCCACAGTTAAAATTATATTTATATGCAGTAGAAAATACTTTGGTTCAATTAAATTAACACCCTAAATGAGCATAAGTGTCCCCGGGGGACGACTTATGCGTGCACGACCCTAAGGTGAATATAGTAGGTATGAAAAGATAGTGTTTTACGTTGAGGAAAAATAGTGTCTTTGACTTAGAAACATGTTATGCATGGGGTACATATAATAATACTTTTAGGTTTTAAAATATCTAACATGCAACCTAGCATAAATCCTTCCCAGAAGCAAGTAACCAACCCCAAGTAGGCAAAATCAGCAGTTTAAATTCATACCCATCATCACAAGGAGCCACCAGTGTGCGTCAACAACCTGACACGAACCCATTGGCGAGTATGTATGTCTATACAGAAAAGTAAAGAACTACCTCACAACAAACAGGGATCAGCTATCTCCGCTACCCTAGAGGCCACCAACAAGCCCCTCCAAAAGATCTAGCCGCTGAACTACCTACAACCTGGACCTGAGGCATTCAAGAAAAGAACACCTCAGCAAGGAAACAAACAAAAGGTAAATAGAGCAATAGAATAATTAGCAAATAAGAATAAGGGTTTACCAACCCGGCAACAAACTGCTATAAGAAAAAGAAAATGGGGTGACAGTAAGAAGTGAGTACTGTCTAGAGCACAGCAGAGCACACCAAGTGCGAGCAATAAAACCATAATGCCCTACCAAAAGAGTCTGCAACAACAACAAGACATATACATATATGCCAAAGGAAAGGAAAGCATAAACAGGAAAGGGACTAACAGTCCTAACACGTGGGTAAGTGGCAGTGGTCAAAACATAGGTCTGAATACATAACCAAAATCAGACCCAAAAAGGGCTAAGGGGTCAAACAGTGGCAGCTTTAGGGTCCCACACACACCAACCCAAACCGGGGAAAAAAGTGGTGGCCACGGCTCTACACATAAAACCACCCCTCCAGAGGCCACCAAAACTCCACCACCTGCCACAACCCAAGAGTCGGCATGCAGAAATTAGCCGAACACCCAATGCCCCCCCCCTAGGGAAAGGTCACACTCACAATCCTAAGAAACACACGAACCCAAGACAAAAACGTCGGGTCTAACCGACGCGGCCTTGCACGCCTAAAAAGAACCAACCCCGAGTCTTCCTGACCCCAAAACAAGCGCAGTACCCAGTGTCGACACGATGTGTCGACACCACGACAAGATGGTGTCGACACAAGGTGTCGACACAAGGTGTCGACACAACCGCGGCCGGTGTCGACACCAAGTGTCGACACCACTGCGGCTGGTATCGACACAAGGTGTCGACACTGCCGCTGCTGGTGTCGACACCAAGTGTCGACACCACTGCAGCCGGTGTCGACACAAGGTGTCGACACTGCCGCTGCTGGTGTCGACACCAAGTGTCGACACCACTGCAGCCGGTGTCGACACAAGGTGTAGACACTGCCGCTGCTAGTGTCGACACCAAGTGTCGACAACACTGTGGCCGGTGTCGACACAAGGTGTCGACACTGCCTTTGCTGGTGTCGACACCAAGTGTCGACACCATGACTGGCTGGTGTCGACACCAAGTGTCGACACCAAGACTGGCCGGTGTCGACACAACGGTGTCGACACCCCGACTGGCCGGTGTCGACACAACGGTGTCGACACCCCGACTGGCCGGTGTCGACACAACGGTGTCGATACCCCGACTGGCTACAGGAGCCAGATCCAGCAAACGACCAAAAACGAGAATGAGGACTCTCTCTAGAGTACAACATCCATCGGCAATGGTAACTACTCGACCTAAACCGAACCAAAACTATCCGTAATAGACACAATCCCTCAGGAAAACTGAGATTTTAATTGGAACTTTCTACACTAACCACGGCATGATCGGGAACGAACCCTAGCGTACACCTAGAATCTAAGCAGGAAAGAGATAAAATTAAATCAAAGAAAAAGACAAAGATCAACTTTAGCAAGGATGAGGGGACATCACTTGCCTCAATACCAGAAAAGCTTGGTCGGCGGCATCCCCCACTCTCGGATCTAGCCGCAGAGCACCAGCTGAGGAGCAGAAAGAATGCAGATCCAGGCGAGGGCAGTCCAGATCCACTCTCGAAATCGAATTTCGACCGCAAAATCTCCAGGAAATTGGTGTCCGAAGGCTATGGTAGTCTGGCGGTTCTCTCCCTCTCGCACAGGCGGCAGCTTCTTCCAAGCAGAGAAAAAGAAAAGAACAAATGAACCCAGCCCTAATTCTAACCCAAGACTATATATATATCAGTTTTAATAATAAACAATCAACATAATAATAATTATTTACACTCAATATCAAAACAACACGAGACCCGAAACATCTCGGAAAAAGATGAAATTCACGTCGCAGCTAAAAACCCACGCTACGAACACAACTGCGAAGTCGAAATTAGCATTCGACGAACAAAACTCGGGATAACACCACCCGAAGCCAAAACACAAGCATTCCCTAAGAGGCCCAGCCGTGTCATCAAACGGACTCCGGCTAGCTGGGGAATCTTGCTAACAGGCTACAAACAGGATACACATGGAACCCTAAGAGCTAAGACCACGTTCTACAATGGCAAAAAGCCGGAAATACGCCATCGTAACGCCAGCCAAAGATCAAACAAAACATAGAAAAACCGGGGGCGTTACACCTGTTGTAATCTATCAAGTAGAAAACCTGAAAAATAACCATCGGCGCGGAGTCTTCCCCGGCCATTCATGCAATGCAACATCACCGATCCAGACCAATTTGTCCGGGTAGGCTTCACACATCATGCCTATGTCCGTTTCTCGATTATGGACTCTATATGCAAAACAATGGGGACTATTCATGTCTACCCGAACGAACACCTCACACTCACCGCAAACTCGTGAGAGCGGGCTTCCTATGCATGGGAAAATCGGACTTCACATGTCCAAGATGAGAATCGTTACCCTAGCATTCCTCTTCGGCGCCATGAAGATCTATGTGGATGAAAAGCACCGCAATGTCCTCACCTCCGTAGATCCAAACTCGGCTTGCGATTTGGGGCTCCGAAGCTCCACCGGCGCCGGATCTCTCTTCCTTCTCCTTCCTTGCTCTCCCCTCTCTCTAGAACTTTAGAAAGAGAAAGCCCAAGAGAAATGAGGATTTCTAAACCCTATTCCTAGGTATAACCCAGCAAGAGCAGCCTTGAGCCATTGGATCCCAAAAAAAGGAAACGAACAGCCACTATTCACACTTAAAATCCAAAACCTGAGCTGAACATGGCTTGCGACCCACCCGTGTCTCAGCCCATTCGACGTCGAAACCATCGCATCCTGAAAAGCACTCAAGCTCTCGACACACCCGTGTCAGGGTTGACACGCCTGTGTCATCCAGTACACGCCTGTGTACCCGGGCGTGTTCCTCCATCGAAACAGGAACAACAACAACCCGAGATGAACAAGGGTACTCGACACGCTCATGTCGAATTTGACATGCCCGTTTAAAGTTGAACACGCCTGGGCTCCAGGCCGTGTTTCACCCCCGACACAACTCGTCCAACTACCCGAGTAGGACACGGCCTGGGACACACCCGTGTCTCAGGCCGTGTTCGATATCTCGAGTACCTTTCGTTGAACACTCAAGATGATTGTCGAACCCGAGCACAACACGGCCCTGGACATGCCCGTGTCTCCGGCAGTATTTGCTGCCTAGAGTGTCTTTCATCAACCACTTAAGTAGCTCGTCGAAATCGAACACGACATGGCCCTGGGACACGACCGTATCCCAGGCCCTGTGACCTCTACCATGTCCCAGACTTGGCTCCAAGCACCACCCGTCGCTCTTTTGAGTTTCGGGGCGTTACATAAAACATGTACTAAAGGTTATTTCTACTTGTTGTTTTTTCTTCTGATCCTGTACGTGCACATGTCATTGTTCTATCTAACTCTTCCATGCATAAGAATTTGACTAAAACTGAATTACTGGTCTATAGCACATAGGTACTAGTACGCGATTTCTATTACTGACTCTAAAAATGTTACATTATGTTAACTGTATAAATCTCTTAACATTGTACTCCAAATCGATGTGTACTCAGTTTCACTTGTGTTGTCCAATTTTTTTACTCTGAAAAATCATATGGTTTGTCTATGTGTCCTACATTCGTATATTTGACCCGTATGCATTATATTTTCTAATTTATGTTTGGTAACCCTTACTTGTTTGCTTCTTGATTCACTTTCTAAAGTGCATTGTTAGTTATTTCTCACGCTTATGTCGACTGCATTTATTTCTCGTACATGTGTATAGTTTTTGTTCGATCTTGCCCACCCCTTTCGATAATATCAAAAGGGGTAGAATAAAATGTTCATGAGCCATGAGTTAGGGAAGATCACATATAGGGGGAGCTTGTTGAACTATGTGCACATAAATAGGGGGAGCGTGTAGAGCACGTATATAGGGGGACATGTAAGTAACCTAAAAAATGATTTTTTAAAGATTACTTCTTATTTCATTATATCATGCATCTCAACTATTATATCTCATGATTAGGATTTGATATTATCAAAAGGGGGAGTTTGTTGGAGACTACGGTTCACATATCTTCAGCTTGACAATATCAATTCTCGGGTCGTATTTGATCACACTTGTGTTAGGGAAAGTGTGCAGGTTTACAGGTTCAAAAAAAGCGAAGAACTCAACTATGTGGCCTACCGTCGTGCTCTAGTGCTACCGCTAAGCGCTAACCTCGATTTAATTTGAATGGGCGCTCAGGGACCTACCGCGCCGCGCTAGAGTTACTGTCAGCGCTAGCTTCGAGATTTTCCTCACCCTAGAATGAACTCGTGCGGCACCCAAACCCTAGAAAAACAGGCTACCGCTGGCGGTAATACTAGAGTTTGGGTGAATCAAGAGAGACAAGAGTTCATTCTAGGGTTTGGGTGCCGCCTCTGAGCACCGTTCCACCAACTCCGTCGAAGGAAAAGAAATCTGCCTCCCTCTTGCCGCACGAAGATCTCTGGTGAGCAAAGGACTATAATGACCAAGAGGAGTTGATCGGTTGCAACCAAATGAAGATCCTTAGCACCGATCACGCATCGCTCAATGGAGGAATAGTCTTGAGGGAGAATCAATCTTAAATCTTCATTTCTCTTTTTGTACTTTTCTCTCTTTTTTGTTTGTGGTGACGAAAATCGACCGGTGAAGGACATAGGAATCCGGGAAGGAATCCATGAGAAATCATCCCAAGGAAGAGACATCTAGATCGGGGGATCTAGTGGGGGTCTAAGACACTTCCTTGTGTGAAGGTGGAGAGTTGACTTGAAGACCTTTCTTGGAGGGAAAGTGTAAGACCATATTTTTTCCACCGGGTCTTATGTCCAGAACCACTGCTTTGTGGTGGAACCAACTCCCGAGAAGGTCGTCGCCACAAATTGCCGATTCTTCCAGCAAATACTCAACCATATACCATAGAAGAAAAGAGGTATTCATGAAACTGAAACAAGTCCAAAATCACAATAGAATATATATAAGTCTGCATAAAGTAAAAAACTGAACATCTGAAAGAGTAAATCTGAAAGAAACATAAGAGGGAGCCTGCCCAGTACATCTGATCTTCACTACATAATGCTCGCAGAAGAAAAGCTACTAATCACTCACGAATCCCGTGGCTGCTGTTGCTACTCCTGGATTAGGATGGATCACCTCCTCCTGTAATGTACCCTGGATGTGCTCGATCCCATTGTGTTGCACCCTATCTCCCAACTGGAATCCCTGGAATTATGCCCATCAGGTCGTTAGTTAAAAACTATGTCTTGGCCCTGCTCCGCACTGCGACTCCTAGGCATCATGCGGGGGAGGATGGAGAGGAAGGTATTAAAAGTGGAGAGTAAAGAAGGGCAGGTGACAGTGGCCCTAGCTACCATATGCTAAAAATGACTATCACAATATTAACAGGTGTATAAATAAAATAGAAAGTAAAGGAACGACACAATGGAAACAGTAACATGAAGTAAGGGTAAGGCAGCTAACTATCATCACTGGGAAAGTGGCCTTAATTTATAAGAATGCTCATACAAACTTATAAATTAAGCGGTCGTTTTGCAAGGGCTAATGTATAAAAGATCCCATAATAATTTATATGTTAGCGGTGTAAGGTTTTATGCAATGTTATGTTTGACATGAAATGTTATGCATGTTTGTTGATAGGTCTCACATAAGAGCAACACACCTACCCGAATCTATATACAGAGACCTTTAGTTCCCCCGTTTGGTGTTAGCTAAACTTTTAAGTACCTATTGTAGTGGCAAACAGAGGTAGTGGGTTGGGCCTCCCCACTCCTAGGTCGGTATTCAAACTACCTAACCTAGACCTTGCGTACTACTCGGTACACCCACATTCAGGTGCTACGAAATCTTTTGTACTGATGTTGGCAAATCCACCAGTCTTTGTTGGCTAAGTGAACACTTAAACTTGTCGAGTCAACATATCGACATCGGTGTAAACGACTACCCAATAACGAGGACCCACCACTTCAATACACATGCACACATGCTATAAAAGAGCTCCCGAGCCATCGGTTCACCTAACTAGCCCATTCATTCCATCAAACACTGAGTCTACCACTCGCAGGGCTAAACTTACAATCCACCCTAAGTAACGGGGTGAGTGAATGTGTGACAATAATTTATTAATGGTTAATCTTTTAATCTACTTATTCCTATATTTTAGGGTTAACCTTGGACTACCCAAGGCATGCCCGTTGAGGGGCTCTCGAGAGCACTAGTAACTACGATTGGCTGGAGCCCAAAACTCCTTTTATTAGGGCAGTTACTTTTATGGATATCTATTTATTACCAAACCCCTCCCCACATTGCTCTTGAGCTAACCCTTAGTGAATTACAACTTTCAGGGAGAGACGATACTCTGTCGGCTTTGAGCACAACTCTGCCTCCTTGGTACTCAGTCTACTTAGCAATTAGCCCTAAGGGTGACCTCATCTAGACTCCATCAAAAATTTAGGTTCACCGACTATGTTACTTCCCATGTGATACCAACAACTCTACCTCGAATACCTCAAATTAATGTATGCAGACAAAATGAACTAGTTTAACTATAGCTAAGTGAACAGTCCAATTTACTTCATTAAAAGCCTTAGGATTACTTCTAGGGGTCTACCATGACATGTTGTGCTAAGCTCCATAAATTTGTGTTTTTTTCTATTTAATTCAGCCTTTTTAATAATTTTCCTAAAATCTTGCTCTATATGTCTTTGAACATTAAGTACAAGTTTCTGATATGCAAAGCCTTCACTAAAATTTCCACAGCTTCGTAATGGCTAAATAACAACAAGGTATGAATTTCATGTTTTTTCCAAAAGGATTTTTATCATAAATCACAATGTAATTCTTTTTATCAAAACAGAATTTAACAAAGAGAGTACAAGATTTTATCATCCAAAAATTGTAATAAAATTACCAGAGGACTATAAAGACTAGAAAATATCACTGCTCCTGCCCAGTACATATGATCCTCACTGCAAAACGCTCATGGAAGAAAATCTACTAATCACTCATGAAACTCGTGGCTACTGTAACTAATCTTGGATTTGGCTGGATCACCTCCTCCTGCAATGTACCATGGATGTGTTGGATCCCCTGGTACTGCAACCTGTCTCCCAGCTGGAATCCCTAGTGTTATGCCCATCAGGTCGTTAGTTGAAAATTAAGTTGAAAGTCTTTAGTTTCAAAAATAGCTAAACACCTAGTGGGGGTGAATAGGATTTCTAGTCTTTTATGATTGTCCTTAACATAGTGTGTTGTGAGTTAGCTTAGTTAGCTCGCTTTCAAGTCAATCACAAAACACACAAGATTTATAGTAGTTCCCCAGACTATGGGTACATCCACTATCCCTCACACCTTTCTAAAAGTTTGTTAGACAAGACACTTCTCCAATTCTCAGCTCCTAAGAGCTTACAACACAGATCCCGCGGGATCTCTTGGTCTCCTCCAAGACCTACAACTCAGGTACAAAGCCCTTCCTCAGAGCAAGCTTGCTCCTACAACTCAGTGATCCAAAGATGACCTACCTCAGACTAAATTAAATGTCCTACAACTCAGGCTATGAGGTTAGCCCTACAACTCAGAGAGGATGACTCTTCTATAGCTCAGACATAAGGCCCTACCTCAGATCTAAGGATGGATCCTACAACTCAGTAACAAAGGCCCTACCTCAGAGATAATGACTCTTCTACCTCAGGCAAATAGTCCTACCTCAGGCACAGAGGCCCTACACACAGATCAATAAATGATCCTACCTCAGGCTTTGAAAATCAGGCCTACAACTCAGATCCAAAGGACCCTACAGCTCAGATCCAAGAATGGATCCTATAGAGGGAAAAGAGTGTTTGTTGGTGTTGATTTGATAGCAGAGAAAGTTTCTCTATGTCTGCCTTCCTGGACTAAGAAATACTCAACCCTAACTTCTTCTTAGCAACAAGAAAGATGATCTTCAAGAAACTGCTGCTTGAGATGGAAGTATCTTGCAATGAACTGCTTCTTCTTGAACTAAGTGTGAATCTCAGTCCTATCTTTGACTCCAGAGATATAGTTTTCTGAGCATTTTTTCCTGAACTAAGATAGCTTAGTCATATCTCCTTCACATTAATAAGGCTGTTAATCTTCAAGTTGATTTGGCTTATGCTGAGAAGTAACCTTCAGAGCACTACTTCTTCAAGCCTTGATTGTAGTTGAGTTTAGAACAGAGGCCTTAGAGATGAGCAGTTGTTATAAGCTTATTCTGCTTCTTCTTGAATTGAGAATGAAACTAAGTCCAAGCTTCTTATTCACAGCTCCAGAAAGTGTTCTTTAGGAATGATCTGCTAGGGATGTGAAGTGCTGCAGCTAGGGCTTGCCTTACTGCTTCTACTTACCCAGAGATTTTCTCTGATATTGTTTTTGAAGGTGTTGATCACAACAGCTATCTTATGTTTGCTTTCAGTAGTTGCAACTAGCGTAAAACCTTGCTGCTTCTTAATTTACCTCGGAGATTTCTCTGAACTAGTTGTTTATGGTGTTGATTACAACAGCTTACTTCTTCCAACTTCCAGATCATCTACAGCTAGGGTTTTGCCTTGGCCACTTCTTATTCCTTAGAGATTTCTCTGATCTTGTTGTTGCAGGTGAAACTCGCAACAGCTACCTTGTTGAACTCTCAAATCAGAAGTTAGAACTTCTCATTCAGGCTTTGTAATAATGGCGAGAGTAAGAAGATGAAGTTCCATCTTTTCCGAAAGTTGATTTACTATTACCTGATCTGTCCTTCTTATCTTCCATCATCCAACGACTATTTTACCCATGGGGCCCACCATAGTTTACAGCTGTAACTTATCATTATCTGCAAAAGTAATACTATAGACCTACGATGTCGTTTGTCGTGTACTATATCTTTCCGGCAACAATTTGAAACTTTGCAAACTCAAGATGATGTTAGCATATGTGGTTTTAGCTAAATTATCAGTTTAATCCCAGGCGTTGAGTGCATTGTGTTGACGCAAGAAATGCGCCAGCAAGTTAACGGGTTGCTCGATCTCACAAGCTAAGGTGAAGAAGAGGAAGGGCTGCGGGGATAGAGGAGAGGTCTGCTGAGAGCAGTCAGGAATGTTGCTAATCAACAGAGAAGCTTGCCTAATCAGCAAGGGAGAAGCTTGCTAGAGCAGAGAAGAAGCTTGCTCAAGCAGAGAAGAGGCTTGCTTGAGCGAAGAAGAAGCTTGCTCGAGCAGAGAAGAGGCTTGCTTGAGCAGAGGGGGAGCTTGATCAAGCAGAGAAGAGGCTTGCTTGAGCGGAGAAGAAGCTTTCTCAAGAAGAGAAGAGGCTTGCTTGAGCAGAGGAGAAACTTGGTCAGGGACTGTCGAGCAGACAGCTACTTGGGCGGTTAGCTTGCAGGTTGATGCCGAGAGAGGAGAGAAGAAGAGAGGAGGGGCCGCTAGCAGCGGCAACAACAGACTTCGCCCGCCGCGGCTTGAATGTCACTCTTGCGATGAGCTTTTCCTTTAATCAAGAAGCAGAATTACAACTTGCCATTACACTTTTACAAGAGAAAGCAATAATGGGTACAATGGGAGAACTTGGCGGCTAGGGAAGGAGTTGCCAAAGACTAAGTAAGAGAGACTGCCAGCACCTGTGGAGGACTGGGAGGACTGGGAAACTGAGTCCGCAGACATTGCTTGATCAACTGTGGAGGACTGGGAGGACTGAGAAATTGAGTCCGCAGACCCTGCTTGATCAACTGTGGAGGACTGAGAGGACTGAAAAATTGAGTCCAAAATCCCTGCTTGATCAACTGTGAAGGACTGGGAGGACTGAGAAATTGAGTCCGCAGACCCTGCTTGATCAACTGTGGAGGAATGGGAGGACTGTGAACTTTCAGTCCGCAGACCTTGATCAAGCTGGCAGTTCTCCTCTCACCCCTGTGCCACCCTCCATATATGAGAGGCATTGGGGGCTATTTATAGGCCCGGGGCGGTAACGGTCTTGGTAACGTCACCACCGGTGAGGCGGTGAGTTATGCGAGTAGAAATGTTAAATCCGTGGAGTCTGCGATAGGACACACGGTCTGGAACTTGCTGCTTGAACTGGATGCTGTTTGGATTGGGAAGAGTAGGTCACCGACCTGGGCGGACTCGGCGGACTGAAGGTCGGTGGGCTGCAGGCGTTTCCTCTGTAGAAGAATGAGCAGGTCGTCGACCTGGGCATACTCGGTGGACTGGAGGCAGGCAGGTTGCAGGATTTGCCTCTGTAGAAGAGAGAGTAGGTCGCCGACATGGGCGGACTGGGCGGACTGGAGGCAGGCAAGCTACAGGCTTTGCCTCTGCTAAAGAGAGCGACGTCTGGTTGGCAGAAGAGGGCAGGCCGCCCCTGGCGGGCATCCTGGACTGGAGGCTGCATCCGGGGGGCGGCCTGGCAACTGGAGGCCGCCCGAGCTGGCGGCCTGGCCAAAAGAGGTCGCCCACGTGGGCGGCCTAGCCACAGGAGGCCACCCAGGCTGGCAGCGTGGCCAAAGGAGGCTGTCCAGGCGGGCGGCCTGGCCACACGAGGCCGCCCAGGCGGGCAGCCTGGGCAAAGGAGGCCGCCCAGGCGGCGGCCTGGCCACAGGAGGCCGCCCAGGCGGGCGGCCTGACCACAGGTGGCCGTCCAGGCGGGCGGCCTGGCCACAGGAGGCTGCCCAGGCTGGCGGCCTGGCCAATGGAGGCCGCCAAGATGGGTGGCCTGGCCACAGGAGGACGCCCAGGAGGGCGGCCTGGGCGGGCAGCGGCAGGAGGTCGCGCCCCTGGCGAGCTGGAGGCCCCCCCAGCCGGGCAGCTTCGGCGGGCAGCGGCAGGAGGTCGGGCCCCTTGGGTGAACCGAGGAGGCATCCTGAGAAGCAGGCTACCCTCATGAGGGGAAAACTGATGGCGAGCCGGAGAATGAGCTTGTCGAGCCCGCGACGGTTGCGTTGGTCTAAGATTGACACCGATTGGGCGACCTGGCGGTCTGAAGGAGTAGATCACGTAGATTGTCCTTGTTACCTCTTATTGCCTCCTGCAAGGAAGAATGCTGCACGGTTAGCAGGCCCACCTATGTGGCCTGCGAGGGTGAGCTATTGGAGCAGCCTGCCATCCCGCAGGGCATGCAGTGGCCATGCGACCAGGGCGGTTAGACCGGGGAAACCATCCTAACCGCACG
Source organism: Platanthera guangdongensis (assembly GCA_039583875.1). Classification (NCBI taxonomy): domain Eukaryota; kingdom Viridiplantae; phylum Streptophyta; class Magnoliopsida; order Asparagales; family Orchidaceae; genus Platanthera; species Platanthera guangdongensis. The sequence continues at coordinate 115,142,750 of CM077166.1, forward strand.
GCCTTAGCGAATAGGAGCTTCTATCAGCCTGGCCCAAAAGGAGGGTCGATGTAGATCGCAACCCTTGGGGGGAACACTTGAGTGGGCTGCGACTTGCAAGCTAGACACCTTAGGAGGGATCGCCGATTTTTTGGGGTTAACATAATCCCCGCACTTTTTCAAGTTCCGAAGGGAACTTCGAAGAAGTAGGAGACCCACAAAATCATGATCGTCCCCTTAGAAATTAGGAGAGAAAAACTAAAGACTAGGAGAGATAGAACCTGATGTCTCTCCTCGGAAAAATCTGTCAATGTCTATCTTTTACCTGCAAAGAAAAAGTCAATGCAGGCAAAAGGAGGTACATCTTTATGTGTACCTGAGCTGTTTTGGTAAATGAGGAAGACGGTAACTATCTTCCACTAAGCTCTGCAAAAATACATCTTATCTGAAGGGGACTTGCTAATATCTGCTAGTCTCTACAAAAGTAGAGTGAGCAAGCAGATATGAAGGAAAATTAAGCTGCAAGTACCTGAAGGGGACTTGCTAATATCTGCTAGTCTCTGCAAAAGTAGAGTGAGCAAACAAGTATGAAAGAAGATTATGCTGCAAGTACCTGAAGGGGACTAGCTAATATCTGCTAGTCTCTGCAAAAGTAGAGCAAGCAGATATGAAGGAAAATAAAGCTTCAAGTACCTGAAGGGGACTTGCTAATATCTGCTAGTCTCTGCAAAAGTAGAGTGAGCAAGCAGATATGAAGGAAAATTAAGCTGCAAGTACCTGAAGGTGACTTGCTAATATCTACTAGTCTCTACAAAAGTAGAGTGAGCAGACAGATATGAAAGAAGATTAAGTTGCAAGTACCTAAAGGGGACTTGCTAATATCTGCTAGTCTCTGCAAAAGTAGAGCAAGCAGATATGAAGGAAATTTAAGCTGCAAGTACCTGAAGGGGACTTGCTAATATCTGCTAGTCTCTGCAAAAGTAGAGTGAGCAAGCAGATATGAAGGAAAATTAAGCTGCAAGTACCTGACGGTGACTTGCTAATATTTGTTAGTCTGCAAAAGTAGAGTGAGCAAGTAGATATGAAAGAAGATTAAGCTGCAAGTACCTGAAGGGGACTTGATAATATTTGCTAGTCTCTGGAAAAGTAGAGCAAGCAGATATGAAGGAAAATTAAGCTCCAAGTACCTGAAGGGGACTTGCTAATATCTGCTAGTCTCTGCATAAGTATAGTGAGCAAGCAAATATGAAGCAAACTTAAGCAGCAAGTTCCTGAAGGGGACTTGCTAATATCTGTTAGTCTCTGCAAAAGTAGAGTGAGCATGCAGATATGAAGGAAAATTAAGCTGCAAGTACCTGAATGGGACTTGCTAATATCTGTTAGTCTCTGCAAAAGAAGAGTGAACAAGCAGATATGAAGGAAAATTAAGCTGCAAGTACCTGAAGGGGACTTGCTAATATCTGCTAGTCTTTGCAAAAGTAGAGTGAGCAAGCAGATATGAAAGAAGATTAAGCTGCAAGTACCTGAAGGGGACTTGCTAATATCTGCTAGTCTCCGCAAAAGTAGAGTGAGCAAGTAGATATGAAGGAAAATTAAACTGCAAGTACCTGAAGGGGACTTGCTAATATCTGCTAGTCTCTGCAAAAGTAGAGTGAGCAAGAAGATATGAAAGAAGATTAAATCAAAAGTACCAGGAGGGAGCCTGCGAAAGTTGATTGTTGATAGGATAAGATATGATAGAAGAGATATCCGGCAAACTTTGCTATTGACTGAATAGAGATCAAAGTGTGATAATGATCGTCTTGCGTGATCAGATATAATGTCAACATGAAATTTAGATCAGCAAGTCATCTGAATTTAGACTTATGATGGCATGGCTTGTCAATGAAGAACCATATACTCTGAATAAATGAATTGTGCCAGAAATATCTGATAAGGGCAGTAAAGAATTTGTAGATCATCATCCGATAGAGCTTCATGCAGGCAATGCACATAAGACTATCATAAGACAAATAGATATTGCAGATCCTTAGAACAGGTTGGATTTAACCTATTAACCTATAAGAAGGCAAAAAGAGAAAAGAGGGCTACACCTCGAGGATGAGCTAAAAAAGGTTGAATGCTGCCACAGGAGAGCACCCGTGGGCCTTATGCATCACTTGCCAAAAAGTCATCCATGGTGTAGTCCTACCCAAAGCGGGATTGCCGCGCACCCTTTAGAAGGGCATAGAAGATAAACAAGCACAAGCAAGGAAATTCCTGTGGAGGAATCGACTGATAGACTTCTCTCTTACCTCGGGTTACAAGCATCACTGATCAATTAGACTAGTTACGCCAAGTGGCCTATTGCTTGTCTGCAGATTGATAAGCGGAGTTGTGGGTCCCGTGAAGGCATGGATTGAGAGTACCAACGAGTGTTCGGCCGTCACAGTTGTGAGATGATCGAAGAGTCAAGGCTACTATTGATCGTCATTGCTTGTCAAGCGAAGATCATCGTAACTGTAACGTATCCCTTAGTGAAGAGCAGCAGAGCTAACACATGGGTCCACCCTGGAAACACACTCTATGTCAGATGCCGGCTAGGATCCGAAGTCCTGTCATCCTCCGTACGAGAATTGAACGGCCCCCACTGCACATATGCGAAAACTCCCTGTTATATGTGGTCATTGTGGTCTTACGCCAGAGAACAACCTTGAGGGTGCCCTGAGCAAGACTTGGCGATATCTCGGTGGTTCAGTGATCTCTTGGGCAAAGAGAAAAAGTAAAGGAGAAGCATTACAAAAAGGGAACTGTGTTAGTACGTGATCTCTGACAAAAACTTTATTGAGATGAAACAAAAGAACACTTAGGAGTGTTGAAAAGAGTGTTTGAAAATATGCAAAATATAGTAAGAGTAACTGTTATTGGTTGCGAGGGTCTTTGAGGACTGCCATGTCCTTTTTTCTTTAGAAAAGGTCTCCAAGGGCGCCCACGTCATCGGCATCGAGGGTCTCGCCTATATCGAGGCCATGATACATGTTGTTTTGATTTACTCCGTTTGAGCTGTAAGGAATGTTTGACACTTCTTTGCCTTTTGAAGTTGAAGGATCAGAGTGGTCATCCTTCGGGAACAGACCACGCATCTTACCCTGCCTCAACAATTTTTGCACCAGTTGACGAAGCGCTCGACAGTTTTCAGTCAAATGTCTGCTTTCTTTGTGGAACTCACAGAATGGATCTGAATGTTTTGATTTTTGATTTGTTGGTTGGTAAGGCCTTTTGGAATTTGCCCTATCCTTCATGATTTGGCATACTTCTTGCATGGCTTCATCAAGCTCAGACTCATGCAATTCATCGTCTTGTGGTTGATGAACCAAAGCTGTTTGCGGAGGTGGGGCTGGTGGTAGCAATCGTTCTTGGACACGATCCTAGCCCGGGAAGAGGTGTTGATGATGATGCTGGAATCTTTTTGTCTTTCTTGAGTGGGATGAAAAGTCTTCCCGAGGAGACTTTGGAGGCTGCTGGTAAGAAGAAGGATCTTTCTCCGACACAAGCCTGGAGACAAAGCTGGGGTTGCTCTTCTCACCGCGGATGTATGAGTTGGCTAAGGCAACTAGCTCTTGATATGTCTTTGGTGCCCGGACATTGGCCTCAAACTTGAGAGGTCCTTCACGCAAACCATTAATGAGAGCCACTTGATACATCTCCTGGTCGACGAACTCAATGTCCAATATTTCTCTCTGAACACGATCCACAAAATGAGACCAAGTCTCATTCTCTCGCTGCCTGATTTCAAAGAGTGTTTATGGACCGCCCTTCCTCTTTGAAGAGGTGGAAAATCTGAGCAAAAACTCTCTTCGCAACTCAGCGAAGGAAGAGATGGACTGAGGATGTAGTCCATAGAACCAATCCCTCACTTGCCCATCAAAGTATGTCACAAAGAGTTTGCACTTAATTGCATCTGAGAGGGTCCTGAGAGCTATGGCTAATTCGAAGGCTTGAACATGTTTGACTGGATCAGTCTCTCCAGTATAGACGGGTAACCGAGGCTCTCTGAAATTGACTGGAGTTGGTTCATACCGAACATTCTCTGTAAACGGCGATGGCTCTCCTTGCTTTACTGCATAAGGAAGATAAGGTGCATGAGCAGTAGCTGCAAAAGAAGCAGGAGGATAGAAAGGAAAATTTGTTTCGGGAGGTGCAAAGAAAGGAGCTGAAGAGAAGGGACGACTTCCCTGAAAATTCAGAAATCTAGCCGGACTTCCCAGTTCAGCTTCCCGGAAGAAGTTTTGACGAGCTGCAAACTCATCATCCTGAGATCTCAAAGGAGCTGCAGGCCCTTGTGGAAAGGTTGGGGTGTAAAGAGGAGGATAGACTGGCAGATAAGCCAGTGGATAGACTTGAGGAGTCTCGGATGCTGGTGCTGGATTAATTGGAGGAGCTGGCACTGCTGAAGATTGAGCAGCATGTTGCTGCGTGATAGCTGCTAGGGTACGGATGATAGCTTGAAACTGTTGGGCAGTTTCTCTGCGAGATTGCTCTAAGGCCTCCCAAAGAAAATCATCACTGGTACTTGGAGCAAGGTTCTCGGTTGGTTGATGGTCTGACATGAGTAACCACTGTTTTCACTGCTTGATCGAGATCTGAAGGTCGTGTGTTAACTGTTGACGCAAGAAATGTGCCCTTAAGTTAACGGGTTGTTTGATCTCACAAGTTAAGGTGAAGAAGAGGAAGGGCTGCGAGGATAGAGGAGAGGTCTGCTGAGAGCAGCCGGGAAGGTTGCTAATCAACAGAGAAGCTTGCCTAATCAGTAAGGGAGAAGCTTGCTAGAGCAGAGAAGAAGCTTGCTCAAGCAGAGAAGAGGTTTTCTTGAGAGGAGAAGAAGCTTGCTCAAGCAGAGAAGAGGCTTGCATGAGCGGAGGTGGAGCTTGCTCAAGCAGAGAAGAGGCTTGATTGAGCAGAGAAGAAGCTTGCTCAAGCAGAGAAGAGGCTTGCTTGAGCAGTGGAGAAAATTGGTCAGGGACTGTGTTGAATTCTGTGAAGTGAAAGTGGGTGAATGGAAGGCTTGGGAAACCTATCCACGCAGACTACGCGGACTGGGTTGGCGGACTGCTAGGTCGGCAGGGATGTTGCAGGCGGTTTGTTCTGTGGCGGCCTGGGCGGTCTGTTCGCGCGGACTACGCGAACAGCAGCAGCGGTCTGACAGGCCAGTGTATGCTCAGCAGGCAGTTGACTCCCAGGAAGTAATCGGGCGGATAGAAATGCTATCCGCGGAGTCCGGCATGAAGCAGACTGAAGAACTGGAGCTCGGCAGACCGGTTTGGCAGTTGCCTTGGTCTTGCTCTAGTGAAGCGACAAGTGGAAGCCGCGGAGACCGCCGGTCAGCGCGGACAGAAACTAGAGGTCGCCCGGTATGGCGGGCTAGATCCAGTGTCCGCCAGTAAGTGCGCACTGGGCCTTGTGACCAGCGGACTGGACTTGGTGTGATCTGAACCAAGTCCAGGATGGCTCAGTCCGGGGAGATCGCGCAGTGGAGCGCGGGCTGGTTTCTCAGTCCGCCAAGCGTAGTAGAAGTGTTGTTGCCTTGTTTGCTAGCTTGGGGAAATGCGGACTGGAGAATTGCTTGTGCAGGAGCGTGCGGACTGGAGCCAGAGTCCGCTGAGTCCGGTTTAGCCTTGTGACGAGGTTATGGACTCAGGAGTTGCGGACTAGAGTCTGCTGTTAGCGGACTGGATTGGCGTGTCCGCTAAGTCCGGAGGTGCCTTGGCAATGAGGCAATGGACTTGGGATATACGGATGGTAGCCGGGTGTCCGCTGAGTCCGGCAGGTGCCTTGATGGCGAGGCTGCGGGCTCGGGTTTTGCGGGCGGATGCCTTGTCCGCAGAATGGCGGACACGGCTGTTGTGGAGTCCGGCTGTGGTGGTCCTGGCTTGGTCTCTGGCGGCAAGGCGGGCTGGATATTGGAGTCCGGCCTTGGAGAAGCTGGGGCGGACTGGCTATCTGCACAGGAGCGGCGAACTGGAATGTGTGTCCGCGGGCTGGCGGACACACTTGTTCTTGCTGCGGGATGTGGCGGTGATCCTATCGGCTAGGGCGGTGACCATACTCATCGTCGTGCCTATAAATAGGACCCATGTCACATCAGGAAAAAAATGAACCGAGACCGAAGTAAGTGAACAGTAATTGAGCTCGCGTTAGTTGCTGCGGTCTGGACCTTAGTGTCCACGCGGATTGAGAGTTGACCCGGTTGTGCTGTGCAGGTTGTGCAGATAGCGCTGGAAAGCCAGGACTTGGCTCTGATTGCGGTCAGGGACAGTGCGGACTCTGCGGTTAAGCAACAGGCGGTAAACAGCAGGTCGCGGATAGCGACCGGGCGGTCTTCTCTTTGGCAACTTGGTTCGGGGTTCAGGAAGTCGCCTGCTTCAGGCGGACTGTTCCATTCGGTCACGCAGCTTGTGCGGTCTGGCGGCTAGGCGACCTCGCGGTCAGGCGGCCTGCAGATCGGCAGTGAAGAGCTAAGCATTGGAATAAGGGTGAGTCCGCGCGGCTTGGGTTGCGGTCTGGCGACCTGGCGGACTGAGCGGACTCCACAGCAGTAGGTCGGCGGCTTGTTGATTGAGTCCGCGCGGCTTGTTTTTTGTTCTTGTCTTTATAACTGTCTCTGCTCTCCCGGTGTTGGGTTTTGGTGAAGCATGTCTCGCCATGTATGTCTCGCCTTGTAAAGAAGTTTGCTCTTGATCAATAAAGAAGCTTGTGCTGCATGTGTTGCTGGTTGTTACTGCTTTGTTGAGATAACCCCTGCTAACTCCACGATCCGGGAAAACTTTCAACATTATAAGTGGGTGTATTCTCCTTCAGTTTGTTGAGTTTTCAACAGGGTATCCAAGGGGGCTTCTGCGGTTTGTTGAATTTTAACATGGTATCAGAGCCAGGTTGTTGGAGTGGTCAAGCAGTGCTCAATGGAAGTAGTTCCTCTTCTGTAGAGGAAACCAGTGGTAGAACCATGGCAGTGGAGGATGCAAGTTGTCTTGGAATTGATCTCCTTACAGAGACGAACTGTGAACGGTGGAAGTCCTGTATGAAGAGCTTTCTTCTTGGCGAGGACCTTTGGGAGGTTGTATGCGGAGCAGGAAGACAAGAGGATACTGCTGGCAATGGTGAGGCGATGAGAGCTTGGAAGGAGGCAAATCCGAAAGCGGAGTCTATTCTCAAGCAGGTGATCTCATCGAAGCTCTTGGACCACATCAGTGGATGTCAGTCAGCTGCGGAGGTCTGGACTTCCCTTGATGGGTTGTTCAGGAAGGAGTTGAAGATTGCTGCGGAAGATGGTCCCACTACTTCGTATCAGGAAGAAAGGAGTGTTTCTCCTAGGCATGATAGGAAGAGGAAGGAAGGACCAAGGTGCTATAAATGCAAGCAGCAAGGTCATCTTCGGAAGGAGTGCAAGGTTATCTTGCTCTCGGCGAACGTTGCTCAGGTAGGGAGGAAGGAGAAGAACGTAGTTGGGATTTCAACTAGTTCTGGAGTTGATCGGAGGAATGCCAGTGATAGTGCAGCTATCTAGCATGAAAGACTGGGGCATGTAGGGATGGACAAGCTGAAAGCAATGGCGGAAAGAAGACTCGTAAGAGGCTTGCCTAGATTGTCATCCTATGGCGATGGTCGGGGGTGTGCGGGATGTCAGGAAAGTGGAGCCTATCGCTTCATGGTTGACAAAGCACAATCCAGATATAATGCACCATTGGCGGTTGTCCATTGTGCTCTTGTGGGACCGACCGTCACGGCCAGTCTTGGAGGCAGCAGGTTCATGCTGATATTGGTTGATGATTATTCTGGGTATACTTGGGTATACTTTATGAAGAAGAAGTCCAGCATGGTACGCTTGTTTGTGGAGTTCAAGAAGCTTGTGGAAGGCTAGCTTGGCCGGAGGATCAAGGTGTTGATGACAAGTATCGGTGGTGAGTTTGGCTCAACCGAGTTCTCACGCTTTTGCAGGAAGCAAGGGATCCGGATGGAGCTTTCTTGTGGACATACTTCACAACAAGGTAGTTTTGCAGCTCGGATGATCCGTTGGTTAACAGAGACCTGCAAGTGTTGGCTTCAGAGTAAAGGCGTTCCGAAGGCTCTTTGGGTGGAGGGAATTGCCTGTGCTGCTCATGTCATCAACCGGATGCCTCTTAATCCGATCATAGTGAAGACTCCTTATGAGCTGATGTTCGGAGTGAAGCCCTCAGTGAAGCACCTTCGGGTGTTTGGATCTACCTGCTATATACACTCTCCGGGTGCTCTTAAGACAAAGCTAGTCTTTGTTGGGTATGATGAGCAGAGAAGAAGATGGAGGTGTATGGATCCTGCGACGAAGAAACTCATAGTGTCGAGAGACATTGTTTTCGATGAGTTGACGCCGTATTGGGGTAGCTCTTATGTGGAGCTAGAGATTAGCAGGTCAGATGGTGGGCTGAAGGAGGCTGCTGCTAAGGAAGTGGAGTTGCCTGAGTCACGGTGCTCCAGGTTGTTCTAGCTCCGGGGCAAAGGCGTCAGAGTTGGGAAGAAGGGGGAGCGATGCTCCAGGATCTTCTGGCTCGAAGGCGGAGGCTTCCGGTTCAGGAAGCAAGGGGAGCGATGTTCCAGGCAGTTCTTGTTCAAGAGGGGAGTCTTCTGGTTCAGGTAGCAAGGGGAGCGTTGCTCCAGATGCTTTTGGTTCCAGTAAGGAGGCGTCTTGTTCAGGGAGCAAAGGGAGCATTGTTCCGGGTTTGCCCGGGAACGGAGCTGGTTCAATAGCAGCGGAGGTGGTTAGCCATGATCAGGTTCTTCGGAGATCGAAGAGGATCAGTAAGCCACCAGCTCGATATTGTGAAGGGAACACGACGGACTTGGTCCCGTGTTTCCTTGTTAGCCCTCAGGTCGAGCAAGGTACTTCTGGCTGTGATGACCCCACTAGAATCAAGGAGGTGGTTGACACCAAGGCTGAAGAGGTGACTTCTCTCAGAGGCAACGAGGCTTGGACTTCAGTATCCAAGGACGTTTGTGATACTCCTGTGATGCAAGAGTGGAGGTTGAAGCTGAAGAAGGCAGAGGGAAGCATGACTCCTTTATGGAGATGCTGGAGGGCTCCCTCATGGTCCATGATATGCGGGGCGAGGACTATGTCTTGGACATCTCTTCGTAGATGCTATCGGAAGGACCAGGTGCAAGGTTACGGGAGCTGCTGGAGTTATTCACCACTTCTCACTTCAAGGGGGAATGTTGAATTCTGTGAAGTGAAAGTGGGTGAATGGAAGGCTTGGGAAACCTATCCGCGCGGACTACGCGGACTGGGTTGGCGGACTGCTAGGTCGGCAGGGATGTTGCAGGCGGTTTGTTCTGTGGCGGCCTGGGCGGTCTGTTCGCGCGGACTACGCGGACAGCAGCAGCGGTCTGACAGGCCAGTATATGCTCAGCAGGCGGTTGACTCCCAGGAAGTAACCGGGCGGATAGAAATGCTATCCGCGGAGTCCGACATGAAGCGGACTGAAGAACTGGAGCTCGGCAGACCGGTTTGGCAGTTGTCTTGGTCTTGCTCTAGTGAAGCAGCAAGTGGAAGCCGCAGAGACCGCCGGTCAGCGCGGACAGAAACTGGAGGTGGCCCGGTATGGCGGGCTAGATCCAGTGTCCGCCAGTAAGTGCGGACTGGCCCTTGTGGCCAGCGGACTGGACTTGGTGTGATCTGAACCAAGTCCAGGATGGCTCAGTCCGGGGAGATCGCACAGTGGAGCGCGGGCTGGTTTCTCAGTCCGCCAAGCGTAGTAGAAGTGCTGTTTCCTTGTTTGCTAGCTTGGGGAAATGCGGACTGGAGAATTGCTTGTGCAGGAGCGTGCGGACTGGAGCCAGAGTCCGCTGAGTCCGGTTTAGTCTTGTGACGAGGTTATGGACTCAGGAGTTGCGGACTGGAGTCTGCTGTTAGCGGACTGGATTGGCGTGTCCGCTAAGTCCGGAGGTGCCTTGGAAATGAGGCAATGGACTTGGGATATGCGGACGGTAGCCGGGTGTCCGCTGAGTCCGGCAGGTGCCTTGATGGCGAGGCTGTGGGCTCGGGTTTTGTGGGCTGATGCCTTGTCCGCAGAATGGCGGACACGGCTGTTGTGGAGTCCGGCTGTGGTGGTCCTGGCTTGGTCTCTGGCGGCAAGGCGGGCTGGATATTGGAGTCCGGCCTTGGAGAAGCTGGGGCGGACTGGCTATCTACACAGGAGCGGCGAACTGGAATGTGTGTCCGCGGGCTGGCGGACACACTTATTCTAGCTGCGGGATGTGGCGGTGATCCTATCGGCTAGGGCGGTGACCATACTCATCGTCGTGCCTATAAATAGGACCCATGTCACATCAGGAAAAAAAGGAACCGAGACCGAGGTAAGTGAACAGTAATTGAGCTCGCGTTAGTTGCTGCGGTCTGGACCTTAGTGTCCGCGCGGATTGAGAGTTGACCCGATTGTGCTATGCAGGTTGTGCGGATAGTGCTGGAAAGCCAGGACTTGGCTCTGATTGCGGTCAGGGACAGTGCGGACTCTGCGGTTAAGCAACAGGCGGTAAACAGCAGGTCGCGGATAGCGACCAGGCGGTCTTCTCTTTGGCAACTTGGTTCCGGGTTCAGGAAGTCGCCTTCTTCAGGCGGACTGTTCCATTCGGTCACGCAGCTTGTGCGGTCTGGCGGCTAGGCGACCTCGCGGTCAGGCGGCCTGCAGATCGGCAGTGAAGAGCTAAGAATTGGAATAAGGGTGAGTCCGCGCGGCTTGGGTTGCGGTCTGGCGACCTGGAGGACTGAGCGGACTCCACAGCAGTAGGTCGGCGGCTTGTTGATTGAGTCCGCGCGGCTTGTTTTTTGTTCTTGTCTTTGTAACTGTCTCTGCTCTCCCAGTGTTGGGTTTTGGTGAAGCATGTCTCGCCATGTATGTCTCGCCTTGTAAAGAAGTTTGCTCTTGATCAATAAAGAAGCTTGTGCTGCATGTGTTGCTGGTTGTTACTGCTTTGTTGAGATAACCCCTGCTAACTCCACGATCCGGGAAAACTTTCAACATTATAAGTGGGTGTATTCTCCTTCGGTTTGTTGAGTTTTCAACAGGGTATCCAAGGGGGCGTCTGCAGTTTGTTGAATTTTAACAGACTGTCGAGCTGACAGCTACTTGGGCGATTAGCTTTGCAGGTTGATGCCAAGAGAGGATGGAAGAAGATAGGAGGGGGCAGCTAGCAGCGGCAACAATAGACTTCGCCCGCCGCGGCTTGAATGCCACTCTTGCGACGGGCTTTTCCTTTAATCAAGAAGCAGAATTACAACTTGCCATTACACTTTTACAAGAGAAAGCAATAAAGGGTAAAATGGGGGAAGTTGGAAGCTAGGAAAGGAGTTGCCAAAGACTAAGTAAAAGAGACTGCCAGCAGCTATGGATGACTGGGAGGATAGAAAAACTGAGTCCGCAGACCTTGCTTGATCAACTGTGGAGGACTGGGAGGACTGAGAAATAGAGTCTGCAGACCCTGCTTGATCAACTGTGAAGGACTGGGAGGACTGAGAAATTGAGACCACAGACTCTGCTTGATCAACTGTGGAGGACTAGGAGGAATGAGAAATTGAGTCTGCAGACCCTGCTTGATCAACTGTGGAGGACTGGGAGGACTGAGAAATATGTGCCCGTAGACCTTGATCAAGCTGGCAGTTCTCCTCTCGCCCCCGTGCCACCCTCCATAAATGAGAGGCATTGGGGGCTATTTATAGTCCAGGGGCGGTAACGGTCTTGGTAACGTCACCACCGGTGAGGCGGTGAGTTATACGAGTATAAATGTTGAATCCGCGGAGTTCGCGATAGGCCACGCGGTCTGGGACTTGCTGCTTGAAATGGCTGCTACTTGGACTGGGAAGAGCTGGATGCCGACCTGGGCGGACTCGGTGGACTGAAGGTCGGCAGGCTGTAGGCTTTGCCTCTACAGAAGAGAGAGCATTTCGCCGACCTGGGCGGACTCGGCGGACTGGAGGCGGGCAGGCTGCAAGCTTTGCCTCTGCAGAAGAAAGAGCAGGTCGCCTACCTGGGCGGAATCGGCGGACTGGAGGCAGGCGGGCTGCATGCTTTGCCTCTAATAAAGAGAGAGATGTCTGGATGGCAGAAGATGGCAGGCCGCCCCTTGTAGGGGGCCTGGACTGGAGGCTGCCTCCGGGGGGCGGCCTGGGAACTGGAGGCCGCCCAGGGAGGCGTCTTGGCCAAAGGAGGCCGCCCAGGCGGGCAGCCTGGCCACAGGAGGCCGTCCAGGCTGTCGTCCTGGACAAAGGAGGCCGCCCAGGCCGGAGGCTTTGCCACAGGAGGCCGCCCAGGCGGGCGGCCTGGCCACAAGAGGCCACCCAGGCAGGCATCCTGGCCATAGGAGGCCGCCCAGGCTGGCGGCCTGGCAAAATGAGGGTGCCCAGGCAGGCGGCCTGGCCACAGGAGGCCGCCCAAGCAGGCGGCCTGGGTGGGCAGCGGTAGGAGGCCGCGCCCCTGGCGAGCTAGAGGCCCCTCCTGCCAGGCAGCTTCGGCGGGCAGCGGCAGGAGGCCGCGCCCCTTGGGCGAACCGAGGAGGCGTCCTGAGAAGCAGGCTACCCTCATGAGGGGAAAACTGATGGTGAGCCAGAGAATGAGCTTACCGAGCCCGCGACGGTTGCGTTGGTCTAACCGAGCCCGCGACGGTTGCGTTGGTCTAAGGTTGACGCCGATTGGGCGACCTGGCGGTCTGAAGGAGTAGATCACGTAGATCATCATTGTTACCTCTTATTGCCTCCTACAAGGAATAATGTTGCATGGTTAGCAGGCCCACCCACGTGGCCTGCGAGGGTGAGCTATGGGAGCAGCCCGCCATCCCGCAGGGCACGCAGTGGCCATGCGACCGGGGCGGTTAGACTGGGAAACCGTCCTAACCGTACGGCCTGAGCGAATAGGAGCTTCTATCCGCCTGGCACAAAAAGGAGGGTCGATGCAGATCACGACCCTCGGGGGGAACCCCTGAGTGGGCCGCGACTTGCAAGCTAGACACCTTATGAGGGATCGCCGATTTTTTTGGGTTAACACATTGAGTGAATGACCTTCACTCAATGCAAAAACCCTTAGTTAGAAAAATAGCACTTTCAAGCATTGAGTGAATATCGTTCACTCAAAGCAAAAAACACGTAGCCAAATAATTTTGCACTTCAAAGCATTGAGTGCATTGAGTGAATGGCCTTTACTCAACGCTTTTGTCCTTGGACAATCTTCCTGCAGTTTCAAACGTTGAGTGCGTTGAGTAAACTGGCTTCACTCAACGAATCTGTACTTATTCAATTGCTTCTGCACTGTCAGGCATTGAGTGTGTTGAGTGAACTTCATCACTCAACACCCCTGGACATAGTTGCTTCTCTGAATGTCTGCCTTCTTGATGAGGCGTTGAGTGAACTGGCTTCACTCAATGCTTCAGTACTTAGCCGCAACTTTATTTATGAATGCATTGAGTGAGCCTTCATCACTCAACGCTTTTGCCATTGCATGTCTTTTTAATGAGGCGTTGATTGAACTGGCTTCACTTAGTGCTTCTATGCTTAACCAATATTCTTGATAAACTTACATTGAGTGAGCTGTCCTCACTCAATGCATCTGCACTTAGACAAATTTTTCTGTCTATCTCTCCTTACGCTTTGATAGATCATTGTTATGTCGACGTCTTCTTCTTTGGGCGTTGAGTGAGCTGTCTTGACTCAATGCCTCTGGACTTGGCCAAAATTCTTGACAGATCTTCAAAAGCTTGATCTTGACTCAATGCTTCATTCTTCAGGCATCGAATGAGCTGTCTTCACTTGATGCTTCTAGACTTAGTTAAATTTCTTCCTTGCCAATGTTGAGTCTTTGACAGACTATGATGTACTCGATGCTCTTGTTATATGGCGTTGAGTAAACTGCCTTCACTAAAGGCCTGTGGACTTGGCCGCAAATTTGCATTGCAAACTGTTGGACTTTGATTGTCCCTTCTTTACTCAGGGCTTTTTGGCATCTGGCGTTGAGTGAACGGGTTTCACTCAATATCTATGGACTTAGACGTTTTTTAGTCTTTTCAACATCATTTCTTGGCATCTGGCTATCAGTGAACTGGCTTCACTCAATACTTGTGGACTTAGTCAGATTTCTGTCTCTCCACCTCTCTACCTTATGACAACCTGTCACAAACACTTAAACAACCTGTATAAACTTGTTCCAAGAAACATTCTGATGATTCCACATTCCAGAATCATGTCCACTAAAAAACATCCAAGAAGATGTGGGGCACCCTGATTGTCTACATGGATGGGACTGAAGAAGTTAGGGAAGACAAGAAATCCCTACTTAATCAGGAATTTGAGGCATTCAGGCAAAGCAGCAAAGACAGCATAGTTTATTGCTATGAAAAGTTTTTCAAAGTGGCCAATGACTTGAGGACCTATGGGAGGGTCTTCAGCAATTTCGAGCTGAATGATAAGTTCCTAAGATCACTAACTAGAGACTGAGATAAAAAGATTTGTGCAATCAGAGATGTGGCCAAGCTTGTTGAAACTCCTCCTCACACATTGTTTGGATAGTTGCTTTCATATAAAATATAGCTAACTGCCAGGAAGGAGGAGGAGAAAACCATCAGATCTCAAGGCAGGGAGAGTAGAGCGTCATTCAAGGCTGAGAGCTTTAAGAAGAGTAAGGAGAGGATTGCCTCTCCCTAAAGGAATTGGTGTCGGGCCCCGGCCGGACCTACTGCTATATACTATGCAACGGATAGGTGGTGTTACAGTGAGCAAGAGAGCTACTAACTTAATTATTGAGACAAGGATTTAGACAGTTGTCTTACTTCTTTTAGACTTTAGTTTCAACTATCTTATCTCTAAAATGCCTAGCTCTTACAATTAAGAGAACATTTAGTAGCATAAACATGATGAATTCTACTTATCTTTGCCCTATAAACTAGAAGAGGGTGATGGATCCATAGTCTCTGAGCACACCAACATTCTTCCTTTTGAACTTTAGCCCTTCATATGCATATGGCTTTCCTTTACTAGCTCCCCCTCAACAGTTGCACATGTCTTTGACATCTTGTGCAAGATAATGAGTTGAGTCATTCCTTGTACCAAACCTTAGGTCTGGTACATCTCTGTCCAAGGACCATAAATGGTCATGGTCACTTAGACTATGCTGCAAAATAGAAATTACCTTATCTTAGGAACCTAAGCTGACTTGGGTCCTAGACTCCTGTTAGCATAAGAATGTATATGTCTACCTACAGGAGTCCTGTCAGGAAGACATTGCCTTGCCTTTGGTACACAGGGTTTGTGCCAACAATCTATGGCAAAGTGTCCCACTTTGCCACAACACCAACATTCATGGATATTGTATCGCCTTTTCTGAACACACTCAGAGTCCAGCTCATCTGACAGTAACATGTTAGATGGAGAGTTTGTTGCCTTCTCAACGCAATTCCAAAAGATGATGTAGAGGAGGCAATGGAAGAACAATCCTTCCTCCTCACATTATAAGAAGGATCACAACAAGTCCAAGAAGAAGTTCTCCAAAGGAGACAGGTATGATTTCAAACCCAGAAAACATATTTCCTTTAAAATTGTTTGTTATTGTTGTAGCAAGCCTAGGCATGTCATTGTTGATTGCCCAATCAAGAGAAAAGAGACAAGTGAAAAGAAGAACCTCCACCACAAGGGCAAGAAGGAAAAGACCTTCATTGCCATGAATGAGAAGAGTTGGAGGCAAACTGACTCAGCATCTTTAGTCTCTGAAGAAGAATATGAAGCCTATATTAGTTTATTTGCTGCTACTAAAGAAGAAGATGAGGACTATTCAGTTGCAAGGATAGGAATCAGAGCCCCTCTGTCACACTCAGGCAGTGACAATAAGGTGGATGAAGATGATAGTTACTGTTATAGACTTCTGGCAATGATAGATGGTGAATCTAGCCAGGATCTGACTAATCAATATGAGGTACAAATCCATTCCCTCTCCTCCTCTGAATCTAAAACTGATTATGAAACAAGTCCCAATTTTGATGCTCTTTCATCCTGTGATGAAGATGGCTCAAAATCTGAGGAATATGTCAATCAATTGATTGACAAGTGTGGGTTCATTCTGGATGCTCTGAAAAGGAGCAAGAGGCTAGTCAAGAAACAAGCCAAGGAGATTGTGTCCCTATAGCTAGCAGCTTCCCTACAGTCTGACTCAGCACCCTTTCTTGATCAAATGAGAAGGTAAGTGAGTCAACTTAAGAATATCTCAATCATCCAGATTGGGACCATTATCCATAAGAATAGGATCATTATGGATCTTGAAAAAAAGCTCCTTAAGGAGAGAAAGTTAGTGGCTGAATTCTCAAATCCCAAAACAGTGTTGACACTGATAGACTCCTTTACCTCTCAAAAGGATAAGAGAGGTTTGGGGTTCAAGTGGAATTTTAGAGGTTCCCATCCCAAAGGTAAAGGCAAAGCTTTTATAGTGTCTCAGTCAACCTTTCATAAGGTAATTCTCCCATCAAAGAGGTATGACCAATATAGCATTTATGACCACTAGAAAAATGGGAACTCTACTTGTAAGAATACAAGGGTATCTTACAATGGAGGGAGAAAGAACATGGGTGTGAGTGCACTAAAGGCTCCCCATGAAGAATTTCAAATGTCCCATCATGGACCATTTGTATTTGGTACTCCAACCCCCACACTCAAAGATAGGGCAGTAGCCAATTCCCAGGGTCCTCCAACAAAAACACTGACTAAGGGTAAGTCCATCAGTAAGCCTAACTTGGAAGTCTCTAATGTCATCACCAGCATATCTTCTGCAAAGAAGACTACTATTGTTGGAACCCAGAGTATGTCAAGTATATCTACTTTCAAACTCACCTTCAGTCAGATCCTTGTATAAGGAACAAGAAGAAAGCTATTGTATTCCCTTTGAACAGATATCCTCAAGGGCTATTCAGAAAAAGAGATACAACATCCATGAATGTTGGTGTTGTGGTAAAGTGGGACACTTTGCCATAGATTATTGGCATAACCCTAGTGTGCTAAGGGCAAGTGAGCGTCTTCCTATCAAGAAAGTTGCATGTAGATATATTTAGATTCAAGCTAACAAGAACAAAGGCCTTTTGGGGTCCTAAGGTAACCTAAATTATGGTTGCAGGATAGTCCAAGTACTCATGCACCAATATAGTACTTGGAAATTGGGTGTTCTAGGCATACAACAAGAACAAGGTGCCATATAAAGGAATACAGTCCAACAAACAATGGACCTAAGGTGATCTTTGAAGGCTCAGAAAAAGGAGTCACCATGGGCTATAGTATGATCACCAATGGCATAGACTCAACCACAAAAGTGGCTTATATGGAAGGGTTGCAACACAACCTAATAAGCATAAGCCAACTA
The DNA here is from genome assembly GCA_039583875.1 of Platanthera guangdongensis. Lineage (NCBI taxonomy): Eukaryota > Viridiplantae > Streptophyta > Magnoliopsida > Asparagales > Orchidaceae > Platanthera > Platanthera guangdongensis. The sequence continues at coordinate 115,160,119 of CM077166.1, forward strand.
TATGATCGAGGCTATATCATTGTCTTCCACAAGGATGAGTGTCTAATTAAAAGATCAAGTGAACAGGAGGTCATTTTTACAGGCACTAGGAGTGGACATATCTACTGTTTAAACTTTTTTTGTTTAAGTTCTAACACTCCAGTGTGTCTAGTTGCTATTAAGGAAGTCTCTTATTATGTGAAATGGAACAAGAGGCTTGACCACTTGAACTACAAGACCATTAGCAAGCTCTTCAATGAAGAGATAGTCATAAATGGACCCAATATGAGATGCACAAAGGAGGGAATTTGCTCTACATGTCAAAAGGGAAAGCAGACCAAATCATCCTTTAAGATCATTGGGGCTAGGGATTCTGTGAGGTGTTTGTACCTCCTACATATGGACTTATTTAGTTTTATGTCAGTTCATAGTCTAAGTAGGAAAGTCTATACACTTGTGATAGTTGATGATTATTCCAGATATGCTTGGGTTTTATTTCCAAAGAAATAGTCTGACACCCTAGACATCTTTATGACCTTTGTCAGACAAGTTCAGAATGAAAAAGTCAGTTCAGTGGTCAAGATCAGAAATGACCATGGTACTGAATTTTAGTCTGAAGGCATAACAAAGTTCTGAGAAGAACTAGCGATTTGTTAGGAGCTTTCTTCTCAAAGAACACTCCAGCAAAATGGCAAAGCTGAGAGGAAAAATAGAACTATCATAGAGTCTGGCAGGACACTGCTCAGTGACACTTCTCTTCCATAATATTTTTGGGTTGAGGCAGTGAACACTGCTTATCATGTCTTGAATAGAGCTTCTATCACCAAGCACCACAAGAAGACTCCCTATGAGATTATGAAAGGCAGAAAACCTAATCTAGCCTATCTCAGGATCTTTGTCTGTAAGTTTTTTGTGCTTAATAATTAGAAGTCTTACTTGACTAAGTTTAATATCAAATCCTATGAAGGGATACTTATTGGGTACAATAATCATAGTTAATCCTATAGGGTATATAACTTGAAATATCAAGTTATGGAAGAATCTATTAATGTAGTCTTTGATGAGTCATCAATGATTAACAGTGAGCTGTCAAGCTCCTCTAGATTTGCAAGTTTGGAGATGAAGATGGATAAATTATCCATCAAGGACACTTCTCCAACTATACTTGATGAAAATGGTGTTACAATTAAGAATAAGGTCTGACTAGTTGCTAAGGAATATAGACAAGAAGAAGGTATTGACTTTAATCAGACCTTTACACTAGTGGCAAGATTGGATATTTTAAGACTGTTCTTTGCATATGCTGCAATTAAAGGATTCAAGGTCTATTAAATGGACATGAAGTCAACCTTCCTAAATGGTCACCTGAAAGAAGAGGTCTATGTTGAGCAACCCTCATGTTTTGTTAATCCTAACTCTCCTGATTTTGTATGTAAGCTTAGAAAAGCTTTATATGGGTTGAAGCAAACCCCTAGGGCATGGTATGAAACCCTATCTAGATTTCTCATTGAGAACAAATTCTCAAGGGAAAAGATAGACAAGACACTATTCCTAAGAAAGGTCAAGTGTAAGATCATCGTAGTCCAAATTTATGTAAATGACATAATTTTTGGCCATACTGATGATGACCTATACAGAAAGTTTGTCAAACTTATGCAAGAGAAATTTGAGATGAGTAGTATGGGTCAACTCAAATACTTCTTGGGCCTCCAAGTAAGATAGTCTGAGAATGGATTATCCATCTCACAATATAAGTTCACAAGGGAGTTAATTAAAAGGTTTGGAATGGAGAGTGCCTCCGCAATGAAAACTCCTTTGGGGTCAAGTGTGTTATTGGACAAGGATGAGACTGTAAAACCTGTTAATGAAACCTTGTACAGAGCCATAATTAGCTCCCTCGTCTACCTCACTACTAGTAGGTTAGATATCATATATGCTACATATGTTTGTGTTAGATACCAGACTTGCCCTAAAGTGCCTCATTATTCTGCAGCTAAAAGAATTTTGAGATATCTCAAGGGGACACCAGATCTTGGTCTATGGTACCCTTGGAATAGTGATTTTGAACTAACTGGCTATTTAGATACAGACTTTGTAGGTTGCAAAGAAGACAGGAAAAGCACCTCTGGATCCTATCAATTTCTAGGACGAAAGCTTGTATCTTGGGCAGCAAGAAGCAAACTACTGTTGTAATTTCAACAGCTGAGTCAGAATACATATCTGCTGGAAGTTGTGATGCTCAGCTATTGTGTATGTAGCATTAGCTTCAGGACTATAACATTAAGCTAAGTAGAACTCCTATGTATTGTGACTCTACTAGTGTAATCTTTATTGCTAGGAATCATGTCTCTCATAGTAGGACTAAGCATATAGAGATTAGGTATGATTTTATTAGAGAGTGTGTGAAATGTGAGGACATCAACCTTGACTTTTTCCCCACTAACAAACAAGTGGTTGATATCTTCACCAAACCACTAGATGAAGCCAAGTTCAACTCCTTCAAATTTGAATTGGGTATGATGAACTAAGTATAGCTTCATTTGCTCTGCATGTATTTTAGTTGCAGGTGGTATTTACCTATGTAGGAGAATAAAGGAATGATGTACCAAGTGTCCAGGCATTGATAATGCAAAGTCTAAGGGCTCAGGTGTCGAGTATGCTGAGTCTAAGGGTTAAGGTGTCGAGTGCACTGAGTCCGTAGTAGGCGTCGAGTGCATCGAATCAACTCAAGACAAACTTCCTGGGACTTCAATTTATTGCTAATCTACGGGATTAATCTCATTCGTTGATCTCCTCATGATCATCGCAACAGGTACGTACCTCTCCACATTCTCAAATTAGTGGAATATATAAATAGAATAGTGTGTGCTTAGAATAAAATATGTTATTCCTTGCCCTTCTCTGCCCCTTGTGATGTAACGATAAAAGATCAAAAAATCTACATCAACTCATAGAAGCAATGGCGCCAAGGAGATTAAATTTCCTGTTCGAGGGTTCAGAGCTGGTTAGAAATGAGTTCAAGGATGCACTTGAGGAAGTTCAGCTGGTTCTCCACCTCATGCAGGTCGTTGACCTAGAATATGTTGTTGGAACTGATGTTTCATATTCCCTGAGTTTGAGAATATCAACTCCCAGGTTGTATTTGATCACGTCTTCTGTTGAAAAAGTGTACAGGTTGACAGGTGCAAGTGAAGAAGAAGAAGAAGATTCCTATGGACACTAATGCCGAGCAGTAGAAGTTACCGTCGAGCGATAGCCGTGAATTAATTAGACATAGCACTCGGGAAGTTACCGCACCGCGCTCGTCCTATCGCACGCCCTAATGCAATGAATTATTTTGGTCAGGCTCTCGAGAAATTACTGATATGCGGTAGTGCTAAGGTGCGACGGTAGCCTCTCGATGAACGCATGACTTTTTTTGGAATAACTATCTACCACTAAGCGATAGTGCTATCGCGCCATGCTAGTCGTTTGACGAGTACGGAGATGAATTTCTCGAGAAACCCAAATACCGCAGGCGATAGCAGTTACCGCGCCACGCTAGCCTCTCGACGAATATCGACACGACTGTTCCGAATCGTCGTCCCCAATATTACCGCGCGGTGGTAGTGCTAACCACGCTGCGCTAGCAATGATAAAATGACAAATATTTGCTTTGAATATTATTCCATATTGGGACGGCAGCTGGCACAACAAGCGTGCGAACCTACCGCCGGGAGCTAGTCTTACTGACGATGGTAGCGTATTTAAATGAAGACATTTAAAAGGCCCCCTTGGTTTCTGTTCCGGACACAGATAAAAACAGAAAGGACGGGAGTTCATGAATTCTAGAGTTCTACCGCTCTTTCTTGCGCTCCATTCCCCAAGTCTCCATCGTAGAAGAAGACAGTCGTCTGCCTCCTACTCGTGATCGAAAGACTCCGACGATCCAAGATCTACATCAAATACGAAGAGCCTATCGTTTGCCAGCAAACAAAGATCTCAAGCACCGGCCACGGAATGCTCTACGGAGAAGTTTTCAAGAGGGAGAACTTCATCTTTGAAATATTTACATCTTTTATTCTTGTAATCGTTTCTTGTTTTCTAAATTTTGTGGAGAGGAAAATCGAGCGGTAAGGGTCATTGGAATCCGTGGAGGACTCCGTGTGAAATCGTCCTGGGGATAAGGACGTCTAGATTGGGAGGATCTAGTGGGGCTCTAATGCCCTTCCTTATATGGAGGTGAATAGTCGGCATGAAGACTTTTCCTGGAGGGAAAAGGAGAGAGCCAACCAGTCTGTGGAGCAGATCGGTATAGAAACCAAAAGATCATTTTTACTCATCGTCTTAGGTCTCCGGCATCACGGATATCACGCTATTTGTACTCATCTAGAACTATTGTTGTTTTAAATTCTTGCAATAAAATCCTTTATTTCTGTGTTGATTACTTCTGGATGTGTGTTGTGATTGCTTAGAAAGTTTGTGTGTTTGTAGGGTTTGAACTCAGATCAGCACAGGGAAACGAGTTCATAGACTTACTGTCTTGTGTTAGCTATCTAACACCCCGCGATAGCCTCCAGAACTCGATTTCCTTGAATGAAATAGTTTAAATATCAAACAATGCTGCAAACCTTACTCACCCCCCTCTAAGGTTGGCCACAAGATCCAACATATGTTCTTTCAGAACCCAGTCTGCTTTGGAAAATGGAAGTAATTGAGTTATACTCTAATGCTAAGGTCGACTCATCATCCGTAAAAATCAGGACTTCCATTAGTGGAAATAAGGTCAAGGTTACCCACAAAAAGAATAAGCAGGGCACTACAACTGCCTAAGTTTAGGATGTCAGATGAAGAAGAGGAATTGGACCAAGCAGATGTCAAAGCTGCCCTAAAGTGGTGTGGATTGTCTAAGCACTCCACTGGATCAATCTTGAGGACAGAACTGAACATGAAGGAAAAATTCCTAGCAAATGTTGTTGGGAAGGCACAGATGTGCAAGTTAGGCTCTCATGAGTTCGAGTTGATGGCAACGATAATTCTTCCCTAAAAATAGATTGGGTAAGGGTACTCTTTGACAGAATTGTAGATTGTATCCCTGAGCCAAATCTGGGCAGAATTTTGTCTCTATTTTTGCACAACATAGTTCTAGGGATCCTTAATATAAGGATAGGAACAAAAATCCATCATATGATAAGGATGTACTCAAAAATACTCGAGAGGTGGGACAGAGTTCTATTGCCACATGCATAGACTGTTGAAAAGAAGAAGAAGAAAGTTGTTCTGATTATTGAGGAAAGAACAGAGAGCAGTTCCTCTGAGAAAAGTGAGGAAGAGCCTGATGATCCCCAGTTGTCTGAGTTTACTAAAGAGACTAGAAGGGATATGAGTGCTCAGGTTTCAAATTCTTCTGAACCTATTGCAAGGAACCAATTAGCTGGAACACAGTCTGAAGAGATCTAAGTTGAGGCCATGAACATTATATCAGGCCATCTAGTAGAGACTATCTATGCAAACATTGAGGGGGAGATTGTCCGGGAAGATGCTTCAGTTAAGGGGGAGCAAGTTTAATCTGACATTCAGGACAAGCTTGACTCCCTCCTAGACAATCTATAGAATGGAATTGACCAGATTCCAGATGATCCTGTATGGCAGATTCCCCATACTCTATTTGAGGATGAACATGATCCTCTAATAATGACATAAGAGGTTCAAATCACTACTGCAGAAGATCAGACTGTCCCTAAGAACAATGTTGAGACTAAGGGGGAGATTCACTCTGAACTCCCTACTCACGTTACTGTGCATGATATTGTCTCCTCGAAATCTGACATGGACATTGTTGTTGTTGAGGCACAGGTTGATGTACATTCTTCAAAATATATGATGGCTGATTCAGAAATCAAGATTCCTGCCAGGGATAGTGAAGAGGAGGTCTTTGACCAAGGCATAATAGTTAAACCTGATGAAATTTCATCCTCTTTCCAAGCACAACTAAAAGGTTTACTAAATGATCAAAGATGCCAACTGGAGCACTACATTGATGACTCCATCAATGAAGTGAGACAAAATCTCTCTACTGAAATAAAGACCATCAGGTTTGAGGACAACCTACTGAAAGAAAACATTGTGTCATTCTTTATGAGGGTTGCACCTGCTGTCACATTCACTGAAAGCAAACTTCAAGAGATTGGGAAAACCTAAAATGACATTCTCCTGAACCAGAACATCACATCTAGTAATATAGAGATGGTTCACAATGCCTAAAAGAAACTGATGAATGAACACATGATCATAACTGAAAGGAGAATGGATGCATGCACTCAAATTATGGATGACCATATGCTTGAGGTCAAAAATCATGTTACCAAAGGAATAAACTTCTTAGATGAAAGACTCACAACTGCACAAAACTCTCTGGTTGGTACTACCTATAACACCTCCCCTGTAATGACTGTATAATATGGGTCTAGCCAGGATCCCACAACATACAGACTTCATAGTTTAAGCATTATAAGATGATATAAAACTATCCAACTCAAAACTCAGGAATAAACAGCGGAAACAAACAACCAACCCAAATTTATCCACTACTAAAGCAGTACGCACCGGCCTTAAGGCCTTACAATATCCAATTGTCCAGAAACTGAAACAACAACCTCAAATAGAGCAACTTGCCTCGGCACTCCTAGGCTACCTCAGCGTGCAAGCCTGAAACATAATGCACAAGGCATAACACTCAACAAAACAAGCTACTAAATAAAAATTCCACTTCATGAGGCTTAGGCCTTTTTGGCTGGCGAGCATGCTCCTGCATGCGACCCTTGCCCTGTAAATATTTATTGTAATGTGGGTCAGCAAAGGCAGACCTCAACTGTGTAACCAACACATATCCTCCCGGCCATCCCTAGCGGACCCCAGGGCACTCCATCACACTGCAGGTCAGCACTTCGTATGAAAATGTATATAAACATAGAGTAAAGAAACAGGTTAAGATATCTCAAACATCAAACACATTTCTTGGTTGAGCAGTTAATAAAAAGGGTCCTACTATGCAGCATGTATGCAAACATGTTTTTCACGCAAGGCACCCTAAAGTGCATGAAACTAACATGTCATCATGCATCAACACATCACATCATACAGGTACTTTCATTTACCCTAACGGCATTCAAGCCTCCACATGGAACTCTTGCCAAGGCCCCACCAACTCATGGATCTCAAAACCCGGGCTTGAGTACAAGCTCTAACTTCTCACATTAAGTTTCCATCTCACAAACAATAAATTGATGCAAAGAACACTTGCTTGACCCCACCATATCATAGGCTTCATTTCTCGGGCTTATCAAAACCTTGACGTTCTCGTCAGTTTCACAGAAGGGTACTTGCGTCGTCGGGACACTCTCCACACAAGACTTGCACGTCACAGGCTAGCCAGCCGACCACAGAGATGAACCACGCCTTTGCACATCAATCAATAAACATAACCTTTCCTACCCTAACCCACCATTCGTTCTCTCTCGAAATAAAAGGGGGCGAACATCACAAATGACTTCTTACCGCAAAAGGATTTCTAGCAAAATCCTTAAGGTACGTTATGCAACATCACCGAGTCGGACTAACGGTCACAACTACGACTTCACCCACAATTCCTAATCCACTAGCTGAGAGGATTTCTAATGCAACATGATGTCCGGGAGGGACACAATCGACCCGGTGTCTCCTCTTGAATCATGGCAACCCGAACCCTTCTCATTTGAGATATTTGGTGCCTAAATGCTTGAAAGAAAGCAAGATTAAAAATGGATGTCATGCACGTATCCTAAAGACCGAGAGGAGAAGTGTCGTTACCTTACGACTCCTCTTCCGAGCCATAAAAAACTCGATTTGCATGGATGAACATGTGTGCCTTCATGTCCACTCAATGGATCTGGCCTTAGATAGACGATCAGAGCCCTGAAGCTTCGTCAATGGAGGCGGAAACCCATCTTCTTCCTCGTCCAAACTCTTTCTCCCAAACCCTAGATCTCACTCAAAGGAGAAGAAATGAAAGGAAAAAGCCTCTAATACCTACTTATGCATCTTGGACGGAGTGTCCTGGGCCATAGGATCAAAACCAAAGTGAAATCAGACGGCTAAAACACAGATCTACGGAACTGCTTCCGTCTGCTACCATCGGGCGGTAACTACCTACCACACCGCGGTAGCTTCTCGAGCCCTAGGTCAAAAATAAAGCTGCTCTACCACTAACAATAGAAGTATCGATGTGTGGTAGCTCATTAAACACTTTTATCTCAATGCAAGGAGGCTAATGCCCAGCAGTAACTAGCTAATGTCGTGCGATAGCACTCAATGCACTCAACGCATCCCACTCAACACCTCCACTCAACGCCTGTTATTCAACGTACTTAATGCTAGGCTACCGCCGAGGGGCAACTATCTAACATCGAGCGGTAGCTTCCAGAAGCTCAAGTACTGGAAAATTGGGTTGTTACAACTCTTCCCCCCTTAGAAGAATTTTGCCCTCGAAATTTAGCATGTACTCAAACAAAAAACATATCTGAAGCAAAAATGTTCTGGGAAGTCCTACCGCATTGCTTGCTCACGCTCCCATGAGAATTCTTCTTGCCCGCAGTTATCCTAGTGCACTTTCACGAGCTTAACCTCTTTATTTTGCAACTATCAAACTTCTGAATCCTCTATGCCAACTGGATGGACTTTCGTCCTCAAGTCCTCTTCTACCGGCACCGACATTAACTCAACCACAACACTTGTCTCCACCAATGTTTTCCTCAGAATTGAAACATGGAATACATCATGTAATCCACTCAAATCTGGGGACAATGCCAACCGGTTGACTGCCTCTCCAATATGTTCCATAACTTCAAACGGCCCCAAAAACCTCTGACTCAACTTCTTGAGTCGGTGAATCCGTTAAACACCTTTAAACGGCTTAATATTTAGATATACCCACTGTAACGGCCACATTCCCTTTTACATACCAAGTATAGAAAAGCAATAAACCAGTAAATTCCAACCTGTGCACTACTGACGACCGGTCGGTGGCTTTCCTGTTCCTAAAAGTTAAGAATACAATCGTTAGTCTTGCATAAAGACTAAGTGAAAATTTACCTTTTTAATCTGCTGTACATTTGTATAAACATTATGAGAAACAGTTAATATAAGCATACAGGAAACATGTTCATTTGAATATATATGTTATCATCAGTAATGAAAAAAATTTAACGTATGTTCTGTCATTAGTATTACAGTCGAATCAATATTAGTAACTAACAGTATTGGTTCAGTATAGGCTATAATAAATCATAACAGTCAACTGTCAGACCACATTCCCTTTTACTTTTTATTTAGAAACTATTAAGGGTAATTAAATGAATTCTGTATCAGTCTCAGTATTCCATTTTTCAGTCTTTGTGGCCCGACCCCTTTCGGGTCATCACTCTCCAGACCAGTACGTACAACACGGGTTTATGCCTTTCGGCTCGACTGGTTTGGTACTTCAGTACACAATATCAGTATTATTCATTTTATATCACCCTTAACAGTTCCATTGTCGACACATGTTTTTATCTATGATGAGTTCATTCCCTAAAAATCTTTTCTTGCTTGATTGCCTCTATATGAGGCCATTCATAGCATTTGAAACATATATCAGTGACTGTATAAGGCATTTTCAGTATAGCAGTGAAACATTTAGGTAAAGCATACATTAAAAAGAGAAATTCTCACCGTGGTTCGTTCCTTTTCCTTGCCACGTCTCGAATAGACGTCGCGTCTACTAGGAGATGCCATCCTTCGCAATATCTGTATATATATAATTCATTTATAAGGCAACAACATTTTATTCCACGAGGTTACATCTCACACAACGACACGACGCATTCAAGCCCATTAAATTCCTGGAACGTTATTTGGAAAAATCATTTCACCTTTATACAATGGTATCCAATCCAACACAGCTCCAATCAGCCAAAATGAAAGCAACCCATAATACATCACTTATTTCAGCTCAGCCAACCAATCCAAACAGTCCAAACAGCCAATCCAACGGTATCCAGTCGGCCAAACAGTTCTAAAACAGCAGCAAAATAGGGCACAACCGGCCAAATGGAGAGTACAACTCTCAGCACACCCAAACTACTACACACACTACACAGTTGGCCCCAGTGGATGGATAAAACACTCAAATCCAGCCTCAACTAAAAGAAAATCATGAAAGGGATCAATTACCTGGTTCAAAAAACTCTAAATTTCTCCCACCAAAGCCAACGAAGTTCACAACCCCCAAATTCAGCTGAAGAAGAGTCGTTTAGGGCTCGTACAAGTAAAATAAAAGAAAGAATTATAATATTTCACCATACCAGGCGACGGGATGAATAAAACCACAAAACCCTAACCTTTGGGTTTCGCCAGGCTGTAGAGAAAGAAGCGCAAGTGTAGAAAAATAACAGTAGATCGGGATTTATCCCGTAGAAGCAAGACAAAAGCCACCGCTGAAGCCGTTTCGGTATAAAAGAGACAGCCCTAACTGGCAAACCCAGCCCAAACACCCTTATCCAGCAATGAACCAGCCAACCCATACTCATTTACATAAAACATATATATATAAATAAATAAGTCATGCGATTCTACTACAATATTATGTGTCGTCCAGATCCATAACATCAAAAATTGATACATACAAAGAGATTAAGTAGCCCACGAAACATAGCATCACATTCGACATTCTCATAGTAATAACTCGCACGACGCCGAATAGCAGCTCATGGCGACACCGATTCAACACTGACTAAATCTCTTTTCATCCTCGAGGACATTACCTGCAATAAATTTAATTTCGTTACACATCATCATATGATTTATTATTTAGTTCATGCATTAATTAATATAGCTTACCAGAAAAATGTGTGCATCACAATTCTCCCCTCCTTAAACACTTTTCGTCCCCGAAAAACATTCTTCCATGTTATCGAACAGTACAGGAAAAAGATTCCGCATTGCATCTTCATGTTCCCAAGTTGCTTCGTGTCAAGGGTGACCCTTCCACCAAACTAGCACAAAACTCACGTCACAATTTCGTAACTGTTTGCTTTGTCGATCTATAAGCTGATGTGGTTCCGTCGGGCTAGATAGGTCTGGTTCAATTTGAATGTCAGTGGCTGAAATAATCGTTTTAGGGTCACGAACATACTTTCGTAATGCTGACATATGAAATACATGATGTAACCTTTGTAATTCTGCTGGTAGCTCCAATCAATAGACAGCATCACCCACTCACTCAATTACTGAAAAAGGTCCTACATAACGTGGACTCAACTTCCCAAGTCGTCAGAAATGCGTAACTCCTTTGAACGGTCTGATTTTCAAACATACCTGGTCACCGACTTGAATTTGCACAAGGCGATGACGGGCATTATAGTATTTTTGTTGCCGATCTTGAGCTACCTTCATTCGTTGTTGTATTAGCTTTACTTTTTCATGCTATTTATCAATTTTCTCCTGGTTATATAGTGTTCGCTCACCTTCTTCAGCCCAACTTAACGGTGTTCGACAACGTCAGCCATATAGTGCTTCAAAGGGTGCCATCTGGATAGACGATTGGTAGTTATTAATGTATGCAAACTCTACCAATGTCAGATTTTTTTCCCAGGAGCCTTTTAAATCCAACACAATCATACGCAGTAGATTTTCTAAAAACTGGATTGTTCGCTCCGACTGCCCATATGTTTCGGGATGGAATGTTGTGCTGAACAATAACTTTGTCTTCAAACGTTTGTGAATATATCTCCAGTTTTCTGACATGAAACGACCGTCCCAGTCAGAAATAATGGATCGGGGAATCCCATGCAATTTTGCAATAACATCTATGTACTGATCATTAAACTTTTCAGGCGGTCATTCTGTCGCACAGGAATAAAATGTGCGCTCTTCGTCAATCGATCGATAATTACCCAAATACCATCATGCCCCAATTTGTTGCGAGGTAGACCGAAAACAAAGTCCATCGCTATGTCTTCCCACTTCCATTCTAGTATTGGTAGGGAATGCAAATATCCTACAGGTTTTTGGTGTTCTGCTTTCACAAGTTGACATGTGTTACAGGATGCAATATACGCTATTACGTCCTTTTTCATACCAGGCCACCAGAAATCCTCCTTAAGGTCATGATGCATTTTTGTTCATCCTGGGTGGATTGTATACGTGGTATTATGTGCCTCATACAATATATCTCTTCGTAAGTTGTTCACATTCGGGACACACAATCGTCCGTTCATAAGTAATAGCCCATTTTGTTCCATAAACTCACCAGTCTCTCCTTTCTTTACTTTCTCTTGCAATTCAGCTAGAAATGGGTCCTTTGGCAAAGCTTCCTTAATTCTATCTTTCAATGAATATCTGATTGTAGTTGGGATAGTTGTGCTCGCGTACTTTCTGGTGTAACAAGTGGAGTGATCCGCATCTTTTCCAACTTGTACACTAATTGCGCTTCCTAACCAGACAAAATAGATAATCCAACTGTATTCTTGCGGCTTAGGGCATCAGCAACCACATTTGCTTTGCCAAGGTGGTACTGCATATCAACATCGTAATCCTTGATAAATTCTAACCAGCGACACTGTCGAAGGTTCAATTCCTTCTGAGAAAATATATATTTTAGATTTTTGTGATCAGTAAAGACCTCGCAGCGTACAACGTATAAATAATGTCGCCAAATCTTCAGGGCAATGATCGCTGCAGCCAGTTCTAAATCATGGACTGGGTAATTCTTCTCAGCATCTTTCAACTGTCGAGAAGCATACGCAATTACTTTTCTGTGTTGCATCAATACACAACCGAATCCTTTGTACAAAGCATCACTATAAATCTAAAACCCTTCCGTACCTGACAGCATGGTTAAAATCGGCGCTATAGTCCGTTTTTCTTTTAAGATGTCAAATGCTATCTGACAGTCATCCGGCCAATGAAATGACATATTTTTCCTTGTTAGCTGGGTCAACGGTAAGGAGATCTTTGAAAAGTCCTTTACAAAACGTCGATAGTATGCTGTTAAACCCAGGAAACTCCGTACTTCCGTCACTGTTGTTGGTTACGGCCAACTAAGGATAGACTCATTCTTTGCGGGGTCTACAGCCAAACCCTGCTTCGTTATCACGTGTCCGAGGAAAGACACTTTTTTCAACCAAAATTCACATTTTGAAAATGTAGCATACAGTCGATGCTCTTTCAATGTTTGCAAGGCCAATCGCAGATGCCAAGCATGTTCTTCCTCTAACGGGGAGTAAATCAGTATATCGTCAATGAACATAATCATGAATCGGTCCAAATTATCTTTAAGGACCTGATTCTTAAGATCCATAAATGCTGCTGGTGCATTAGTTAGCCCAAACGGCATAACCGTACACTCAAAATGACCATATCTGGTACTAAACGCAGTTTTGAAAATATCTTCTCCTTTTATCCTTAGTTGGTGGTAACCAGATCACAAGTACAACTTAGAGAACACTCTGGCGTTGACAAGTTGGTCGAATAAATCCTCTATATGAGGGAGAGGATATTTATTCTTCACGGTCAACATATTGAGTTCACGATAGTCTACGCACAGGCGTGACGTTCCTTCTTTCTTCTTTACAAACAATACAGGGGCACCCCACTGGGAGGAACTTGACCGAATGAAATTTTTATCAAACAATTCCTGTAGTTGTACTTTCAATTCTGTCAATTCCTTTAGCTCCATTCGATATGGTGACTTTGCCACTGGTTTAGCCCCTTGCTCGAGGTTGATTTCAAATTCAATTTCCCTCTTTGGAGGGAGCCCAGCCAAATCTTCCGGAAACAAATCTTGAAATTCACACATGACTGGAATCGTCGTGATGTCTTTCTTTTCTTTTGGAGGTCCTTTCACCATTACCAGAATAGCTTCACCTCCCTTTCGAATTTGTGAAAGCGCTTTCATTGCAGAAATTATCATTTTCGACACTTCACCTTACCCTCGGTACGTCATTCTGCTTTGATCTGCACATTTTACAGACACCTATTTGTTCTTACAGTCAATAACTGCCTCATATTTGGTTAACCAGTCCATGCCCAAAATAATATCGAACTCAGTCAGTGGGAGAACCACTAAATCTGTTGTAAAGGGCTTATCATTTAGGGCCAACGCAATGATTACTCGTTGTTGTGTAGGGAGTATCTGGTTATTCGGCAACGTAATGTGCAGAACATCTGGTAATTGATATGGTTTTGTCGCAATAGCATTCAATATTGTTGCAGAAATAAAAGAATGGCTTGCTCCAGTATCAAATAACAGTTTGACTAAATAGTTGCCGATAGGGATAATACCTGTCACGACGGTGTAATCCGCCATTGCCTCTTGCTGATTAAGGTTGAATACACGCGGCTGCACTCGGCGTTCTTGTACTTCACATTCTTCTATATATGATCATGTTGGCGCTGAAGTAGAGGCTGAGGCTACGTACTCACCTCCCGTAGCACGGCCCATCTGATACACCCTCTGGCCCTGTGGCACTAGAAACGGCTGTGCTACTCTTTGTCCTTGTCAGTTACGAGGGCACTCCCTCTGTCGAGGCCCAGGCTGATGACACAAGTAGCAAACGTTGATCCCACTAGACACTGCCCCTTGTGGCTTTTGCCACACTTGCCACATCGTTGCTCAACTGCTGGTGCACTGCCACTACTTTCAATGGGACAAGGCCGCTTTCCCAAATCACTTGACTTCCCTGATGTTCTCGTCTTGCTGGAGGATTCCTTACTGGAGGATGACCATGTCGATCTTTTCTTCACAAAGTCCCTCCGCTTCAGTGTTTTCTCCGCATCTATTTCCATCATACGGGCTTTTTGCACCAAAGCCTCGTAGTCTATGATCTCCAGAGGTATCAAAATCGAGCGGATACTGTCTCGCAGTCCTTCCTAGAAGCGTCGACATCTTTCCTTCTCGTTAGGCACGAATGTCTCTGCATAAAATGCCAAATTGGCGAACTTTGCTTCATACTCCAATACTGATCGAGGACCCTGTACTAACCGTAGAAACTTATCCTGTAGTAATTTCTTTTCTGATTCTGGGACAAACCAGTGGGTAAATGCTTGGATGAAAGTGACCCACTGAATGCTTTCTTGTCCGCGGCCAGCCAGTCTACTGCGCACATTTAGCCACCATCGCTTCGCTTCTCCTTCCTGTAAAAACGTGACTAAACCCACATTTCATTCGTCTGGGCAAAGCATGACTTCTAATATAGTTTCAATGCGCAAGATCCAATCCTCTATCTCCATGGGAGATAACCCTCCCCGGAACACTGGAGGCTTCAACTCCAAGAATTGTGTTAAATCGACATCCAAGTGCCTCTGCTGTGACGGTCCTGCCACTTCCGGTGCTAGTGTAGGGGGCACATATCGAACCATTTTAATATCCTCTGCCAACATCTGTGTCATATCCATTACCTACGGTGGAGCCTGTTGCTCTGCCTGGGAGCGTATCGTTTGCGACAGCTCTTGCTGGGCTTGCCCCGATGCACTGCCCTCAGACATTATCGCTCGGGCATCCTGTGCAAATTCCTTCAATGTAAACATATGTGCATCCATATAAATCCTCGTTATGGCCAGGGTTCAATTGAAAACCTGGCTCTGATACCACTAAATTGTAACGGCCTATTTGTCAGCCACAATTAACAATATCATTATTTGCCTATATATCAGGTACAGCGAAAATTCACATATATGTTTCATAACGAGTAAGTATATCATATATATATATAATAAACATCTGTTACATATCATTCTATATTTATATACCAAGTACAGAAAACCAATAAACCAGTAAATTCCAACCTGTGCTCTACTGACGACCGGTCGGTGGCTTTCTGGTTCCTAAAAGTTAAGAATACAACCGTTAGTCTTGCATAAAGACTAAGTGAAAATTTACCTTTTTAATCTGTTGTACAGTTGTATAAACATTGTGAGAAACAGTTAATATAAGCATACAGAAAACATGTTCATTTGAATATATATGTTATCATCAGTAGTGAAAAAAATTTAACGTATGTTCTGTCATCAGTATTGCAGTCGAATCAATATGAGTAACTAACAATATTGGTTCAGTATAGGCTATAATAAATCATAACAGTCAACTATCAGACCATATTCCTTTTTAATTTTTATTTAGGAACTATTAAGGGTAATTAAATGAAATCTGTATCAGTCTCAGTATTCCGTTTTTCAGTCTTTGGGGCCCGACCCCTTTGGGGACATCAGTCTCCATACTAGTACGTACAACACGTGTTTATGCCTTTCGGCTTGACTGGTTTGGTAATTAAGTACACAATATCAGTATTATTCATTTTATATCACCCTTAACAGTTCCATGTGTCGACACATGTTTTTATCTATGATGCGTTCATTATTGTAATTAGCCCCTCAGAATATTTTCTTGCTTGATTTCCTTTATATGAGGCCATTCATAGCATTTGCAACATATATCAGTGATTGTATAAGGCATTTTCAGTATAGCAGTGAAACATTTAGGTAAAGCATACATTAAAAAGAGAAATTATCACCGTGGTTCGTTTCTTTTCCTTGTCACGTCTCGAATAGACGTCGCGTCTACTTGGAGATGCCATCCTTCGCAATATCTATATATATATAATTCATTTATAAGGCAATAACATTTTATTCACGAGGTTACATCTCACACAGCAACATGACGCATTCAAGCCCATTAAATTCCCGGAACGTTATTTGGAAAAATCATTTCACCTTTATACAATGGTATCCAGTCCAACACAGCTCCAATCGGCCAAAATGAAAGCAACCCACAATACAACACTTATTTCAGCTCAGCGAACCAGTCCAAACAGCCAATCCAACGGTATTCAGTTGGCCAAACAGTCCTAAAATCGCAGCAAAATAGGGCACAGCCGGCCAAATGGAGAGTACAACTCTCAGCACACCCAAACTACTACACACACTACACAGTTGGCCCCAGTGGACGGATAAAACACTCAAATCCAGCCTCAACTAAAAGAAAAGCATGAAAGGGATCAATTACATGGTTCCAAAAACTCGAAATTTCTCCCACCAAAGCCAATGAAGTTCACAATCCCCAAATTCAGCTGAAGAAGAGTCGTTTAGGGCTCGTACAAGTAGAAGAAAAGAAAGGAGTATAAGATTTCAACATACCAGGCGACGGGAAGAAGAAAACCACAAAACCCTAGCCTTCGGGTTTCGCCAGGCTGCAGAGAAAGAAGCGCAAGTGCAGGAAAAAAACAGTATCTCGGGATTTATCCCGTAGAAGCAAGACAAAAGCCACTGCTGAAGCCGGTTCGGTATAAAAGAGACAGCCCTAACCGGCTAACCAAGCCCAAACACCTTAGCCAGCAATGAACCAGCCAGCCCACACTCATTTACATACAATATATATATATATAAATAAACAAGTCATGCGATTCAACCACAATATTATGTGTCGTCCACATCCATAACATCAAAAATTGATACATACAAAGAGATTAAGTAGCCCACGAAACATAGCATCACATTCGACATTTTCATAGTAATAACTCGCACGATGTCGAATAGCAGATCATGGCGACACTGATTCAACACTAACTAAATCTCTTTTCATCATCGGGGGCGTTACCTGTAATAAATTTAATTTCAATACACATCATCATATGATTTATTATTTAGTTCATGCATTAATTAATATAGCATACCAGAAAAATGTGTGCATCACACCCAGTCGCCGACAACAAACTCCACATTCCTATGGCGGACATTAAAATACTTCGACTACCGATCCAGAGAAACCTTCATGCCCTCCTGAATTATTCGCACCATCTCGCAAGCACCGGCCACCACCTCATTTCCCAAAATTTTAGTGTCTCCCTCCTTTATCCATAACATCCGCATTCGACAATGCCTTCCATACAAATCCTCGTATGGCGCCATCTTGATACTCAACTGGAAACTATTATTGTTGGCAAACTCCACCATGAAAAGGTGATCTTCCCACCTCTTGTCAAAATCAAGTGTGCACATTCTCAGCATATCCTCCATAGTACAGTTCATCCTTTTGGTTTGACCATTGGTTTGAGGATGGAACATCGTACTAAACTTTAGCCTTGTGCCCACACTCTTCTGTACAAACCTCCAGTCCTTGGACGTGGATCGCCCATCACGATCACTGACGAAACTCTATAGAATTCCGTGCAACCACACGATATTGCGAACATACTGTTCTACCAGCTTCTCCATGCTGTCCTCCTTCTAATTTGTGATGAAGTGAGCCACTTTGATCAAGCGATCCACGATCACCCAAATCGCATCATTACCCTACTGCGACCGAGGTAGGCCATGCACAAAATCTATGGATATGTCATCAAATTTCCCCTCAGGGATAGGAAGAGGCTTCAGGAACCTGCCTGACTTTTGACACTCAGCCTTCACTAAGGCACAAGTTTGGCACCAACTCACATACAAATCTATAACCCGCTTCAAGCCAAGCCACCAAAAAGATTTCTTCATATCCAAGTACATCTTTGTTCTGTCTAAGTGAATGGAGTACTTTGTGAAATTGTTCTCAAACATTATCTCCTCATGGAGCTTTTCTAACTAAGGTACACATTCTCTTTCGTCCTTCCTTAAGATTCCATCAACCATCTCTCAGGTATTACCCTTGCCTTTTTGAGCTTCCACCACTGGTCACTTCTTGGATACGATCGGACAAGTCGCTATACAACTCTATCTAGTACAACCGAGCCATGATAGACTCGCCTCTTGCTACACACTCAATGCCAAGGGACTCAAAATGCCGCACCAACTGCTCATCATGAGCTCCAATCCAATTCCCTTGTCCTGAATACTTCCTACTCAAGGCATCGACCACCATGTTACCATTGCCTTGCATATTCTGAATCGCCATGTTGTAGTCCCCAAGAAACTCGACCCAACTACTTGCCGCATATTCAAGTTTTTTGATCTAGAAGATACTTCGGGATTTTGTGGCCCGTGAAGATATCCACTTTCGCAACGTACTCATAGTGCCGCCACAATTTCAATGCAAAAATTACTGACGCCCAATCTAAGGCATGGATGGGGTAATTCCTCTCATGAGGTTTCCACTGTCTAGATCCAAAGGCTATCACATTGCCATGTTTCACTACCACGCAACCCAAACCGCAACCTGACGCGTCACTGAAGATCTTAAATTCTTCAGTTCCTTAAGGGAGAATTAGGATTGGAGTAGACATCGGCCTTTCCTTCAAGGTATCAAATGTTTGATTGCACTCCTGAGTCCACACAAATTTCTAGTCCTTACCAGTCAGAGTATTGAGGGGCAGAGCTATCCGCGAAACATTTCCACAAATCTTCTATAGTACCCGGCTAGTTCAACTCCTGACTTCAGCCACGGTGCTCAGAACTGCACAATCCCTGATGGCCTCAACTTTCACTGGATCCTCCGCCACCCCATCACAACTAATCATATGGCCCAAAAATGCCACCTTCTCTAACCAGAACTCGCATTTCAAGAACTTTGCATAAAGTTGGTTCTCTCTCAGAGTTTGCAAGACTACTCTCAAATGAGCCTCAAGCTCCGCCTCCGATTTGGAGTAGACCAAGATATCATTGATGAAGACTACTACAAACGAGTCTAAGCATTCGTGAAACACTCGCTTCATCAAATCCATGAATACTAATAGGGAATTCGTCAACTCGAACGGCATCACTAAGAACTCATTGTGGTCATGCCTTGTATCAAATGCTGTCTTGGGTATGTCCTCGTCTCGAATCCACAAATGGTAGTAACCTGACTTTAGGTCCAACTTAGATTACACCACCGACTCTAACAATTGGTCGAAAAGGTCATCTATCCGTGGAATCAGATACTTATTCTTGACGGTAAGTTTATTCAACTCTCTAAGGTTTATGCACAACTACATACTACCATATCTCTTCTACACAAACAACACTGACGCGCTCCATGGAGAAGATTTGTGTCTAATGTACCCCTGCTCCAATAGTTTCTGCAACTGTACCTTGAGCAAGCAAACTCATTCAGTGTCATTCTAAAAGGAGGGCGTGACACCGGCCTAGCTTCTGACACTAACTCATTTGAGAAATCGATCTCCCGTCGAGGAGGTGCTCCAGGAAGCTTCTCAGGAAACACATCCTTGAATTCTGCTAGCGCCGACACTTCTCCAAGTGATAGCTTTGAAATGTGAACTTCCAACAACACTACTAAATCTACTCCTCCCTAGTTAACTGCCTGCACCAACTGCATGGACGAAATCAAGGAACAAGCCACTCCACTAAGGCCCTTAAATTTGACTTCTTCCTTTCCTTCGCTTCTCAGGGTCACCACCTTAGATAGGCAGTCAATTCTGGCATGTTGATCTGCCAGCCAGTCCTCCTCAAGATCATATTGAACTCGGCTAACGGTAGAACCGCTGCTACCAACATGAAATTAACTTCATCTAAACTCCAACCAATGTGCCCTTTCGTCCCAGAGGTCATAAAAGACCCATTTGGCATGAGCACTCTAAGCTCTGCATTTGCAGAAAAAGGCTCGACTCCAATTTTCCAGATAAAGCTCTCCGCAAGAAAAGAGTGTGACGCTCTTGAATCAAACAGTACACTAGCGGGGTAACCAAAAACTAGCATGAAGCTGAATACACGGCATCATAAGTAAAACTCTTGAAAGTCTAAAGCCTATGAACAACTTAAACTTTCTCATATCTGTCACCACATCGGTTTGTCGAATCACTTCCTATTGCCCAAGGTTGTAATCCCTCGACTGCACGGGTTGGAACCATGAAGTGTTCGACTCTACCATCTTTCCTTTCTCTGCAGCGCTGGGACCGGAATGTACTGACTGTTCCTACCTTGTCACTTTCTCAGCATCACCCTCAGTACAAAAAAGGGCTATATTGCTTGACTTTCCATACTTGTATCACGTTGGTGGTCCCTTAAAGCGAGATCCCCCTAACATTGTACTCCTCTTCTCCTATGACTTGAAGGGATGGGGCTTCTACCTCCATTTACTCCCTTCTGACTTCCCTTACGATTGAGAAGTCTTTCCTTCTCCCTGCTTGACTGCCAGTCACTTTCGACATTGGGTTCATTCCATATCACTTTCCAATGTCCTGGTAGCATCTATCAATTCGTTGAAATCTGCATTCTTCATAGTTATAAGGGGTTGTCACAAATTCTCCCTCAAGCCATGGTAGAAGAGATTGTCCCTCTCCTCATCATCATCCATGGTCATTCCAGCATAACTACCTAAACGAGTAAACTCCTGAATGTACTCATCCACCATCTTGTCCCGCTGCACCAAGTGTAGAAATTGCCTCTGAAGGGCTAACCTTGAATACAAAGGGATATATTTCTTTAGGAAGGCATTCCCGAACTCTCCTATAAACGGGGTGTATCCAGGAAACTGGCGGCCGCTATGGCTCACCCACCACAACATATCATTACCTTATAACATGAAGGCCATAAACTGAGACTGCTTCTCCTCTAGCATCTTTGCCTCCCTCAGAAGTTCCTGAATCCTCACCACCAGTGCTCTGCATCGGTCGGCGTGCCAATTCTCTTGAACGTTGGAGGATAGAAACTTAGAAAATACTTTAACTGTCAGTCTCCCTGCCCAACATCAACTCTCTCAGCCAACAGCTCTGCCTGCCTGTCTCCTTCGCCTGGTATGACCGTTGTCGCATCTAGAGTAACGGGAGTCATTACCTGTACAACAGGAGTCACAACTTGAGATGTCATTGCAGCTTAGGCTGCCATAATTGCCTCTGCAAGCATGCGACAAATATTAGTTGGGGTTATACCCATACCCATAGGACCTAGAGCAGTAGCACTGCTCGCCGAAGGCTCCTCTTGCGGCCTCGACGTCCCTGCATCATCGCTTACACCCTTAGCAAAAGTAAGGTAAAATAAGAATCAACTTCTATTCGCAAAAGTTAGATACTAGGATACTCACGGTCCCGCGATACTCCTATGTGGATAACATCTTTACGCGATACGATATGTCAAATCGACCACTAAACCTTACCTTGGACACTAACCTGGATCTGATACTAAATTGTAACACCTCCCATGTAATGACCATATAATATGGGTCTGTTCGGGGCCCCACAATATACAGACTCCACAACTTAAGCATTATAAGATGATATAAAACTAACTAACTCAAAACTCAGGAATAAACAGCAGAAACAAACAACCAACCAGAAGTTAACCACTACTAAAGGAGTACGCACCGGCTTTAAGGCCTTACAATATCCAATTGTCCAAAAACTGAAACAACAACCTCAAACAGAGCAATGTGCGTCGGCACACCTAGGCTACCTTGACATGCAAGTCGGAAACATAATACACAAGGCATAGAACTCAACAAAACAAGCTACTAAAAAAAGTCCACTTCATGAGGCTTAGGCCTTTTTGGCTGGCGAGCTTGCTCCCGCATGCGACCCTTGCCTTGTAAAAATTTGTTGTAACATGGGGCAGCAAAAGATGACCTCAACTGTGTAACCAACACATCTCCTCCTAGTCGTCCCTAGCGGACCACGGGGCACTCCATCACTCTGCAGGTCAGCACTTCGTATGCAAATGTTTATAAACATATATAGTAAAGAAACAGGTTAGGATGTCGCATATATAAAACACATTTCTATGTTGAGCAGTTAATAAAAAGGGGCCTACTATGCAGCATGTATGCAAATGTGGATTTCACCCAAGGCACCCTAAAGCACATGAAACTAACATGTCATCACACATCAACACACCACATCACATGGGTACTTCCATTTCCCATAACGATATTCAAGCCGCCACACGGAACTCTTGCCAAGGCCCCACCTGCTCGTGGTTCTCAAAACTCGGGCTTGCCTACAAGCTCTGACTTCCCACGTCAGGATTCCGTCTCACAAACAACAAATCAATGCTAAGAACCCTTGCTTGACCCCACCCGCTCATGGACTTCATCGCCCGGGATTGTCAAAAGCTTGTCATTCTCATTAGTTTCACAGAAGGGGACTTGTCTCGCTGGTATACTCTCCACACATGACTTGCACGTCGCGGGCAAGCTAGACGACCACAGAGACAAACCACACCTTCGCATATCAATAAACAAACGTAACATTTCCCACCATAATCCAACATTCGTTCTTGCACAAAATTAAGTGGGGATGAACATCATAAATGGCTTCTTACCGTAGATGGATTTCTAGCAAAATCCTTAAGGATCGTTATGCAACATCATCGAGTCGGACTAACGGTAATGATTAAGGCTTTACCAACAATACCTAATCCACTAGCGGAGCGGATTTCTAATGCAACATCATGTTGGGGATGGACACTATAGACGTGGTGGCTCCTCTTGAACCATGGCAACCCGAACCCCTCTCATTTGAGAGTTCTGGTTCCTAAATGCTTGAAAGAAAGCAAGATTAAAAACGGATGTCATGCATGCATCCTAAAGAACGAGAGGAGACGTGTCATTATCTTATGACTCCTCTTCCTAGCCATGTAAAACTCGATTTGCACCGATAAATATGCGCACCTTCAAGTCCTCTCCATGGATCTGGCCTTGGATCGACGATCGGAGCCCCAAAGCTTGATCAATGGCGGAGGAAACCATTCTTCTTCCTCCTCCAAACTCTTTCTCCCAAACCCTAGATCTCACTCAAAGGAGAAGAAATGAAAGGAAAAAGCCCCTCATCCCTAATTATGCCTCTTAGACGGAGTGTCCTGGCCATAGGATCAAAACCAAAGTGAAATCAGATGGCTAGAACACAGATCTACGGAACTGCTTCCGTCTGCTACTGTCGGGCAGTAACCACCTACCATGTCGTGGTAGCTTCCAGAGCCCTCGATAAAAAATAAAGCCTCGCTACCGCCGGCAGTAGAAATACCGATGCGCGATAGCTCACTCAACGCTTTTGTCTCAGCGCAAGGAGGCTAACGCCAAGCAGTAACTAGCTAACGTCATATGCTAGCAATCGACACACTCAACGCCTCCCACTCAATGCCTCCATTCAACGCCTGCAATTCAACGCACTCAACGCCAGGGTACCTCCGAGCGGTATCTATCTAACATCGCGTGCTAACTTCTAGAGGCTCAACTACAAGAAAGGTGGGGTGTTACACTACCTCTGAAGAAGTCAGAAAGGGGATAAAGTAATGATAAAGGCAAATACTAAAAATGAAGTTTGGACCACAAATGTAATCAAAGGCTCAATGGGTCTTGAGCAACTCTCATATGAAAACATTAAAACTGTACCAATCCCTAAAGATCTGTATGTTGCTTAATATGATGATCAAAGTGGTGTTCCTTATGCTGAACAAAGTGGTGATCTATGGGATGAACCTTCAACTGCATATGTAATCCCTACATTCAGCCCCACTATTGATCTGATGGTCTGGGCCAAAGTCAAGTCGATTGTGAATGAAGAGGAAGAAGTAAGGCTCAGCAAGAAAAAATATAGAGAAGAGATGAAAACTAGGCCTGATTTTGAGAAGTGGAGTCCTCAATCAAGGACCATCATCTTGTCTGCCTGGGATCAAATTAAAGACCACAAAATTGATAGTGGAAAGCTCTACAGCTCCCTATAATGGGCCAAGCTTGAGAGGAATGAGGTACTAAGAAGAAAGTTCAGGAGGGACAAAAAGTTAGGGGCACTGCCACTAGATGCTGTGGAGTACAGCAAGTACTTCCCCAGGCCCTATAGTTAGTTTGAAAGATAGAGGGAAAAGGAAGAGGATGACAAAGGCAAAGAGTAGGCTTCCAAGAGACCCAGTAGGGGATTGTGATTAAGGAACCTGAAACTTGAGTTGTTTCTTTCTTTCCATAAGGTGTTGTAGGAATATGAATATTTTGTATTAAGCACATAATTTTTTTATGAATATTTCCTTAAATAAAAATCTTACTTCTGTTTTTTTATATCTTATGGATTTCATTTACATCTTATTGATTTCATATTCTATAATGTTTATCTGCTTAATAAAGCTAAGTGTATATCATTGACTAAGGTTCTGAATTCTTCAAATAGGGGGATATTGTTGGGTGCATTGATCATAATGTCCTCGATTTGAAGAAGGCCCACAAGTCAATGGTATACACATGAATGTATTTGATGTATGCCCTTAGTTCAATGTATGCAGGTTGTTCCCTGTTGAACTGAATTGGCAGGTTATCAAATTCACAAAGTCAGATAGACTCGTGACACGATACTAGTAAAATAGAAATCTAGTTATGTCCAGAAGTATTGAGTGAAGGCAGTTGACTCAATGCCATGGGGCTAAATGCTTCGACTGATGTTCAGGCAGTCTAAGCCTCTGTATTGCCAAAGAAGAAATCTAGCTAAGTGTAGAAGCGTTAAGTGAAGGCAGTTCACTAAATGCCAAGAAACAATAGCATCGACATGACAACATGTGGTCAAAGCCGCAAGGTTACTGTCAAACTAAGTCCAAAAGCGTTGAGTGAAGACAGTTCACTCAACGCCTCCTTAATAGATAATCCTACTAAGGATAGAAGCATTGATTGAAGAAAGGCCACTCAATGCCACATCAAGAAGACTGACAAAGTTAGCAGGCATTGAGTGAAGAAGCCTCACTCGATGCCTTCATGCAAAGTAAATCAACTAAGTCCAGATGCATCGAGTGATGAAGGTTCACTCGACGCCTAAGCTGCTAGACTATAAAGGTCTATATGAGTTGAGTGATGAAGGCTCACTCAACGCCTCAAGTCGCAGAAATCTTCTAAGTACTTTTGCATTGAGTGACAAGGCTTCACTCAACACCTATGCAGTCTTCCTGAAATTTACTAAGTCTAGAAGAGCTAACTCATGCTGACGATAGCAGAAATTCAAATATCGCGGGATCTCCTTGCTAAAGCACAAAAGGCGGTGCTTGCTTTTATTACAGCTGTGATGCAAAAAAAAAAGTTGCATCTACCAAACCCGGTGATACATACTGCTCAAAGAGATGTTGGACAGCGGAATACAAATTCAGAATTTTGTGGTAAAGAAAATTAACTTTTGGATACATGGGTTTTTGAACTTCATCTTTGATGCAGTCCCACGGTTTCGACAGATGAAACTACGGACTCTCAGGTTCGATAACTAACTATACTAACAATGATCAACCAATATAGCAATGCACAACGCAAAAAGATTGTTATGCCTTATAAAGATTGAACAAATGACTATATGTCACTGTTCGCTCAAGCTAATAGAACCTACCTGATCCGAACAATTAGCAATTCAAATGAAATTATTCGCTAGCAAATCACAAACCAATACGAGAGGATTCAGACTAAAATAACGATTCAAAATAAAGTCCAAACTAATCATGAAAATTAATTACTATGAGGGTATACCAAATCACTTGAACTCAAGGAGAAATCAAGAGTGATGAATCTGATTTCTTCTAGTGTTCACGAGATCTACCCGCTCCAAATTATACGAGAATATTCGGGAAAATAATGCTTGAAAATTCAGATTTTAATTAGCACAATTTTATAATAAATCAGGACAAAATACAAGCCTTCTAATTTTACCAAATCTCACAAATTATTTAGAAGAAGCGCACAAGTGATGAATTAGAAATTCGTTACCCAAATCCCAAAAAATCCGTCCACAAGATGAGTGGAGGAGGCGCACATGACGGTGGTTGAATCTATCTCCATGTGACTCCACGAATCAGCACCGGACGATGAAGACGCGAGTCGTTTTTCCATTGCAATAACCCTAGGAGAGGGATATCCTTGAAAGCCAATATATATGGAAAGTGGAGAGAGGAAAGGTGGTGAGAATAATTTACTCAAGATGATGAGGGTGGTCGGATTTTGTATGGAGGATGGTTGGTCGGGTTTTGGTGTTGAAGAGGGTGGCCGAATTTGTGGAGATGAGGAAGATACGTTTTCCTTTGAGATTGGGTGGCTCGGGTTAGAGGGAGGAGGCGGCGAGAGGGTGGTGGAAGGGTGGCCAAAAAATGAATAAGGGGAAAAGGAGGTTGGCGGCTAGGAAGTTGAAGAATGAGGGTGACTGAGAGACCATGGAGAAGAAGGAAGGGGCTCGGGTTTGGGGTGAATATGGAGGAGCTGGTCGGGTTTCTTTGGGAGAGGGAGGAGGAGGAGTAGAGGGAGCCAAGATAAATAAGGGGAGGAGATGTGGTCGGCAGCCAAGAGAGGGCAAGAGGAGGGCCGAATTTTTCCTAAGGGGGAGAGAGAAAGAGGGGGAATTCAATCTTTGAATTCAAGGTTTCAATTTTTCATTTATCATCCTCATTACAATATCCTTCATAACCATGGCTATATATAGTCTACACCACTCAATCTCCACCATTGAAAATTAAACAACTCATGATGGTTATATGCACCCATCATTTAATTAAATAAAAATAATACAACATGATGGTTATATGGACCCATCATAATACAAGAAATAAAAATACATGAAATAAACTCTTAAAATAAAATTGCTTAAAATAAAATTGCTAAAAATATAATTGATAAAATATATCATTATAATTATGTAATTTATAATTATATATTTTATTTATTGGCGGCGGCGGACGTCGAGCAAAACATGTTGCGGCGGCGTTGGCGAAGAAATGTCGCGGTAGACTCGCATCTTCGAGCTTGCGACAACGACCGTCTCAATCCATGAACTCTCTATGACGAGGATCCACCGCCGCATCAGCATCGTCGCCATCAATCTTCCTCCTCTCGACCAAGTTGCAGAGCTCGAAAAAAACTCTCACTCTTGTTCTGATGTACACACAGTTAGCTGTTGATAGTCTCATCTTCAACAACTAGTTCAGGAAGACTTCTTTCTGAGTTGATTCACAACACAAGCAAAATATTCTTGAAGATCCATTCTTGGTGTTGTGAAGAGTATAGGATTGAGTCTTCTCAGTTCAGGAAGGGGCAATCTCAGAGATCATTTCTTGGGAGTCAAATCATCAACAACAAACAACATTTCTTCTGTAGGATCTTAGCTGATCTAAGTTGTTAGCCTGATCTATAAAGGGTGAGTGTAGGATCCTTCGATGGATCTGAGGTAGGGTCTGTGTGCCTGAGATGTAGGTGTGTTCATTCACTGATTGTAGGATCTTCTTATTGATCTGAGAGTAGGGCTACCCTCCTAGCCTGAGTGGTAGGACTTTGTTTAAAGTCTGATGTATGTGATCAGTGGATCACTGAGTTGTATGAGCATCACTTTATCTGAGTGGTAGGGTCTTGGGCCTGAGGTAGGACTTGAAGTAGTCTGAGAGTTCCTGAGGGATCTGAGTTGTAAGCTCTTGGAGCCGAGTTTGGAGAAGTTGGCCTTGTCTAACACACTATTAGAAAGGTAGGAGGGACAGTGGATGTATCCAAACCTTAGGGAACCACTATAAATACCTGTGTGTTGATTGTGTATTCTTGAAAGCTAACATAACACTAAGTCACAAAACACCAAAGTAAGAAGATAGTCAAAAAAGACAAAAACCTTTTCACCCCCTCTAGGTGTTTAGCTACTCTTGAAACTAAAGACTTTCAATGCCCGTGACCAAGGGCGTGTCTTCCTAATTCTGCCTATTGGGCATAACACAACGATATTTTCATTAACACAACGATTTTTGATATGTCACGCATGCCCATGTACATGACTTCACTCAACGATCGTCCAAGGGAACACGACGACATTTCTTGTTGGCATAATGATATTGGAACCTTCACTCAACGATATCATTGAGTTAAAAGGATGATATCGTCGCATTAACACGGCGATATTGTCGTGTTAACTCGATAATATTGTTATGTTAAATCGACAATATTGTCGTGCTATTGCTACGATATCACCATTATCTTTTCATTAATGCGGCAATATCATCACGTTAACACTCACTGGGGGGGGGGGGGGGGGGGGGACACTCACGGGGAGGGGGGGAGGGTGGAATTGTGATGTTACAAATTCATTAAACGAAGAAGTAATTTCTTTCCCGAAATTTAGGTTGGGAGATACGGGGATTAAAGGTCCGCGTAGCAGAATCAACTTTAGAGTATATTGGAATAGGTCAATAGTTTAGTATGTCTTGACTCACACTTGACATTAGTATGGGTCACAGCATATCCACATCGCCTCACCCTCATATTTCTCCAACTATACTTTTGTTGCACTTTATGAAATTTATCATTAGAATTAAGTACAAGGGAACTCTTGTATATTTCTTCTCATCTTAATTAAGACGGATGTAGTAGTGGGAATACGTGGTTTAGTTGAAAGTTGTGTTATCACTAGGTGAGAGTTGGACATCATGGAAACTCATAATCATTAATTCATTATCTTCTGAAGCATATATCATCCAATTCCCAGTTATAATATATTATCAAAACCAGCATTTATTAGTTTTTATCTAAAGTTCCTTATGATCAAGGGCCATTATATGCATGAGATTAGTGCGCATAAATGAAAATAAAATTGGCAATCCACTACTGAGATTATAGCATGCCCTTAACTCTCACAATATTGGCTCTTCTATTGCAAGACTTCGTTACCCAATTTAACAATTAACACTAGCAACGCCAGCATGCCCTAGATAAATACCACTTTTTCTTTGTGATGAAGATCCTCGTTGCGTGTACAGATAATGACCTATAAATTTTCTCAACATGATCCGATTCTTTATCTCTCGAGTGTGTGCATGAGTAGTCAATCAACACAATCATTATGATTTATCCAAAATTTAATGTTTAATGGGACTGGTCACAAAGTCAGGCGGCTTATCAACTTAAAAAACCTTAGAGCCATACCCGTGATGTTGGAACCGATATTTCACATGCCCTGTGTTTGAGAATATCAACTCTCAGATTATATTTGATCATGTCTTCTGTTGATAATGTGTGCAAATTGACAGGTTCAAGTGAAGAGTAGAAGCCTTCTATGGATGCTACCGCCAAGCGCTATCACTTATCGCTCCGTGTTAGCCTCTCGACGTACCTCGAGACAGATTTCTCAAGACACTGGCCTACCGCCCAGCGCTAGTTCTACCGCAGGCGCTACCACAATGAATTATTTGGACTTAGCGCTCAGTAATAAATCGGTGTTAGTCTTACCGCGCCACGCTAGACCTTCGACAAGCGTCGAGCCAGATTCGTCGAGGAGCTGGCCTACCTCCTGACGCTAGTTCTACCGCAAGCGCTACCACAATGAATTATTTGGACTTAGCGCTTGGGAAGAAATCGGCGTTAGTCGTACCGCGCCGCGCGAGACATTCGATGAACGTCGAGCCAAATTCGTCGAGGCGTTGGCCTACCGCCTGACGCTAGTACTACCGCAGGCGCTACCAAAATGAAATATTTGGACTTAGCGCTCTGAAAGAATTAGGCGCTAGCCCTACCGCGCCGCGCTTGCCGATCGGCGAATATCGACGTGTTATTCTCAAATCGTTGCATCCAACATTACCGCGCGGCGGTGGCAATAACCGTCGGGCTCCAGCAATGATTAAAGCTTCAAATATTCGTTTTAAATAGCATTCCAAATTGGACGGCAGCTGGCACAACAAGTGCGCGCACTTACCGCCGGGTGTTAGTCTTACCGCCGGCGGTAGCATATTTTTCATGAAGACATAAAAAGGCCACCTTGATTTCTGTGCCTGAACATCAAGACAAAACGAGACAAAGTTTTATTGTACAACCTCGGGCTCGCATGAGGCAACACAAGGAGTTCTTACTTAGGGACGAGAGGGACTACAGGGGCGAGTGGGTCCATGGGGTTCATTCGTCGGAACTTTAAAGAGACAAAGAGTCGTAGGTGAGACGGGGTGCTGCGGAGCAGGCGAGACGGCCCCCGTGGCGCTTGGTGGCCTTTTTGGCGAGACGACTCTCGCAAGACGGGAGACTCGCGAGACGAGCAAGTGTGCTCGTCTCGCCCGCCGGTCATTTCCCCACTCGCCATATAACAAAAAGGTGTTTTTACCTTCTTGCCCCCGAGGGTGTATTTTACTCTTTTACCCCAGGTAATTTTACCCTTTTACCCTTTGTGATCTGCATATAACCTTTCAGAATAGCAAAGTTTTGCTGTTGGAAGACCCAACCCAGGGTATTTTTGTAATTTCAGGTCGGTTCAGTATGGTTATTGGCATGTCAAACTCAGAGGCCTATAAATAGACTGATAATGTGCCTTGAAAGGGTTGTTAAACACTTTTTATCTTCTTCCTCCAAGGAACCTAGCTCAGCACTGGCTAGGGAGGGGAAGAACTTTTAATTCTTTCGGGTAAGAGGTCGGACCTCCATGTTGAGACCCACAGTCTGTTTCTGGTTTCGAGACTCACGTCAAGAGGGCGGTTTGAGAAGAGTAGGTGTGTACTGCAACTTCAGGTCCGAACTCTAGGTGAGGTCGGGTTACAGGCTTCAACATTTTGGTGCGGTGAGCATGGACCGCAGCCTACACAGAAGAATCTTAAGCTACATCATGGCGGGAGGTCATGGAGAAGAAGATGTGGATAGGTCTGAGAACCCGGGAGGATTCGTAGGAAGTGAGGAATTCATGGCGTCCATCAAGGGCATCATGGACATGTTACATGGGATCTCGCAGCAGGGCTACTGATCGACCCCTTTACCTCAAGCGCCCGCTCTTGCGCAGCAGGATGAGCTCATCTCGGCAAGAGTTGGAGATGACGCCCCCGGGAGGCGACCCAGAAAGGAAGTGCTGATAGAAGGAGGCGGGTGAGACATAGCTGGTAGGGACTTGTTCCCTAGCCCTGCGAGTGTCGTCTCGCCAGGAGACGTCATTGTACAAGTGGGGGAGGCGAGACGCATGGCAAGAGGGTCCCCATTCTACGAGTTGATCCTTTAGGCTCCAGTCCCAAAAGGGTTCAAAGAGCCCGAGATGAACTACTATATGGGAAAAGATGACCCTCTCCAGCATCTGCAATGGTTCGAAAATGCAGTCTCCATCAGGCCGATGACGGACGCGTTCAAGTGCCGTCTTTTCGCCATCACCTTTAAGGGTAAAGCCAGAGACTGGTTTCATCAACTCCCGACAGGCTCAATATACAGCTTTGAAGACCTGAGTAGAAGTTTCCAGTTGTGTTTCTCAACCACAAAGAAAAAGAAGAAGATTCCAGAGTCGATTTTTCTAATCCGGCATAGGGCGGATGAGTCCTTGGCCCAGTATGTAGGCAGGTTCCAGGAAGAGATTTTTGATATTCAGGAGGTGCCTGGATTTGCCCTCCAGATGGTCATTGTTAAAAATCAACAAACCCACAGACGCCACCTCGGATATCCCGTTGAAACTCAACAAACCGGAGGAGGATACGTCCACTTATAATGTTGAACATTTTCCCGGATCTTGGAGTTAGCAGGGGTTATCTCAACAAAGGAGTAACAACCAGCAACACATGCAGCACAAGCGTATTTATTGATCAAGAGCAAACTTCTTTACAAAGCGAGACATACATGGGGAGACATGCTTCACCAACAACCCAACCAGGATAACAGAGACAGTAATAAAGACAAGAAACAAACCAAGCCGCACGTACTTAATCGACAAGCCGTCGGTCTACTGCTGTGGAGTCCGCTCAGTCCGCCAGGTCGCCAGATCGCAACCCAAGCCGTGCGGACTACCCCTTATTCCAATGCTTAGCTCTTCACCGCCGATCTGCAGGCCACCTGACCGCGAGGTCGCCTACCCGCCAGACCGCACACGCTGCGGCACCGAAAGGAACAGTTCTCCTGAAGCAGGCGACTTCCTGAACTCCGAACCAAGTTGACAAAGAGAAGACTGCCTAGTCGCTATCCGCGACTTGTTGTTTACCGCCTGTTGCTTAACCGCAGAGTCCGCACTATCCCTGACCGCAATCAGAGCCAAGTCCTGGCTTTCTAGCGCTATCCGCATAATCTGCACAGTACAACTCAGTCAATTCTCAAACCGTGCGGACTCCAAGGTCCAGTCCGCAGCAACTTATGCGAGCTCAATTACTATTCACTTACTTCGGTTAGGTTCCTTGAGGTTCTTATTTCCTGATGTGACATGGGTCCTATTTATAGGCACGATGATGAGTATGGTCACTGCCCTAGCCGATAGGATCGCCGCCACATCCCGCAGAAAGAACAAGTGTATCCGCAATTCCGCAGATACACACACCAGTCCGCCGCTCCCGTGCAAATAGCCAGCCCGCCTAGCTTATCCCAGGCCAGACTCCAATCTCCAGTCCGCCTTATCGCCAAGGGCCAAGCCAGGACCACCACAGCCGGACTCTGCAACAGCTATGTCCGCCAATGCATGGACACAGCACCAGCCCGCATAACCCGAGCCCGCAGCTTCGCCATCAAGGCACCTGCCGGACTCAGCGGACACCCGGCTTCCGTCCGCACATCCCGAGCCCATTGCCTCGTCTCCAAGGCACCGCCGGACTCTGCGGACATGCCGATCCAGTCTGCTTACACAGCAAACTCCAGTCTGTATTCCTGAATTCATAACCTCATCACAAGGCTAAACCGAACTCAGCGGACTCCAGATCCAGTCTGCATGCTCTTGCACAGGCAATCCTCCAGTCCGCATATCCCCAAGCTAGCAAACAAGGCAACATCACTTCTACTAGGCTTGGCGGACTGAGAAAGCAGCCCGCGCTCCACTACGCGATCTCCCCGGACTGAGCCAACCTGGACTTGGTTCAGAACCAAGTCCAGTCCACTGGCCGCATGGGCCAGTCCGTACTTACTGGCGGACACTGGATCTAGCCCGCCATAACTGGCGACCTTCAGCTTCTGTCCGCACTGACCGGCGGTATCCGCGACTTCCACTTGCCGCTGCACCAGAGCAAGACCAAGGCAACTGCCAATACGGTCTGCCGAGCTCCAGTTCATAAGTCCGCTTCTTGCCGGACTCCGCGGATAGGATTTCTATCCGCCCGGTTACTTCCTGGGATCCAACTGCCTGCTGAGTATTTGCCGGCCTGACTGACCGCTGCTGTTGTCCGCGTAGTCCGCGCGAACAGACCGCCCAGGCTGCCATAGAGCAAACCGCCTACAACATCCTTGCCGACTTAGCAGCCCGCCAACCCTGTCCGCATAGTCCGTGCGGATAGGTTACCCAAGCCTTCCATTCACCCACTTTCACTTCACAATTTTCAACACTCCCCCTTGAAGTGAGAAGTGGTGAATAACTCAAGCAGCTCCCATAACCTTGCACCTGGTCCCTCTGATAACATCTACAAAGAGATGTCCAAGACATAGTCTTCGCCCCACATATCATGGACCATGAGGGAGCCCTCCAGTATCTCCAAAAAGGAGCCATGCTTCCCTCTGCCTTCTTTAGCTTCAACCTTCACTCATGCATCACAGGAGTATCACCAACTACCTTGGGCACAGAAGCCCAAGCCTTGTTATCTCTGAGAGAAGCCACCTCTTCAGCCTTGGTGTCAACCACCTCCTTGATTCTAGTGGGTCATCACAGCCAGAAGTACCTTGCTCGACCTGAGGGCTAACAAAGAAACACGGAACCAAGTCCGCCGTGTTCCCTTCGCTATATCGAGCTGGTGGCTTACTGATCCTCTTCGATCTCCGAAGAACCTGATCATGGCTAACCACCTCCGCTGCTTCTGAACCAGCTCCGTTCCCGGGCAAACCTGGAACAATGCTCCCCTTGCTCCCTGAACAAGACGCCTCCTTACTGGAACCAGAAGCACCTGGAGCAACGCTCCCCCTGCTACCTGAACCAGAAGACTCTCCTCTTGAACAAGAACTGCCTGGAGCATCGCCCCTCCTACTTCCTGAACCGGAAGCCTCCGCCTTCGAGCCAGAAGAACTTGGAGCATCGTTCCCTCTACTTCCTGACCCTGACGCCTTTGCCCCGGAGCTAGAACAACCTGGAGCTCCTGGTGACTCGGGCAACTCCACTTCCGTAGCAGCAGCCTCCTTCAACCCACCATCTGACCTGCTTATCTCTAGCTCCACATGAGAGCTACCCCAATACGGCGTCAACTCATCGAAGACAATGTCTCTCGACACTATGAGATTCTTCGTCGCAGGATCCATACACCTCCATCTTCTCCTCTACTCATCATACCCAACAAAGACTAGCTTTATCTTGAGAGCACCCGGAGAGTGTATGTAGCAGGTAGATCCAAACACCCGAAGATGTTTCACGCTGGGCCTTACTCCGAACATCAGCTCATAAGGAGTCTTCACTAAGATCGGACTAAGAGGCATCCGGTTGATGACATGAGCAGCACAGGCCATTCCCTCCGCCCAAAGAGCCTTCGAAACGCCTTTACTCTGAAGCCAACACTTGCAGGTCTCCGTTAACCAACGGATCATCCGGGCTGCAATACTACCTTGTTTTGAAGTATGTCCACAAGAAAGCTCCTTCCGGATCTCTTGCTTCCTGCAAAAGTGTGAGAACTCGGTTGAGCCAAACTCACCACCGACACTTGTCCTCAACACCTTGATCCTCCGGCCAAGCTGGCCTTCCACAAGCTTCTTGAACTC
Source organism: Platanthera guangdongensis (assembly GCA_039583875.1). NCBI lineage: Eukaryota > Viridiplantae > Streptophyta > Magnoliopsida > Asparagales > Orchidaceae > Platanthera > Platanthera guangdongensis. The sequence continues at coordinate 115,195,586 of CM077166.1, forward strand.
CACAAACAAGTGCACCATGTTGGACTTCTTCTTCATGAAGTATACTCATGTATACCTTGAATAGTCATCAGCCAATATAAGCATGAACCTGCTGCCTCCAAGACTGGCTGTGACGGTCGGTACCACAAGAGCACAATGGACCACCTCCAATGGTGCTTTACATCTGGATTGTGCTTTATCAACCATGAAGCGATAGGCTCCACTTTCCTGACATCCCGCACACCCCCGACCATCGTCATAGGATGACAACCTAGGCAGCCCTCTTACGAGTCTTTTTCCTGCCATTGCTTTCAGCTTGTCCATCCCTACATGCCCCAGTCTTTCATGTCAGATAGCTACACTATCACTGGCATTCATCCGATCAGCTCCAGAACTAGTTGATGTCCCAACTACGTTCTTGTCCTTACCTCCGACATGAGCTACGTTCGCCGAGAGAAAGACAACCTTGCACTCTTTCCAAAGTTGACCTTACTGGTTGCATTTATAGCACCGTGGTCCTTCCTTCCTCTTCCTATCACGCCTAGGAGAAACACTCCTTTCTTCCTGATATGAAGTAGAGGGACCATCGTCAGCAGCAACCTTCGCCTCCTTCCTGAACATCCCATCAAGGGAAGTCCAAACCTCCGCAGCTGACCGACCTCCGCTGATGTGGTCCAAGAGCTCTGATGAGATCACCTGCTTGAGAATAGACTCCGCTTTCGCATTTGTCTCCTTACAAGCTCTTATCGCATCAGCATTGCCAGCAGTAGCCTCTTGTCTTCCTGCTCTGCATACAACCTCCCAAAGGTCCTCGCCAAGAAGAAAGCTCTTCATACAGGACTTCCACCTTTCAAAGTTCATCTCTGTAAGGAGATCAATTCCAAGACAACTTGCATCCTCCACTGCCATGGTTCTACCACTGGTCTCCTCTACACAAGAGCAACTACTTCCATTGAGCACTGCTTGACCACTCCAACCTCCCTCTGATACCATGTTAAAAATCAACAAACCCGCAGACGCCACCTCGGATATCCTGTTAAAACTCAACAAACCGGAGGAGGATACGTCCACTTATAATGTTGAACGTTTTCCCGGATCTTGGAGTTAGCAGGGGTTATCTCAACAAAGTAGTAACAAACAGCAACACATGCAGCACAAGCATCTTTATTGATCAAGAGCAAACTTCTTTACAAAGCGAGACATACATGGTGAGACATGCTTCACCAACAACCCAACCAGGAGAACAGAGATAGTAACAAAGACACGAAACAAACCAAGCCGCGCGGACTTAATCGACAAGCCGTCGGCCTACTGTTGTGGAGTCCGCTCAGTCCGCCAGGTCGCCAGACCGCAACCCAAGCCGCGCGGACTACCCCTTATTCCAATGCTTAGCTCCTCACCGCCGATCTGCAGGCCACCTGACCACGAGGTCGCCTACCCGCCAGACCGCACACGCTGCGTCACCGAAAGGAACAGTTCGCCTGAAGCAGGCGACTTCCTGAACTCCGAACCAAGTTGCCAAAGAGAAGACTACCTAGTCGCTATCTGCGACTTGCTGTTTACCGCCTGTTGCTTAACCGCAGAGTCCGCACTATCCCTGACCGCAATCAGAGCCAAGTCCTGGCTTTCCAGCGCTATCCGCACAACCTGCACAGCACAACTCAGTCAACTCTCAAACCGCGCGGACTCCAAGGTCCAGTCCGCAGCAACTTACGCAAGCTCAATTACTATTCACTTACTTCGGTTAGGTTCCTTGAGGTTCTTATTTCCTGATGTGACATGGGTCCTATTTATAGGCACGATGATGACAATGGTCACTGCCCTAGCCGATAGGATCACCGCCACATCCCGCAGCAAGAACAACTGTTTCCGCAAGTCCGCGAATACACACACCAGTCCGCCGCTCCCGTGCAAATAGTCAGCCCGCCTAGCTTCTTCAAGGCCGGAGTCCAATCTCCAGTCCTCCTTGTCGCCAAGGGCCAAGCCAGGACCACTACAGCCAGACTTTGCAACAGTTATGTCCGCCAATGCGCGGACACAGCACTAGCCCGCATAACCCGAGCCCGCAGCTTCGCCATCAAGGCACCTGCCGGACTCAGCGGACACCCGGCTTCCGTCCGCACATCCCGAGTCCATTGCCTCGTCTCCAAGGCACCTCCGGACTCTGCGGACACGCCGATCCAGTCTGCTTACACAGCAAACTCCAGTCCGCATTCCTGAATTCATAACCTCATCACAAGGCTAAACCGAACTCAGTGGACTCCAGCTCCAGTCCGCACGCTCTTGTACAGGCAATCGTCCAGTCCGCATATCCCCAAGCTAGAAAACAAGGCAACAGCACTTTTACTAGGCTTGGCAGACTGAGAAAGCAGCCCGCGCTCCAATGCGCGATCTCCCCGGACTGAGCCAACCTGGACTTGGTTCAGAACCAAGTCCATTCCACTGGCCGCATGGGCCAGTCTGTACTTACTGGCGGACACTGGATCTAGACCGCCATAACAGGCGACCTCCAGCTTCTGTCCGCACTGACCGGCGGTATCCGCAACTTCCACTTGCCGCTGCACTAGAGCAAGACCAAGGCAACTGCCAATCCGGTCTGCCGAGCTCTAGTTCATAAGTCTGCTTCTTGCCGGACTCCACGGATAGGATTTCTATCCGCCCGGTTACTTCCTGGGATCCAACTGCCTGCTGAGTATTTGCCGGCCTGACTGACCGCTGCTGCTGTCCGCGTAGTCCGCACGAATAGACCGCCCAGGCCGCCACAGAGCAAACCTCCTGCAACATCCCTGCCGACTTAGCAGTCCGCCAACCCTGTCCGCGTAGTCCGCGCGTATAGGTTGCCCAAGCCTTCCATTCACCCACTTTCACCTCACAATTTTCAACAGTCATCACCGTTGGACTGCGGGAGGGCTTCTTCTAGATGATCCTAACTCGGAAGGCGCCACTATCGTTTGAAGGACTGATGGAGAAGGCCACGAAAGAGATAGCGATGGAGGCGGCAAACCCAACCTTCGCTAGAAAACTGGAAAGGTTAACAGAGGTCGAGTCAAGAGAACCAGGAGGGGGAAGACAGTAAGAAGGGAGAAGGAAGGAAGAGCCGAGGGCGTCGGCTTACCAAGAGTTGGGTTGGATGCAGCAAGGAGGCGCTGCCCATGGGCAAGGAAGAGGTTTTCCCCAGGGGGAGGGAACCATCAAGGAGGACCAGGAAGGTTCAACCAGCAGGGGTGGGGATATGGCCCTAGACCACCCCTACCCCCGCCTCAGCAAGCTATGTCCATCGGCTAAAGGAGAGGCAGAGGCAGAGAAAGAGGAAGAACAGGAGCAGGAGCGGGAAGAAGGAGGAAACCTCGGGAGGGGAGACGAGGGGAGGAGGTAGTGTTGTCATTTTGTGACTTCCATGAGGAGGAGGGTCACGAAACGGCTACCTTCCCGGAGTTCTTGGAGATGAAGAGATCTAGGGGAACAGGGGAACATCAGCTATCGGTGCGGATAGTGGAGGTGACTAGGACCGGGGATGAGGACTGGTGTGTGTATCGAGCAGTTATAGGTGATCGAGGTGGGATCAGAGTGATCCATGGAGGTAGGGATTGAGGCTGTCCGTAAGGAGAGCCTTTATACCATGTACTGTCGGAGCGTAGACTCGACGTCACAAGCCCCTCCCCCAGACGAGAAGATCACCTTCTCTAGAAAAGACATGTCGGACCACGAATATCCCTTTTGTGATGCACTGGTGATCCGGACTGCCATCGAAAACTTCACGGTGTCGTGGATCTTGGTCGACAATGGGAGTTCGGTGAATGTCATCTTTAAAAAGGAGTTCAATGAGGTGAGGGTGGTGGCTCGAAGTGTGCTGGCAGTGGATGGGTCGTTGTTCGGATTCTTGGGAGAAAGGAAGGAAGTCGAGGGGGGAGTGGGACTCCAGGTTAGTCTGGGGGGCTGTCCAGTAATTCTCGTTTTGTCATAGTGGACACCCACAGCAGTTATAATACCATTTTCGGTGCCCCTTGATCAGTGCCTTCAGGTGCGTTCCGCCATCTTTCCACCAATGTCTGAAGCTCAGCACCGGAGGGACCTAGATCAGAGTACGAGGGGATCCAAAGGCCCTCCGGTAGTGCTATGTGACAGCGGTGAATACCATTTATTGGCAAGTAGAGGCCGAGGAAATGGAGAAGAGGATGAAACGATGTGAATGGGAGTTCAGAGGCGAGGTGGATGAGGAGAAAGGAGAAAGGGAGGTCAAAGGAGAAGGAGATGTAGAGATGGAGGGAGGCATTGCTGTGGAGCCGAAAATAACAGGAGAGAAATATGGAGGGATAGGGGTAGAGGAGGAGAAAGGATAAAGGGAGGTCAAAGGAGAAGGGGAAGTAGAGATGGAGGGAGGTATTGCAATTGAGCCGGAAACGGCAGGAGATAAAGAAGGATATATGGGGTTAGAGGAGGAGAAATGAGAAAGGTAGGGTCGAAGTGGAAGGAGTGGAGATGGATAGAGGCAATGCGGTGGATCCGAAAACGGCGGGAGAGAAAGAAGGAGAGATGGGGGTAGAAGAGGAGAAAGGAGAGGTGGAGTCGAAGGAAAGTGGAGGGGGAGGAAAGAAAAAAGAAGGATGGAAGAAACGGGGGAGTCGTCCGGTTGGAAGCCCAGCTGAAGAAGATAGGAAGTTCACGATTGGAAGAAGGAATCCCAAGCAAGGAAGAGATGGAGAAGTTTCTGAAGGAAATGTCTATGGTCATTGCGGAGCACGAGGCAGCAGACTTCTAAGACAGAGAACAAGATGGTATACAGGGGGAGCAGGAGAAAGAGGAGGAGCCATCGAGGCTAAAGACAGCAGTGGAGGTGCTAGAGATGGAGATCCTCACCGGGGAAGGGAGGAAAGAGAAGGTAAGAATCAGTGGAGAGCTCAGTCTAGAGGACCAGGAGGAGATCAGGGCATGCATGCAAAGGAACATTTACATCTTAGCCTGGAGCCCAACCGATGTGCTAGGGGTTGACGCAGACGTGGCGTGCCATCGTCTCAACCTCGACCCCAATGCTCGTCCTATACAACAAAAAAGAGGGCCATCGCCACCAAGATGGTCGGACCCATCAGAGAAGAAGTAGAGAAGCTACTTAAGGCAGGGTTCATATCTGCATGTAAATATCTGTGGTGGGTGAGTAATGTTGTAGTGATGAAAAAGGGAGAGGGGAAATAGAGGATGTGTGTGTATTTTTCTCTCCTGATTAAAGTATGCCCTAAGGATTGTTATCCTCAACATCAAATCGATGCACTAGTTGACTCAGCCGTTGGTTTTTCACTAATGAGCTTTCTTGATGCATTTTTAGAATATCACCAAATAGGTATGCACCCGCCGGACGTCAAAGATGTCACCTTCATCACAGAGGATGGGTGCTTCCATTTCAACATGATGTCATTTGGATTGAAGAATGCGGGGGCGACTTATCAAAGAATGATGGACTGAATCTTCCGGGAGTAGAAGGGGCAGAACCTCGAAGTTTATGTGCACGACCTGATGATCATGAGCCAAGATCTCAGTTCTCACATCCTAGATCTAGAGGAGACCTTTGTAACCTTAAGGAAATACAAGATGAAACTTAACCCCTTAAAATGTGTCTTCATAGCCAACAGGGGGAAATTTCTAGGGCATCTCCTTATCCCATCTGTAGTAGAACCCAATCAAGAAAAAGTGAAGGCAATCCTCGAATTAGAATCTCCAAAAAAATGTCAGGGAAGTCCAACATCTCACCGGCAAGCTGGCCGAATTAAGTAGGTTTATCTCCCGGGCTAGGGAGAAATTCTCGCCTTTCTTCCGAACACTAAGGGGAGGCAAGAAATTTGAATGGACTCCTGAATGCGAAAAGGCTTTTCAGGCTCTAAAACAACAGCTCACTCGGACTCCTCTGCTCCAAGTGAGTGCGGTTCTTGTACCTAGGAGTGGGAACCGGACCAGTGAGTTCGGTTCTTGTATGGGAGGAAGGAAAAAAGAAGTTCCCAATCTATTACATAAGCAGGGTTCTGAAGAAGGCGGAACTCGGGTACCCTATCCTTGAAAAGCTGGCATTTGCTCTCATCACATCAGCCAGGAAGCTTAGGCCATACTTTCAGGCCCATTAGATTCAGGTAGTGACGGACCACCCCCTTCGCCGCATCCTAGAGGGGGTGGAGCATTCTGGGAGGTTTTCCAAATGGTCGATTGAGCTCAGTGAGTTTGACCTTAATTTTACTCCTCGGGTAGCCATCAAAGCACAAGTGGTTGCCGATTTCTTGGCAGATTACGTAGTCGATGTCCGAGAGGCTTAGGCACCCCCTCGAGCTGCTTGGGAGATACTAGTAGACGGGGCATCAGGAAGAAATTCTTTTGGAGGAGGAATGATCTTGGTAAGTCCAGAAGGGAACAGAATTGAGCAGGTTCTGAAGATCCACTTCATAATCACTAACAATCAAGCAAAGTATGAGGCGATTATCGCGGGACTCAGGTTAGCTCAAGATCTGGGCATATAGGACATTAAGGTCTTCATGGACTTTATGGTGGTCGCAGGACAAATCAAAGGAGATTTTGAGGCAAGGGAACCCACCCTCCAGTTGTATCTGGTGAAGGTCAAAGACATCATCGAGCAATTCCGCAGCTTTTTGATTCAACACGTCCCGAGGGATGAAAATGCTCAGGCGGACCTGCTCGCCAAATATGGCCCTCGGGCCGGAGGAATGGTGATGGAACTCTTTAGGCCATCTACAGAAGAAGGATAATTAATGGAGATAGACCATCCAGGGTCTTGTATGGACCCCTTCATCACCTTTTTGAGCTCGGGACAACTTCCGGAAAGGGATATCGATAAGAAGCAGGTCATGTATAAATCAGCATACTACCTGCTGAAGGATGGGGAATTATACCATAAGACGTTGTGAGGATTACTGGCCCGATGCGTATCTGAGGGAGATGTTCCAAGGGTCCTAGAAGAAATTCATTCGGGAGAGTGCGGGAGTCACTCGGGAAGTCGGACCTTGGAGGGGAGAGTGTTGAGGCAAGGCTACTTCTAGCCCACCCTCAAGAAGGAAGCAGAAGAATTCGCGAAAGATGTCAAAAGTGCCACGAGTTCGCCCCACTCCAACTCCTTCTGGACCAAAAATTACAAACGATCATGGCTCCTAGCCCTTTGTGATATGGGCGCTAGATTTGGTTGGTCCTTTTCCCCAAGCTAGTGGCTAAGGAAGTTTCTGCTGGTCATGGTTGATTACTTTTCAAAGTGGTTGGAGGTGAAGGCGTTGGCCAAGGTGACGTCGCAAGTGGTCAAAAAATTTAATATAGGGGGAGATCATTTGCAGGCATGGGCTTCCAATGGAGATCGTCACTGATAATGGACCACAATTCGCTGGCAGGGAATTTGTGGATTTATGTATCCTACTGGGCATAGACCTTCGTTTCGGCTCAGTTCATCATCCTCGGAGCAATGGGCAGGTGGAAGAAGCAAACAAGATTATCATGAACCTCCTAAAGAAGAAAGTGGAGAACTTGAGGGAAAGTTGGGTGTAACATCTCCCTTTAGTTCTCTGGGCCTTGAGGACCGCACCAAACACCGCCATGGGGGAGACTCCATTTAAATTCTCCCATGGCTCAGAGGCCGTCATACCAATAAAGTTCGAGGTAATATCTCCAAGAGTAGCCGTTGCAAAGAAGGGAGATGAAGGATGGGTAGCAGAGAATGAGGAGGAGCAAAAACTCTCTCTTGATCTGGTGGAGGAACTCAGGTATTTAGCATTGATCCGAAAGGAAGAAGTCAAGCGCCGGATGGCGAGATACTTTGATAAACATATAAGGGTCAAGCAGTTCCAGAAGGGCCACTTGGTCCTCAAGAAAGTAGACGCAGCAGGCATAGGAGCCTCAGTAGGAAAGCTCAATCCCAATTGGGAAGGCACCTTTGTAGTGAAGGAGCTTCTGAAGTCAGGAGAGTGCCACCTCCAGGATGTGGACAGGGTATCCCTCGATCATGCCTGAAGCGGCGATGACTTAAAAAGATTCGATCCATGACCTTTTTTCATCATTCAATACATGTAAATTTGTTGTGACCTTCTGATACGATGAAACTGTGGGTGTCCTCTTTCATGGCATGAGAGTGAAAAGGATGGATGGAAATCAAGACCCCGTGCAGACCAGCTGAACATGCTCTCACCTAGCTGGTAGGACTGTAGGCTCACTAGGTGGTTGGAGGTTGTTTAGAGAGGAGACCCAGAGCAGACCCGCTGACCATGCTCTCACCTAGTTGGCAGGATTGTAGGCTCACTCGGTGGTTGGAGGTTGTTTGGAGAGGAGACCCCGAGCAAACCTGCTGACCAGGATTTCGCCTAACTAGCAGGACTGTAGGCTCAATTGGTGGTTGGAGGGCGTTTGGAGAGGAGACCCCGAGCAGACCCGCTGACTATGCTCTCAACTGGCTGGCAGGACTGTAGGCTCACTCGGTGGTTGGAGATTGTTTGGAGAGGAGACCCCAAGCAGACCCGCTGACCAGGCTCTCACCTAGATGGCAGGACTGTTGGCTCACTTGGTGGTTGGAGGTTGTTTGTAGAGGAGACCCCGAGCAAACCCGCTGACCAGGCTCTCATCTAGCTGGTACGGTTGTAGGCTCACTTGGTGGTTGGAGGTTATTTGGAGAGGAGACCCCAAGCAGACCATCTGATCAGGCTCTCACCTAGCTGGCAAGAATGTAGGCTCACTTAGTGGTTGGAGGTTGTTTAGAGAGGAGACCCCGAGCAGACCCGCTGACTAGGCTCTCATCTAGCTGGTAGGGCTGTAGGCTCACTCGATAGTTGGAGGTTGTTTGGAGAGGACATCGCGAGCAGACCCACTAACCAGGCTCTCACCTAGCTAGCAGGACTATAGGCTCACTCGGTGGTTGGAGGTTGTTTGGAGAGGAGACCTCGAGCAGACCCGCTGACCAGGCTCTCACCTAGCTGGCAGGACTGTAGGCTCACTCAGTGGTTGAAGGTTATTTGGAGAGGAGACCCCGAGCAGACCCGCTGGCCAGGCTCTCATCTAGCTGGCAGGGTTGTAGGCTCACTCGGTGGTTGGAGGTTGTTTGGAGAGGAGACCCCGAGCAGACCCGCTGACCAGGCTCTCATCTAGCTGGCAGGGTTGTAGGCTCACTCGTTGGTTGGAGGTTGTTTAGGGAGGAGTCCCTGAGCAGACCTGCTGACCAGGCTCTCATCTAGCTGGTAGGGTTGTAGGCTCAATCGGTGGTTGGGGGTTTTTTGGAGAGGATACCCCGAGCAGACCCGATGACCAGGCTCTCATCTAGATGGCAGGGTTGTAGGCTCCCTCCGTGGTTGGAGGTTGTTTGGGGGGGAGACCCCGGGTAGACCCGTTGTCCAGGCTCTCATCAAGCTGGCAGGGGCTATAGGCTCACTCGGTGTGGGGATAAACGGTAAGATCCCTCAAATAAAAATGTCTATACTTACCCGAGAACGAATAAAGTTTGTAGAAGATGAAAAACCCCTATGGGAAGAAGAGACTGGTGTAATGCAAATAAGGAGGGGCATCCCTGATCGGCGCTCGACACATAGGGTCTCGCTAGCGGCGAGTAGTCCCTCGCTTGTGAAGGATCGGCCCCGCATAAAAAATTAAAAATGGTTGATTTCTCACAAAGAGTGGGTTGATCTCCAGGGTCTACTCGCGCTGGATTCATCGTGAGGCGAGACGGGGGAAAAGGCCAAACGGTCTCGTGTTCGGAATTGGCGAGGGGAAGTTTAATGGCTTGTGCCCTAGATTAATTCTCAAGCAAGAGGGACAGGAACTCTGCCTCGCGAGTAGAAGCAGAATAGAGGGCCACCCACGGCAATTAAAGTAAAATAAAATGAAATAACGGGACATAGCGCGAGGGGTTATAACAAAACTTTCCTTGCTCATTACAAAACAAAGAGGGGAAGAATTCTCCCATAAAATATTACGTCTCAAAAAAAGGAAGTAAAAAGTACATGTGAAGGAGGGAAGCAAAAAAAGGGGGGAAGTCTCGGGTCTCGTTGGTGCCCCGTCATTCCTCTCCACTGGAAGCGGAACCCTCATCTATCTCGCCATAGAGTTATGGCACCAGGTCGCGAGCGTTGACCGTCTCGGCATCATCTCTAACAACCCCCAGCTCCTTCATCATCTTCAAAACAAGTTCGGTCTTCTTGATTTTGGAGTCCTGGCAGTTCTCGTCGACCTCGTCAAAAGAATAATGAGGAGGTGGAGGTGCATGAAGCGGATCCGGGTGAGAGACAGACAGGGCACTGTCCAGGAGATGAGCATTCTGGGCCTTCAGGTTTTTATTTTCCTCCTCCAAGGCTGCTATGTGTGAACGCATCTAATCTGCCGCCTCGGCATCCTGTGAAGAGCTCATCATTCAATAAAAGATTATGCGAGAATGAAACTAGTCAGGAATGAAATATAAAAGCTTACCACGCCGCCCTGGATCTTGGCGAGAAGATTCTCAGCAAGTGCTAGCCTCTTCTCGAGACCATCTGACTTCTCTCGCTCCGCTGCTAGGCCCGCCTCGTCATCCTTCCATTTCTTGCTGTTGAAAATGAGGCGGTGCGAGAGCTCCAAGGCGCGAAGTTGAGCTTGGGCAATCTTCAAGACGAGGTCTCGTGAAGAGGCCTTATCGAACGGTTCCGTCCCAAGACCGCCATAGAGGCCATAACTAAGGGAGAAGGCGTGGCTAGTGGGATGGTCCTGCTCCTTCCATGAGGTAAGTATGGTGGATACCAACACCCGGTTCGAGTTCTTTTCCTATAGAAGGATTGGGTCGCCGGAAACTTCATTCACCACGGGCCCCGTGTTGTACTTTTGATGCGAAGAGGGGGCTAGGCGATTGGAGGAGCCAGTCTCACGAGATGGCAGCTCAGTGGATTGGGCCGAAGTGTCAGCTGGCCGGTCAAAAAGTGCTGCCTCGCGAGATGGCGAGGCAGATTGCGAGCGAGGCGACTGTGAATCTGCCACAGAGATGGGGCTTAGTGACCCCGACATCTCTTTCCACTCCTTCCTGGCAATCTCCTTTTTCCCCTTCAGGAACATCACAACTTTCTTGATTTTCTTTTTGGGGCTGTGCCGAGGAGCGGTAACATCATCCCTAGATCTTTTCTTAGGGGCGGGGGCCAACAATTCCTTCACTGCCTCCGCCGCCATGCCGGCGAGTGCGAGACCCTTTGACGGCCCTGCGTTTCTCAAGTACGGGGGATGGACTAGAATGTTCCTCTCTCCTGGGCGAGTACATGGTTAGAGCAAAACAAGGGAAAGATAAACATAAGAACAAGGTAGCGCGACTGTACCTTCACCGAGAAAGACGGGAAGGAGAGAGTCGAGGTCTCACCTCAGGTAGTTGACCTCGAAATTCTTCCCCGTGAAGAACTCGCAGAGATCTTTGTCCGCGCCTCCGACCTTCGGAGTCGCGTAGTATATTTCAGTAGGAGACACGGGAGCGAGCGGAACACCTCCCAGATTCCCGTAGATAAAGATGAAGCGAGTGAGCTAGTGATTATTTCTGTTGGGGGTCTCGCATACCTTCAACCCCTGTCTGTAAAGTATGAGACCCCGTCATGGTTGGCGTGGTAGATGAACAATTTGCGGAAGACGTTGAGTCTAAACTGGATGCGCTCGCGGCGCATGCAGTGGGCGAATGCAACTTAAACCGAGATGGCGTTCGGGTTTAGTTGTGCGAGGACGGCTCCAAAGTATTTTAGAACTTGTTTTACCTCGGTTCAGAGGGGGAGCCTCAGCCCCGACTCGAAGTGCAAGACGGGGAAGGTGAGTTCACCGGGATAGGTGTTGATTGACTCATTGTAATCCCTCATTGTATTATCCATGGTGTTGACTCATGTGTAACCTCTCTATTGGGATACACTTTATTTTCAAGTACTAAAGATATTGAAGAAGCTATGGGATGCTGGTCTTCAAGAAGAAGAGTTAAAATCATGATAAGAAGTTTTTCTGAGTCCAACTCTCGAGAAGCGAAGTCAAGTTCTCGAGTGAGGTTTCCTATACTCGAGTAGAATCTATCTGTTCTCGAGTAACAGAAGCTGTTTTCGACAAGTCATTCTTCTTCTCGAGTAGAAGTTGTATGTTCTTGAGTAATAGAAGTTGTTCTCGAGAAGTCATTATTCTTCTCGAGTGGAAGTTGTCTGCTATCGAGTAACAGATGTTGTTCTCGAAAAGTCATTCTTCTTCTCGAGTAGAAGTTGTCTGTTCTCGAGTAATAGAAGTTATTCTCGAGAAGTCAATCTTTTTCTCGAGAACTCCAGTCTGTTCTCGAGTAACAGAAGCAGTTCTCGAGAAGTCATTCTTTTTCTCAAGAAATGCTGGAGTAGAGTTTGAACTACAGATTTCGTCGATCGGATTTCATCGAACACAGTCTGCCAGATTTCATCGATCAGATTTCGTCAAATGTCGATCAGAATTCGTCGATCAGAAATCCAAATTAGTAGATCTGATTTTCATCGATCTGAGTTCCAAACTCATCGAGCAGAGTTCGACGGTCAAATTTTGAAGATCTGATTTTCGATCGGGATTTAGTTTTATTTGAAGTCTATCTCTTGGGAAATAATCATCCTCTCGTGAAAAACAGTTGCAGACTCTGAAGGTCAAAACAGAAAAACAGGATTTCAAATTCAGTATCAAGTTTAGAAAGTTTGATCCTTGTGGATCATTCCTTAATGGTAATTAAACCGTTGAGAAAGGTCTATAAAAGGTCTTGTTAGAATCGACAAACCCTAGGTAGAATAAAAAATATTCTTACAGTAATCTGGATCGTTCTTTAACTTCTAAATTGGGAAGCATCGCAGCCGACAAGATTATTCTTCATCGCTGAACTTCTTGATCCAAAGATTTAGACAAGAAGTATCAACTGATAAAGCTTTTTCGACCTCTGCAAATCTTTCCCTTGATCGTGGTGATTCTACGTTCTCAGATCGAAGCATTCTCAGATTTCTTCCTCGACTTTTCTGATAGGGCTTTTCAATTTTTCAAGAAGGAAGAAGCCGAGATTCTGCAAGATCTGTGTAGACAAGTTTGTATTTCTTTGTAAATCCATTTTACTCTTGTAGGAGATTCTTCTCCGAGTTGTAGGAGCTTGGTTCTCCGAGTTTTTGTAGGAAGTTTATCTTCCGAGTGTAGATCCTATTTTGAGGGATCAAGTTGTAGGAACTTTGTTCCGAGTGGTAGGATTGTTTTTAATCTGAGATTAGTGGAGTAGCCGAGTCTAGTGCATTGCTATATCAGTGAGGTGGAAAGTTGATGTACCCAAGGTTGGGGAACCACTATAACTCTTGGTTTCATCTATGAATGCTTGGTTATTTTTCTTTGCATCGCTCGCTAAATTTTTATTCCGCAAAAAAACGCACAACTCACCTATTCACCCCCCTCTAGGTGATTTAGGTAGAAAACTTAAACATTTTAACTTTCCAATGAGCCAAAATAAAAGGAAAAAGGAAGATCAATTAACACAGCTATAATAAAAGCACAACATGAGAAAAGTCAACAGAATAGCATCCTTATTTATTTTGTTCTGCACGAGGCGGGCATCATGTCCACGGGGCACAACTAACAAGTTATAATTAAATATAATTAAATAAGCGAGACAGTCAATTAGAAGCAGCAAAATTACAAAGAATAATTAAAGGAGCGAGATGATTGAACAAGCAAGAGGGGATGGAGGGCCTTTAGTTCTTGTGCCACCTCCAACGACCGCCGCGAGACCCCACGCATAGAGGCCAACCAGGGATGTGAAAGGCGTGAACGGCATCAAGACCACTGCGCGCAAGGTGAAGCTGCTGGTTGATCTCGCTTATGATGTCCTGGGGGTCGGTCTCAACTATTTCAATCCCGACATCGATCTCGGATGAGAGGCGAGCGCATTCAATTTCCAGCCAGTTGATCTGTCGGTCGTTGGACTGCTTGTCCCATTCCAACTCTCGGATAATGTGTGTATATTTTCGAAGCATCTCAGCCGTCCTGAGCTTCATATCCAGTGGATCCATAGGATCGGCCAGATAGTCTTCAATCTCATCTGGGGGAGGAAGAGGCGAGAGGGGGGCGGCCTAGAGAAATCCTCAACTGTCGAGTCAATCTGGATACTTACACAAGAAGAATCGAAGATCAGAATGAAGGATGGTCTCATAGGAAGGCTTGAAGGCCGCAAGATGTACGGATAGAAGATTTGGCCCGATGGTCTCTAATACACCTGGTGAGGGAATGGAAACCTATATGAAGCAAAAAATGCAAGATTAGTTCATTTACTCGGGATGCGATAATTCCCCACAAGCCGCGAGAGCTCGTCATTCTTCACAGTGGGGGCATGGATTATTGAGGCGAGTCGGAGTCTTGACAAGGTTTATCGGTGACGTTGGGGGGATTCGCAGGCAGGGGTAATAGGCAAGATTTCCCTGAATAAAGCATGAAGTCAATTAGCGAGATGGAAGAAGAAAAGGAGAAAAAGGCTAATGAGGGGGTTCAGAATCACCTGTCTCTCTCCAGAGGAGGCAGGGGGAGGTCCGTTGACTCCCAAGGATGCGGGAGTAGTTGCATCGGCCTAAAAGGGAGGGCCGATAGTTTTTGCCTTCTTCAGAAGAGACGACGAGGGTAAAGAAGCGGGGGTGCGAACCAGAGCGGGTGCCAGGGTGGCCACATTGGCCTTGTTTTGCTTGCAGACCATCACGAGATGCTCGCGGAAGCTCTGGCTATGAGACATGTCGACGGCGGAAGAGATGAGTAAATGATGGAGGGGGCAGTCTCCACGATGTGAAAGTGTCGCATATTTATAGGGCCTAGAGGGGGGCGCAAAAGATTCTCTCATAAATGAATTTCAACGTCATGAGCCTTGGTTGGACTTTTTTTCCGAGCTCGAGGCAACCTCAAAAATAGTGAGAATTGTGTACAACCTCGAGCTCGCAGGAGGCAACTCAAGGAGTGCTGAGTTAAGGGCGAGAGGGATTCCAAGGGCGAGTGGGTCCATGGGGTTCATTCGCCAGAACTTTAAAGAGAGACAAAGCATCGTAGGCAAGACGGGTTGCGGTGGAGCAGGTGAGACGGCCCTCGCGGCGCGTGATGGCTTTTTTTGGCGAGACGACTCTTGTAAGGCGAGAGACTCGCGAGACGAGCAGGTGGGCTTGTCTCGTCCACCGGTCATTTCCCCACTCGTCATATAAGAAAAAGGTGTTTTTACCTTCTTGCCCCCTAGGCTGGATTTTACTCTTTTACCTCAGGTAAATTTAACCTTTTACCCTTTGTGGTCTGCATATAACATTTAAGAACAGCGGAGTTTGGTTGTTGGCAGACGCAACCAATGGTATTTTGGTATTTTTCAGGTCAGTTCATTATGGTTATTGGCAGGTCAAACTCAGAGGCCAATAAATAGACCGATAAGGTGCCTTGAAAAGGATGTTAAACCCTCTCTATTTTCTTCCACCAAGGCACCTAGCTCAGTACTGGCTAGGGAGGGAAGGACTTCTAATTCTTCTGGGTAAGATGTGGGACCTCCAAGCTGAGACCCTCGGTCTGTTTCTGGTTCCGAGATGCACATCAAGAGGGTGGTTTGAGAAGAGTAGCAGTGGGTTGCAACTTCAGGTCCGAACTCTAGGTGATGTCGGGTTATAGGCTTTAACATCTATCATTCCTAGTGTTCGGCCGCCTCCCTGTGGTCTGTTCCGCTGTCTCCATCAAAGGACAAGAAAACCATATCCCTCCCTTTCACACACGAAGAACTCCGGCGAGACAAGAACGATAACGACTACAGAGAGTCGATCGGTTGCAAGCGCACAAAGATATCTAGCGTGCCAAGGGCTAAAATGAATACGAGGAGTTGTTCGGTTGCAAGCACATGAAGAAAAAGGAGAGATTTTGTTCTCATGAAGTTACCGTCGTGCTATAACTAGTAACCGCCCCATGGTAGCTTCTTGCATAGCTCTTTCTATTTAAAACATCCCGAACTTGAGTTTTGGGTGACGGTTTTTCATGAAATTCTAAAGGGGAGTTCATCCTATCCGTCTAATGGAAAGGGAGGGTTCATCTCATCTTGTTGAGGAGGAGAATTCTTCAGGGGAGATTAAAAGGAACTCAAGTGCAAGGATCACAGGCTACCAAGACGATGATCAAGAGGCCTTCGTGCTAATATTCACGTGAAGGATCTTTGCTACAAAAACACTCATCAAGTGGACACCTTCACGGATCTGAAGAACATCAAAGAGGAAGACTCTAAAGCCACAAAGATCGAAACTTAGCAAGCAAATCGTCATCAACATTAAGGGTTTTATTTTGAGGGGAGTTCTCTCTTTTTATTGTATTTTACTTTAGACTATTTTTATCTATTTGGTTGTGTGAAGGAAATCGGCCGGAGGGCCGTAAAAATCCGGGAAGGGTTTTTTGTGATATCAACTTGGAGGGTTGTCAGAATCCGAGGAGGATTCCGTGGAAAATCATCCTGGGATAGGGACGTCAATATCGGGTGATCTAGCGGGGCTCTAGACCCTTCCTTGCATGGAGGTGAAGAGCAACTTGAAGACCTATCTTGGAGGGAAAGGGAGAGAGCCAACCAGTCCGGGAAGTGGGTCGGTATAGAAAACAAAACGAGATTCATTTTCACCGCCTCCGATCTCCTGCATCATGGAGATCAAGATTTTGTAACTATTATGAACATGCTTTGAATTAATCTTTTAATAAAGTTATTTGTGCTTTTATTTCTGTGAATATTATTCTGGGTTTTCTCTGGTGAATCTCTAAAGTCGATGTATTACTCCAAAGGGAAATTTGGCTAGGAAAACAAAGTTTGTGACCTACCGCCGTGCGTTAGCAACCAAACGCCCCGCAGTTGTTTCCAGAACTAGTTTTTCTGGTCAAATTATTTTAATTTAAAATAACTCTCGAAACCTTATTCACCCCCCCCCCCCTCTAAGGTTGGCCACGATATCCAACAAGTGGTATCAGTGCCAGGTTATTCCAAAATGGTTTCACCACCGGGAAAAATGGCCAACACTGACCAGGAATCGACCAACGGTGATGAAAAATTGTACACTGAAAATTTGTTTGCACCACCTCTATTTATAGGATTGAACTATAATGAATGGAGAATACTAAAGAAGAAATTCCTTATATTATTAGATATAGAAGTTTGGAACAAGACTTGTATCAAGCCACCAAATAATTTAAATAAGCATGAATGTCATTTAAATGCCAAAGCTATGAATAGTTTATTTTGCGGGCTTGGTAAAGATATTTTCAAACAGATCTATACGCTTCCTACTGCATATGATATATGGAATTTTCTTGAGCTAAATTATAGTTCTCTTTCTATAGGTAATGAATCAGAGCAATTTCTAATGGATCCACGTGAAGAACCATATGGAGACTTGCTCTTGGAGGAAGACGTGACGACCACGTCGATAGACAAGGAAGATGAAATCTTAACATTGGATGAGGAAACACATTGAGAAGTCAAAGAAACTCTACATCTCAATCTTGCCTCATCAAATAGCTCGGTAAGGAAGTCAAATTCCCTTTTTTGCTTATAAATCTATCTCCACATTGCCTGTGCTAGAAAATGCTAGACGTAGAATTAGGAAGTTGAAAAATATTAATTGAAACCTACGACTAGAAAACAAAACTTTAAAAGCACAACTTAATGTAGAACCTTTTTGTGATGTGACTTTTCCTCCCAACTTCTCTTTAAATAGCACTTCTACACCTTGTATAGATTATAATGAATTAAAAGAAAAATATAAGGTTCTTGAACAAGTGCTTCATGTTGCAAAGGAACAAAATGATAAATTATGTTTAGAAAACTCATCATTAAAAAGTGATTGTGTTGGATGCAAGATTTATAAAATTTAAATTAAGGAGATGAATGAAACTTTTGACGAAACAGAAATAAGTTTAAAGCTCATATTGACTCTATAGTGTCCGCTCTTAAAAATTGCACAATCACGTACAACAAAGTTAGACATAATCTTAACATTAAAAATGAAGAATTAGTTACAAAAATCGACTTGTTAAAGGAAATATAAAGAAATATTCGAAAAACTTAAACGTACAATATCAAGCAAAAGCAAGAAGCATGTCGAACATAAGCTCACACACATTCGTTAAGCAAGTCAAAGGGAGTAGAAAACTTCAAGCCAATGCAAGTGAAAGTCCTAACCATAAAAATAATATTGACTTGCAAAACCAGTTACTCCCTTCGTAAAATCAATTGAATGTAAATTTCCTTCAAAGGATCAGTACAATATGGGTCTTTATAATAAACAACATAATCTTAACTCAGAGAACAATTTCAACATATCTAAACCTCAAATGCAATATTGTTCAACGGATGCTCATCTTATAAAGACTCGTAGAAATCTACATGGAAATTTACAACATAAAAACAAGATCAAGTCAAAGTATGAATGGAGACCTAGAGTTAAAAA
The DNA here is from genome assembly GCA_039583875.1 of Platanthera guangdongensis. Lineage (NCBI taxonomy): Eukaryota > Viridiplantae > Streptophyta > Magnoliopsida > Asparagales > Orchidaceae > Platanthera > Platanthera guangdongensis. The sequence continues at coordinate 115,213,981 of CM077166.1, forward strand.
TGACGCACTTATTCCACTCGAAAGGGCACATTCATCATCACCTCACCATGGTCTATCACACTCTGTTTGGGTACCCAAAGGAACCGCAACACTTGGCTCCTTTTGGATATCTAAATCTCTTATCCATTAGTATCCACCAATTGCGTGAAGTAGAAATTAGTTAAACGAAAAGTACTCGAAAATCTACTTCATGATATGCATAATGTTCTTGTTTTGTTTCGTTTTTGTTATATTTTGTCTTGTTTTTGCTTTTGGTTTTGTATTTTTTAAAGCCAACATGTCATGGACACTTCAGATATATTTCCGCTATATGACTTTCTCTTATTTAGATTAATGATAAATCAATCTAACTGAATAAATTGGAATAAAAGTCATATCTGTCACGACCCGCATTTTGTCCGTATTCAACAATACGTCAGAGTAGAGAAACTACGCGCCGTGATGCCACGCCAAACAGGGGACAACTGCCAACGCTCAGACATCCAGTCCTCCCATTTACTTCAAGTAAAAGATTTATAACTTTTAGTTAAAAACAATGCATATAAATTAATAGAGTTAATGACCGTGTCCCTCGGTCGGGTGGACTACTGTCCATAGGTGAGAAAATATAGATCTTTTACGCGGCGGAGAGTACTGAGTTAGCTCATTTGTTATCCTACGTGGGAGTGAGGGTCCAGTGTCATGAAATGATGATGCGACTTCTATATTTACTAGAGATATATAGAAATCTTTTGTACGCTTAAAAGTAGTAGATTTAGCAGTTGAAGTCATGTCATGCCAATATTCCGGAAATGCAGTTTTGTATACTTTAAAATAACTAAATGCATCCTAACATAAATCCTTCCCAGAAAGCAAGAACAATCAGGTAAAAAGTAACAGCAGTAACAGCAGCAAGTAGACCATCACAGAAAAGTCAAGGTATATGGGCGTCAACAACTGACACGAACCAATAGTAAAATCTGACAAGTCTGAACAAAGACAACTACCTCATGCTCAGAGGTGGAATCAAACGGCCGCAGACACCAGCAGCACCAGTAACCCAACACTATCAGTCAAACTTGCTACAGATCTGATCCTGAGGCATTCAAAAGAAGAACACCTCAGAAACAAGTCACAAGTAGTGCAAGAGTAAAAGCAAACTACACAAACCTCAAAGTGAAGGAGAATGAAAAACGACTGCAACAAAACGGTTAGTAGAGTAAAAGTAAGCAACAGTAAAGCCAGTCGGGCAAGAAAGGCTAAACACATTAACAAGACAGAACCAGCACCAGCAATAGAAGTTCAATCTTTCATTAATAATTACTATGCCGAGGGAGAAACCCCAACGCGCACAGTCTCTCTGAGCATCAATCACTATGCCGAGGGAGGACCCCAACGCGCACAGTTCATCTAAGTATTAAACACTATGCCGAGGGAGGACCCCAACGCGCACAGTTCATCTGTGTTTCTTTAGTTACAAAATTATACAAGCAGAGTTCTTTTTTATTCATCACAGACTCAAGGTTAACCAACAAAGTGGACTACAAAAGAGCATGTCAAAGTCGAGCAGGTGAAGTTTAAATAAAATAAAAAAAACGAACAAGATGACTCGATGGTTATAACAGCACGACAACCAATTTGTTTACCAATTCAATGGATTAGAATTTTGGGGTTAAGGCTTTAGGGACATCAAGACACAATTCTAGGAATAGAGGGGGGAAAAGTTAGGATTTCAGGACAAGTATCTCAACAATCGAAACATAATAAACTCAAACATACATAGAAAAAGGGCAAAAATTTAGAATCAAGAACACGAGGGAGAGGAAGAACACCACTTGCCTCGTTTTAGCCAGAAAAATTCTCTGAATCACCCCACGTCGCAGATCGGGGCAAAAGAAGACGTTAGGAGTCGAAATCTGAACGAAAATGGTCGAAATAGAGGTTAGGGCCGAAAAACCCTAACGAGAAAACTCAAGGGATGGGAAATGAAATTACCACGATAGCGTAACTCTCGACGAGAGCTTTCCAGATCTACGATCGGTTGGAAATTTTGAGTATTGGAGCTCCGTCGGCGGCCACCGGAAGATTCCCGACATAGAGCTCTGTCGTCACGTCGCTCTGGTTCGGTCAAGAGAAGAAGAAGAAGTCTTATATTTGTTTTTAACTATCATAAGATAAGAATATATATATATATATATATATATATATATATATATATATATATATATATATATATATATATATAAAACATATATATATTTATAAAATCTCTTGTCTTAGAATGGATGATCTACTAGCGAGTGCGTAGAAGACGAAATAGAGTTTTAGGATGACCTCAAATCGAAAAGTATCCAACATGAAAGTTATAGATCGCGTCGAGACGAACAAATTTCATGTTAACCATTTTTCGATACGACATAGTTTTGACTTTAAAATGACACTCAAACGTAAACTGTAATGGGCTACTCGGGTAAGCAGCAACAGCCACTCGAGTATATAAAAAAAGGTACTCGAGTATAAAAAAACTACTTGAGTATATATAAAAAATATACTCTAGAGGAACCTGACTACTCGAGAGCAGGTGAAGATTACTCGTGTATGAAGAACAAGTTACTCGAGTATATTGAACAGATGACTCGTGCATGAAGAATAAGTTACTCGAGTATGTTAACAAATGACTAGTGTATGAATAATAAGTACTCGAGTATATTAACAAATTTTTTGCATATATAACAAATTCTTTGCGAAAAAAACCTTTTGATCAAACTATACAAATGAATAGTAATTTTCATTTTTTTAATAGTACTATAATATTAAAATAATCATATTTATATATTTTGAATAAGAAAACTACGAGATCAAAACGGAGGCCCAAACGAGCGCCGAATTAAACGAAACTCACGGCGTAGCCGAATACTGACGCTACGAACACAACGATGAAGTCAAAATAAAATCCGACGAGCCGTTCTTGAAATATAAATCCTCAAAGTCTACGACGAACATAAATTTTACAAAACTTCGGAAATTCGCCGAGGCTCGAATATCGCTCGGATCGCGACGAAACTTGACGAGCATGTCAGAAATTAATCAATTTAATTTTCCAATGTAAAATTTTCCATTTTCGGTAAGGATTCGCGAATTTGGCCCACTCGATCGCATAGTCGCGAAAACGCTCTAACGGCGACGCGCCGTCAACACCATGTTACGTAACGCCCCTTACGTCATTATGACGTTAACAAGAGAATTAAATAATTGTCGGAAAATCAGGGGCGTTACAGTCACCCCTCCAAAAAGGAAGTTTCTTCCCGAAACTTGGAACACGAAACGAAACAAGAGGGTAGAGGAAGAGACACGACAGAGGAATTCTTTAAACAAGAATACTAACCGGGGAAGACTAGGAGAACAGCTGAGGATGAGATTCACTCATTGCGGATTCCAATTCCCAGGTTGCACCCTTAGCATCCTGATTTCGCCAGAGAACCTTAACCGTCGGAATTGTTCTCTTTCTTAGCACACGATCTTGCGTCTCTAATATACGGACAGGCTCTTCGATATACGAGAGATTAGGCTGCAACTGGGGCACTGAGTCAAGGACATGCAGATCACTATGAACACACTTTCGCAACTGGCTCACATGAAACACGTCATGAACACCAGGGAAAGAATTAGGCAATTCCAGTCAATAGGCAGAAACTTCAATACGCTCTAGAATCTGAAAAGGTCCCACATACCTGGGATCTAGCTTATGCTTCCTTCCAAATCTTTTAACACCTGACATCGGAGAGACCTTCAGAAACACAATGTCCCCAACTGCAAACTCCAGATCAACTCAGCGCTGATTTGCATATTTCTAGTATTGCTCCTGAGCTATCCTCAGCTTTTCACGAATATGCATTACTGAAGTACTCATATCCTCCAGCGCTTCCGGTCCGAGCAATGGCTTCTCACCAACTTCTGCCCAAAACAGGGGAGTTCGACAACGCCTTCCATATAAAGCTTCAAAGGGTGCTACCTGCAAACTCTCCTGATAACTGTTATTGTACGCGAACTCCATCAATTTGAGGCGTTTATCACAAGCCCCACCATGGTCCAGAATATAGCATATAATTATATCTTCCAAGATCTGATTCACTCTCTCTGTTTGACCATTTGTCTGAGGATGATAGGCAGTAGAATACCTAAGGTCAGTACCTAGAGCTCCTTGCAAGCTTTGCCAGAAACGAGACATGAATCGGGAGTCTCGGTCTGACACAATACTCGTAGGTACACCATGAAGTCTGATAACTTCGATTAGATAAAGCTCAGTTATCTTTTCCAAGGAATAATTAATCTTGAAAGGCACAAAGTGGGCACACTTGGTTAGTCTGTCCACCCTAACCCACACTGCATCATGCCCTCGGGGAGATCTCGGCAAACCAGTAATGAAATCCATGGATAAACTCTCCCATTTCCAAGTCGGTATATCTAAAGGCGTTAACTTACCACCCGACCTTCTATGATCAGCTTTGACACGATGACAGGTATAACATTCAGATACAAATCTTGCGATGTCATTCTTCATGCCTGACCACCAAACAATCTGCTTCAATTCTCTATACATTTTCGTGGAGCCGGGATGATAAGCAACACTTGAACCATGCGCTTCACTACATATTCTTGATCGGATGTCCCCAACAGCGGGAATATAGTATCTGCCACGGTACTTTAGGGTACTCACGTCATCAATCGAAAAGTCAGGTAATTCCCCTTTCTCAGTCCTACTGCGGAGGTGCTGCAAATCAGGATCGTCTTTCTAATGTAGCCTAGTGAGAGTAATCCACGAAGGCTCAACAACCTCAAAGCTACTCGGTGAAGAGCTATTCCCTACGGTTATGCCCATGAGCAAAAACTCTTCAACAAGGGATTCCACCGAGAGGTTAAATATATGTGCGAGCTTCCGGCTCAACGCATCTGCCACTACATTAGCCTTGTCGGGATGATAAAGGATATCGACTTCGTAGTCCGCAACATACTCTAACCATCGATGCTGGCACAAATTCAATTCCTTCTGAGTGAAGACATATTTCAAACTTTTGTGGTCCGAATAAATTTTGCACGACACTCCATACAGAAGATGTCTCCACAACTTCAGGGCATAAATGATGGCAGCAAATTCCAGGTCATGGGTAGGGTAATTCTTTTCATGCACTTTTAATTGTCTCGATCCATACGCAATCACTTTGCCGTCTTGCATCAACACGCAACCGAGTCCAACTCGCGAGGCGTCCACATAAATAGCATACTCTACTCCTTCCACCGGCAATGCCAACACTGGAGCAGAACACAATCTCCTCTTAAGCTCTTGAAAAGCTTCCTCACAGGCATCACTCCAAACAAAAGCTGCGCTCTTTTGCATAAGCCGGTTCAAAGGCGCAGAGAGAACAGAGAATCTTGCACAAATCTTCTATAGTAACCTGCCAACCCTAAGAAGCTCCTTATCTCCTTAGGCGATGTAGGTCTCTTCCAATCCAAGACTGCGGTTATCTTCGCGGGGTCCACTAAGATTCCGTCCTTACCTATAATATATCCTAGGAATGACACCTGAGACAACCAAAACTCGCACTTGCTAAGCTTCGTATACAGCTTGTACTCCCTCAAAGTAGACAAGACCAAGCGCAAGTGCAAGGCGTGCTCATCTGCATTTCTGGAATATATTAGGACATCGTCAATGAATACCACCACAAACTTATCCAGAAAATCCTTGAATACCTTGTTCATCATGTCCATAAAAGCTGACGGTGCGTTCGTTAAGCCAAAAGACATTACCAGAAATTCAAAGTGACCATATCGAGAACAAAAAACAGTTCGCGGAATGTCGGACTCTCGGATTCTTAACTGATGGTAACCTGAACGGAGGTCAATCTTCGAGAACACGGAGCTACCTCACAACTGATCGAACAAATCATCGATCCTAGGCAACGAATATCTGTTCTTAATTGTCACCTTGTTTAGCTCTCGATAATCAATGCATAGCCTCATCGTTCCATCCTTTTTCTTCACGAAGAGCACTGGTGCACCCCAGGGGGAAGAACTGGGTCTAATAAAACCGCACTATAATAACTCATCCAGTTGAGTATGCGGCTCCTCTAACTCACGCGGCGCCATGTGGTATGGTGCCTTTACAATAGGGCGAGTGCCTAGCTCGAGATCTATAACAAACTCTACCTCTCTCTCAGGAGGAAGTCCAGGAAGACTAACAGGAAAGACATTCGGAAACTCAAGCACCTCAAAAACATCCTCAACCCGAGGCTCAACTGGAGCAGCCCCCAGTACAGAAATGGAGACAAGAAAAGAATCACAGCCAGACTCCAGAAATTTGCGAGCACGTACCGCAGAAATGATCAGAGATTCCTAACGTGGCAAACAATACACACTTATGGGCTGGCCATTTTCACCTTTAAAATCCAAGCGCTTGTGCTTACACTGAATGATGGCATCGTAGCTGGATAGCTAGTCCATGCCCAAAATCACGTCAAAGTCTACCAGATCTAGCACCTTCAGATCTGCAAAGGCTAGAAAATCACCAAGGAAGATGGGGCATTTTTGGATACCTTGACTTGACCTCACCAACTCTCCTGAAGGAAATTTGACATTTATGGAGGTGTCTAACTGGTCGAGAGCCCAACGATGTCGGTCTATAAAACTCCTCACCACAAAGGAGTGAGTAGCACCCGAATCGAACAAAACGCGCGCCCACTTATTCTTCACCTTAAATTCACCTAATACATAGCGTGCAACTAATATGCGGAAACTATGAATCTACAAAAGAGATTATGAGCCGAGTTAGAGGCTAACCTGAGATCACTTGAGTCGAAGATTGGGCTTCCTCCTTGGTCAGCACATTCAACTTTCCTTTTCCCTTGTCCATGAGAGGCGGGGGCGGCGGAAGAGTCTGCAGCGGAATTGCATGCAGCGCAGGCTGGCTCTGCGGGTAATTAGCCTTCATGTGTCCTTTTTGGCCGCAGAGAAAACAGGCTCCAGCCTTCTTGCGACAATGGGCCACATCATGCCAACTCCTCTGGAAAAAAGAACAGATAGGACCTCCCTTTAGAGCATCCTAGATCGCGTGTACCTGAGACAGCTTCTACGCATCCAGTTTCTTAAAGCACTTATCAAAAGGGTGTCCTAGCTTACCACAAAAGCTACATGCTTCTCTTCTATCCTTCTTCGCTGTAGGGCCAGATGCCCTAGCACTTCCTCCATCGTCATATTTCCTCTTGTCTTTCTTTGCATGCGATCCCCGATTCTTCACATTTTCTATCGCCTCATCCTTTAAGGCAGCTTCGACTACTTCTGCAAAGGTCTCAGACTTGTATGTGCTAACCAACTGCTGGATTTCATACCTCAGACCACCCAGAAAATTCTTCACTCTGCCTTCTTCAGATGCTATCAGATCTGGGGCGAAACGAATGAGCTTTCCAAACACGACCTCGTACTCACCAACAGTGAGTTGCCTCTGCTTCAGGTGTAAGAAGTTATTCATTAGGCGGTCTCCCTCGACCGATGGTAGGAACTTCTTCAGTAACATACTCTTGAACGATTACCAAGAGCACCCATCAGAATGGTTCTCTTTTTCTCTGATCCACCAACTCTTCGCAAGACCCTTAAGCTGATACGCCGCAATCATCACCTTTTGATCGGATGATACACCAGAGTAGGAAAACATTTCTTCCATGGCAATGATCCAGTTATCCAATGCCATAAAGTCTGCTCTACCATCATATGAAGGAGGTCCTAGTCACTAGAAGTGGGAAATGAAATTCATCTCAGGAGGCAGTGCGATTGGGAGAACTAGAGCAGTAGGGGGAGTAGGAACAGTTTGGTCCACAGTAGTGTTCTGTGCCCTAGTCTACTGCCCGGCGACGACAGCCAACAATGATTGTATCTTAGACTGCATGCCCACCATCTGTCTTGACAGGGCCTCATTACTTTGCCGTAGCACTTCGATCACTGCTTCGCTCTGGGCACCAGAAGACTCACCCTCTGACTGGGCAGTCGACCTCGTCGCAACGCGTTTAGGTGGAATTCTACAGAATAAACGGATATCTAGTCAAACATTGCCTAAGACATCACAAACTGGGATGATATTGCCTTAGCAAACTGTTTCGGGTTCATATTTTACCGATGCGAAAAAACGACTTATCAAGGACCTAGCTTACGACACTGAAGCTAGAAAACTCGAATACCATGACTCAGATCAGATCAGGAACGAACAGACACTTGCTCTTATTGTTACCTTGCTCTGGGAAATCATAAAATGATGTTATGCGTCTAACTTGTTCCTATAATATGAATGCATGAATTTTTAAATTTCATCTCAAATCATGGGTGTACATATGTCATCGTGCAGATCTTTAACTTGGCACGTGTGCTTATGCAATGGTATGTTATGTATGCAGTGTTATGCATTCTAAAAAGGCCTTAGTGCATGTTATGGGCGGCGTACACATACAATGTTATGCATCTCATACTACATAATATTGTATGTAACGAAGAAAAGTAAACGTGCTAATGGGCATCCATGTGATGATGGTTATGCATCCCATACTACATAACCGTCACATGTTGCCACCTATGGTGGATCCATATACCAACACATATTATGCATCCCATACTATATAATATGCCCTGTATACTTCTTATCATGCCATGAGAGTAGTGTTCGTGCTTCTATCAAGATCTACTGACGACATATCGGTGTGTGTATGCAATGAAATGATACGATTAGAGTTTTGCTTAAGGGAAAGTTGTTCGACTAGCTTGCCAAACCAACCAACCCTCTTGCAAAACCTCCCTCTGATACTAACTGTCACGACCCGCATTTTCTCCGTATTCAACAATACGTCAGAGTAGAGAAACTATGCGTCATGATGCCACGCCAAGCAGGGGACAACTGCCGACGCTCAGGCATCCAGTCCTCCCATTTACTTCAAGTAAAAGATTTATAACTTTTAGTTAAAAACAATGCATATAAATTAATAGAGTTAATGACCGTGTCCCTCGGTCGGGTGGACTACTGTCCATAGGTAACAAAATATACATCTTTTACGCAGCGAAAAGTACTGAGTTAGCTCATTTGTTATCCTACGTGGGAGTGAGGGTCCAATGTCATGAAATGATGATGTGACTTCTACATTTACTAGAGATATATAGAAATCTTTTGTACTCTTAAAAGTAGTAGATTTAGCAGTTGATGTCATGTCATGCCAATATTCCGGAAATGCAGTTTTGTATACTTTAAAATAACTAAATGCATCCTAACATAAATCCTTCCCAGAAAGCAAGAACAATCAGGTAAAAAGTAACATCAGGAACAGCAGCAAGTAGTCCATCATAGAAAAGTCAAGGTCTATGGGCGTCAACAACTGACACGAACCCATAGTAAAATCTGACAAGTCTGAACAAAGACAACTACCTCAAGCTCAGAGGTGGAATCAAACGGCCGCAGACACCAGCAGCACCAGTAACCCAACACTGTCAGCCAAACCTACTACAGCTCTGATCTTGAGGCATTCAAAAGAACACCTCAGAAACAAGTCACAAGTAGTGCAAGAGTAAAAGCAGACTACACAAACCTCAAAGTCAAGGAGATTGAAAAACGACTGCAACAAAACGGTCAACAGAGTAAAAGTAAGCAATAGATAAGCTAGCCGGGCAAGAAAGGCTAAACACATTAACAAGACAGAACCAGCACCAGCAACAGAAGTTCAATCTTTCATTAATAATTACTATGCCGAGGGAGAAACCCCAACGCGCACAGTCTCTCTGAGCATCAAGCACTATGCCGAGGGAGGACCCTAACGCGCACAGTTCATCTGAGTATTAAACACTATGCCGAGGGAGGACCCCAACGCGCACAGTTCATCTATGTTTCTTTAGTTACAAAATTATACAAGCAGAGTTCCTTTTTATTCATCACAGACTTAAGGTTAACCAACAAAGTGGACTGCAAAAGAGCATGTCAAGGTCGAGCAGGTGAAGTTTAAATAAAATAAAAAAAACGAACAAGATGACTCGATGGTTATTACAGCATGATAACCAATTTGTTTACCAATTCAATGGACTAGAATTTTGGGGTTAAGGCTTTAGGGACATCAAGTCACAATTCCAGGAATAGAGGGGGGGGGAAGTTAGGATTTCAGGACAAGTATCTCAACAATCGAAACATAATAAACTCAAACATATGTATAAAAAGGGCAAAAATTTAGAATCAAGAACACGAGGGAGAGGAAGAACACCACTTGTCTCGTTTTAACCAGAAAAATTCTCTGAATCACCAAACGTCGTAAATCGGGGCAAAAGAAGACGTTAGGAGTCGAAATCTGAACGAAAATGGGCGAAATAGAGGTTAGGGCCGAAAAACCCTAACGAGAAAACTCAAGGGATGGGAAAAGAACTTACCACGATAGTGTAGCTCTCGACGAGAGCTTTCCAGATCTACGATCGGTTGGAAATTTCGAGCACTGGAGCTCCGCCGGCGGCCACCGGAAGATTCTCGACTTAGAGCTCTGTCGTCACGTCGCTCTGGTTTGGTCAAGAGAAGAAGAAGAAGTCTTATGTTTGTTTTTAACTATCATAAGATAAGATTATATACATATATATATATATATATATATATATATATATATATATATATATATATATATATATATATATATATATATATACACACGTATATATATATTTATAAAATCTCTTGTCTTAGAACTGACGATCTACTAGCGAGTGCGCAGAAGATGAAATAGAGTTTTAGAATGACCTCAAATCGAAAAGTGTTCAACATGAAAGTTATAGATCTCGTCGAGACGAACAAATTTCATGTTAACTATTTTTCGATACGACATCGTTTTGACTTTTAAAATAACACTTAAACGTAAACTGCAATGAGCTACTCGGGTAAGCAGCAACAGCCACTCGAGTATATAAAAAAAAGGTACTCGAGTATAAAAAGAAACTATTCGAGTATATATAAAAAATATACTCGAGAGGAACATGACTACTCGAGAGCAGGTGAAGATTACTCGTGTATGAAGAACAAGTTACTCGTGTATATTGAACAGATGACTCGTGCATGAAGAATAAGTTACTCTAGTATGTTAACAAATGACTCGTGTATGAAGACTAAGTACTCGAGTATATTAACAAATTTTCTGCATATATAACAAATTCTTTGCGAAAAAAACTTTTTGATCAAACTATACAAATGAATAGTAATTTTCATTTTTGAATAGTACTATAATATTAAAATAATCACATTTATATATTTTGAATAAGAAAATTACGAGATCAAAACGGAGGCCCAAACGAGCGCCGAATTAAACGAAACTCACGGCGTAGGCGAATACTGATGCTACGAACACAACGACGAAGTCAAAACAAAAATCCGACGAGTCGTTCTTGAAATATAAATCCTCAAAGTCTACGACGAACATAAATTTTACAAAACTTCGGAAATTCGCCGAGGGTCGAATATCGCTCGGATCGCGACGAAACTTGACGAGCATGTCAGAAATTAATCAATTTAATTTTCCAATGTAAAATTTTCCATTTTCAGCAAGGATTCGCGAATTTGGCCGACTCGATCGAATAGTCGCGAAAACACTCTAACAGCGACGCGCCGTCAACACCACGTTACGTAACGCCCCTTACGTCATTATGACGTTAACAAGAGAATTAAATAATTGTCAGAAAATCAGGGGCGTTACAATATCATTTCCAAATGTCTATAATTTACCTTCTATAATAATTTTATCACGTTATCCTAGTATGTCTGCAATCATTCACCCAGTAAGTATGTCTCACAATAGCGGGGGCGTAGGTGTGTGTGCTTTAGAAATGCTAAGTCGTAAACCACGTATTGTCCTTAATCGGGGAGGTTTCTAGTAGGTCCTTATGTGGCACTGGGAGGAAAGAGTGTTAGGTTAAGCGGGTTCTTTTGTGTGCAGATGGGATTAACAACCAACCTTACGGCATTTGTGCAGCTCCTCATTCTCATCTGTCACTTAGTACGGGGCTTGCGTATAGACATATAGCTTAGGTATTGGATTATTGGGCATACTTAGGATTCACATATATTCTGCATGAACATTATTTTACTTATCATGTACGTTATATTCATGCACGACATTCTATCTTGTTATCTTGTGTTTGCATCATATATCACTTTGAGCTCTCATATTTTTAGAAGAACACAGGCAATTTTTGATATATATAGATATAAAATTATAAAATGATTTAAAAGAACAAAATTTTATATTTTTCTTTGTGTGTTTAGTGTTTGGTAGCGTTATAAAAATAAATAAATAAAAACTTAAATAAAAAACTTCAAAAACAACAAAAACACATTTCTTTTGTTTTATTTGCTTAGCGTGTGTTGTTTAATTATTATAAAAATCATTTGTGCCACTCATCTCTCTAAGGGCTCACATGACTGTGATGTAAACTATAACGCGTCCGTACAATGTTTGAGTTTAGACTTGTAATCTATGTAAACATTGTCATCCGGTCATTGGGGGCTAAATCTATAGGTGCTTAGCTATTGAGTGTGACAAGACGAGGTCGTGCGTGATAACGATGCCTCTAGGTATGTGTGAGGATTTAGATAAGGGAATGACTCACATGGTACACACATCCCTAGCCGGTGCACTCAAGGCAAAAAATACTATGTATACATGATATAACTTGTGACACCATATTCTAACATGCTAGAAATACGTTGAATAATCAATATCACGATACATTTGTGATTATATTACGTGCGAAACTTTGGGCCAAAACTCTAGTACAAAATTCGTATGTATACAAGTTAAAGTGTATCTATCTAGATGGATAGATTTCGATTGACTCGGGGCTCAGTGAATAAAAAATGATAACAAAAGTGATAGCTCTACACTAACAAAATAAAAACATGCCTGATATAACATCTCTTGTCACGATCCCCCAAGCACTACTCACTCCTCCTGATAAGTCTTCATGAATATTGTGAGGATGAGCACCTTGGTTAAAGAGTCATTTAGATCTTGTGCATCGACTATATCTTTAGATTAGTGCCCCTAGTTCTTGCCCATGTATGACATCGAATGACACGTGAGGTGATTATTCATCTTATTTCTCTTTATTTAGGTTCCTAGACGATCGAGATATCCATGGACAATATGTTGGCTTTCCCTTGGTGCTATCTAGCTATTGATGCTACACGAACACATGTCATTACCGTTTATAAGACTTCCAGACATAAGAATTGGACTGTAACTACACTATCCTTCTCTTTAGCACAATACGTACTAGCAAACGATTCACACTCATGAAGTTTTTCAATATTTGTCTTACTTGATTACATCCTTACTCTTATAGCGTTGTAGACACACTCGTTGTGTGCTTAGTTTAGTATGTGCTGTCCAATTCATGTTAAATCTATAAATTAATTTTCTCTAACTGTGTACTTTGCTCAAGTGTGTGACTCATGTGCTTGAAATTCTCTGATATGTATTTTTGTTGAGTCACCTCTATGCATGTCATGTTTATCTTTACCTTTGTGTGTGCGCTACTTGATATTTGTCTACGCGCTCATCATTTCTACTATTTTTTTCTTCATGCATGTATGGTTGGCCTTGCCCATACTTTTGATATTATCAAAGGGGGATAATAAAGTGTTCATGAGTACGCACTTGAGTATGGGACTAGGAGAGGTCATATGTATGGGGTATGTACATAAATAGGGGAAGCATGTCGAACATGTAGATAGGGGGAGCACATGTAGGGAAACCATATAGAGAACCTTCTGCAACCTATTGGTAGCCCATAACATTTATTCTTTATCCACGCACTCTATCTTATTGATTATTTCTCATGAACAGAAGTTGACATTATCAAAAGGGGGAGTTTGTTGGAACCAATGTTTCACATACCCTGTGTTTGAGAATATCAACACCCATATTATATTTGATCATGTCTTCTGTTGATAGAGTGTGCAGGTGGACAGGTTCAAGTGAAGAGAAGAAGCCTCCTATGGATGCTACTGCCAAGCGCTATCACTAACCGCACCGCATTAGCCTCTCGACGAACCTCAAGACAGATTTCTCGAGACATTGGCCTACCGTCCAGCACTAGTTCTACCACAGGCACTACCACAATGAATTATTTGGACTTAGCGCTCGGGAAGAAATCGACGTTAGTCTTACCGCGCCGCGCTAGACCATCGACGAACGTCGAGCCAGATTCATCGAGGCGCTGCCCTACCGCCTGACGCTAGTTCTACCACAGGCGCTACCACAATGAACTATTTGGACTTAGCGCTCGGGAAGAAATCTGCGTTAGTCTTACCGCGCCGCACTAGACCTTCGATGAATGTCGTGCCAGATTTGTAGAGGCACTGGCCTACCGCCTAACGCTAGTACTACCGCAGGCGCTACCGAAATGAATTATTTGGAATTAGCTCTCTCGAAGAACTCAGCGCTAGCCCTACTGTGTCGCACTTGCCGATTGGCGAATATCGACGCGATGTTCTCGAATTGTTGCGTCCAACATTACCGCGCAGCGGTAGCAGTAACTCTGGGTGCTAGCAATGATTAAAGCGGCAAATATTCGTTTTAAATTGCATTCCGGATTTTGACGACAGCTGACACAACAAGCGTGCAAACTTTCTGTGGGGCGCTAGTCTTACCGCCGGCGGTAGCATATTTTTCATGAAGATTTATAAAAGGCCGCCTTAAATTCTATGTCTGGACATCAAGATAAAAAGAGACAGAGTACTATCATTCCTAGGGTTCAGCCGCCTCTCTGTGGTCCGTTCCGCCGTCTCCGTCAAAGGACAAGAAAACCATCTCCCTCCCGTTCACACACGAAGATCTCCGGCGAGACAAGAACGACAATGACTCCAGAGAGTCAATCGATTGCAAGTACACAATGATATCTAGCGAGCCAAGGTCTACAACAACTATGAGGACTTGTTCGGTTGCAAGCACACAAATAAAAAGGAGAGATTTTGTTCTCAGGAAGTTACCGCCATGCTATAACTAGTTAAAATCCTGAGGTAGTTAAAACAGCCCGAACTTGAGTTTCGGGAGACAGTTTTTCACGAAATTCTAAAGGGGAGTTCGCCCTAGCCGTCTAAAGGTAAGGGATGGGTCATCCCAACTTATTGAGGAGGCGAATTCTTCAGAGGAGATCAAAAGGAACTCAAGCGCAAGGATCAATAACCACCAACATGATGATCAAGAGACCTTCGTCCAAATATTAACATGAAGGATCTTCGCTACAAAAACACTCATCAAGCGGACACCTTCACGGATCTAAAGAACATCAAAGAGGCAGACTCTCAAGCCACAAAGATCGAACCTTAGCAAGCAAATTGTCATCAACATTAAGGGTTTTATTTTGAGGGGATTTCTCTCTTTTTATTGTATTTTACTTTAGACTTCTTTTATTTATTTGATTGTGTGAAGGAAATCGACCAGAGGGTCATCAAAATCCGGGAAGGGTTTTGTGAGAAATCGAATTGGAGGGTCGTTGGAATACGACGAGGATTCCATGGAAAATCATCCTGGAGATAGGGACGTCTAGATCGAGTGATCTAGTAGGGCTCTAAGACCCTTCCTTGCGTGGAGGTGAAGAGCGGCTCGAAGACCTTTCTTGGAGAGAAAGGGAGAGAGCCAACTGGTCCAGGTAGTGGTTCGGTATAGAAAACAAAAGGAGATTTCATTTTCACCGCCTCCGATCTTCGGCGTCATGTAGATCAAGATTTTGTAACTGTTATGAACATGCTTTGATTTAATCTTTTAATTAAGTTATTTGTGCTTTTATTTCTGTGAATATTATTCTGGGTGTTCTCTGGTGAATCGCTAAAGTCGTTGTATTACTCCAAAGGGAAATTTGGCTAGGAAAATAAGGTTTGTGACCTACCGCCGCACATTAGCAACCTAACTCCCCGCGGTAGCTTCCAGAACTAGTTTTCTGGACAAATTATTTAAATTTAAAATAACGCTCGAAACCTTATTCACCCCCCCCCCCCCCTCTATGGTTGGCCATGAGATCCACCACGTGAACCTTCCAATTATATATTAAGTAATCATTTTTAATATTGATGTTCATAAAAGTTCTTCTAATCATTCTCCACATGGAGTTAGACTTACAAAATGTAAGGTAAAATCTTTTTCAAACCACAAGATTAGTTAAGAGACGATCTCTTCATAAGAGAAATCTTAACATTTATTATGTAATTTCATCGTATACACATTTGATAATCAAAATTTATTTTTCAAAATCATGAATCTTCCTAGAGATGATCATAATGTTTTCAACTTATGTGGTCTGATTCTCAATATTATCAGAGTCATAATCAAAGGATCATACATGTAGTATACATCTTCTAAATTTAGCATGTCATCCGCTAAATTTCAAATTTTTCGAGGTCATTATACTTTCAATGTCATGTCATGTCAAAATAATCATAATATCTCAAACATAATGAATTTTCATCATCAGTCCTCTAGTTCACATAAAGTTCTGCAATCATACCATCTCACTTATCATGACATTACCCTGTTGTAATCCACAAATTTCTAGACATGGTGTTACTGCCTCAAAAATTTAAGCTTAGAAAGCTTGTATGTTCCCCATAGTCCCAAAATTCACATTTATTCATCTAGTGATGCTTAACAATTGGTCTCGGTGATATTACGAATCATCATTGCATGCACAAGGGGAAGTGAATCTATGATTCCACACCTCACATAGGTTATAATCACATCACTCCCTTCTAAGAACACAAGAATTTCAGTCAAGTACTACTTTTGTCTAACCCAGTTCCTACTTAGACTTGCACTGAATTTAGAATTCCTGCCGATTTTCTCTTGTGATCAAGATAATTTCATTTAAAGATCTTTTTAACTGTGAACTTATGACTTGCCCAACAATTGGGTCACTACATAGCCTCCAGAAATATACTTTGTCGAGGCAACAATGTTACATGTAATCCTACTTGTTCGTATATTCTTCCCAAACTCCAAGGTTGCCCCAAATTATGATCCTTTGGAGGCAACTTGTCATATCTCTTGGTGCACTTACAACTGCACTTCACATAAGGAATGTCATCATGCATTAAGGTATCACAACTCTCCTCGGGTGGGGTGTTAAGTAATTACCTCCTTCTTTAACTCAAACATCTAAGACAACACCTAATGTCTCTTTGTAAAGAGTACATACTCGATCTACACTCCTTGTTTTGATACTATCCTCCATGTGAATAGCAACTTGTATGTATGTATAAAATCCGGTTATGGTCAATAATCTTCATAATTCCAATGTCATTGAAAAGTCAACCGTGAAGTAGGAGATCAAATACTCAATGTTTATGGTGAAGATCAAGTTTCATCCTACTGTCATGAGGGATGGGCAAATAACATTCAATTAACATGTACGCATTATATATGTTTTGAACTATACATAAATCAAGGTAGCAAGATCCGAGATGATTTCCCTTCAAAAATAGTTATGTAGATTACAAAACGTAAGTGCATGATTCACAACATGATAAACTAAATTAAATCAATTCTAAATGCCCTACAATCTCCGCCAATGATCATCCACAACATGTTTATTCCATGATAAACATTGAGATTTTAAATCACCAAATAGTTCATACTAATCTTGTTATCATCACCACGTAACAATTATTATTTAAACTACTAGACTTAAGGAAATCGTGCTCCTCCAGCAATTCCACCAATTTGGAGCTCTTTCTAAGGTGTGTATGATGATATGTATGAATGCTCAAGTCCTTGTGTAATTATCAAAAGAGGAATTCAACATGTAAATTTCTGATATACGTACCTTAGGCATGCATAACCTCTCTCTAAGTCAAAATCTCAAGGATGAATGTTGTTTGAAATCCTTAGTCCCGTGTTACCACATATTTATCATCAATTAAGTATAGTCATTATCATACCAATCACACATATATAAAATTTCATTATATCATCATGCATGTGCAAATTTTCATCAATTCCCAAGCTATAATGTTATCAAAAGTACATGTATAGACAGATGTGGATATATACCCAAAGGGTTAGCTTACTACTCTCATTGTTTACTAATTCACATAGTCTTATAGCAGTATAGAGATAGGATAATCATCCTAGAAATGTTCACTTCTCTTATTTCGTAAATGAAATTTCAATCGATCAAGACTTGGTGTTTGCAGCCCACCTTGCTTAGGATAAAGAGAGGGAGGTTTTGATCCTCTGACCTTTGGGTTATGGGCCCACCTTGCCAGGGAGGAATTGCGAAGAATTTCAATTCCCAGAGAAACCCCTGTCGGTGTGTCACTAGATCAATAAATGGTGAGATAACCCCACCCCGTAACTCCTAGGCAGGGTCTCTTCGACCACCAACATGGTAAATTTTTCTCATGTGTGTACACAATCTTTATGGCATACAATCCTCAACTTAGAGTTTCACCCTGATACATAATGATATAATCCATTCTTTAGGCCCATGGAGCTACAATTTACGACAACCTTTTCAAGTTCAACATGTGTCTAAATAAAAAATTGGACCTTTTTGGATACAAATTCTTATTCGACCTTTGATATTTGTCATGGTGATTGCTTCAATATAATCAAAAATGGGAATTTTCGAGTTATTGGCAAGAAAATTAGGCTTATGAGTCTCATACTACTCTAATAGTAGATTACAAGCACCAATTCTCGTCGGGATGGTCTGATTAGTTTGGGCGAGGTGATAGTATAACTTGATGGGCAAAGTAGGAACATTATATTATAATCCTTGAAGACCTACTCGTGCATTACACTATTCCCCTAGGCACTTTAGGTATACTCATACCGTAACCAAAACTATACCTGAGGTCGACTCTATACCAGGATATGTCACAAAGCATTTTAGTAAGTCAAAACAAAATAGTGTCCTAGTTAGGTTGGCACTAGTTCTAAGGATTATTGGACATACTTAATGTGAATCCCATATGGTCACACTATGGCTTCGGATGCATCAGTTTGTTCACAAACTGATTGACCGAGCGGGGGTGCCCTAGTGGTTTAATATACTTCTTTATCACAAGATCATTACAATCTGATATAATTTGTAAGACCCCCCCCCCCTCGAAACACAAAACATGGCTGAGGGGAGTCTTATGCTCAGAACAGCTACTTTATGGTACCATCAGCATATGGGTAAAATAGTACCGTAAGACGCCTATTCTGCTAGCTATCTCATATATCGTCATGTCAACCCATCAATAAAAGAAGACATAACAAGTCTATAATCCACATAATCTTAAAGTCCACAATATATATAAGACATGAAGAAACAAGAGGCTTCTGAATATCAGAGTACAAAAAAGCCTGAAGGCTACATCGAGTAAACCTTCAAAAATCTCACAGCTATAATAGAAGGAAATAACAGTATAGGCGGTGTCATAGTATTAGACCCTATCACCCCAGACTAGTTATCCTTCTACATGGTGAGATGTTGCTTCTCATGAGGGGTGTGCTCCTAAAATAGAGGTGCAACAAACATTAGTCATAAAGGCTATGGTTCACATCCAACTTTGACATTCCTATAGTCCTTTGTCTGTCCACGGTTGGAGTCTCCAAAAATGACTTTACGTCCAAGCTTAGCTTTGTAGTCACTTAAGTTCTCTTTTGTGCCTGTCATATGTTTTGAGCAACCACTATCCAAATATCACTGTTCATCTATGGTAGGATCGTTCTTTTCCTGCATCAAAACAAATTAGATGTTTTTGACTCAGGTTACCTTGAGTCCTATTTTCTTGACATAATGATAATTAGAAATGTAAGAATACTCAGGTTGATCCTTGTAACCCAGTGGATGATATCTCCAAGGAGAAATAATCCACTGTATAAAAGGATTAATAATTCTTGTTTTTTTATTATATTGTTGAAAAGATTTAAAATTTCTGTTATAAAACTTTGTGTTCGACGAATTAAAATGAGTTTGTCGATCTGAGTTCGACGAATGGAAATGAGTTCGTCGAACTCCATTCACAGAAAAATATTGATTATGCTCTGTGTTCCACATTCGTCGATCGCAGTTCGACGAATCAAATTGTTTTCGTCGAGCGCCATTTGAATGATTATTATATTCAAATTCTTTGTTCATAGTTCGTCATTCTTTGTTCGACAAAAATGATTATTTCGTCGAGCTTGGTTCGACGAATTATTTTGAACATAATTTTTATGAAACTTTTTACTTTGATTTTGTTTATTCTTTTGTAAAATTTCAGTTGCTTTATTTGTAATTTGTAAGACTTCTTTTCATTTAGCGGAAACAAATTTTATAGGTGTAGATAATATATTTTTCTGTAAAGGAATAGGCTGACTAGAAGAAGCCCCCAAGCCCAGTTTGCTATTGAGTCTGGCATTAACTGTGCTTCTGATATCCATCAGTTTGATGCTTCTCCCATTAAGGGATTCTTCAAACTTTTTAGCCTCATTTAACTTGTTTTCTAAAGAGCATATTTATTCATTAGCAATTTTTAAATTTTCTTTAAATTCAAGGTTTTGTGAAGAAAGATTGTCTAATTCAGTTAGTTTCTCTCTGAGAAATTTTATTTCCTTCTTGTACAACCTCAGGCTTGTGAGAGGTCCTCAAAGTGCGTATAGTCGAGGCAGGCGAGTGGAATTGATGGGCGAGTAGTACCATGTGGTCCACTCGCAGGTGGAAAGATAGATGGCCTCTACAGTAGGCGAGACGCCCCTCCTGAGGGCGCGAGAAGGCCTATGACCGCGAGAAGGCCTCACGGCATATAAGGTTGGCGAGACGGGAGGAAGATTCGTCTCGCCAATAGATACTCCCCCACTCGTCATTTAGAAGAAAGGTCATTTTGACAAATCTAGGCCCCAGGGGGATTTTACTCTTCAACCCCTAGTATTTTTACTCTTTTGCCCTTGGTGGTCTGCGTATAACTCCTCAGAACAATGGAGTTCGGCTGTTGGCAGACCCAACTAAGGTTACTCTGGTAATTTCAGGTCAACCCAGTATGGTTATTTGTAGATCCCATTCAGAAAACTATAAATAGTCCCAGAGGGATTCTTGAGACACAGACTTTTGCCCGGGACTTCAGAGGATTTTTCTGTGCTTTCTAAGGAGCTCCGAGCCCAGCTTTTGGCTTTGGAGGGGAAGCACTTAGAGATCTTCTGGGTAAGCAGTGGGACCTCCCTGCTGAGGCCTTGGGTCAGTTTCTAGTCCTTCGCGACCAGTCGGAGGTCAGAGCTTGGGACGAGTAGGTGTTGGCTACGCCCCTATTTTTCGAACTCTTGTCGAAGTCAGATTTTGGATTCAACAGTTCTGGTGCGGTGAGCATGGAAGTAGTTGATACAAGAAAAGCTTGAGTTTATTCTGATGGCATGAGGTGAAGGTGAAGGATCTTGTTCAGGAGGTTCTCCCTCCCGGGGAGAAGAAGCGACACGGAAGATGCTGGATGACTTCAGGAGAGAGGTTCTGCAGAACATCAGCTTGGCCTTCTCGGCCAGAAGCGAGTGGGCCACACCTCAGGTCCCAATAGAGGAGGTCCCGCTCTTAGGAGAGAATGCCCCTGGACAGCGCCTGGGGAATGAGGTCCCGATAGAGGCTGGCGAGAGGGACGTGGAGGCGAGAGAGCTCTTCCCAGGCCAGCGTCCTGGGAAAGAGATTCCGGTAGAAGTTGACGAGAAGGAGGCTGTTGTGCGAGAGCTCTTCCCTGGGTATGCTCTCGCGGATCGGGCCAGCCAGCCGAGGCCGCGAGACATGCTCTCTCGGCAGGCAGGTGGCGAGAGCCCATTTAGTGAGCTCATCATCTCAGCTCCGGTACCGGAGGGGTTCCGGGATCCCGACATGTCCTACTACTCGAGGAAGGATGACCTTGTACAGCACGTGCAGTGGTTTGAAGATGTCGTTTCGATAAGGCGGATGACGGATGCCTTCAAGTGTCATCTATTTGCCATCACGTTGAAGGAGAAGGCACGGGATTGGTTCCACTAGTTGCCAGCAAGGTCGATCTACTGTTTCGAAGATCTGCGAAGAAGTTTCCTCTTGAGGTTCTCAACATCGAAGAAGAGTAAGAAGGCGGCGGAGTGTCTATTTACGGTGAGGCAAAAGCAGGACAAGACGTTGGGACATTACGTGGACCAGTTTTAGGAAGAGGTCCTGCTTGTCCAGGAATTTCCAGGGTATACGCTGATGCTCGCATTTACTCCGGGACTGAGGCCGGGTTTCTTCAGTATGGAATTGAAGAGGGTGCCCCCTCTCCTTTAAGGAGCTTATGGAGAGGGCGGCAAAGGAGACATACTTCGAGAGGTCCAATCCGGCATTTGCAAGGAAGCTGGCCAGGTTGGCGGAGGATGATGTGAAGGAGCCAGAAGCAGGAAGGCGGAGGGAGCATAGAGAAGAGATAAGGAGAGAGGAACCCCGAGGTCATGGGCTGCAGGGACAGCATCAAGGACGGGGGGCCCGGGAGCCGAACAACCGGATAGTTTGGAGGCCTTAGGAGGGTCGCCCCCAGGAGCAAGGAGGAGGTTTTTAGGGAAGAGACAAATTCCACGAGCCAAGGAGGTTCGATCAACCGGCATGGAGGTAGGGGCCGAGGGATTGCTTCTGACATCAGCAGGAGGCAATGGAGATTGTTTGAGGTAAAGGAGGAAGGAGAGGAGTTCGGAGAGGAGCTGGAAGGAGAGATGGTGGAGAATGAAGAAGGGGTAGGGTTGCGTTGCCTTTTTGTGACTTCCATCAAGAGTAGGGTCATGCAACGGCCACCTGCCTAAAGTTCTTAGAAGTGAGAGAAGCCAGTGGGTGAGGAGGCCGGTGTAACACCCCCTATCCGTCGCATAGTATATAGCAGTAGGTCCAGCCGGGGCCCGACGCCGTATGCCACAGATAGACCGGGTGGTTACTCATGGAAACCATCCAACCAATCATAACGTCCTACACATAGCATTCTAGCGGAAGCAGATTAATAAGTTGAAGCAAAGAACCCAGCACTAAAGCATGAATGTACACTAATACCAAATAGGAATGTTACAAATACATCAGTACAAGCCTTAAGGCCTTACAAAGATTGTTCACTTCATATTACATATTTTACAAACCACGGCACGCAGGCCGGTCACACATGAATAAAGCAGTAAACACTTCCAATTGGGCATTCGAGGGCCGGCTTCGCAAAAAGGGCTTTAGCCCGCTATTGACCGCTTGGTCCAGCAGCACCTGCAAACAACAAACCACCGCACGGTGGCGAAACAAGGCAACGGTCAGCAATGCTGACCAAATTATAATGATCCCGCCCCCATCTCGGGGTGGCGATGCTCCTTCCCTGCATTTCATTAGCATAAGCGAGCAATATAACAATAATCATTGCATTACAGGCGTTGGCACGCATGACCACACGCCCCGTGCTCTCAGGGCACATTCTCGGTGATCGCAGTCTAAGCCGCTAACTCACCACCATCTCCAGGACGGCAATATCTCGTGAGCAAAATGGTCTTTTAGGCAGACGTTACGACACTTTAATGTCATCAACAGCCTATGTCACGACACTTTAATGTCATCGACAGAAAGACCCGGCCTCTACGCCCTCGGCATAACGCAGGAACGGTTCCCACTCAACCCGTTGCTCACTTGCCACGATACTTAAATATCATCGGCACGAGTTAAGTTTCCCCGAAGCCCGTGAATCGAACGTACAATGTTACATAACCCAGTTATGTACTAGTTGGCACCTAGTCCCACAAGTTGGCAAGATCACGCATCCGTCCAGTTTACCGGGTGCACCTTTGGGTTAATCCCCAAGGCTCCCTGTTGCAATCTACCACGTAGAAAACCCGAAAAACAACCAATCGCCCGGAGTCTTCTCCGGCATTTATGCAATGCAACATCACCGATCCTGACCAACATGTTTGGATAGGCTTCACACATCATGCCTATGTCCGTTCTCGCTTACGAACTCTAAACAACGGGGACTTCACATATCTACCCGAAGGAACGCCTCCAACTCACCGCAAACTCGCGAGAGCTGGCTTCCTATGTAAAGAAGGAGAGCTACTTATGCTCAAGAAAAGAATCGTTACCCTAGCGTTCCTCTTTTGCGCCATGGAAAAGTAAGCGGATGAAAAGCACCGCACTGGCTTTGCCTCCGTGGATCCGGATTCGGCTCGCGATTTGGAGCTTCGAAGCTCCTCCAATGGACGGATCTAGCTTCTTCTTCCTTCCTTGGCTCTCCTCTCTTTCTAAGATTTAGAAAGACAACTACTCATGAAAAGTGAGGGTTTCTAAGGCCCAATCCCGGGTATATCCCTTCAGGAACAACCCTCAGCCGTTGGATCATCAATTAAAGAAAAGAACGGCTTTGATTCGGGACTGAAATGCCCAATCTGGACCGAACACGGCCTGGCACATGCCCGTGTCCAGGGCCGTGTGCCTCATTCGCCGTCAAAATCGGCTCGCCTGGAACCACACACGGGTATCGAACATGCCCGTGTTCGACCTGAAACGCCCGTGTTCCACCTGACACGGCCGTGTGGCCGGCCGTGTACCCCCATCGTTTTTCCCCGAAAACAACCCGAGCACTGCACGGGTTCTAGGACACGCCCGTGTCCTTGCCCGTGTTACCTCAACACGCCTGGGCTCCAGGCCGTGTACACGGTCTCGACACTCGACACTTCATCGAGCGAAGATCGTCGACCTGATGACACGGCCTTGGACACGCCCGTGTCCTAGGCCGTGTGCCTTGTCTCGACACAATGTCGAGAGCAAAGTGTCGACTTCCCGGGACGAGTGTCGACACGGGTCGACACGCCCTGCGACACGCCCGTGTCGCAGGCCGTGTGCCATGTCTCGACACTTCGTCGAATGCAGAGTGTCGACTTCGCGGGCTAAGTGTCGACACGGGTCGACACGCCCTGCAACACGCCCGTGTCGCAGGCCGTGTGCCCAGTCTCGACACCATGTCGAGCTCAAAATGTCGACTTCCCGGCTGAGTGTCGACACAGCTTGACACGCCCTGGGACACGCCCGTGTCTCAGGCCGTGTGCCTGCTGCCAGAACCCAAAACTGGCCCAAAACGTCCCCCGTCGCTCTTTTGAGTTTTGGGGCGTTACAAATCTCACCCTCTTAAAAGAATTTCGTCCTCGAAATTATATAAAGGAAAGATATGTACAAAGCCAAAATTTGTACCTGAGCGGAACAACTCCGGATACTCGTCAAGCATAGTCTGCTCTCGCTCCCAAGAGAGCTCCTCACGACCGCAATTGTCCCACCGGACCTCGACCATCCTGATCTCTTTATTGCGTAGCCGCTTGACCTCCAAGTCCTCAATCCGCATGGGCTTGACCTTTGTCGTCAACCCACTATCCACCGGCACTTGATCAACCGTGATCACTTGCAAAGGCTCTTGCACCACCTTCCGGAGCACCGAAATATGGAATACATCATGTAAACCACTAAGCTCCACTGAAAGCTTCAACCGATAGGCCGCTTCACCAACTCGCTCCAGAACCTCAAACAGCCCAAGGTACCTCGGGCTTAGCTTTTTCAATCGCCGCACCCACGAGACACCCTTGAACGGCTTGATCTTTAATTACACATAGTCGCCCACAGCGAACTCCACGTTCCTGTGCTTGGCATTATAGTACTTCGCTTGTCGGTCCTGAGCGATAAGCAACCTCTCCCGAATGGTTCTCACCAAAGAAGTAGCATCCTCCACTTCCGATCGCTTATACAACTTTGACTCACCCGTTTCTAACTAAGACAACGGCGTGCGACATTTTCTACCATATAGGGCCTCGAAAGGCGTCATTTGAATACTCGCTTGGTAGCTGTTGTTGTATGCGAACTCCACCAAATAAAGGTGGTATTCCCATTGCTTTCCGAAATCCAAGATACACATGCAGAGCATGTCTTCCATAGTTCTATTGACCCTCTCGGTCTGCCCATCCATTTGCGGATGGAAGGCTGTGCTAAATTTCAACTTTGTTCCCAACATTTGCTGCACAAGCCTCCAATCATTGGACGTGAACCGCCCATCTCGGTCACTCACGATGCTGCGGGGCACACCATGAAGCCGTACTATGTTATCCACATAAAGCTTTGCCAACTTCTCCACCGGATGATCCTTCCTATGCGGAATGAAGTGCGACACCTTCGTTAAACGATCCACGACCACCCAAATGGCGTCGTTCCCCTTTTGCAACCTTGGCAAACCGTGCACAAAGTCCATAGAGATGTCGTCGAATTTCCACTCCGGAATAGGCAAGGACTTAAGAAATCCTCCCGGCTTTTGGCACTCCGCCTTCACCAAGGCGCAAGTTTGACATTTTGCTACGTATATCGCCACATCCTTTTTCAAACCCGGCCACCAAAACAGTTTCTTCACATCATGGTACATCTTTGTGCTCCCCGGGTGAATCGAGTACTTGGTATGGTGTGCCTTGTATAACAACTCCACCCGCAGATTACCCACACTTGGGACGCACAGACGACCGTCCTTCCAAAATAATCCGCCTCCACGACGAATTGGGAATCTAACCCATCCAAAACCTCTACCATGAACTGCTTCATAAGAGCATCCATATCCAAAGCCTGCCGAATATGATCAGCCAGGTCATATTGGACTTCACTCCAATTCAGAACTGCTTCAGCACATGATTGCCTATCCACAAAAACAATCTCCAACACCTCCAACTCCCGCACCAACCGCTCATCATGCACCGATAGCCAATTGGCTTGAGCTGGGGCTCAGCGACTCAACGCGTCCGCAACCGCATTCCCTTTACCAGGCACGTAGTGGATCTTGAATGTATAGTCCCCCAGGAACTCCATCCATCTACGCTGCCACATATTCAGATCCTTCTTATCAATAAGATACTTCAGGCTCTTGTGATCGGTGTAGATATCAATCTTCACACCGTACAAATAGTGTCTCCACAGCTTCAAGGCAAAAATCACGGCCGCTAACTCCAAGTCATGGACCGGATAGTTCCTTTCATGCACTTTCAGCTGTCTCGAGCCATAAGCTATTACACTTCCGTGTTGTAGTAGCACGCAACCCAAACCGCTGCCAGAAGCATCACTGTAAATCTCATAGCCTTCGGTCCCACATGGCGAACTCAGCATAGGCGTTGTGGTCAACCGACACTTCAACTCCTCAAAAGCTCGGGCGCACTCCAGCGTCCAAACGAACTTATGCTCCTTCCTCGTCAAAGTAGTGAGAGGTAATGCTATCCGCGAGAAGTTCTCTATGAAGCGCCTATAATAGCCGGCAAGCCCCAGAAAACTCCGGACTTCCGCTACCGTAGTAAGCTCAGGCCACTCCCGTATCGCAACAATCTTCGCTGGACCCACAGCAATACCCTCTCCACTCACTATATGACCGAGGAACGCCACTGAGGATAGCCAAAACTCGCACTTCGAGAACTTGGCATACAACTGATTTCTCCTTAGCGTCTCCAAAATCAAATGAAGATGCTTGAAGTGATCTTCCTCACTTTGCGAGTACACCAAAATATCGTCGATGAAGACAATCACGAAATGGTCCAAGTACTCCCTGAAGGTCCTGTTCATCAAATCCATGAACACTGACGGCGCATTAGTCAGCCCAAATGGCATGACCGTAAACTCATAATGCCCGTATCTCGTACTAAATGCTGTCTTCGGTATATCACTCTCCATTATTCGCAGCTGATAGTACCCAGCCTTGAGGTCCAACTTCGAGTACACTGTCGACCCGACTAACTGATCAAAAAGATCATCAATCCAGGGGATCGAGTACTTGTTCTTCTCCGTCAGCTTGTTGAGCTCCCGATAATCAATACATAGCCTCAAGCTTCCGTCCTTCTTCTTAACAAAGAGGACTGGTGCGCTCCAAGGCAAAGAACTCGGGCGCACATACCCTTGCTCCAATAACTCTTGCAGTTGAACTTTCAACTCCGCCATTTCCTTAGGCGCTAGCCGATAAGGAGATCGTGACACAGGCTTTTCACCTGGCACTAGCTCAATCCTAACATCTATCTCCCGCTGAGGCGGTGCTCCAGGAAGATCTGCGGGGAACACATCAGGGTATTCCGATACAACTGAAATACAATCCAATGCGGGCTTCGGCTTTGCAACCTCCACTAGTGTAAAGAACAGTTCTGCACCGGCACGAACCGCCTTCACCACCTGAAGAGCAGACATCAACGTCTTGCTCGACCCTTTTAAGCCCGTAAAAGTCGTCTCACGACTAGCTCCCAGCTTGACTTCCTTGCGACCGCAGTCAATATAGGTCTGCTGCTCCGAGAGCCAGTCCATGCCAAATATAACGTCGAACTCCACCAACGGAAGTAAAGACGCCTGCAGGTCGAACTCCTGAACCCCAATATGAATCTTAACATCGCAGATCCTATCCGCTCGCATCGAACACCCATTGGGCAACAACACATCCAACTTATCCTTCGCCATCGAAGAAGGGACTCCGATGCGTGATATAAATCCTTCGGACAAGAAGGAGTGTGAAGCTCCCGTATCGAAGAGTGCTCGTGCCGGATTTTCACAAATCAATACAAATCCTAAACAAGCAGTGGTAAGTTAACATGTGCATAACAAGTATTTAAAGAAATTGACTTGCTATAACTTAAACCGTACCTGTCACCACATCAGCCTGTTTGATGGCCTCCTGTTGGAGAAGATTATAGACCCTTGGTTGGGCCGGAGCATAGTGGGATGTAGTCAACTCCACCGCCTTGCCTTTCTCTTCATAAGTCTCTCCCGGCCTCCTTTCGGACTTGGGACGTCCGCTCCGGCACTCACGGGCATAATGCCCCAACTTCCCACAGTTGTAACATGCGCCCGGGGTCCGACTCGCAGTCGCCCCAGAAGCACCAGCAGAGAGGGCTAGACCCGAAGTCTTAGCTTTCTTGTTCCACTTTCGGAACACGGATTTTGAGGTGTTCGGCCCTCTGAACTCCGACCTCTTCTCGCCCAAGCTTTTCTTTGCCTGCACAATCTTCATGTCCTTCTCTAAGGACCGCGCCGTGTTGACCAAGGTTAAGAAACCCAGCATCATCGGCCCCGAGAGTAGTAATCTCAACTCATCTCTCAAGCCTTCGTAGAATCGATTTGTTTTGCGCTCCTCATCCACGATAGTGGAGCTAGCATAACGACTCAGACGAGTAAACTCGTGGAGATATTCATCCACGCTCTTCTCACCCTGAACCAACTTCAGAAACTTATTCTTCAACGCTATCTTCTGCGTCGAAGGGAGGTATCTAGCCAAGAACAATCTCGAGAACTCTTCCATCGAGACATCACCAAGTTGCCTACCTCTCAGTAAGTGCAGCTCCAATCCTTCCCACCACATTCTCGCTTCACCGTCCAGAAGGAACATAGCGATGGTGGTCATTTGCCACTCTTCTGTCTCCGTTGCTGTCATGACTCTCTTCACCCTGGAGAGCCAGTCTTCAGCCTGAGATGGGGTTCCCAACCCCGAGAATAACGGAGGGTTAAAGCTCATTACATGCTTAAGCTGCCTCTCGGTTTCCCTCCTTGGCACCAACGGTTCCACTACCACTTGTTCCACTCTCCTCGGCTCAGCCTCTTGAAGAGGTTCCTGCTCCATCGCAAGAGGGGGCTGCTGCGTTTGCCTTGCAGGCTGCACATTTATCACGGCCAACACAACTTCGGCCACCAAGCGTATGTTCTCAGCCGATAAAGGTGTTGCAGGAGCAACATCTGGTGCACTGCTAGCCTAAGAAACTCGGCGTTCTGACGGCCCAACACCACTTCTGGTCACCTATAGTGGTACAAAACACCGTTAAGCGACCAAATAAAATTGCAAACAATATTTATAGGAACACGCAGGTTCCTCAAACACGTGTATTTTCATTCCTAAGTGGACATTCATGGGTTCTTTTACCATTATAACGATGACGCACACAATGTGCTCACCACCCCTTAAAAAGAATTCGCCCACGAATTCATTTTAAGCCCGACCAAAACCAGTAGTCTGATACCACATTGTAACACCCCATATCCGTCGCATAGCATATAGCAGTAGGTCCGGCCGGGGCCCGATGTCGTATGCCACAGACAGACCGGGTGGTTACTCATGGAAACCATCCAACCAATCATAACGTCCTACATAGAGCATTCTAGCGGAAGCAGATTAATAAGTTGAAGCAAAGAACTCAGCACTAAAGCATGAATGTCCACTAATAGCAAATAGGAATGTTACAAAATACATCAGTACAAGCCTTAAGTCCTTACAAAGATTGTTCACTTCATATTACATGTTTTACAAACCACTGCACGCAGGCCGGTCACACATGAATAAAGCAGTAAACACTTCCAATTGGGCCTTCGAGGGCCGGCTTCGCAAAAAGGGCTTTAGCCCGCTATTGACCGCTTGGTCCAGCAGCACCTGCAAACAACAAACCACCGCACGGTGGCAAAACATGGCAATGGTCAGCAATGCTGACCAAATTATAACGATCCCGCCCCCAACTCGGGGCGGCGATGCTCCTTCCCTGCATTTCATTAGCATAAGCGAGCAATATAACAATAATCATTGCATCACAGGCATTGGCACGCATGACCACACGCCCCGTGCTCTCAGGGCAGATTCTCGGTGATCGCAGTCTAAGCCGCTAACTCACCACCATCTCCAGGACGGCAATATCTCGTGAGCAAAATGGTCTTTTAGGAAGACGTTATGACACTTTAATGTCATCAACAGCCTATGTCACGACACTTTAATGTCATCGACAGAAAGACCCGACCTTTATGCCCTCGGCATAACGCAGGAACGGTTCCCACTCAACCCGTTGCTCACTTGCCACGACACTTAAATATCATCGGCACGAGTTAAGTTTCCCCGAAGCCCGTGAATCGAACGTATAATGTTACATAACCCAGTTATGTACTAGTTGGCACCTAGGCCCACAAGTTGGCAAGATCACGCATCCGCCCAGTTTTCCGGGTGCACCTTTGGGTTAATCCCCAAGGCTCCCTGTTGCAATCTACCACGTAGAAAACCCGAAAAACAACCAATCGCGTGGAGTCTTCTCCGGCATTTATGCAATGCAACATCACCGATCCAGACCAACATGTCCGGGTAGGCTTCATACATCATGCCTATGTCCGTTCTCGCTTACGAACTCTAAAAACGGGGACTTCACATATCTACCCGAAGGAATGCCTCCAACTCACTGCAAACTCGCGAGAGCGGGCTTCCTATGCAAAGAAGGAGAGCTACTTATGCTCAAGAAGAGAATCGTTACCCTAGCATTCCTCTTTGGCGCCACGGAAAAGTAAGCGGATGAAAAGCACCGCACTGGCTTTGCCTCTGTGGATCCGGAGTCGGCTCGCGATTTGGAGCTTCGAAGCTCCTCCAATGGCCGGATCTAGCTTCTTCTTCCTTCCTTGGCTCTCCTCTCTTTCTAAGATTTAGAAAGACAACCACTCATGAAAAGTGAGGGTTTCTAAGGCCCAATCCCGGGTATATCCCTTCAGGAACAACCCCTAGCCGTTGGATCATCAATTAAAGAAAAGAACGGCTTTGATTCGGGACTAAAATTCCCAATCTGGACCGAACACGGCCTGGCACACGCCCGTGTCCAGGGCCATGTGCCTCATTCGCCGTCAAAATCGGCTCGCCTGGAACCACACAAGGGTATCGAACACGCCCGTGTTCGACCTGACAAGCCCGTGTTCCACCTAACACGGACGTGTGGCCGGCCGTGTACCCCCATCGTTTTTCCCCGAAAACAACCCGAGCACTGCACATGTTCTAGGACAAGCTCGTGTCCTTGCCCATATCACCTCAACACGCCTGGGCTCCAGGCCGTGTACACGGTCTCGACACTCGATGTAACACCCCCTATCCGTCGCATAGCATATAGCAGTAGGTCAGGCTGGGGCCCGACGCCATATACTACAGACAGACCGAGTGATTACTTATGGAAACCATCCAACCAATCTCAACGTCCTACACAGAGCATTCTAGCGGAAGCAGTTTATAAACGTTGTAACAAAGAACCCAGCATTAAAGCATGAATGTCCACTAACCAAAATAGGAATATATACAAATACCAACACAAGCCTTAAGGCCTTACAAAATGTTTCACTTGATATTACATGATTTACAA
Organism: Platanthera guangdongensis; assembly: GCA_039583875.1. NCBI lineage: Eukaryota > Viridiplantae > Streptophyta > Magnoliopsida > Asparagales > Orchidaceae > Platanthera > Platanthera guangdongensis. The sequence continues at coordinate 115,246,125 of CM077166.1, forward strand.
ACCACGGCACGCAGGCCGGTCATACATGAATAAAACAGTAAACACTTCCATTTGGTCCTTCGAGGGCCGGCTTCGCAAAAAGGGCTTTAGCCCGCTATTGACCGCTTGGTCCAGCAGCACCTGCAAGCAACAAACCACCGCACGGTGGCAAAACAAGGCAACGGTCAGCAATGCTGACCAAATTATAACGATCCCGCCCCCAACTCGGGGCGGCGATGCTCCTTCCCTGCATTTCATTAGCATAAGCGAGAAATATATATATATAGCCATTTCATCACAGACGTTGGCTCGTACGGCCACACGCCCCGTGCTCTCAGGGCACATTCTCGGTGAACCGGTCGATGTCACGTCAATTAAAGCCATAGACATTCCGGACTCACCACCGCCACTAAGATGGCCAAACCTATGAGCAATTTGTCTTCTTGGCCTGGGTCACGATAATTTAAGTCATCGACCGCCAAAGACCCTAATCTATGCCAACGGCAAGTGCCACGTGCCTTTAGGTCTCTTTAACCGAACGACATAGAACGGGTACGGTTCCATCTAACCCGTGCTCACATCACAACGACAATTTAAGCCATATGCGCGGGTCAAACTTCCACCGAGTCCCATTTCCATCACAAGTCACATAACCCGGTTATGTTTAAGTTGGCTCTCAGGCCACCAAGTTGGCAAGATCTCGTATCCGCCCAGTTTTCTGGGTGCACCTTTGGGTTAGTCCCCAAGGCTCCCTGCTGCAATCTACCGCGTAGAAAACCCGAAAAACAACCAACAGCACGGAGTCTTCTCCGGCATTATGCAATGCAACATCACCGATCCAGAACAACATGTCCGGGTAGGCTTCACACATCATGCCTATGTCTGTTCTCGCTTACGGACTCTAAACAACGGGCACTTCACATATCTACCCGAAGGAACGCCTCCAACTCTCCGCAAACTCGCGAGAGCGGGCTTCCTATGCAAAGAAAGAGAGCTACTCATGCTCAAGATGAGGATCGTTACCCTAGCGCTCCTCTTTGGCACCATTGAAAAGTAATCGGATGAAAAGCACCGCACTAGCTTTGCCTCCGTGGATCCGAAGTTGGCTCGCGATTCGGAGCTTCAAAGCTCCTCCAATGGTCGGATCTAGCTCCTTATTCCTTCCTTGGCTCTCCTCTCTCTCTCTAAGGTTTTAGAAAGATGATACCTTAAGAAAAGTGAGGGTTTCTAAGTCCAATCACGGGTATATCCCTTCAGGAACAACCCCCAGCCGTTGGATCTCAAAATAAGGAAACGAACGGCTTTGATTCGGGACTGAAATGCCCAATCTGTACCGAACACGGCCTGGCACACGCCCGTGCCCAGGGCCGTGTGCCTCATTCGCCGTCAAAATCGGCTCGCCTGGAACCTCACACGGGTATCGAACACACCCGTGTTCGAGCTGACACACCCGTGTTCCACCTAACACGGCCGTGTGGCCGGCCGTGTACCCCCATCATTTTTTCCCGAAATCAACCCGAGCACTACACGGGTTCTAAGACACGCCCGTGTCCTTACCCGTGTCACCTTAACACGCCTGGACCCCAGGCCGTGTACACGGTCTCGACACTCGACACTTCGTTGAGCGAAGATCATCGACCTGATTACACGGCCTTGGACACGCCCGTGTCCTAGGTCATGTGCCTTGTCTCGACACAATGTCGAGACCAAAGTGTCGACTCCCCGGGACGAGTGTCGACACGGGTCGACATGCCCTGCGACACGCCCGTGTCGCAGGCCGTGTGCCATGTCTCGACACTTCGTCGAACGCAGAGTGTCGACTTCGCGGGCTAAGTGTCGACACGAGTCGACACGCCCTGCGACACGCCCGTGTCGCAGGCCATGTGCCCAGTCTCGACACAATGTCGAGACCAAAGTGTCGAATTCCTGGCTGAGTGTCGACACAAGCTTGACACGCCCTGGGACACGCCCGTGTCCCATGCCGTGTGCCTGCAGCCAGAACCCAAAACTGGCCCAAAACGTCCCCCGTCGCTCCTTTGAGTTTCGGGGCATTACAACTCTCCCCCTCTTAAAAGAATTTCGTCCTCGAAATTATATAAAGGAAAGACATGTACAAAACCAAAATTTGTACCTGAGCGGAACAACTCTGGATACTCGTCAAGAATAGTCTGCTCTCGCTCCCAAGAGAGCTCCTCATGACCGCAATTGTCCCACCGGACCTTGACCATCCTGATCTCTTTATTGCGTAGCCGCTTGACCTCCGAGTCCTCAATCCGCATGGGCTTGACCTTTGTCGTTAGCCCACTATCCATCGGCACTTGATCAACCGCGATCACTTGCGTAGGCTCTTGCACCGCCTTCCGAAGCACTGAAATATGAAATACATCGTGTAAACCACTAAGCTCCACCGAAAGCTTCAACCGATAGGCCGCTTCACCAACTCGCTACAGAACCTCAAACGGTCCAAGGTACCTCGGGCTTAGCTTTTTCAATCGCCGCACCCGCGAGACACCCTTGAACGGCTTGATCTTTAAGTATACATAATCGCCCACAACGAACTCCACGTTCCTGTGCTTGGCATTATAGTACTTTGCTTGCCGGTCCTGAGCGATAAGAAACCTCTCCCGAATGGTTCTCACCAGAGAAGTAGCATCCTCCACTTCCGATCGCTTATACAACTTTGAATCACCCGTTTCTAACCAAGACAACGGCGTGCGACATTTTCTACCATACAGGGCCTCGAAAGGCGCCATCTGAATACTCGCTTGGTAGCTATTGTTGTATGCGAACTCCACCAAATAACGGAGGTCTTCCCATTGCTTTCCGAAATCCAAGACACACATACGGAGCATGTCTTCCATAGTTCTATTGACCCTCACGGTCTGCCCATCCGTTTGCGGATGGAAGGCTGTGCTGAATTTCAGCTTTGTTCCCAACATTTGCTGCACAAGCCTCCAATCATTGGACGTGAACCGCCCATCTCGGTCACTCACGATGCTGTGGGGCACACCATGAAGCCGTACTATGTTATCCACATAAAGCTTTGCCAACTTCTCCACCGGATCATCCTTCCTATGCGGAATAAAATGCGACACCTTCGTTAATCGATCAACAACCACCCAAATGGCGTCGTTCCCCATCTGCGACATTGGCAAACCGTGCATAAAGTCCATAGAGATGTCGTCAAATTTCCACTCCGGAATAGGCAAGGACTTAAGAAATCCTCCCGGCTTTTGGCACTCCGCATTCACCAAGGCGCAAGTTTGGTACTTCGCTACGTAGAGCGCCACATCCTTTTTCAAACCCGGCCACCAAAATAGTTTCTTCACATCACGGTACATCTTCGTGCTCCCTGGGTGAATCGAGTACTTGGTATGGTGTGCCTCGTACAACAACTCCACCCGCAAATTGCCCACACTTGGGACGCACAGACGACCGTCTCTCCAAAGTAATCCACCCTCCACGACGAATTGGGAATTTGACCCATCCAGAGCCTCTACCATGAACTGCTTCATATGAGCATCCATATCCAAAGCCTGCCGAATACGATCAGCCAGGTCATATTGGACTTCAGTCCAATTCAGAACTGCTTCTACACTTGATTGCTTGTCCACACAAACAATCTCCAACTCCTCCAACTCCTGCACCAACCGCTCATCATGCACTGATAGCCAATTGGCTTGAGCTTGGGCTCGGCGACTCAACGCGTCCGCAACCGCATTCTCTTTAACGGGCACGTAATGAATCTTGAATGTATAGTCCCCCAAGAACTCCATCCATCTACACTGCCGCATATTCAGATCCTTCTGATCAATAAGATACTTCAGGCTCTTGTGATCGGTGTAGATATCAATCTTCACACCGTACAAGTAGTGTCTCCACAGCTTCAAGGCAAAAATCACGACCGCTAACTCCAAGTCATGGACCTGAGAGTTCCTCTCGTGCACTTTTAGCTGTCTCGAGCCATAAGCTATTACACTCCCGTGTTGCAGTAGCATGCAACCCAAACCGCTGCCCGAAGCATCACTATAAATCTCATAACCTTCGGTCCCACATGGCGAACTCAGCACAGGCGCCGTGGTCAACCGACACTTCAACTCCTCAAAAGCTCGCGCGCACTCCTGCGTCCAAACGAACTTATGCTCCTTCCTCGTCAAAGTAGTGAGAGGTAACGCTATCCGCGAGAAGTTCTTTACGAAGCTCCTATAATAGCCGGCAAGCACCAAAAAGCTCCGGACTTCCGCTACCGTAACAAGCTCAGGCCACTCCCGTATCGCAGCAATCTTCGCCGGATCCACAGCAATACCCTCTCCACTTACTATATGACCGAGGAACGCCACTGAGGATAGCCAAAACTCACACTTCGAGAACTTGGCATACAACTGATTTCTTCTTAGCGTCTCCAACACCAAATGAAGGTGCTTGAAGTGATCTTCCTCACTTTGCGAGTACACCAAAATATCGTCGATGAAGACGATCACGAAATGGTCCAAGTACTCCCTGAACGTCCTGTTCATCAAATCCATGAACACTGACGGCGCATTAGTCAGCCCAAACGGCATGATCGTAAACTCATAATGCATGTATCTCGTACTAAACGTTGTCTTCGGGATATCACTCTCCCTTATGCACAGCTGATAGTACCCAGCCTTGAGATCTAACTTCGAGTACACCGTCGACCCGACTAACTGATCAAAAAGATCATCAATCCGGGGGATCGGGTACTTGTTCTTCTCCGTCAGCTTGTTGAGCTCCCTATAATCAATACATAGCCTCAAGCTTCCGTCCTTCTTCTTAATAAAGAGGACCGGTGCGCTCCAAGGTGAAGAACTCGGGCGCACATACCCTTGATCCAACAACTCTTGCAGTTGAACTTTCAGCTCCGCCATTTCCTTAGGCGCTAGCCGATAAGGAGATCGTGACACAGGCTTTGCACCTGGCACTAGCTCGATCGTAAAATCTATCTCCCGTTGAGGCGGGACTTCAGGAAGATTTACGGGGAACAGATCAGGGTATTCCGATACCACTGAAATACAATCCAACGCGGGCTTCGGCTTTGCAACCTCCACTAGTGTAAAGAACAGTTCTGCACCGGCATGAACCGCCTTCACCACCTGAAGAGCAGACATCAACGTCTTGCTCGACCCCTTTAAGCCCCTAAAAGTCGTCTCACGACTTGCTCCCAGCTTGACTTCCTTGCTACCGCAATCTATATGGGCATGCTGCTCCGAGAGCCAGTCCATGCCAAATATGACGTCGAACTCCACCAACGGAAGTAAAGACGCCCGCAGGTCGAACTCCTGCTCCCCAATACGAATCTTAACATCGCAGATCCTATCCGCTCGCATCGAACACCCATTGGGCAACAACACATCCAACTTATCCTTCGCCATCGAAGAAGGGACTCCGATGCGTGATATAAATCCTTCGGACAAGAAGGAGCTTGAGGCTCCCGTATCGAAGAGTGCTCGTGCCTGATTTTCACAAATCAATACAGATCCTAAACAAGCAGTGGTAAGGTAACATGTGCATAACAAGTATTTAAAGAAATTAACTTGCTATAAATTAAACCGTACCTGTCACCACATCAGTCTGTTTGATGGCCTCCTGTTGGCCAAGATTGTAGACCCTTGGTTGGGCCGGAGCATAATGGGATGCGGTCGACTCCACCGCCTTGCCCTTCTCTTCATAAGTAGCTCCCGGCCTTCTCTCGGATTTAGGACATCCGCTCCAAAAGTCATGGGCAAAATGCCCCGTCTTTCCACAAGTAAAACACGCACCCGGGGTCCGACCCGTAGTTGCCCCAGAAGCACCAAAAGGAGCTGGACCCGAAGTCCTATGCTTCTTGAAAGACCTCTGATAGCCGGTCTTTGATGTAGTTGGCACTTTAAATTCAGATTTCCTATCACCCAAGCCTTTCTTTGCTTGCACATTCTTCATGTCCTTCTCCAAGAACCGGGCAGTATTGACCAAGGTTAAGAAACCCTGCATCATCGGCCCCGAGAGTAGTAATCTCAACTCATCTCTCAAGCCTTCGTAGAATCGATTAGTCTTGCATTCCTCATCCACGATGGTGGAGCTAGCATATCGACTCAAACGAGTAAACTCGTGGAGATATTCATCCACGCTCTTCTCACCCTGAACCAACTTCAGAAACTCATTCTCCAACGCTATCATCTGCGTCGAAGGGAGGTATCTAGCCAAGAACAATCTCGAGAACTCCTCCATCGAGACATCACCAAGTTGCCTACCTCTCAATAAGTGCAGCTCCAATCCTTCCCACCACATCCTCGCTTCACCGTCCAGAAGGAACGTAGCGATGGTGGTCATTTTCCACTCCTCCGTCTCCGTTCCTGTCATGACTCTCTTCACCCTAGAGAGCCAGTCTTCAGCCTGAGATGGGGTTCCCAACCCCGAGAATAACGGAGGTTTAAAGCTCATTACATGCTTAAGCTGCCTCTCAGTTGCCCTCCTTGGCACCACCGGTTCCACAACCACTTGCTCCACTCTCCTCGGCTCAGCCTCTTGAAGAGGTTCCTGCTCCATCACAGGAGCGGGCTGCTGCGTTTGCCTTGCAGGCTGCGCATTTATCATGGCCAACACCGCTTCAGCCACCAATCGTATGTTCTCAGCCGACAGAGGTGTTGCAGTAGCAACATCCGGTGCACTACTAGCCTCAGAAACTCAGCGTTCTGACGGCCCAACACCACTTCTGGTCACCTATAGTGGTACAAAACACCGTTAAGCGACCAAATAAATTGCAAACAGCAATTATAGGAACACGCAGGTTCCTCAAACACATGTATTTTCATTCCTAAGTGGACATTCATGGGTTCTTTTACTGTTATAACGATGACGCACACAACGTGCTCACCACCCCTTAAAAGAATTTGTCCACGAATTCACTTTAAGCCCGACCAAAACTAGTAGTCTGATACCAAATTGTAACACCCCCTATCCATCGCATAGCATGTAGCAGTAGGTCAGGCCGGGGCCCGACGCCATATACTACAGACAGACCGAGTGGTTACTTATGGAAACCATCCAACCAATCTCAACGTCCTACACAGAGCATTCTAGCGAAAGCAGTTTATAAAAGTTGTAACAAAGAACCCTGCATTAAAGCATGAATGTCCACTAACCAAAATAGGAATGTATACAAATACCAACACAAGCCTTAAGGCCTTACAAAATGTTTCACTTGATATTACATGATTTACAAACCACGGCACGCAGACCGGTCATGCATGAATAAAACAGTAAACACTTCCATTTGGGCCTTCGAGGGCCGGCTTCGCAAAAAGGGCTTTAGCCCGCTATTGACCGCTTGGTCCAGCAGCACCTGCAAGCAACAAACCACCGTACGGTGGCAAAACAAGGCAATGGTCAGCAATGCTGACCAAATTATAACGATCCCGCCCCCAACTCGGGGTGGCGATGCTCCTTCCCTGCATTTCATTAGCATAAGCGAGCAATATATATATAGTCATTTCATCACAGACGTTGGCTCGCACGGCCACACACCCCGTGCTCTCAGGGCACATTCTCGGTGAACCGGTCGATGTCACGTCAATTAAAGCCATAGACATTCCGGACTCACCACCGCCACTAAGACGGCCAAACCTATGAGCAATTTGTCTTCTTGGCCTGGGTCACGACAATTTAAGTCATCGACCACCAAAGACCCTAATCTATGCCAACGGCAAGTGCCACATGCATTTAGGTCTCTTTAACCGAACGACATAGAACGGGTACGGTTCCATCTAACCCGTGCTCACATCGCAACGACAATTTAAGTCATATGCGCGGGTCAAACTTCCACCGAGTCCCATTTCCATCACAAGTCACATAACCCGGTTATGTTCAAGTTGGCTCTCAGGCCACCAAGTTGGCAAGATCTCGTATCCGCCCAGTTTTCCGGGTGCACCTTTGGGTTAGTCCCTAAGGCTCCCTGCTGCAATCTACCGCGTAGAAAACCAGAAAAACAACCAATAGCACGGAGTCTTCTCCGGCATTATGCAATGCAACATCACCGATCCAGACCAACATGTCCCGGTAGGCTTCACACATCATGCATATGTCCGTTCTCGCTTACGGACTCTAAACAACGGGGACTTCACATATCTACCCGAAGGAACGCCTCCAACTCTCCGCGAACTCGCGAGAGCGGGCTTCCTATGCAAAGAAAGAGAGCTACTCATGCTCAAGATGAGGATCATTACCCTAGCATTCCTCTTTGGCGCCATTGAAAAGTAATCGGATGAAAAGCACCGCACTAGCTTTGCCTCCGTGGATCCGGAGTCGGCTCGCGATTCGGAGCTTCGAAGCTCCTCCAATGGCCGGATCTAGCTCCTTCTTCCTTCCTTGGCTCTCCTCTCTCTAAGGTTTTAGAAAGATGATACCTTAAGAAAAGTGAGGGTTTCTAAGTCCAATCCTGGGTATATCCCTTCAGGAACAACCCCCAGCCGTTGGATCTAAAAATAAGGAAACGAACGGCTTTGATTCGGGACTGAAATGCCCAATCTGGACCGAACACGGCCTGGCGCACGCCCGTGTCCAGGGCCGTGTGCCTCATTTGCCGTCAAAATCGGCTCGCCTGGAACCTCACACGGGTATCGAACACGCCCGTGTTCGAGCTGACACGCCCGTGTTCCACCTGACACGGCCGTGTGGTCGGCCGTGTACCTCCATCATTTTTCCCCGAAATCAACTTGAGCACTGCACGGGTTTTAGGACACGCCCGTGTCCTTACCCGTGTCACCTCAACACGTCTGGACCCCAGGCCATATACACAGTCTCGACACTCGACACTTCGTCGAGCGAAGATCGTCGACCTCATGACACGGCCTTGGACACGCCCGTGTCCTAGGCCGTGTGCGTTGTCTCGACACAATGTCGAGACCAAAGTGTTGACTCCCCAGGACGAGTGTCGACACGGGTCGACACGCCCTGCGATACGCCCGTGTCGCAGGCCGTGTGCCATGTCTCGACACTTCGTCGAACGCAGAGTGTCGACTTCGCGGGCTAAGTGTCGACACGGGTCGACACGCCCTGCGACACGCCCGTGTCGCAGGTCGTGTGCCCAGTCTCGACACAATGTCGAGACCAAAGTGTCGACTTCCCGGCTGAGTGTCGACACAAGCTTGACATGCCCTGGGGCACGCCCGTGTCCCAGGCCGTGTGCCTGCAGCCAGAACCCAAAACTGGCCCAAAACGTCCCCCGTCGCTCCTTTAAGTTTCTGGGTGTTACACTCGACACTTCGTCGAGCGAAGATCGTCGACCTAATGACACAGCCTTGGTCACGCCCGTTGTTGATGCACGAAAATAGCACCTGGGGGAAAGGCTATCACCGAGGAGGGTGATTGGCCTCACAGGCTAGGTGAGGAGGAAGGAGAAGGTTGCGGAAGGAATGGGAGAGGCTTGAGAGAAGAGGCGAGCCTTGATCAACAGAGAGGGTTGATCAAGAGAGAAGGAAGAGGGAGACCAGGAGCGGTCGAACAGACAGTAATCGCAACGGTTGCGCTTGCAGGTTGGATGCCGAGAGGAGCTGAGCTGAGCAGAGGGCAAGACTTGCTGAGCAGAGGAGCAAGGCTTGCTGAGCAGAGGAGCAAGGCTTGCTGAGCAGAGGAGCAAGGCTTGTTGAGCAGGGGAGCAAGGCTTGCTGAGCAGAGGAGCAAGGCTTGCTGAGCAGAGGAGAGAAGAGGGGGCCGTTAGCAGTGGCAACAACACACTTCGCCCGTCGCGGCCTAAATGCCACTCCTGCGACGGGCTTTCCTTTGATTAATAGCTAGAGATTACAAGCTTACAAGTACACCTTCACAACAAAATCATTTAAGGGTACAAGGAGAAGCTGGCGGCTAAAGGCGAGGAAAGTGCCAGATAGCAGAGAAGAGGAGCTGCCAGAGACTAAGTAAAATAGTCTGCCAGCTGCTGGAGGACTGGGAAACTGAGTCTGCAGAGTCTGCTGGCAAGCTGCTGAAGAGCTGTGGAGGACTGCGCGGACAGGAAACTGAGTCCGCAGAGCTTGCTGGAGAGGTGATGACGGACTGGAAAACGGAGTCCGTAGGGTCTGCTGTCAAGACTTGTCTTCAGCTTCAGCCTCTCTGAATGAGAGGCTTCAGGGGGTATTTATAGGCCCAGGGAAGTTGTTGAAGAAGCGGGGCCCAGTGATATCAGCATGACGACCTGCGCGGACTCCGCGAACTGAGGATTTGCGTCCGCCACCTTGACTGATGAAGCAAGCGGAAGGAAGCACCTGCAGAGAACTGGAGGTCGCCCCCTAGCGGGCGACCTGGGCGGACTCCGGGAGGAGTCCGCCCGGCAGGCCGGAGGCCGCCCCCTAGCGGGCGGCCTGGGCGGACTCCGGGAGGAGTCCGCCCGGCAGGCCGGAGGCCGCCCCCTAGAGGGCGGCCTGGACGGACTCCGGGAGGAGTCCGCCCGGCAGGCCGGAGGCCGCCCCCTAGCGGGCGGCCTGGGCGGACTCCGGGAGGAGTCCGCCCGGCAGGCCGGAGGCCGCCCCCTAGCGGGCGGCCTGGGCGGACTCCAGGGGGAGTCCGCCCGGCAGGCCGGAGGCCGCCCCCTAGCAGGCGGCCTGGGCGGACTCCGGGAGGAGTCCGCCCGGCAGGCCGGAGGCCGCCCCCTAGCGGGCGGCCTGGGCGGACTCCAGGGGGAGTCCGCCCGGCAGGCCGGAGGCCGCCCCCTAGCGGGCAGCCTGGGCGGACTCCAGGGGGAGTCCGCCCGGCAGGCCGGAGGCCGCCCCCTAGCGGGCGGCCTGGGCGGACTCCGGGAGGAGTCCGCCCGGCAGATGCCGGGGCCGCCCCCTAGCGGGCGGCCTGGGCGGATTCCAAGGGGAGTCCGCCCGGCGGATGCCGGGGCCGCCCCCTAGCGGGCGGCCTGGGCGGACTCCAGGGGGAGTCCGCCCGGCTGGCGGGCAGAGGCCGCCCCGGGTGGGCGGCCTCGACGGACGACGGCAGGAGGCCGCCGCCTCTCGGGCAGCAGGGAGGTCGCCCCTGGTGGGCGGCCTCGGCGGACGGTGGCTGGAGACCGCCGCCCCCTTGGGCTGACTAGAAGGTCGCTCCCGGTGGTGCTGTTGGCCGACTCCTGCAAGGAAAAGCACTGCACGATTAGCGGACCTAACCGCATGTCCCGCGAGGGTGAGCTATGGGAATAGCCCGCCGTCCCGCAGGGCATGCGGTTGCTAGGAAACCTAGGTGGACAGGCGAAACTGTCCGCCTACGCTGGGGCTTGTCGCGATCGAAAGAGAGACTAAGGGTCGCGACTAGCCAGCTGGCCACATTGGGAAGGATCGCCGATTTCTGGGTTAACATAATCCCCGCACTTTTTTAAGTTCTGAAGGGAACTTCGAAAAAGTTGGAGACCCACAAAAATCGTGATCCACCCCAAAGGAAAGAGAAGGAGAGGCAAGGAGAGATAGGACCTGAAGTCTCTCCTTTCAAGCTTGGTGTTTCCTGTTTATCTTCCTGCAAGAGGAAAATGAAGGGTAAGCTCGTATGGGTGGTACATCGAGTGTGTACCTGAGTTTGCTTTTGCAAAACGAAGAAGGCGTGTCTTCTGTTTAGTCCTGCAAAACCAAAGTGAGGGAGAACAGAAATGCATAATAATCTTGCAAGTACCTGATAGAGGATTGCAAACACCTGTTATTCTCTGCAAAACGAGAAGGGAAAAGAGGTATACAAGGGCAGAAAATTGAGTTACAAGTACCTGAAAGGAACTTGCAAATCTTTGGTGGTCTCTGCAAGAGAAGAGTTAAGAGTACGCATAGTATATGAAAGTAACTTGCAAGTACCTGAATGGAGCTTGCAAGTGTTGGTGACCTCTGCAAGAAGAGTTAGAGGCAGATATTGTATATAGAGATAAGTTGCAAGTACCTGAGTATGACTTGCGGATGTCTGCTAACCACTGCAAAGTAAAGAGTGAGCAGCAGAGATAAAATAATGATTTAAACTGCAAATACCTGGATGAGGTTTGCAGCCGTCTGTTCTCTACAAAAAGTAAAGTTAGAAGCAGACAATATGCATATGAAAGGAGCTTGCCAGTACCTGTAGAGAAGGCTTGCAAGGTTTTGCTAACCTCTATAAGGAGAGAAAGGTTAGAAGCAAACAAGTCGCGAGGATGACCGCACCAGAATCATAGCAAAACTGTTGATATGATTTGATTAATGATTGTTGCCATCAGACCGGCAAGAATAATGAGCAGCTCTGTGAATCTCCATATGATAGAGCTTGAGTAGGCAAAATATATGGGATGAGCATAAGTAAAGTGATTGTTGAAAATCTTTTTGAGATAACCCATGAAGGTCGATGAGATAGGGTCGATATGACCAAGTGGCAAGAGAAATGCCCGATGAATTCTTTGTTATGAAGCTCAGACCAATAAATTGAGCTTTAACTGTTGCTATGGCTGGGTGGACGACCAAATTAGCAGAGAAGCAATTTGACGAATTCTGCCAATCTCAACTAGATTGCAATAGCAGAGCTTGATGATCGAGGAGATTAAGTTTCTTCGATCAGTGCTTGATACCGTTAGATTTCGTTAAGAGTAATGAATAGCTCTTTGAATCTTCATCTGTTAGTGCTTAAGCTAGCAGCGAGTAGAAAATAAGAGTAATAGAGCTTGTAAATCATCATGCGATAGAGCTCGAGCAAGCAATATATATGAACCGGGCACAAGCAAAGCGGATGTTTGCTAACCCTTTTGAGAGGTCGGATTAACCTGCTCACCTGTGAAAGAAGGCAAAAAGAAGCACAAGCTATACTCCCTTGACAGAGCACAAAAGGGAGACATGCGCAAAAAATCCTAAGAAGGAAGCGACAGATGCACTGCTCTCTTGCCTCGGGTACAATCATCACTGATCAACGAGACTAGTTGCGCCAAGTGGCCCATTGCTTGTCTGTGGATTGATCAGTGGAATTGTGGGAACCCGGGAAGGCACGGATCGAGAGTACCAAAGAGTGTTCGGCCATCACAGCTGTGAGATGATCAAAGAGACAAGGCTACGCTTGATCGCCATTGCTTGTCAAGCAAAGATCACCGTAACTGTAACGTATCCTTTGCGAAGCACAGCAGAGCTAACACATGGGGCTCCCCTAGCACACTCTCTGTGTCAGATGCCGGCCAGGATCCAAAGTCCCGTATTCCTCCGCATGAGAATTGGATGGCACCCGCAGCACATATGCGAACACTACCCGCGATATGTGGTCATCGCGGTCTTACACCGGAATCCAATCTCGAGGGGGCCTATAGCAAGACTCGGCGATATCTCATTGGTGTAGTGATCTCTTTGGCAAAGAGAAAAGATAGAGAAGGAGCATCACAAGCAAGGAATTGTGTCAGTATGATATCCCTGGTAAAGGCTTTATTGAAAAGCGAGAAAAGAACACTGAGAAGTGTTTAGTTAAAATGAAAATGTTTGAAAACAGAGAGAGAGCAAAGGTTGAGATAACCCATGAAGCTTGCTTGGGGTTTTGGGGGACTGTGAAGTCCGTCGCTTGCTCAGAATAGCCTTCCAAGCACACCCTCGTCGTCGGCATTGAAGTATTCAACTTCTTGGTTCACAACGAGGAGAGGAGGCTCTCCGACTTGGCTTACTCCTCTTAAGGAGCAAGGAGCGCCTGCAAGTTCTTTGCCCCTTGAAGTTGCTTGATCTGGGCATTCTCCTTTAGGAAGCAGGTCATGCATCTTTCCCTGCCGGAGCATCTTTTGCACAAGCTGCCGGAATGCTCTGCAGTCCTCAGTTGCATGACCCTTTTCTTTGTGATAGCCACAATATTGGTCAGAGTTTATGCTTTTCCGATCAGCAGGCTGAGGGTCCACACTGTTAGTTTCGCCATTGATAGTGCGGGTTGCCCCACCCAATGTGTTATCAACTTTAAATCCTCTGCGATGAAAATGACGTAGACGACTTCGGAAACATCCCCCTTTCTTTTCTTGCGATTGGAGACGTTTTGCGGGAGAGTTTGGAGGTTGTTTGGCAGGGAGCAAAACCTCTGGACCTCTCTTCCTCCTAGTGGGAAGTTCTGGTGACTTCATTGGGCGATTGGACGCGTACACGGTTGTTTGAGGGCTGCGTTTGCAGACACTTTCTTTCTGCCCGGAAACTGGGAACTGTACAGCGACTGCGGTCTGGTTGGATGGACAACTTGTCTGATAAGCATAGGGGCCGACTGGTAGAAGAGTTGACATACTAAAGTGTGAACTCCCCACTTCCGACTTGACTGTAGCAACTGGTGATGCTGCAGGTTGAGAGTCTAATCGCTGAACTATAATTGCTAGGGTGCCATTGATCGCTGCTATCTGCTGGGAAGCTTCCCGACGTAACAGCAAGAGGGCCTCCCAAAGAGCGTCTTCGCTGGTTGAAGGAATGTTCTGAGTGGGTTGGCAGCCTGTCATGGCTAACTGTTGCTTTCACTGTCTGATCGGATCTGAAGGTTTGTCGCGTGAGCTGTTCGGATCCACGCTCACCGCACCATGTTGATGCGCGAAAACGGCACCTGGGGGAAAGGCTATCACCGAGGAGGGTGATTGGCCTCACAGGCTAGGTGAGGAGGAAGGAGAAGGTTGTGGAAGGAATGGGAGAGGCTTGAGAGAAGAGGCGAGCCTTGATCAACAGAGAGGGTTGATCAAGAGAGAAGGAAGAGGGAGACCAGGAGCGGTCGAACAGACAGTAATCGCAACGGTTGCGCTTGCAGGTTGGATGCCGAGAGGAGCTGAGCTGAGCAGAGGGCAAGACTTGCTGAGCAGAGGAGCAAGGCTTGCTGAGCAGAGGAGCAAGGCTTGCTGAGCAGAGGAGCAAGGCTTGCTGAGCAGAGGAGCAAGACTTGCTGAGCAGAGGAGCAAGGCTTGCTGAGCAGAGGAGCAAGGCTTGCTGAGCAGAGGAGCAAGGCTTGCTGAGCAGAGGAGCAAGGCTTGCTGAGCAGAGGAGAGAAGAGGGGGCCGCTAGCAGCGGCAACAACACACTTCGCCCGTCGCGGCCTAAATGCCACTCCTGCGACGGGCTTTCCTTTGATTAATAGCTAGAGATTACAAGCTTACAAGTACACCTTCACAACAAAATCATTTAAGGGTACAAGGAGAAGCTGGCGGCTAAAGGAGAGAAAAGTGCCAGATAGCAGAGAAGAGGAGCTGCCAGAGACTAAGTAAAATAGTCTGCCAGCTGCTGGAGGACTGGGAAACTGAGTCTGCAGAGTCTGCTGGCAAGCTGCTGAAGAGCTGTGGAGGACTGCGCGGACAGGAAACTGAGTCCGCAGAGCTTGCTGGAGAGGTGATGACGGACTGGAAAACGGAGTCCGCAGGGTCTGCTGTCAAGACTTGTCTTCAGCTTCAGCCTCTCTGAATGAGAGGCTTCAGGGGGTATTTATAGGCCCAGGGAAGTTGTTGAAGAAGCGAGGCCCAGTGACATCAGCATGACGACCTGCGCGGACTCCGCGGACTGAGGATTTGCGTCCGCCACCTTGACTGATGAAGCAAGCGGAAGGAAGCACCTACAGAGAACTGGAGGTCGCCCCCTAGCGGGCGACCTGGGCGGACTCCGGGAGGAGTCCGCCCGGCAGGCCGGAGGCCGCCCCCTAGCGGGCGGCCTGGGCGGACTCCGGGAGGAGTCCGCCCGGCAGGCCGGAGGCCGCCCCCTAGAGGGCGGCCTGGGCGGACTCCGGGAGGACTCCGCCCGGCAGGCCGGAGGCCGCCCCCTAGCGGGCGGCCTGGGCGGACTCCGGGAGGAGTCCGCCCGGCAGGCCGGAGGCCGCCCCCTAGCGGGCGGCCTGGGCGGACTCCAGGGGGAGTCCGCCCGGCAGGCCGGAGGCCGCCCCCTAGCGGGCGGCCTGGGCGGACTCCGGGAGGAGTCCGCCCGGTAGGCCGGAGGCCGCCCCCTAGCGGGCGGCTTGGGCGGACTCCAGGGGGAGTCCGCCCGGCAGGCCGGAGGCCGCCCCCTAGCGGGCGGCCTGGGCGGACTCCGGGAGGAGTCCGCCCGGCAGATGCCGGGGCCGCCCCCTAGCGGGCGGCCTGGGCGGACTCCAAGGGGAGTCCGCCCGGCGGATGCCGGGGCCGCCCCCTAGCGGGCGGCCTGGGCGGACTCCAGGGGGAGTCCGCCAGGCTGGCGGGCAGAGGCCGCCCCGGGTGGGCGGCCTCGACGGACGGCGGCAGGAGGCCGGCGCCTCTCGGGCAGCAGGGAGGTCGCCCCTGGTGGGCGGCCTCGGCGGATGGTGGCTGGAGACCGCCGCCCCCTTGGGCTCACTAGAAGGTCGCTCCCGGTGGTGCTGTTGGCCGACTCCTGCAAGGAAAAACACTGCACTATTAGCGTACCTAACCGCATGTCCCGCGAGGGTGAGCTATGGGAATAGCCCGCCGTCCCGCAGGGCATGCGGTTGCTAGGAAACCTAGGTGGATAGGGGAAACTGTCCGCCTACGCTGGGGCTTGTCGCGATCGAAAGAGAGAGCCTAAGGGTCGAGACTAGCCAGCTGGCCACATTGGGAAGGATCGTCGATTTCTGGGTTAACACCCGTGTACTAGGCTGTGTGCCTTGTCTCAACACAATGTCGAGAGCAAAGTGTCGACTTCCCGGGATGAGTGTCGACACGGGTCGACACGCCCGTGTTGCAGGCCGTGTGCCATGTCTCGACACTTCGTCGAACGCAGAGTGTCGACTTCGTGGGCTAAGTGTCGACACGGGTCGACACGCCCTGCGACACGCCCGTGTCGCAGGCCGTGTGCCCAGTTTCTACAAAATGTCGAGCTCAAAATGTCGACTTCCCGGCTGAGTGTCGATACAGCTTGACACGCCCTGGGACACGCCCGTGTCCCAGGCCGTGTGCCTGCTGCCAGAACCCAAAACTGGCCCAAAACGTCCCCCGTCGCTCTTTTGAGTTTTGGGGCGTTACAGCCGGAGCCACCAATGAGGATCGTGGAAGTGCAGCATGGGGAGACGGAGGATAGATGCGAGGACCGGGTGGATGTTGGAACCCGGGGAGGGATCGGGGTGATCCATGGAGGAGTTGGGATCGAGGATGCTCGTAAGGTTAGCCTCCAGACAATGTACCGAAGGGGGGTAGCCTCAACCTCCCTAGATCCACCCCCGAAAGAAAAAATTACCTTTTCTTCAGAGAATATGTCGGATTATGAAGACTCGTTCTGCGACGCCTTGGTGATCCAGACGGCGGTAGAAAATTTCACGGTCTCCAAGATCCTAGTGGACAACGGGAGCTCCGTAAATGTGATCTTCAAAAAGGCCCTCGATGAGATGCAGGTTGAGGGCAAGAGAGTGCTAGCTTCGGACGGACCATTGTTCGGTTTCTCAGGAGAAAGGAAGGAAGTGGAAGGGGGAGTAGGGATGCATGTGAAGTTGCGGGGCGTGTCACGGAACTGCAGGTTCGTGATCGTGGATGCCCCGAGCAGCTATAGCACCATATTTGGGCGCCCCCTCATCAACGCCTTTTGCTGCGTCCCCTCCTCGTTTCATCAATGCCTCAAGTTCAACAATGGAGGGGTGCAGGTCAGGGTCAGAGTGGACCTGAAGGTGGCAAGACAATGCTACGTTAAGGCAGTAAACACCATATATTGGATGGCAGAGGTGGAGGAGTTGGAGAAGAAGATGGCGGCGCATGAAGAAGTTGTTGGAGAGGAGGAGATGAGCCTAGAGGTGGCGAGAGAGGAAGCTGAAGAGGAAGTCAGAGGGGAGGAGATTGAGGAGGAGCAGCGGGGAGGAGATGTTTAGGAGGTATCGAGGGACGAAGAGTTGGAGACGCAGGTGTAAGACCCCCCCCCCCCCCCCCTCCCGGATCCCCAAACACGGCACGATAGGGGGGTCTTATGCCCAGAACAGCCGCATTGCGGTAGCATTAGCACAAGGGCTAACCTGTACCACAAGACGCCTATTCCGCGGGCTACAACCAATACAATATAAACATGCCAACCCAACCATAATATAAAAGAGAAGAAGTCAAATCCACACTAAGTATATAATCCAAATACAGTAAATAAAGAGAAGCTAAAACATGCTTCTTCAATATCAGAGTACAACTAGTAATTGCCCAAACGGGCTACATCAAAATCTCACAACACTCACATCTGTAACCGACGGTAGCGACGGCACCATCACATCATCCCTGTCGTCTTGGCCTGGCTATCCTGCTGCAAAGTATGTGGCTGCTCTAACTGCGGGGTGACCTCCTAAAAAGGAAGACGTAGCAACAGTTAGTCGAAAAGACTAAGTGGCTTCACATCCGCTCCCCCGGCGACTCCTCGGCACCTGGCGGAGAAAGGAACAAAGGTACAAGTATAATACAAGTAGTAAAGCAGGTACAAGTAGTGGTAATAGTACATGAATAACAACATTATAAACTAGCAGTTCTACTTGAATAACAATATTACAAAATAGCAATTCTACTTGAGCAATTAGTAAATCAACAAGTACAAGTAACTACAGTAGGAAAGTAACTTAACTTATAAGGATGCCCATACAAGCTTATAAGTTAAGGATCGGGTTACATAATAGTAACTCATCGTATAGGAGTGCTCATACAAACTTATACGATTATGGCCTTGTTTGTGCAATGATATGTAATGGTATGTATGCTATGCAATGACTCACCCATGATCACCCCATGCAAACGCTATGTCAACATAGACTAGAAGTTCCCACTATTCGAGCAGGTAGCTAACCTCTCAGGCATCAGCCATCGTGGCCAGGCGATGACAGTAGAGAGGGCATATCTACTACTAGGCGGGTATCCACACTACTTCACCTAGGCCTTCGTACGCCTCAACGCTAAGAACGCAATAGCGGATCCCATGCGTACTATGGCCTAGCGGGGTCTCGGGTAGATGTGCACCAAGAACACAGCCCGAACTAGCCTGGTGTGACCCAGAAGGGGCCACGGAAGAAGGCACGAGGACACAGCCCAACCATTCACTTGGCACGGAAGGGGCCTCGGGACGTGAACACCGAGGACACAGCCCAACCGCCCAAAGTCTAACCGTCAACTCCCGTCGGTGTGACGATCGGCGAGCCCGTAGACCTGCCACACTATCCTTAACCCAGGATTACGACACCGCGTGTCGACTCACACCACATGCAAATTCCACAACACCATGGTATGGAAGGGGCCTCGGAAGTAAGCATGAGGGCACAGCCCAACCATCCATCTATACCTCATCTCAACTCGAACCCAACTAGTGACGGTCAACACCGCACTTACATCCATCCACAATACTACTCGTAGGGAGTCTACGCTCTAAGTATTGGACTACTACATTTCATTCTAACCATCATACATGTTCATGGTCGTGGTTTATCCTTCAATTTGTCATTCCAAATGGTTTCAACATATTACAAACATGATGCGCACTAATAATAATCTACCAATTTGTATCCAGACATTTCATTCATCATATTATAAACATGGTGCGCATTTATAAAAATCTATTAATTTTAGCAAGTCATATCATGCATTAAAGCTTTCTCCACAATTCAGTTTTATGAAATTTAATTAGCAAGATTTATCATTCATAGCACTACTGTGGTCAGCATAAAATAGTTCATCAAAATCTAGAGTTAATTAGCAACATTGATTCCACCAAATTCAAATTCATATTATATAACCCCAGAATTTAAGTGCAGAATAAATCTGGACAGCAACTTCGATCGGAGATTCCTGAAACTACAGGAATCTGGTGAAGACGTGCAACTCCTAGATGGAAAGGTCTTTCTATGAGTTACAACTTTCTTATTCAGCCCACAACCCAGATTTGAGTGTATCATATTTGAAATAATCCTTGAAGTCCGATGCGTACAGAACACAATTTCTGCATGCAGGATTTATCAGATGTCATGTTCGTTCATACTTTCCTGTGGCTACGTACTTCGCATGAGGACGTTCAACCACTCGTTGGAAAGGTATTTTCACAGGCTTCAACTTTCATGTTTAGTCTAAAGCCCAGATCAGGCCACAGCCTATATGAAAATGGTCAAAAAGATCGCTGCGCGCAAAATACAGATTCTGCACCCTTCGTAAAGAGGAATGAACGACATCGGTTCATCTTCCTCTCCAAGTCGATCTTCCAAAATCACTCCAAAATTTTCTCCTCCCTTATTCACCCTTAAAGGGTCCATGATTCTTCACGAAACCATCCACCCATCATCACATAGAATAAAGGGGAGGTTGAAGAGATCTAAAACCTAGAACACATGTCCTAGCATGGCCGTCCCTAGAAAACTCCTTCTCTCCATCAAGACTCTCTTGAGTCGATATCTCTCCTAAGAAAATAACTAAAGATCTAGCACCAAGGGAGAGGGTAGGAAGCTCACCTCATTTCCGGCGTTTCCACCATTTTTGGCCATGGATCTCGTGACTCTTCTCGGCGGCATCTTCTATTCCACGGCGGCGGCAGATCTTCTCCTCTAGAACAAGATCCAGCGACTTCCTTCTCTCAACAGGAGTTTCTCTCAAAAAAACGGCTGGAATGAGGAGTGAAAACGGCTAGCGTTATCACTTCCACTTTTATATAAAAGTGACACGGGTAGGGACACGCCCGTGTCCTTACCCGTGTCCTGCTTAGGCGAAGCGTTACGACTGTTTTTATGCGTCGGTTCAATACTTGACACGACACACGGGTGGGACATGCCCGTGTCAGCCCAGTCACGCCCGTGACATGGGGAGTGTAACTCACTCGACACCTACTCGAGAGGACTTACTCGAGAGAAAACCAACTACTCGAGTACCCGAATAGGACACGCCCGTGTCACAGGGATGACATGCCCGTGTCACCCCCTCTTACTCGAGTACTTTTCCACATACTCGAGTATATTTCGACCTACACGAGGGCTACTCGAGGATGAGCGGGACACGCCCTGTGACATGCCCGTGTCACAGGCCGTGTACCCCATACTTAACACTCGACGATCGTCGAGCACTGGTCATCGACTAGAGGGAACACACGCCCTCCGACATGCCCGTGTCGGATGGGACACGCCTGTGTCTTACGATGTCGACACACTTCGTCGATCTCGACACGCCTTGTTGATCTCAACTCGACACAACGACACACGGGTAGGGACACGCCCGTGTCTCTACCCGTGTCATACAATTTGTCGATCTCGACACGAAGTTCGTCGATCTCGATACGTAGTTCGTCTATCTCGACACGTCGATCTCGACATGGGTAGGGACACGCCCGTGTCTCTACCCGTGTCCCTTCACACGGGTAGTGACACGCTCGTGTCACTACCTGTGTCCTTTGGACATACTCGAGTCATTGACTCGAGAGCTGGCCACTCCCACACCGGTAGGGACACGCCCGTGTCTTTACCTGTGTCCTATACATGACTGATTTCTCCTCCTTTTCACATGTGCTTCCCTGTTGTCAACACTCCCCCTGAATCCAAGTCAGCTCTCCTGACTCAAAAACACATACGAAGGGTCTAGTGCGATTTGGGACGTTACAGTAGGAGGGTCGGTAGGTGGAAGTGGAAGAAGGAGCTGAGAGGGAAGCCCAGAGAGGCGTGGAGATTGAGCAGCAGTAGCATGAGAGCCTTGAGGAGGCGATGGAAGTTGAGGGAGCAGGAGGAGAAGAGGAGTTGGGGCAGGAAGAGGAGGCAAGGGCCGGTCGGGAGTAGTCACGGCTGGAGTCGGCGGAGGAGGTGGTGGAGATGGAAGTCTTCCCCAGCGCCGGATAGGTGCAAAAGGTTCGGATCAGCGAGGGGCTGAGCCCTGAGGACTAGGAGAGAGTGCAGGCTTGCATCCAAAGCAACGTCGACATCTTCGCTTGGAGTGTGGCTGACATGTCGGTGATCGATGGAGATGTGGCCTGCCACCGCCTGAACCTGGATCCCAAGACGCGCCCCATACGCCAGAAGATGAGGACCATCGCAACTAAGCTGGAAGAGCCAATCCGCGAGGAGGTCAAGAAACTTCTGGAGGCCGGCTTCATCTCGGAAATCTAGTATCCAGGCTGGATCTCCAACGTGGTAATGGTGAAAAGGGAGGGGGGGTAATGGCGCATGTGTATCGACTTTTCATTACTAAATAAATCGTGCCCCAAAGATTGCTACCCTTGCCTTGAATCGACGCGCTGGTAGATTCAGCCGTTGGTTTTTCAATTATGAGTTTTTTGGATGCTTTTTCAGGTTACAATCAGATCTGAATGCACTCTCCCGACTTCAAGGACGTCTCCTTCATCACAAGGGAGGGATGCTTCAGTTATAAAATGATGCCCTTTGGGTTGAAAAATACAGGGGCTACATACCAACGCATGATGGATCGAGTCTTCCAGGGCCAGAGGGGGATGAACCTGGAGGTCTATGTTGATGACCTGATGGTCAAGAGTAAATGTGTGGATTCGTATCTCCGAGACCTGGAGGAGACGTTCGCCACCTTGCGGAGGTTCAAGATGAGGCTGAACCCCTTAAAGTGCATTTTTGGGGCAAGCCGTCGGAAGTTCCTCGGGCATCTTCTGACCCCGGAGGGGGTAGAACCCAACCCAGATAAGGTGAAGGCCATCCTAGAGCTAGAATCACCATGCAATGCTAAGGAGGTCCAACGCTTGACAGACAAGCTGGCCGGCCTAAGTAGAATCCTCTCTAGGTCGAGAGAGAAATGCTCATCATTCTTCAAGGTGCTGCGGGGTAACCAAAGGTTCGAGTGGACCGCCGAATGTGAAGAAGCTTTCCAAGGGCTTAAGAGGCCGCTCTCCGTGGCCCCTATACTTCAAAGCCCGAAGGAGGGGGAGGATCTGACCTTGTATCTCGGAGTGGGAGCAGAGGCAGTGAGCTCTGTCCTAGTTAGGGAGGAGGGGAGGAAGCAGCTGCCAATCGATTACGTCAGCAGGATCCTAAAGAAGGCCGAGCTTTGCTACCCTGTTGGATCTCTAGTTTGATTTGGGCTAGGTTCACTAACTTAGGATCTTGTGACCCACAATGTATAGCCAGGGCCATAGTCGTGTCCTAGAGTCTAGGCCAAGTCCTTAGAGTCAACATCACATGGACCAGCTATAAACAAGACTGCCAGAGACTCAAGACTTAGAAGATTTCAAGACTCTATAAAGTGAGTTCGACGTTCGTCGAACTTAGGTCGACGATTATCATGCTCAGCTCGACGATCTCAGAGAAAATTCTCTGAGCTGAGCTCGACGAACTTTATTCTTTGGTCGACGAATCTTTGGACTACGACAGTATTCTGTCAAGACTATGTTCTCTAGTCTCAGGTCGATGAACTCAGTTCTCTGCCTGATGAATTCTGGATTATCTACTTCAACAACTTAGAACCAGAAGACTTGTGTCGACACTCAGAGTATATATCGACACCAACTGGGTCGACACTAGAAGAACTTGTGTCGACACCCGAATCATCAGTCGACACTTTGGAAAGGTTGTGTCGACACCACATAGAAGACTTGTGTCGACATACAGGATATCAGTCAATACCACCTGTGTCGACACCAGGAGTAATTGTGTCGACACACAAAATATGTGACAACTCCAGAAACTCAGCTCGACGAACTTCAGACACAGAATAGGAAAAGTTCAGAAGAGACAGCAGTTCAGTTTCTAGCTCGACGATCATGGAACTCAGCTCGACGAATAGAAGCCGTCTGGTCGACGAACAAAACATCTCAGCTCGACGAACTGTGGACTCAGTTCGACGATTTCTGTCAACTGTTCGACGATTCCAGACTAAGTCATTTTCAGCCCTGTCCCCATTATTACTGTAATAATTCCTGGGTAATCAATGCTCTAACATTCTCTGAATATAACAGTTAGAGGAGCATTGATTAGGATATTCTCCAGGATTATTGCTTGCCATTTTTCTACGGGACAGTTGGGGAAATTATTCAATGCTGCTTATTCTCTGGGCCGTCAGCATTGAATGTAGAAGGAATTCAAAATTTGAAAGACCAATTTCCCCAGAAAATATAAAAAGAGATCTTTCTCTTTTCTTACAAACACAGATAGAAAAAAAGTCAGAAACAAATACAGAGAGAAGATTACTGAATCAGACAATAAAAACACAACTCGTTTGCTCTCAATCTTACACAAGATTTCTGATATAGAAGAAATCCCTTTACTAGAACATCATCTGTCATCTGAAGAAGAAGAACAGTCATTCAATGATCAAGAGTCTTCATTCTTCAAACTCTCCACGACACTTCACATGACAACAAATCTTCCATCTGTCAAAGAAGTTCCTGAAGATCTCTCTGATCAAGGCTGAAATCTTGAAGGCCTATCACCTTATGCAAAGCTCTAGTTCTCCTGAACTCCTCTACATCTCAGGGGGATATTTGACAACATCACCGAATCCACTTAAGTCTTCTCAGTTTATTGAGAAAGAGAAGACCTCGTCACTCTCTCATCCCCACCTCTGTAAAGGGTTTTAATTCCCTTGAAAATTATTCTGGTTCAGAAGTCTCCTTCCAAAAGACTTGAGGTTGGTTTTTGAGCACCTGATCAAAAGCTTATTGGTGGAAGTCACCTGATCAAAACCTGTAGTGGATTCCTACCAGGGTGGTAGAAGAGTGGATGTACCCAGGTTGGGGAACAACTATAAAATTTCTTGTGTCGTCTGGTTGCCCCTTTTCTTTTTGTTCTTGTTGTGCTTGTGTTTTTAGTACTGTTGTGTGCTTATTTATTTTATTTTAATTCTGCACTTTTTAATTACAGCAGAATCTGTAATAGTTTTATAAGGACCTACAAATACTATATTCACCCCCCCCCCCTCTAGAGTATATTAGATCTAACACATCACTTTCAATTAGTATCAGAGCAGGTTCTATTAGTTTTACAAGCTAAACCTTGAACCAAAGATCCTTTGTTAGATCTAAACATTACTTCATTTTCATTTAGATTATAAATACATCCATGGCACAGAACAAGAATTATGCAAGCACCAGACCTCCAGTTTGCAACCTTAATAGGTTTGCCCTCTGGAAGACAAGAATCAAGTTGTACATGAACTCTATTGATGAAGACATCTACAACTCTATTTTGATAGGTCCCCCACAGGCATCTACATCTACAACATCTTCCAGCAACAATGTAGTCCCACCACCTGAGTGGACTGAAGCCCAGATGAAAGCAAAGATTTTTGATGCCAAAGTCATGAACATATTGCCTCAGACTATGTCAGATGACATTTTTCAGAAGGTGGCTGAGTGCACCTCTGCAAAAGCAATCTGGGATTCACTTAATCAAATGGTTGCTGGCTCAGCAGATGAGATGAAAGATAGAAGATCAAACCTCATCACACAATATGAAAACTTCAAGAAGGATGAGGCAGAAATAGTTGAAGTGATGTACAACAGGCTTAGGTCCATCATCAGTGAGCTAAGGACCTTAGATAAAGAAATCACCTTGACTGAAGTGAATGACAAGATCCTAATGTGCTTCCCAAGTTCATGGGACACCAAGATCTGGCCAATCAAAGAGGCCAGAAGCTTGAATGAGATCTCAACTGAATCTCTCCTGGGAAAGCTCAAATCTTATGAGCAGCTAATTAAGTCCATAGAAGCAGTGGAACACAGAACTCCTCCTCCAACAAGGATAGAACAATCCATTGCATTCAAGGTTGCTGAAGAAACTGAAGCCCCAAAAGTTAATGAAGAGCTAATGAGTCTCTTTGCCAAGAGATTCTTCAAAATGACAAGGAAAGACATCAGAAGGAAGTCATCCAGAAATGACAGCCAGCCAAGGTATGATAAAACCCCCACTAAAGAGGTAGTGTGTTTTGGGTGCAGGAAATCAGGACATTTCATGTCTGAATGTCCTGAAAATCAAAAGAAGGAAAGAGGAAGAGAGAAGGAATCAAGAAGCAAGCATTACAACAAGCCCTCTTACAGCAAGCACAAAAAGAAGGACAAAGGATTTGTGGCGGAAACATGGAGTGACACAGAAGATGAATCTGCATCTTCCAGCTCCAGTGAAGAAGAAGAGGAGGCCAAGGCAAAGGAGGTTTGCCTCATGGCAATTGATGCAAGCAGTAGCAGATCAGATACAGATGAATTTGATAATGAAGAAAGCCTGTCAGCTGAAAATCAGGTAATAGCATCTTATGATTTTGAATCTGACGAATTTAAATTTGAATTTAAAAACCTATACTTAGATTTGATAAGCTCTGAGAAGGAAATCAAACTTCTCAGAGATAAATTGAATAATCTAGATAAAATCACTTCTGAAAATGCAAATTTATCAAGTGAACTGAAATCTGCAAATGAACAAATTACTTTTCTGAAATCAGAACTTAGCAAAGCTAAGATATTAGAAGAATCATTAAATGGGAGAAGCTTGAAATTGCTAGATATAACTAGCACAGTAAATGCTAGAACAAATAACTGCAAATTAGGATTAGGAGCCACATCCAGTGAACCAACCCTAATCCAAAGGAATCATCTTTCAAAACCTGTAAATTTTATCTCTAATAAAGGAAAGAAAAACACTGAACAAGTAAATAAGGTTAATAAAATTCTAGAACAAATTGAAGTCAAGGACAAAATTAAAAACCAGAAGAATGGTAAAAATAACAATGTTCAGCAGTTATCGTCGAACTCATATCGACGATATAGGAACAGATCGTCGAACTCAGAATGACGATCTCTGAACGCAAACTTCAATAATAATCATTCGTCTAACTACGATCGACGAACTTTGTATGGTTCGTCGAGAAGAGTCGACGAACGTGGGACACAGAAAATGAATATGTTCATTCTCTGGGCAGAGATCGATGATCTCAACCCAATTCGTCAAACTCTGGTCGACGAACTTACAGAAATTCTGAAAGATATGGTACCTAAACACCTAGAGGGGGGGTGAATAGGTGACCTAATCCTTTTTAAACTTTAATGGCAGCCAACAGTTTATAACACAGATTTATAACTATTCTATCACAGCAAACACACAACATACACAGCAACAATCACAGCACAGCACAGTATACACAGTGGTTTATAGTGGTTCCCCAAGATATGGGTACATCCACTTTCCCCCTTCGCCTATCTAGCAGTGTACTAGATTCGGCCAAACTCCTCCACTGTCTCAGAACCCAAAATGGTTCCTACACCTCAGGCCCAAGGCCTTACAACTCAGCTTTATCCCAAAGCCTACACTCAGCCAATCAAGGCCTACACTCAGCCAACCAAGGCATACACTCAGCCAACTAAGGCCTACACTCAGAGATCTCAATCTCCTACACTCAGGCTCTCAAGCCCTACCCTCAGCCTTTATAATTATAGGCTTACAATTCTCTCAGATCCAAAGGATCCTACAAGTTAAAAATGTATTACAGATATTAACTCTACAACTCAGAAATAAAAGAGGGGAGTTGAGAGTTTCTTGATGAGTTCTTGGAAGAACTCAGCTGGATTCAATCTGACTTAGCTTTCTTCAAAGCTTCTTGAGTAGAACTGAATAAGACTGAATCCTCCTGCAGTTGTTCCTTGACCTCTGCCACTTAAGATCCAGAATGTATCTGAATCCTTCTTCTCAGCCTAGTTCCAGAGGCTGATTTCTTGGATGGAGCCCTCTCTGTCCAACTTCTTAGATCTGCACTTGGACTGCAAGATCTTCTTGTGTTGATACTCTTGGTACCACTTTGATAACTTGTTCTTCAACAATGTGATCAATCTGAACCACTCTTGAACGACAGTTTCTGTAAACTGTAGGTGCCTATTTATAGGCCTTCTTCATGGTAACCGGCTGGTCCGGTCCATAACTGACTTCTGATATCTCTGACAGGTGCTGTAGACCGGCTGGAACGGCAGCTGTCAAGTCATCCAGTCATTTCTTGAAAATCTCTAACTGTCTGAAAGTGTCGAGACTTTCTGTCTTTAAGTGTCAACACTTATAGTCCAAGTGTCGACACAAGTTATGTAAGTGTCGACACAAGTCTACAAGGTGTCGACACAACTCCTTGTATGTCTCGACATAATTTCTTCTGCATGTGTCGACACTGAAATTGAGTGTCGACACAAGTACTTGTTCTTCTAGCTTTTGCTGAATTCTTCTAAGTGTCGACACATCACCTTTGTGTCGACACAACTTCTTGTGTTGAATCTGTCAAGTGTCGACACTACTTCTTGGTGTCGACACATAGTCTTCTATGTTGATACTTGCTGAGTGTCGACACAGCTCCTTGTGTCGACACACCTTCTTCTTGTTGAGACTTCAGCTTAGTGTCGACACATTCCCTTAGTGTCGACACTTGTACTTAGAATATTTTGTTGATAATTCTGTTCTTTGCTAAGTGTCGACACAGCTCCATGTCTCGACACTTCCTTCAAGTGTATAGTCTTCAGCTGAGTGTCGACACATTGTTCTAGGTGTCGACACTTACTTCATGTGTTGACTCTTTTGTTGAGTGTCGACACTTTGTTTTTGTTGTCGACACTTTCTTCAAGTGCTGACTCTTCTTGTTGAGTGTCGACACATTGTTTTGGGTGTCGACACTTTAACTTAGTCTCTGCAGACTTTTGCTGAGTGTCGACACAGCTCCAAGTGTCGACACTTTTTGGTGTAGACACAGCTTCACTGGGTGTCGACATAGCTCCTTGTGTCGACAATTTCTGTCTACACTTTTCTTCACTGAGTGTCGACACAGCTCCAAGTGTCGACACTTACTGTCTGGTGTCGACTCTGCATCCCAGGTGTCGACACAATGACTCCAAGTGTCGACACTGCTTGTCTGGGTGTCGACACAAGCTTTCTTAAGTGTCGACACTTTCCCTCTAGGTGTCGACACATGGACTTAGAAATTTTTTGCTTCAGTCCAGTGATTACATAACCTGCACAAGTAAACTCAATATACATCAAATACATTATGATGTATATCATTGAGTTGGGTGAGGCTTCTTCAAATCAGGTACATTTGACCAATGTACCCAACAATCTCCCCCTATTTGGAGAAGTCATAACCCTTAGTCAATGATATACACCATTCATAATTAAAAATTACAAAATGATGTAAAGCATGTAATATTCAGCAGGGTAAACATAAACATGTATTAATTCACACATGTATACACATTCATCATTTCAGAACAAACAAGAAATAAACACATTCACAGAACAATCATGAAATATATTTATCATTTATTGTTCTAACATTTTTCTTATACATCTTCAGTGGTTTACAAAAATGTTTTACATTTAAAAGATTACAAAATAATCTTCAAGTAAAATCTTAATATATTTCTGATCAGGTTCCTTGATAACTATTCCCTTGCCAGCTTGGACTTGAGCTTTGACAGGGGCATCAACAGTTTCAGCATCAGCAGGCTTCTTGCCTTTTAGATCTTTCTTTTTGAGTTCTTCTGCCTTGATCTTCTGCCTCTCAAAATAGTGATATGACTTAGGAAAGTACTTGCTAGGCTCCACTGCAGTAGGAGGTAGCTTTCCCATCTTTGCCTTCCTTCTGTATTGAACTATTGCTTCCTGCCTGATCTCATGTTTTCTCCATTCTGCTTCAGAAAACCATTTGTTCATGTCATGAGTATTGTCCTTGGCAGCTTTCCAGGCAGTTAAAATTATATTCCTAGAGGTAGGGCTCCACTGTTCAAAGTCTGGCCTTTGTTCTGCTTGTTCCCTAAACCTCTTTTTGGACAACCTTGTCTCTTCCTCTTTCTGTAGAGCCTCTTGCATGGCTTCAGATATAGGTTGAACAACCTTTTCAATATGGACATTGTCCTTGCCCTCAGGTGGGCTATACATTGTGCTCACATCTGCTTGAATTATTTCAAAGTCTGAAGGTGGATAAATGACCTGAGCTACTTCTGGTTGCTCACCTCCAAAATAAGCAGGATTTAGTCCAGATTCAGCAACCTCATTGTCATCACACAGAGGAGGATATCCAAGTGTAGCTCTGATGGAATTTGATATCCACTTAGCATGTTCAGAGCTTGCCTTGACTAGTACTCTCTCCCCCTTTATGACTTCTCTAGCCATGTGATCTCTGACATCATCCTTCTAAAATCTGATTTGACTATCCAAGTATCTGATGCCATCTTTAAAGAAAGGTTTAAGCTTTTGAAGTTGTTCAGATATGACCTTTTGGGAGGCTTGGATTGCAGTCTTTACAGCAGAAATTTCCTCTTGAAATACTTTATCAAAATCAGCTTCAGCAGTAGTAGATGTAGAAGGTTCAGCAGCCTTGTTCTTCAACTCAGTGACTATAGCATTATGGGAGGCAGTCAAATTGTCATTCATTCTTAATTGATTCTCAAGAACATATCCTTGTTTCAATGCTATGTCATCCACTTGTTCTTTGATCTTCTCTTGGTGTGTTGTCAAATACACCACTGCATTTCCACCTTTGTGGAAGCAATCAGTCATTTCCTTTTTGTTAAGGTTCATTTCAAACCTTATAGACTTTATATCTTGGGCCAGATCAAATTGTAATGACTTCTGCCCTTCATCCACATAATCCTCTATAGATTTTCTCTGTTCATCCAGTTTTATCTGCATTGCAATCATTAATGCACTATAATCAACAATTGGAGCTTGTTGAACTATAGGCTGTGGGGCTATAGATTGCAGAGCTTTCTTATAACTCTGACTTCTCCTTTTAAAGACATACAATTTCTTCTTCTTTGCCCTAGCACTCTCCTCATCTTCAGAGGCAGAAGTGCTAGCTATGTCAACCCTATCCTTAGAGCTTTGAGGCTTCTCTTTCTGCACTTCAGGTGCTTTCTCAGTTTCCTGCCTAAAAGGCTCTTCCAGATCTTGTACCTTCTCCCCCTCAGCAGCAGCATTATCTCTTGTATCAGCATCCTTGTCCATGTCAAAATCTTGTTGGTCTAGATTAAGGAATAAGTCTTCCATTGTATATTCTGGTGGGGAAAAAGCTGGAGAAGTTCTTGGTTCTTCAACCACAGGATCAGGAATAACTGGAACAGCAGATGTGTCTTCTAGAACAACATCTGGTTCTTGACTATGCAGCTGAGTTTGCTGAGGAACATCAGACAAATCAGCATCTTCTATAAGATATTCTAAAGTATTTAGGTTAGTGAGTACCTCTTGTATGATGGTGGTGGCTTGCTCACTGTCCAGTGTAGATGGTTCTTCTACAACTAGAGGCTCCTCCTGGCTGTGATCCTTGTGGATGGGGCTAGCTTCAGGCAGCTCCCCCTGGATCTCAGCAATCTCTTGAGCAGCAGGAGATTTCACTACAGCCTCTTCCTCTTGATCATCAGGAGTGAAAACAACATGTTCTTCACTCCCTGAACTGCTGGAGGACTCTTGTGCCATTGGAGCAGTTTTTCTCTTTTTCTTTGGGGGAATCTCCTTCTCAGTAACTGTCTTCTCTGGGGTTGGCATTTCCTTGGACAACACCCTGTCCCATCTTGAAAATATCATTTGATCCATCTTCCTCATGTGATTTATCTTACTTCCTGCAGCAGAACTCATTACCTCTGGTATCACACCAGCAAGGTAGAGACTTAAGATTCTGCCCAGATTGGGCTTCTTCAGACTTTCTTTAATTTTCTCAAAGACTATCACTGACCAATCAGTTCTTAGAGTAAAGATAATTCTTGTCATTATATTGAACATGGAGGCAGACACTCTGTCATGCCCTCCAGGCTTGCTGAGTAAGACCTTACCAACAATCTCTGACATGAATATTCCTTGATTATTCATGCCTTTCCTGTTAAATACAGATCCGATCTTCATCTTAGGATCAAGTCCACACCAGGTTAAAGCTTCCCTGGTCTTTGAAGCAGTAACCTCTTCTTCATCTTGAGTTTTTGGTAGCTGAAGCACCTTCCTCAGATTTTTAGGTGAAACCTTGACCTTAGTTCCATGAACTCTGGATTTGATTCTGTATCCAGATTCATCTACTGCAGCTCCATTAAGTAATTCAAGAACCTCTTTCTTCCATATCTTAGTTGGTTCTGAAACTAAGTACTCTAACCCAGAATCGGCGACTAGGGTTACTATGGCCTTGATTTCTTGATCAGCATCGTCGAAGGCGCCGCGCACTAGCTCATATCCTTCGTTAACGTTCTCCTCAAGCTTAGGTGCCATTAGGGTTTGTAGAATTTGTCTTTAGAAAAGAGAGGTGTCAACATAGTAGTTTTGGTCTCGAAGCTTTGAAAGCGTGTCGACAAACAAAGACAGAACCCTATTTATACCTTTCTAATTTTGAAGATGAACAGGCGGGACAGCTAACTTAACATGTGTCGACACTGGCAATAAGTGTCGACACTGACTTATAATGTCTCGACACATATGTGTCGACACAAGTTTAGTCAACAGATTTTATGTGTCGACACTTGGTGATTTGTCGACACAACATAACTCGACACATTGTCGAGACTTTACTTAGAAAATTCTGAGTAAAACATAAGTGTCGACACCATATTGGATGTGTCGACAGCTACTTGTCATGTGTCGACACTAACATTCTGAAGTGTCGACACCAACATCCTGGATGTGTCGACACCTTTTTCCTGAAGTGTCGACACCACTATTCTGTGTCGACATAGACTTGTCTATGTGTCGACACTTTTTTACTTAGCCAATTTTAATTCTGTAAACTTACTCTAAGTTTAACATTCCTAGTTCAATTTTGAATCTATTGAACTTAGCTTCTTCTAGGGGCTTAGTAAACGTATCAGCTATTTGATTATCAGTTTTAACATATTCAAGTAAAATATCTTCTCTTTCTACATGCTCCCTAAGAAAATGATATTTAATTTCAATATGTTTAGTTCTACTATGTGATACAGGGTTATTAGCTATTGAAATAGCACTTGTAGAATCACAGAAAAGTGGAGTTCTACTTACCTGAAATCCATAGTCCTCTAGCTGATGTTGTATCCACAGAAGTTGAGCACAGCAACTTCCTGCAGCTACATACTCTGACTCTGCTGTGGAGATAGCCACACTGGTTTGCTTTTTGCTACTCCATGAAATTAGTCTCCCACCTAGGAATTGACAGGTTCCAGTAGTGCTCTTTCTATCTTCTTTGCATCCTGCAAAGTCTGCATCTGAATAACCTGTTAGATCAAAATCTCCATTCCTAGGGTACCAGAGGCCTGGATAGGGAGTGCCCTTTAGATATCTCAATATTCTTTTGACTGCTGTCAAATGAGACTCTTTAGGGCAGGCTTAATACCTAGCACAAACACATGTAGCATACATGATGTCAGGTCTACTAGCAGTCAAGTATAATAGGGAGCCAACTATCCCTCTATACAAGGTTTCATCTACAGGTTTCCCTGCATCATCCTTGCTAAGAGACATACTTGACCCCATAGGAGTCTTCATGGTGCTGGATGAATCCATACCATATTTCCTTATGAGTTCTAGGGTGAACTTTGACTGACAAATGGACAAACCACTCTCAGTCTGTTTAACTTGGAGACCCAAGAAAAACTTCAGCTCTCCCATACTACTCATCTCAAACTGACCTTGCATAAGTTTTGCAAACTTTTTGCAAAGGCTGCTTTCAGTAGACTCAAATATAATGTCATCTACATATATTTGGACTAGTATGACTTTGCCTCTAGATTCCCTAAGGAATAGAGTCTTATCTATTTTCCCCCTTGAGAACTTGTTCTCAATGAGGAAACTAGATAGGGTTTCATACCAAGCCCTAGGGGCTTGCTTTAACCCATATAAAGCTTTCCTAAGTCTATAGACATGATGAGGTAGAGTTGGATCAACAAAACCTGAAGGCTGCTCCACATAGACTTCTTCTTTAAGATTACCATTTAGGAATGCTGACTTGACATCCATTTGGTAAACCTTGAATCCTTGATAGGTTGCATAGGCCAAGAACATTCTTATGGCTTCCAGTCTGGCTACTGGAGCAAAGGTTTGATCAAAATCAATACCTTCTTCTTGCCTATATCCTTTAGCAACCAGTCTAGCCTTATTCTTAATGATGACCCCTTGTTCATCCATCTTATTCCTGTAGATCCACTTAGTTCCTATTACATTGTGGTCTTTAGGTTTAGGAACAAGTTCCCAGACCTTGCACCTCTTGAACTGATTAAGCTCTTCTTGCATTGCTTCAGTCCATTGTGGATCTTGTATTGCTTCTTCAAACTTCTTAGGTTCAACTTGTGACAGAAAGCTGGAGTAGATTGTTGCATTCATGTTTCTACTCCTGCTTTGAACTCCTTGTCTTGGATCTCCAATAATCAGCTCTACTGGATGATCTCTAAGATGCCTGTGGGCTGGAGGCATCCTAACTTCTGGTTGAACCACTTCAGCATCTGCATCATGCTGTATACCTTGGATTTCTTCAGCAATTGGCACATGTAGTTCTCCCCCTGGACAACAGCTACTGTCTTCTACTTGCTATCTTGCAGCAGGCACTTCTTTTATAGTAAGCTTGTCCATTTTCTTTGTCAAACCTGTGGGGCTGCATACACTACTAGACAACTCATTATTAATAAGTTTAGTCTCATCAAAAACTACATGCACTGATTCCTCTACAACTTGTGTAGTCAAGTTGTAGACTCTATAAGCCTTACTATTATTGTTGTACCCAACAAAAATTTCCTCTTGGGACTTGGCAGCAAACTTAGTTAAGTAAGACTTTCCATTATTAAGTATGAAGCATTTACAACCAAAGATCCTAAAATAGGATAAGTTTGGTCTCCTGCCTTTCACAACTTCATAGGGGGTCTT
Source organism: Platanthera guangdongensis (assembly GCA_039583875.1). Lineage (NCBI taxonomy): Eukaryota > Viridiplantae > Streptophyta > Magnoliopsida > Asparagales > Orchidaceae > Platanthera > Platanthera guangdongensis. Next base: position 115,280,739 of record CM077166.1, read on the forward strand.
GTTAAGCCTTTTAGTGATGGTAGCCCTATTTATAACATGGCATGCAGTGTTAACTGCTTCAGCCCACAAATACTCTGGCAGTGATGTATCACTTAATAGAGTCCTACCAGCCTCTATCAAGGTTCTATTCTTCCTCTCAGCAATGTCATTTTGCTGAGGTGTTCTAGGTGAAGAGAATTCTTGAAATATCCCAAAGTCTTCACACAGTTTTGTCATGCTATCAGACTGAAATTCAGTACCATGGTCACTTCTAATTTTGACCACTGTACTATTTAGTTTATTCTGAATTTGCTTGACAAAGCTATAGAAGACACTAGGTGTTTCAGATTTCTGTCTTAAGAAGAACACCCAGGAAAACCTTGAGTAGTCATCTACAACTACAAAGGTATAGACCTTCCTACCTAAGCTGTGAACTGGCATTGGACCAAAGAGATCCATATGCAAGAGGTATAAACACCTCACAGCATCTTTGTTTTCTATGCTTCTAAAGGTGGATTTAGTCTGCTTGCCCTTTTGACAAGCTGAGCAAATACCATCTTTAACACACTTAACTTGAGGACCATTCCTCACTAACTCTTTGCTAAAGAGTTTGCTAATAGTCTTGTAGTTAAGATGGGCAAGCCTCTTGTGCCATTTGACACAATGAGGGACATTCTCATCAGCTACAAGACAAATTGGAGAACCATTGTTCTCAACCATAATGTCTAGGCAGTAGACATTCCTCTTCCTATAACCTGTCAAAATGATCTCTTGATCACTTGACCTCTTGATATGACAACCATTTTTAACAAATGAGATGTCATACCCTACATCACTTAATTGACTTATACTTATTAGGTTGTGTTTCAACCCTTTAACATAAGCCACTTGAGTAATGGTAACCAAGTTTGTAGAAATGTTACCAAACCCTTTGATGATTCCTTTTTCAGAACCACCAAAGGTGACTTTTGGACCATCTTTTACTGGAATGTAGTCCTTTAGTAATCCTTTAGTTCCAGTCATATGTCTAGAACATCCACTGTCCAAGTACCATGTTGGGGTATGGCCACTTGGACTCATCTGCAAAACAGATTAATGAACCTTAGAACCCAAAGAATTCTTGGGTCCTTGGTACTTGTTAGTCTGCAATCTGACAAAGCTACCCACTGGCTTTCCAATAGGTAGTTTGGTACTCACTTTGGCACTAGCATTGTGCCAACAGTCCACTGCAAAATGGCCAACTTTGCCACAGCACCAACATTCAAACTTATTGTACCTTTGCTTAGGTACTGCCTTGGCTATCTTGTCTACAGCAGGCTTGTTGAATGTTGGGGCTTTGCCCTTGGACTTAGACTTGGACTGCTCAGTCCCTGCAGGTCTAATAAAGCCCAGTCCAGCCTTGCCTTTATGATGAACAAAATCATCAATTAAAGGTAACACTGACTTAGGTTTAGAAAACCTAGCAACTAAGTCCTTCTCCTTCTGAAGATTGATCTCCAGACTCTTAATTTGATCATTCTTAAATGATATAGTACCCATCTGAATCACTGTTATGTGTTTCAGCCTAGCTATCTCATTAAGCTTTTGATCAAACTGCTTCTCAAAATCTGTTGCACCAGCTTTAAGATCAGCAATTTCCTTTGCCTGACTTTTGGCTAGGGACTTGCTTTTCTTGTAAGCTTGCAACAGTACCTTATATTCATCTATAAGCTGATGAATATCATCCTCAGACTCAGATACATTCTCATCACTTGATGATGAAGAATCTGATTCTGAACTAGAACAAGAAACTGAATTTAAACTTGAACTTTGTACCTGACTGGGTCCTGGCTGCTCCAGGATTTTGGCACTCTCTTCCAAATCCATTAGCCCTTGGCATTGACTGTCTTCTTATTCATAAATAGACTCCATGATCTGCATGAATTCTTCCTCTTCTTCTTCAGCAAACAGCCCTATGTAGGCTTCAGCCTCAGACTCAGTTTCTGAAGAAGAGATATCTGATAGAGTCTTCTCTTTCTTGGCTACAAAAGACTTCTATTTCTTGCCTTTAAAGTGAGTCTTTTTCCTGTCACTAGATTCCTTTCTCTTCTCTGGACAATCTGCAATAACATGGCCCTGTCTATTGCAGCAATAGCACACTATCTTAGATCCAGTTGCCTTGCTTGACTTTGTCCTCTTCCTGTCTTTCTTTGAAGGCTTTTTCTCCTGATAAAAGACTTCCTTTCCCTTTGAAGTAGAAGGTCTTGACCTCCACTGTTTCTTCTTCAAGAATTTCTGAAAGTGTCTAGTGAAGGCAGCAAAGTCTTCATCACTTTCACTGCTCTCAGTCTTTGTGCTGACTGACTCATCTGATTCTGATTCAACTATCTCTGGAGGTGGAGTTGATGACTTATTCCTGCACTTTCTGGGAACTTCTGTCTTGAAAGCAACTGATCTTTACTTGTGTTCAATTCTTGTTGACTTCTCCTCCTCTTTCCTCACTGTCAATTGCATTTCATAAGACAATAACTTGCCAAACAGTGTAGGAGGAGGAATTTCCCCCAACTTAGCCATTTCTCTAATGGCACAGATCTTTGTGTCCCAATCTTTGGTTAGGGACCTTAGGAACTTGTCATTTAGTTCATAGTTACTGAACTCTCTTCCATAAGACATGAGTTCATTAACTATTCTGTAGAACTTCTTGTAGCACTCAGTTATGCTATCACCTTTACCTTGTCTAAAACTCTCATACTCCTGATTTAGCAAGGATTTTCTATCTTGTCTGACTTCTTCAGATCCTTCCATATACACTATAAGAGTGTCCCACATCTCCTTGGCTGTCTTACAGTGTATAAGATTCTGAAAAGTTGCATCATCAATGGCACTCACTATTATGTTCTGTGCCCTCTTGTCCATTGTGGCTAGGACAATCTCATCCTTAGTCATCTCAGAGAAATCCTTTGAAGTTCTCTGATTTGCATCTAAAACTGAAATCTTCATGGGCACATAAGGCCCTTCCTTTACTGTGATGTAGATTCTAGGGTCTGAGGCCTCCATAAACAGCCTTACCCTTTCCTTCCGGATCCCAAAGATCTCTTTCCTGCATATGGGTAATTTCATGGAACCCAATTCCTTGTGATTCTCAGAGGAACCCATGTTTCTTGATTTTCTTGAATTTCTTGAATCTGTGATTTGCCTTACACTGAATCTGCCAAACAAGATCTCCTCAGACTGTTAGTCCTTTTTGAGGAACCTGGCTCTGATACCACTTGAAAGATATGGTACCTAAACACCTAGAGGGGGGTGAATAGGTGACCTAATCCTTTTTAAACTTTAATGACAGCCAACAGTTTATAACACAGATTTCTAACTATTCTATCACAGCAAACACACAACATACATAGCAACAATCATAGCACAGCACAGTATACACAGTGGTTTATAGTGGTTCCCCAAGATATGGGTACATCCACTTTCCCCCTTCGCCTATCTAGCAGTGTACTAGATTCGGCCAAACTCCTTCACTGTCTCAGAACCCAAAATGGTTCCTACACCTCAGGCCCAAGGCCTTACAACTCAGCTTTATCCCAAAGCCTACACTCAGCCAATCAAGGCCTACACTCAGCCAACCAAGGCCTACACTCAGCCAAGCAAGGCCTACACTCAAAGATCTCAATCTCCTACACTCAGGCTCTCAAGCCCTACCCCCAGCCTTTATAATTATAGGCTTACAATTCTCTCAGATCCAAAGGATCCTACAAGTTAAAAATGTATTACAGATATTAACTCTACAACTCAGAAATAAAAGAGGGGAGTTGACAGTTTCTTGATGAGTTCTTGGAAGAACTCAGCTGGATTCAATCTGACTTAGCTTTCTTCAAAGCTTCTTGAGTAGAACTGAATAAGACTGAATCCTCCTGTAGTTGTTCCTTGACCTCTGTCACTTAAGATCCAGAATGTATCTGAATCCTTCTTCTCAGCCTAGTTCCAGAGGGTGATTTCTTGGATGGAGCCCTCTCTCTCCAACTTCTTAGATCTGCACTTGGACTGCAAGATCTTCTTGTGTTGATACTCTTGGTACCACTTTGATAACTTGTTCTTCAACAATGTGATCAATCTGAACCACTCTTGAACGACAGTTTTTGTAAACTGTAGGTGCCTATTTATAGGCCTTCTTCATGGTAACCGGCTGGTCCGGTCCATAACTGACTTCTGATATCTCTGACAGGTGCTGTAGACCGGCTGGAACGGCAGTTGTCAAGTCATCCAGTCATTTCTTGAAAATCTCTAACTGTCTGAAAGTGTCGAGACTTTCTGTCTTTAAGTGTCGACACTTATAGTCCAAGTGTCGACACAAGTTGTGTAAGTGTCGACACAAGTCTACAAGGTGTCGACACAACTCCTTGTATGTCTCGACACAGTTTCTTCTGTATGTGTCGACACTGAAATTGAGTGTCGACACAAGTACTTGTTCTTCTAGCTTTTGCTGAATTCTTCTAAGTGTCGACACATCACCTTTGTGTCGACACAACTTCTTGTGTTGAATCTGTCAAGTGTCGACACTACTTCTTGGTATCGACACATAGTCTTCTATGTTGATACTTGCTGAGTGTCGACACAGCTCCTTGTGTCGACACACCTTCTTCTTGTTGAGACTTCAGCTGAGTGTCGACACATTCCCTTAGTGTCGACACTTGTACTTAGAATATTTTGTTGATAATTCTGTTCTTTGCTAAGTGTCGACACAGCTCCATGTCTCGACACTTCCTTCAAGTGTAGAGTCTTCAGCTGAGTGTCGACACATTGTTCTAGGTGTCGACACTTACTTCATGTGTTGACTCTTCTGTTGAGTGTCGACACTTTGTTTTTGGTGTCGACACTTTCTTCAAGTGCTGACTCTTCTTGTTGAGTGTCGACACATTGTTTTGGGTGTCGACACTTTAACTTAGTCTTTGCAGACTTTTGCTGAGTGTCGACACAGCTCCAAGTGTCGACACTTTCTGGTGTAGACACAGCTTCACTGGGTGTCGACATAGCTCCTTGTATCGACACTTTCTGTCTGCACTTTTCTTCACTGAGTGTCGACACAGCTCCAAGTGTCGACACTTACTGTCTGGTGTCGACTCTCCATCCCAGGTGTAGACGCAATGACTCCAAGTGTCGACACTGCTTGTCTGGGTGTCGACACAAGCTTTCTTAAGTGTCGACACTTTCCCTCTAGGTGTCGACACATGGACTTAGAAACTTTTTGCTTCAGTCCAGTGATTACATAACCTGCACAAGTAAACTCAACATACATCAAATACATTATGATGTATATCATTGAGTTGGGTGAGGCTTCTTCAAATCAGGTACATTTGACCAATGTACCCAACAAATTCGTTGAACCCAGAAAGACTTAACCAAAAGTTTAACTATAACTGCAACTTAAATAATTCTAGAAAAGCTTTTAATCCTTTAGCTGATTGGGTTATACCACCTAGAAGATATCACCCTCTAGGATATAAATCCCAACCAGAATTTTTAGTTATTTCCAGCTTTTCATATCAACAAAACAAAGGACCCAAGGTAACCTGGGTCAAGAATATTTAACTATTTTCATTACAGGAGAAGAGCTGTCCAGGAGTGAATCAGCCATGGTACCTGGATAGTGGATGCTCCAAACACATGATAGGTAGCAAGGACAATCTCACCAACTACAAGTCCAAGCTAGGGCCAAAGGTGATCTTTGGTGATTCAAAAAGTTGCCAGTCTGAAGGATATGGAGCATTGAATATTGGAGCAGTTACATTCAAGAAAGTAACATATGTAAGAGGACTCAAACATAACCTCATCTCAATAAGTCAGCTTTGTGATGAAGGTTATCAGGTAACTTTTAACTCTAGCTCTTGCATTATTTCATCTAAAGGAAAGAAACCTATTTTAATTATAAATAGACAAGGAAACATATACTTAGTTGATTTTCTATCTGCCACTATTGATATCTATTTACTTAATTTAATTAGTAACCAGAATGATTTATGGTATAAAAGACTAGGTCATGTAAATCTGAAAAACATTGCTAGGATATCTAAAGACAACCTTGTTAGAGGTCTACCTCCTGGTCCCTACAAGAAGGAATGCCTTTGCAGGGCTTGTCAATTAGCCAAGCAAACTATATCTAGTTTTAAATCCATTAATAAAAGTGATTCACCTAGGATTTTATATTTGCTACACATGGATCTTTTTGGACTCATAGCTGTACAAAGCCTAGGAGGGAAATCATATACCTTTGTCATTGTGGATGACTTCTCAAGGTTCACATGGGTATCCTTTCTGAGATTTAAGTCAGATACCTTCAAGGTTCTTACAGATTTTCTCAGGACCATACAGATTGAGTTATCTACTCATGTTGCATTGATCAGAAGTGATCCTAGCACAGAGTTTGACTCTCTTCTTATACATGAGTTCTGTGAGAAGGAAGGTATCAGACATTGCTTCTCAGCTCCTATAACTCCCCAACAAAATGGGGTAGCTTAAAGGAAAAATAGGACACTCATTGAAGCTACAGGTACATTGCTTGCTGATGCATACATGCCACTAACCTTTTGGGCAGAGGCTGTACACACTGCAAACTATGTCCTGACCAGAAGCTTAATTCACAAACTAAAGAACAGGACTCCCTTTGAATTGCTTAAAGGGAAGAAACCTAAAATCAACTATTTTAAAGTATTTGGTTCTACCTGTTATATACATAATAACAACAAGAAATACAATAGAAAGTTTGAGGCAAAGGCTGAAGTGGGAATTTTTCTAGGATATTTCCAAGTAAGCAAAGCCTATAGGGTCTTTAATAAATCATCACTGAAAATTGAGGAATCAATTCATGTAAGCTTTGATGAGACTAACATGTATTGCAAGGAGAACAAAGTTTCTACCAGTAACTCTTTGCAGGTACCTCACTTGTGTGAGAAGTTGGATGACCTAAACCTTACCCAAGGGGTTCCAACTCATCCCTCTCCACAATTCAATGAAGATAGTGAAGAAGAAAGCATTGAAGGGATTGACTCTCCTCCAACAGCCAACATAATTCCACAAGAGGAATTGGTTTCAAATGCTATTGCACAACCAACTCCACCCACTGATCTTCTCACACTTAGGGATTACCCCAGATCTAAAGTGATTGGATACATATCAGCAGGTGTACAGACAAGTCATCAACTCAATTAAGATGTGATGCATGCATGTTTTCTCTCTCAGATTGAACCTCAATCCATTCATGATGTAGAGCAAGATCCCCACTGAATCAACGCAATGCAGGAGGAATTAAATCAGTTTGAGAGATGTAGAGTTTGGGATTTGGTTCCAAGACAACAAAACTACCCAGTTATTAGAACCAAATGGGTATACAGAAATAAGCTTGATGCCCAAGGAGTTATTGTGAGAAACAAGGCTAGGCTTGTTGCTCAAGGCTACAGGCAAGAGGAAGGAATAGATTATGATCAAACCTTTGCTCCTGTTGAAAGGTTAGAAGCCATAAGAATATTCCTAGCCTATGCAACCTACAAGAAATTCAAGGTCTACCAAATGGATGTGAAGAGTGCATTCTTGAATGGAGTATTAAAAGAAGAGGTTTATGTTGAACAACCTCCAACTTTTGTCTCTCCAACTAATCCTTTGCATGTATTCAAGTTGCATAAAGCCTTCTATGGTCTAAAGCAAGTTCCAAGAGCTTGGTAAGAGACCCTAGCAAGCTTTTTATTAGAGCATAAATTCATTAGAGGCATAGTAGATAAAACACTTTTCACTAGACAACATAAGGACCAAATCTTGTTAGTACAAATATATGTGGATGACATCATCTTTGGGTCTACTGATTCAAAATTGTGCAAGAGGTTTTCTGACCTCATGCATTCCAAATTTGAAATGAGTAGCATGGGTGAGCTTTCCTATTTCCTTGGTCTCCAAGTGAAACAGCTCCCTGATGGTATCTTTATCTCCCAAGCTAAATATGTTAAAGAGTTAATAATGAAGTTTGGGATGGCTGATGCCTCAGCAAAGAAAACACCTATGGCTACGAATGTTGTGATTGACTCTGATGCATCAGGGAAACATGTAGATCAGAAACTATATAGGGGCATTGTTGGGTCCCTACTATATCTCACAACTAGCAGACCTGATATCATGTTTGTCACATGCCTTTGTGCTAGGTTCCAGGTGAACCCAAAAGAATCTCACCTTATTTTCCTAAAAAGAATTTTGAGATATATAAACGATTGTTCTAGTCTAGGCCTATGGTATCCCACAGAATCAGAATTTGAGTTAATTGGATACTCAGATGCTGATTTTGTTGGATGCAGGGTGGACAAAAAAGTACCTCAGGAACTTGCCAGTTCCTTGGTATGAGATTCGTGTCCTGGTTTTATAAAAAATAATCCTCTTTGTCAACCTCCACTGATGAGGCAGAATACATTATAGCTGGTAGCTGTTGCTCACAGATGCTATGGATACAAAACCAACTACTAGACTATGGTCTCAACTTAAATAATTCAACTCTACTCTGTGATAACACAAGTGCTATAGCAATAGCACAAAATCCAGTCCATCACAGTAGGACAAAACATATAGACATTAAGCACCATTTCATTAGAGAGTGTGTAGACAAAAATAAAATTAATCTTGTTTATATCTACACTGATTTACAAAAAGCTGATATATTCACCAAACCTCTGGATGAGAAAAATCATGTATTCTTTATAAATCAGCTTGGAATGATAAATGGAGAAGATTTAGTTTAAGTTCTGTCTCCACTCGATGAATTTTCCAAAGTTTGTCGAACGGAGTTCGACGAACCGGGGAGAGTTTGAGAGATCTTCATCGAACAGAGGTCGACGAACTCTCTGTGAGTGAAATAATTTTTGTCGACCGGAGATCAACGAACTTGCTTCAGAAGATATTCGTCGAACGGTGCTCGATGAATTGTCTTCAATTCTTCAGGATGAGATCGACGAATTATTTACTTCTAAATCATTTCGTCGAACTCAGTTCGAAGAATTGTTTTTGTTTTTGTGGAACGGAGTTTGTCGATACATATTCTGGAAAACCTTATATCTGGGTTTTCTTCGACCTCAGTCCCATGCTTTCTGTTCTCTTGCACTTGATCGTTGTTTCTCTCTTTTACAAGTGATTCCATGGTGATTCAAGCAGGAGCTCTAGCCGCTATGAAGTTTGACACCAGATTTGATGTCGACTTTGAATCGTTCTAGCACTCGGATCCAATCTTTCTATATATTCTGGAACTTCTGGAAGAATAGAATTTGAAGAACCTGATGACTACAAGGATAAAGTTGGCAGGAACAGAAATCAGAGAATGGGTCTATACTTCATCCACATCTGAAGAAAATACTATGACAGGATCAATCGCGGGTAACACTATTTCCTTAACTCCCGCAGTTTTAACTGAAATCTTTGGTTTGACAAATCGAGAAGAGGAATTAGAAATTGATTCTGAAGAGTTTGATATGATGCTAAGCCTGATGGGTTATGTTGGTAACAACCAAAATAAATTGTTGAAGTAATATATGTCTGCAGCATACAAGTTTCTAGAAGACATTGTTGGGAAGGTCTTGCTTGGCAAGCATACTGCCCATGACTACATCACAAGGAATCAGTTCTTGGTCATGTGTTCAGTGATAAATAAGAAGCAAGTGGATTGGGCTCAGATCATCTTTGATCTGATAAAGAAGAAAAATAATAAGAAAGATGTGTGTTTTGGAAGGATCCTAGGGATCTTCCTAAAGGAGAAGGTTGTTGAATCCCTGGTCTCACAGACCATATTCATTAATGTCAGCAAAAGGCTTACATGTGCATTGTTTGGCAGGTGGGAGAGGACCATACCTAAGCCATCCAAGGCTTCTACCTATTCCACCCCAGCTTCTGAAGGCACTAGGGTTGTTAAAGCCACTGCCCAACCTACTGAATAGGTTCATCCAGCACCACCATATCTTCAAGCCCACCTTCCAGCAACACAAATCCATCCCTCTCCTACACCTCCATCATCCCCTACTCAACCTCCTACTCAACCAGAATCTCCACATGCTTCACCAGCACCAACTCCTCCATCATCTCCACTTCCTCCTCATTTATCCTCCATACCATTTTTCAACATACCACCATCACCTCCTAATTCCCCTTTTCCTCCAAACACCCACATGGAAGATGCCACCCATCCATCCCCATCAACATCTACCATCCCTCAACATGAATCCCCTTCAGATGCTCACATACCAGATGCTCCACCTCCTATCCCTCCCACAGTTCCCACTTCTACACCTTCTGTAACACCATCTACCACTCCACCATTGGACACCTCAACAATTGCTTCTCTCATTGCCCTCCTCACTCCCCTTCTCAACACACTAATAGCAGAGGCCATTACACCTCTTGCTACTTCATTGACTACCCTATCTGCACAGATCACTGCCCTCACTACTGCCCCATCTTCAGTCAGGGGTCTGGCTTCAGGTCTTACTGAAACCATGTAGGGGGAGATGTCTGATGATGAAGCTGCAATAGCTCCAGCATCAGAGGCAGCAACAGTAGCAGCAGATTGTATAGAGTATATTGATACAGATGATATTGATTTTATTAATTTTATTGATACTGGCATGGACTTGGAAGAGTCAGCTTCCTCTTTTATCAATCCCATATTTGATTTAGTGAATTTGTTGAAGAATTTTGAATTTGCAGTTTTGAGATGTCTTACAGCAGAACATACTACTAAGCCATCCTTGGCTATTGTACTATATACATCCCCAGTAAGTCCACAAGTTGCAAAGCAACTTAGTGATAGTTTCGTTGTTCTGAGCCCATAGTTATTCTAGCTCCTTCAGTAATTTCGTCTGCTCCTAGTTATGTCATGGATAAGTCTCCATTGCCAGATCTAGATGATGTGATCTTGGCTGACATTCAACAAGAGGAAAAGGCAGCTGCTGAAAGCACTGTTAGAGTTGATGACACTCCAGCTTCTTCCATGGCTTCTACTCCAGCTCCTGTTGATATTCCTGCTCAAGCTCCTTCTCAACCTGATAAGCCTATCATTTTTGTTGAGGCACTGAAGGCTCTGAATGATTTATATGATAATCCTCAAAGATCTGATGATGAGGATAGTGATGATGAGGATGATGATGATTAATCTGATGATGAACCAAAGAGGAAGCCAGTATCCAAGAAAAGAAAAGCTCCTCCTCCTCCTGCTCCTAAGCCTAATCCAAACAATGACACTCCTTATTATATTCTTCAAAAGATAACACCATATAAAGGGATGTCAGCTTGAATGTGGTTGTCCAAGAATCAGCAGAAGGAGAGGAAGAAAAGCAAAAGGTACTCTCCTCCTCCAGTTCAAGATACAGAAAAGATCCACCTCCTCCAGCTGCTGGTGCTTCAGGTTCTAGTTCTCAAAGATCTGCCCCTATTCAAATATATCAAAGACATCAAGGGAGATCTCATCATGAAAGCAGCCAGCACAGGCAATATTCTTCAGGAAAGCAACATCAGCGCAGTAATAACAACAATAATCCACTAAAAATCAACCAGCTGAAGGCTTTAAAAGACCATCCTCTCCTCATGTTCCTTTTGAAGATCTTGAAACAGCTACTACTGCTAGAATGGCCAAGTTCCTGGAACTCATAGGCCTTTCTATGATTAACAAGGCCAAAGCTGAAGGAAAGGATCCCTCTGAATATACTACCATGTCAAAGTACAGGAAAGAGGAACTTAAGAGATTTGATAAAGCTAACAAGATTTTCAATGTGGATGACTACATGAAGTTGCACCCAGAAGCAGTTGTCCCCGGGGCTACATCTCTGAAGATTATAGGGGCTGCTGACATGACCATGACCAGTGTGCAAGCTTCAGATCCTAACAGAGAAATAATATTTACAAAGCCAGGAGACAAGAGCAAGGATGAAATGCCAAAGGAAAAGAAGCAGAAGAAGTGATTTTGGACTCTTTTTATCTTTCTGCATTATTTATAACTGCTTTATATTTTCTGAACAAAGCTCATATATATATATATATATATATATATATATATATATATATATATATATATATATATATATATATATATATATCTGTTGCATGTGTTATCTATCTCTGCCAGATATATATTTTTTCTACTTTGTTTATTTTCAGTTTAAGTCTGAGTCTGTGGTTAGTAACCTCACTCAAATAGGGGGAGATTATTGGATTCCTAGTTTGATTTGGGCTAGGTTCACTAACTTAGGATCTTGTGACCCACAATATATAGCTAGGGTCATAGTCGTGTCCTAGAGTCTAGGCCAACTCCTTAGAGTCAACATCACATGGACCAGCTATCAACAAGACTTCCAGAGACTCAAGACTTAGAAGATTTCAAGACTCTATAAAGTGAGTTCGACGTTCGTCGAACTCAGGTCGACGATTGTCGTGATAAGCTCGACGATCTCAGAGAAAATTCTATGAGCTGAGCACGACGAACTTTATTCTTTGGTCGATGAATCTTTGGACTACTACAACATTCTGTCAAGACTATGTTCTCTAATCTCAGGTCGATGAACTCAGTTCTCTGCCCGACGAATTTTGGATTATCTACTTCAACAACTTAGAACCAGAAGACTTGTGTCGACACTCAGAGTATATGTCGACACCAACTGGGTCGACACTAGAAGAACTTGTGTCGACACCCAGATCATCAGTCGACACTTTGGAAAGGTTGTTTCGACACCACACAGAAGACTTGTGTCGACACACAGGATATCAGTCAACACCACCTATGTCGACACCAGGAGTAATTGTGTCGACACACAAAATATCTGACAACTCCAGAAACTCCGCTCGAGGAACTTCAGACACAGAATAGGTAAAGTTCAGAAGAGACAGCAACTCAGTTTCCAGGTTGACGATCATGGAACTCAGCTCGACGAACAGAAGCCGTCTGGTCGACGAACACAACATCTCAGCTCGACGAACTGTGGACTCAGTTCGACGATTTCTGTTAACTGTTCGACGATTCCAGACTAAGTCATTTCCAGCCCTGTCCCCATTATTACTGCAATAATTCCTGGGTAATCAATGCTCTAACATTCTCTGAATATAACTATTAGAGGAGCATTGATTAGGATATTCTCCAGGATTATTGCTTGTCATTTTTCCGCGGGATAGTTGGGGAAATTATTCAATGCTGCTTATTCTCTAGGCCGTCAGCATTGAATGTAGAAGGAATTCAAAATTTGAAAGACCAATTTCCCCAGAAAATATAAAAAGAGATCTTTCTCTTTTCTTACAAACACAGATAGAAAAAAAAGTCAGAAACAAATACAGAGAGAAGATTACTGAATCAGACAAGAAAAACACAACCCGTCTGCTCTCAATCTTACACAAGATTTCTGATATAGAAGAAAGCCCTTGACTAGAACATCATCTGTCATCTGAAGAAGAAGAACAATCATTCAAAGATCAAGAGTCTTCATTCTTCAAACTCTTCAGGACACTTCACAGGACAACAAATCTTCCAACTGTCAAAGAAGTTCCTGAAGATCTCTCTGATCAAGGCTGAAAGCTTGAAGGCCTATCACCCTGTGCAAAGCTCGAGTTCTCTTGAACTTATCTACATCTCAGGGGGAACTTTGACAACATCACTGAATACACTTAAGTCTTCTCATTTTATTGAGAAAGAGAAGACCTCATCACTCTCTCATCCCCACCTCTGTAAAGGGTTTTAATTCCCTTCAAATTTATTCGGGTTCATAAGTCTCCTTCCAAAATACTTGAGGTTGGTTTTTGAGCACCTGATCAAAAGCTCATTGGTGGCAGTCACCTGATCAAAACCTGTAGTGGATTCCTACCAGGGTGGTAGAAGAGTGGATGTACCCAGATTGGGGTACCACTATAAAATTTCTTATGTCATCTGGTTGCCCCTTTTCTTTTTGTTCTTTTTGTGCTTGTGTTTTTAGGACTGTTGTGTGCTTATTTATTTTATTTTAATTCTGCACCTTTTAATTACAGCAGAAGCTGTAATAGTTTTATAAGGACCTACAAATACTCTATTCACCCCCCCCCCCTCTAGAGTATATTATATCAAACACATCACTTTCATACCCAATCCTATAAAAGCTGGCATACCCCTTAATCATTTCGGCTAGGAAGCTCCGGCCATATTTCCAAGCACACTCAATCAGGGTGGTGACAGACCATCCCCTCCTTAAGATTTTTGAAGGAGTGGAGCACTCGGGTAGACTAGCCAAGTGGTCTATCGAGTTGAGCGAATTCGATATCTCGTTCATACCAAGGCTCTACATCAAGGCGCAGGTAGTGGCCGACTTCTTGGCAGACTACGTTGTGGAGGTCGAGGTAGAGGAGTCGCGGCCGTAGGAGGCTGGGAAGATGACGGTGGATGGGGCCTCGGGAAAGCACTCCCTCGGAGCAGGGGTGGTGTTGACAAGTCCTCAAGGGGTCACCATAGAATAGGAAGTGGTCTTGCACTTTCCTGTAACTAACAACCAAGCAGAGTATGAGGCTGTGATAGCTGGCCTTTGTTTGGCAAGGGAACTGGAGATCCAGGATGTGGAGGCTTTCACGGACTCGCTGGTAGTGGCATCATAAATTCGAGGAGAGTTCGAAGCTCGGGAACACACCCTTATGAGGTACTTGTCCAAGGTGAGGGAAATTATCAGGGGGTTCCGGACTTTCTCCATCCAACACATTCCAAGAGAAGAGAGTGAAGCAGTCGATCGGCTGGCCAAGTTTGGACCTCGGGGAGGAGGAACCTTGATGGAGCTGTTCCGTCCAGCAATCGAGGAAGGAGAGCTCATGGAAGTAGATCGACCACCCTCGTGGGTGGATCCCTTCATAACCTTCTTCATCACAGGCAACCTCCCTGAGGGGATCAAGGAGGCCAAGAACTTTCGGCATAAGGCGGCCCATTATCTAATACATGAAGGGAGTTTACATCGGAAAATGCTTTCGGGTCTTCTGGCGCGATGTGTAATGGAAGGATAGATCCGACAGGTTCTGGAGTAGGTGCACTCCGGGGAATGTGAAAGTCATTCCGGAGGTAGGATGTTGGAAGCAAGGGTGGTCAGGTAGGGGTACTTCTGGCCCACTCTATGGAAGGATGCTACGGAGTTTGCAAGGAGGTGCCAAAAATGCCAGCTCTACGCCCCCCTACGGCTCCAGGCAGCTCAGAGGCTCTGAAGCATCACAGCAATGTGGTCGTTCGCTATTTTAGGGATGGATTTGGTTGGGCCTTTTCCTCCAGTCAGTGGGCAAAGGAGGTTCCTCCTAGTTATGATCGATTACTTCTCAAAGTGGCTATAGGTTAAGGCGCTGGCAAAAGTCACCTCCCAAGTCATCAGGAACTTCATTTGGGGAGAGATCATCTGCAGGCACGTGCTGCCTCAGGCCATTGTTACGAACAATGGTCCTCAATTTGCAAGCGAGGAGTTTATAAGTTTCTGCACCCAGGTGGGCATCGACCTCAGGTTTACCTCCGTCCACCACCCCAGGAGCAACGGCCAGGTGGAGGCGGCTAACAAAATTATCGTGAACCTGCTCAAGAAGAAGGTGGAGAACCTGAGGGGGAGCTTGGTGGAGTAGCTCCCCTCAGTTTTGTGGGCCTTGCGGACAACCTCGAATACGGCCTGAAAGTGCAGCTAGATCTGAAATACTCTAGAGGGGGGTGAATAGAGTATGGTGCTTAAAAACTTTTTACAACAGTTGTTGTAATCTGAGTGAACAGGGAAGCAAATAAAAAAATCTAAACACAGTAGATAGCTAATTACAACCTACAAAAGAAACTAATTACAGATCCTAACTTATCACAAAACAATCACAGCCAGAAACAAAAATAAAGACAAGCAAGCCAGAAGACACAAGGAGCTATAGTGGTTCCCCTAAACTTGGGTACATCCACTCTTCTACCACCCTAGGTAGGAATCCACTGCAGGATGAGTTGATCAGGTGTCCTGGGCACCAATGAGATTTTGATAAGATGCTCAAAAACCAAACCAGATTTTTTGATCAGGTGCCTTGCCACCAATGAGCTTTTGATAAGGTGCTCAAAAACCAAGCTCAAACTTTTGAAGGGAGTTTGAAAAACCCTTTACAGAGATGGGGATGAGAGAGTTATGGAAGTCTTATCTTTCTCAAAGCAGCTGAGAAAACTATGTGGATTTTATGTTGTCAAAGCTCCCCCTGAGTTCTTGAGATGTTCAGGAAATGAAGCTTTGTTGATGGTGATAGGTCTTCAGAAATTGATCTCCAGCAATTGATGATTTCAGCAACAGCTGAAATGTTAGGTGTCTGGAGTCTTGAAAGATGTTGGCCTTGAACACTTGAATCAAAGGGGATCTGAAGATTTCAGATTTGTTGATCTCCTTTGGATGTGTGTTCTTGAGTGAATTCTTTTAGACTGAGAATGTCTACAGCTTTCTTTCTTTTTCTCTTGAGAGATTGTTGTTGAGAAAGATGTTGTCCTAGAGAATATTTTGTTCTATGTATAAGAGAGATTCAAAAATCTTGAGTTTTATTCTCTGGTTCTGAATAGAGAAAGATCCTTTGTTAAGAATAGCTGTTGGCCTGTCATTAATTGACTTCCTTAATTGCAAATGTCTTCTGGGGAAAGTCCAAAGAAACATTCCTTGATAATCCCTTGAAACTTGGTCCAGAATAAATGAAAACGGCTAGAAAATCTTCTGAATTAATTGCTGAATAACTCCTTAACTGTCCTGAATTTGAATCTTGAAAATCCTTTAACTCTTCAGAAAAACGTCAAACTGAGCTCTGCTATCGTCGAACTGAGCTCAGCGATTTGGACTTAGACAGCAACAGAGATCGTCGATCTGAGCTCAACTAACGTCGAACTGAGCTTAGAGATAGAGAATCAATACTGAGTCAAGATCGTCGAACTGAGCTCGAAGATCGTCGAATGGAGTTCGACGATTTGTTGAAGTTGAGCTCAGCGATCGTCGAATGGAGTTCGACGATCCGTCGAAGTTGAGCTAGACGATCGTCGACTGGAGTTTGATGATTCGTCGTACTGAGATCGACGATATGACTTAGTCTCCAAACTGAAAATCCTTTGTCTTGAGGGCAGCTTCCAAACCTAACTACTAACCCTTAGACTCAATTCTAGTTGACCTTTAGATCTATACAGAGAGGTCAAAAACAAGTTTCCTAAAGACATAGTGATCCTGACCCAAATTAGTAATAGGGTGTTCCAACAATCTCCCCCTATTTGGGTTAGGATTACTATTTACAGAACTTGGAAAAATTAAATAACAACATACAAAGCAACAATACAGAAATGTAATAAGCAGGACATTGCAGAAGCACAGATATATATTATCTCAGACAGAATTCAGAATTCAGAATGATTGTCACCTTACATAATTATTCTTTCTCCTTGCTCTTTATAAGTTTGATTTCTCTATTAGGATTGAGAGCTTCTTTCTTTGATCTTCTGTCATCTGCTGCACCTAAAGAGGTTTGTTGTTTGGGCCTTGGTACAACAGCTTCAGGATGCAGCTCCATATACCTATCAGAGTCAAAGAATTTGCTTGAGCCATATCTTTCCAATTCTTTCTTTCTTTGCTCAGACAATGTAGTGATGTTGGAAGAATCTCTGCCTTGCTCTTTAGCTTTCTTAATTTGATCCAGGGCAGCTAGCTCTTTCATCCTGGCAGTCCAAGCAGTTGGGTTATTTTCAGGATCCTCAAAGGGCACTGGAGGCTCATATCTGTTGGATGGATTATCTTGAGGAGCTCTGGAGGAGACTGCTTCTTTTAACTTATAGGGAAAAGGAACTGATGTTGTGTCTGATGAAGCTTGTCCTTCCCTGGAGTAAGGATGTTACCTTGAATAACCTTTTGAATAAACTTGGAATTCCCTCTAGTTTCCTCTGTAACTTCCTCTTCTAGATTGAGAACCTCTGTACTGGCTTCCCCTATGATAAGATCTTACATGAGGCTGATAGGGGGTTTGGCTTTTGGCAGAAGGTTGAGCAGCTGAGCTTCCACCTGCACCTGCATCAGGAGGAGGTGGTGGAGGTGGATGAGGATGATGAAATTGAGAAGATCATTTTTCATACTTCCTCTTCTTCTTCATGGCTTTAAGTTGGTTCTTGGAATACTACATCCAATGATCAGTTATGGGGCAGTCATGAAGAATGTAATATGGTATGTCATTAGTGTCCTTGACTTTGGCTGGAGGCACTCTTTTCATGGCTTTGCTCCTTGCCTTTCTTTTCCTGGCAATAGTGGCAGAGGAGTCATCAGAATCAGTCCTGAATTCATCACTTTCAGAACTTTGCTCATCATATAGAGCATCAATCTTTTTCATATATTCTTTCTGAAGTTGAGTTGGAGCAGATGAAGCAGCAGTGGTGACCGCAGCAGATACAGCACTAGTAACAACAGATACAGAAGTTGTAGCAGTTGTTGTAACAACAGATATAGAGCTTTCTGGAGCAATACTCTTTGAAGGAATATCAGCAGTAATAACAGTAGCAGCTGGAGGAGCAACAGATTCAGATAAAACATTTTCAGATACAGGAACATCAGCAGTTTCAGATATAATAGTTTCAGTAGCATCAATATCATCAGCAATAGCAGCAGGCTCAAATTCATATGCCTCTGTCTGCATATCCTCAGGAACTAAAGCAACAGCATCATCATTACTGACAGCAGCAGCAACAGATTCAGCAACAATATTGGCAGCATAAACTGAATTGACAAAAGAAGTTATAACCCTAGTGTCACAACTAGAGAAGGGCACAATGGCCTTGGAAAGATCCTCTGAGGGCTGAACTGCAACTCTCTCTAGAAGACAACTGAAATAAGCTGAATCAAATACTGATAGCAGGGACCTGAGGTCCACTGAGAAGACTGCAACTGGAGCTTGAGAAACAACAGCAGCAGCAGCAGCAACAACTAAAGAAACAGCAGGCAATCTAACTTCATAAGGCATCTCCCCCTGCCTAGATTCAGAGAATGCTGGATCAAGGCACACTGATGAAGGGATTGCTTGAGGAAATAAAGAGGGTAGCCTGGCAGAAAGGGCTGCCACTGACTGAAGTAATGGAGCCAAGGAGATCTCCAATAGAAGAGATAGCCTGGGGGCTAGTAGTTCATATAACTGGTCAGCTAGGGCTGGAAGATCTACATGCTCAACAGGAATGTGAGCAGAGGTAGAGACTGGAGGTGGAGCAGCAGGTGATGATGGTGGAGAGCTAATGGATGGTAGGAGTGATGGTTGAGGTGAGGGTATTGTGGAGATGGAAGACAGTGGGATGGAGATAGAGGGTGTGAAGGTGGGTTGATCAATAATGTCTTGGAGAAGTTGTTGGTAAGATATTGATGAGGATGGAAGCTCAGGAGGAGATGAGGGTGAGTCATCCATGAAGGAATCATCAAGAAGATTGAAGGATGGAATGGTGGATGATGTTTCAATGTCTGGTTGAGGGTAGGAATATAATGGATGGAAGATTTCTTCTGTGACTGGTAGAGTGGGAATTGGAGATGGTATTGATGTTGGGGAAGGGCTGGAAATGATGATTGTGGATGGAGTTTGAATGGTGGATGGAACTGGAGGAGATGGAATTAGAGTTGGAGGAGGAGAAGCAGCAGTAGGCAAGTCATCTGCAGGGGCAGAGACTTGAGGGGAAGTGACTATTATAGTCCTGGTGCTTGAAGTTGTGCTTGCAGAAGGCCTGCTGGGCTTGGTTATCTGCTTGTCCCATTTACCAAATAGGGCACAAGACAATCTCTTTGAAGCATTAATATGTATCCCAGAAGATACAAGCAGAGTAGGGCATCTGTTCTGAAGGAAGGGCCCTAGGACCCTCCCAAAATTCACAAAATTCTTATTGATTTTCTTTTTAATCAGGTCAAAGAAGACCTCTCCCCAGTTCAATTACTTCTTGTCCACAATGGCTCCCATCAGGCACAGCTGATACCTAGAGATAGTATCATGTGCTGAGTGCTTGGCCAGCAAAACCTTGCCTACTACATCAGCCAGAAATCTATATTCCACAGCTAGGTTCTTCTTCAGCAACTTGCTAGGGTTAGCATCAGAGTGACCCATTCTTGCAAGCAGATCAGCAAATTCCTCTCCAGACAGATCAGCAGAATCTCTACCAGAACTTAACTCAAAAACTTCTGTCAGAATGGCTGGAGTCAAGGGTACCTGTGTTCAAGAAATTGAACCAACTATTGTGTTTTGATCCTGGTTGTGGGCAGTGTAGACCCACTCCTTAATCTCATCAACAGGCAGCTTGATCCTGGTGGTCATGATGGTAGCAAGTTTCTGCTCTTTGAAGAGTTCCAAAATATCTTGAAAAACCTGATCAGTAGTGCTGAAAGACTCCATGTCAATGTCAAATCCAGCATCGAATTTCATTGCGGCAAGAACAGCAATAGAGACGGCCATTGTTACCTGCAAAAATCAATAAACAAAACGACCAAGTGTAGAGATGTTTGGAGGGAAAGAGAATTTTTGCAGAGAAATTGAAAGCGCAAAAGGAGAACGACGGCGAAAAATGAATTTTATATTAGGGTTCGACGCAGAAAAGGAAAGATCGTTGAATTCAGTTCGATGATCGGGGCTTCTAAAGGAATCTGAAGAGTCTTCAATATCGTCGATCTTCGTTCGACGATATTGGAGAGCGTCGAGCTCTGTTCGACGATCGTTCAGAGAACAAAATCGTCGAGCGTCGTTCGACGATTGTTGACCGGAAAAGATAGTTCAGACTATCTGAGAAACGTTGATCTCAGGTCGACGATTTTGGAAAGCGTCGATCTCCGTTCGACGATCGGGGGGAAAATCGTCGAGCGTAGTTCAGAGACCAGAAACACTCTCGACACTAGAAAAATCAAGATGTTTGCCTAATCTTGGTCAATTTTTAAAGTTTTAAAATCTTGGATATTATTATAGACTTCCTTCATCTAACATTCCTAACTGATTTAGGAAGAAGGTGTGTTTCTTTTCATCCAAGGGTTTGGTGAAAATATCTCCCCTTTGCAAATTAGTTGGGATATATTGAAGTTCAATTTTATTCTTCTCAACATTTTCCCTTAAAAAGTGATGCCTAATCTCTATGTGTTGTGTCCTACTATGGAGGACTGGATTTTGAGCTATAGAAATAGCACTGGTGTTATCACAAAATATTTTAGACTTCTCTAAGTTGTAGCCATAGTCTAGGAGTTGGTTTTGAATCCAAAAGATTTGTGAACAACAACTGTCTGCAGCCATATATTCAGCTTCAGTAGTTGAAGTTGACACAGAAGTTTGTTTCTTGCAAAACCAAGAGACAAGTCTGTCACCAAGGAACTGACAAGTTCCACTGGTGCTTTTCCTGTCAATTCTGCATCCAGCATAATCAGCATCAGAAAATCCAGTTAATTCAAATGCTGAATCTTTTGGATACCAGAGACCTAGATTAGGACAACTTTTAACATACCTGAGAATCCTTTTTACTAATGTTAGGTGTGACTCTCTATGGCTTACTTGGAACCTAGCACATATACATGTAGCAAACATTATATCTGGTCTACTAGCTGTAAGGTACAGTAAAGAGCCAATCATTGCTCTATATGTTGTCTGATCAACAGGTTTCCCATGTTCATCAGCATCCAATACAGCATTAGTAGGCATAGGTGTTTTCATACAAGATGCTTCAGACACGCCAAATTTCTTAACCAATTCATTTGCATACTTGGTTTGAGAAATAAAGATGCCTTCAGCATGTTGTTTGAATTGCAATCCTAGAAAGAAGGATAGCTCACCCATGCTACTCATTTCAAATTTAGAATGCATTAGGTTGGAGAACCTTCTGCACAATTTTGAATCAGTAGAGCCAAAAATAATATCATCTACATATCTGTACTAGTAGGGTATGGGACTTATGGGTTCTAATGAAAAGAGTTTGGTCTACTCTACCCCTTACAAATCCATTTTCCAGAAGGAAGCATGCTAGGGTCTCATACCATGCTCTAGGAGCTTGCTTGAGACCATATAATGCTTTGTTCAACTTAAAAATATAATCAGGATAAGTTGGAGAGATAAAACCTGTAGGTTTTCTGACATAAACTTCTTCTTTGATGTCTCCATTTAGAAATGCACTTTTGACATCCATCTGATATACCTTGAACCCTTTATGTGCTGCATAAGCTAAGAAGATTCTGATGGCTTCCAATCTTGCAACTGGTGCAAAGGTCTGGTCATAGTCTATGCCTTCTTCTTGAGAATATCCTTGAGCAACTAGCCTTGCCTTGTTCCTTACAATTACTCCTTGATCATCCAATTTGTTTCTGAACACCCACTTTGTTCAAATAATGGAGTGATCCTTAGGCTTTGGCACTAGTTCCCAAACTTTGTTCCTTTCAAATTGATGCAACTCTTCTTGCATTGTAATGATCCAGTGTGGATCTTGCTCTGCATCTTGAATGGACTGAGGTTCAATTTGAGATAGGAATCAGGTGTGCAACAGGTTTTGGTTGACCTGATTTCTGGTTTGCACACCAGCTGAGATGTCTCCAATTATTTGGGAAATTGGATGGTCTCTTGATGTTACTAAATCAACAAGGGGTGTTGATTGTTCACCAACCTGTGTTGTTGTTTCCTCTTGTGGTACAACAACTGGCTCTTCAAGTTGTTTCTCCTCAATATGTTGAATGATTTCTTCATCTTCACTGCTTTCCTCTTTTTGAGTAACTTGTAACTTGTTCAAATCTTCAACAAGAGAATGTACCTGCAAAGGTTCTATGGTAGAAATATTCTTCTGCTTGAAAGACATGTTAGATTCATCAAATGAAATGTGAACATATTCCTCAATTTTAAGAGTTGATTTATTATAAACTCTATAAGCCTTACTGATCATGGAGTATCCCAGAAACACTCCTTCATCAGCCTTAGCTTGAAATTTTGCTAAATATCTCTTGTCATTATTATGTATATAACAAATGCAGCCAAAAACTCTAAAATAATCAACTTTATGTTTCTTCCCTTTGAGTAATTCATAGGGAGTCTTTCCCTTTAGTTTATATATCAAACTTCTGTTCAGCACATAGTTGGAGGTGTTCACTGCCTCTGCCCAAAAGGATAGAGGAAGGTGAGCATCTGACAACAATGTAGTGGCAGATTCAATAAGGGCTCCATTTTTCCTTTCAGCTACCCCATTTTGTTGAGGAGTTCTAGGAGCTAAGAAAGTATGACTGATCCTTTCACTCTGACAGAACTCTTGCATAAGAAGAGAATCAATCTCTGTCCCATGATCACTTCTGATAAGGGAAATGTGAGTATTGAACTCAATCTGTATATATTTGAGAAACTCTGTCAAACACTTAAAGTTATCAGACTTCTTTCTCAGAAAGAACACACATGTGAATCTAGAGAAGTCATCTACAACTACTAAAGTGTAAGATTTTCCTCCTAGGCTTTGTACTGTAATGGGTCCAAAAAGATCCATGTGTAACAGATACAATATCCTAGGTGAATCACTCTTATTAAGTGACTTAAAACTATTTTTAGTTTGCTTGCCTAATTGACAAGCCCTGCAGAGTCCTTCCTTCTTGTAGGGGCCAGAAGGTAGTCCTCTAACAAGGTTGTCCTTTGATAGCCTAGCAATAGTTCTAAGGTTTAAGTGTCCTACTCTCTTATGCCATAAAATATTAGGTCTACAGACAGAATTGAACAGGCAAATATCTACATCAGTTGAAAGAAAATCTACTAGATAGATGTTACCTTTCATTTTACCTATCAACACAGTTGTGTTGTCCTCTGACCTGATCTTGCATAATGCTTTGCTGAAAGTCACCTGGTAGCCTTCATCACATAGCTGACTGATGCTTATCAGATTGTGCTTCAGTCCTTCCACATAGGCTACCTTCTTGAATGTCACTGTCCCAATCTGGACAGCACCATATCCTTTAGTTTGTCCAAAGTGTGAATCACCAAAAATAACTTTGGGTCCAAGCTTGGCTTTAAAGGATGTGAGGTTGTCCTTACTTCCTGTCATGTGCTTAGAGCACCCACTATCCAAGTACCATTGCTGGTTTGATGTTGGATAGGTCTTCACCTGCACATAAAATAATTCACTTGTTTTTGACCCAGTTTACCTTGGGCCTAGGTTGATAACCTTTAAACTCAGAAATGAAAGACATCTCAGGTTGACTCTTATAACCTTCAGGATGATATCTCCTTGGAGGTATTATCCATTCAGTATAAGGGTTAAAGATTTGGGATGAAGGACCCCTAGGATTGGATTTTGATTTGCCCTTGAAGGAATTTCCAGAGCTCTAATCTCTGTTCGACGATCATGGAGCTGCGTTCGATGATCTTGGGTCAGATCGTTGAGCTCCGTTCGACGGTCGACTATGGCAGAGTTCAGGAATTTGAGATCGTCGACCTGAGTTCGACGATTTTGCTAGAGATCGTCGATATGCATTCGGCGATCGTCGAGCTCCGTTCGACGATTTCTGCTGGAACTTAGTTTTCTTAGGCAGAGCAGAATTTTTCCTAGCTACCTCTACAACTCCCTTTCCTTTATCAGAAATGAACTTGATTGGGGTTGTTAGAACTATAGGTTGGCTGGATGAAGCACCCAAGCCCAGTGTACTATTAAATCTGGATTTCACTGTGCTTGTGATGTCCATCAGCTTGATACTTCTCTCATTAAGTGATTCTTCAAGCTTCTTGGCCTCAGATAGCTCACCTTTCAGTGAAGCTATCTGCTCCCTACAGCACTCCAACTCCTGAGAGAGATTGAGGTTTTCTGACTTTATGGTATTATGTTCAGATAAATGATTTCTGAGAGAGATAATTTCTTTCTCAGATTTTAGTAAGTCTAAACATAATGCTTTAAACTCAGATTTAAAGTCCTCTGAATTGAAATCAAAAGAACTGATTACCTGGTCTTCTTCAAGTTGAGTCTCTGAGTCTGACTCTGACTCTTCTTCATCTAAATTGTGTTGAGAGGCATTGATTGCCATCATGCAGAACTCCTTCTCTTCTGCATCATCTTCATCATCACTGGAGCTGGATGAAGCCTCTGACTCCTCTTCAGTTTCACTCCAGGATTCAGCAACAAATCCCTTCCTTGTGTGTTTGTTCTTGCTTGAGGAGGGTTTGCCATTGTCATTATTCTTGAAGTCTTTCTCTTTTCTTCTTTCTTTCTTATCCCTTCTGTCCTTATTTTTGTTCTATGGACAGTCAGGTACAATATGCCCTGGTTTCCTGCAACCAAAGCAAACAATTTCTTTACTAATTGACTTATCATACCTTGGCTTATCATGCTCCTTGTATGATCTCCTTCTGAAGTCCTTTCCGGCCATCTTGTAAAATCTTTTGGCCAATAGACTGAGCAGTTCATCATTGCCTATGAATTTGTCTTCAGGCTGATCTTCAGTTGCTTTGAAGGTTATTGTCTTCTCTTTTCTTGTGGCTGGAGAAGCAGCCTTCTGCTCTTCTTCTCTATTTTTGATTAGCAGCTCATAAGATTTGATCTTGCCCAAAAGAGCTTCTGTGGTGATCTCATTCAAACTTCTGGCATCCTTGATTGGCCAGATTCTTGAATCCCAAGTGCTTGGGAAGCACATTAGGATTTTGTCATTAAGTTCAGTCAGTGAGATCTCCTTATCCAAAGTCCTGAGTTCACTGACTATTAGACTGAGTCTATTGTACATATCTCCAACTGACTCAGCTTCTCCCTTCTTGAAATTCTCATATTGAGATATGAGGTGGGATCTTCTGTCCTTTCTTTCATCAGCTGAGCCCGAAACTATTTCAGAGAGTTTATCCCAGATTTCCTTTGCTGAATTACATTCAGCCACCTTTTGAAAGATGTCATCATACATGGTCTAGGCTAAGATATTCATATCCTTTGCATCAGCTACCTTCCACTTGATATCAGCATATGTTCCTGATGGAGGTGGAACAGTATTTGTACTTGTGTTCTCTGGAGGTCTTGTACAAACTGTCAAAACAGAATTAAAAATATCCTCGACAATAGAATTCATGTATAATCTAATCCTTGCTTTCCAAAGTGCAAACTTGGATAGATTGCACACTGGAGGTCTGGTGCTAGCATAATCTTTGTTTTGGGCCATGATTTGTGAAGGAATAATCTAATAATAAAATCTACAGCAAGCAGATCTAACTAGGGATCTTGGGGTTCAGGTGTTAGCCTGTGCAACCACTGAGATGTGGTATTTTTAACCAACCTGGCTCTGATACCAATTGAAAGTACAGCTAGATCTGAAATACTCTATAGGGGGTGAATAGAGTATGGTGCTTAAAAACTTTTTACAACAGTTGTTGTAATCTGAGTGAACACGGAAGCAAATAAAAAATCTAAACACAGCAGATAGCTAATTACAACCTATAAAAGAAACTAATTACAGATCCTAACTAATCACAAAACAATCACAGCCAGAAACAAAAATAAAGACAAGCAAGCCAGAAGACACAAGGAGCTATAGTGGTTCCCCTAAACTTGGGTACATCCACTCTTCTACCACCCTAGGTAGGAATCCACTGCAGGATGAGTTGATCAGGTGTCCTAGGCACCAATGAGCTTTTGATAAGGTGCTCAAAAACCAAACCAGATTTTTTGATCAGGTGTCTTGCCACCAATGAGCTTTTGATAAGGTGCTCAAAAACCAAGCTCAAACTTTTGAAGGGAGTTTGAAAAACTCTTTACAGAGATAGGGATGAGAAAGTTATGGAAGTCTTCTCTTTCTCAAAGTAGCTGAGAAGATTGTGTGGATTTGATGTTGTCAAAGCTCCCCCTGAGTTCTTGAGATGTTCAGGAAATGAAGCTTTGCTGAGGGTGATAGGTCTTCATAAATTGATCTCCAGCAATTGATGATTTCTACAACAGCTGAAATGTTAGGTATCTGGAGTCTTGAAAGATGTTGTCCTTGAACACTTGAATCAAAGGGGATCTGAAGATTTCAGATTTGTTGATCTCCTTTGGATGTGTGTTCTTGAGTGAATTCTTTTAGACTGAGAATGTCTACAGCTTTCTTTCTTTTTCTCTTGAGAGATTGTTGTTGAGAAAGATATTGTCCCAGAAAATATTTTGTTCTGTGTATAAGAGAGATTCAAAAATCTTGAGTTTTATTATCTGGTTCTGAATAGAGAAAGATCCTCTGTCAAGAATAGCAGTTGTCCTGTCATTAATTGACTTCCTTAATTTCAAATGTCTTCTGGGGGAAAGTCCAAAGAAACATTCCTTGATAATCCCTTGAAACTTGGTCCAGAATAAATGAAAACGGCAAGAAAATCTTCTGAATTAATTGTTGAATAACTCCTTAACTGTCCTGAATTTGAATCTTGAAAATCCTTTAACTCTTCAGAAAAACGTCGAACTGAGCTCTGCTATCGTCGAACTGAGCTCAGCGATTAGGACTTAGACAGCAACAGAGATCGTCGATCTGAGCTCAACTATCGTCGAACTGAGCTCAGAGATAGAGAATCAATACTGAGTCAAGATCGTCGAACTGAGCTCGAATATCGTCGAATGGAGTTCGACGATTTGTTGAAGTTGAGCTCAGCGATCGTCCAATGGAGTTCGACGATCCGTCGAAGTTGAGCTAGACGATCGTCGACTGGAGTTCGACGATTCGTCGTACTGAGATCGACGATATGACTTAGTCTCCAAACTGAAAATCCTTGGTCTTGAGGGCAGCTTCCAAACCTAACTACTAACCCTTAGACTCAATTCTAGTTGACCTTTAGATCTATACAGAGAGGTCAAAAACAGGTTTCCTAAAGACATAGTGATCCTGACCCAAATTAGTAATAGGGTGTTCCAACACGGCCACCGGCGAGACCTCCTTCAAACTTTCCCATGGGTGCGAGGTGGTACTGCCTGTGGAATTTGAGGTCCGATCCCCACGAGTTGTGGCTGCAGGTGATGGAGACAAGGCTTGGCGGCTAGAAAATGAAGGAGGCCTACGCCTCTCACTGGACATGGTGGAGGAGCTGCGCGACGTGGCAGCTATCAGATAGGAAGAGGTCAAGCGACATATGGCAAGATACTTCGACAAACATATCAGGGTCAAACAATTTGCAGAAGGAGATCTGGTGCTAAAGAAGGTTGATGCTGCAGGGAGGTCCGCCCCCGTGGGCAAGCTCAACCCAAATTGGGAAGGGCCTTATATCATTGAGAAGTTCCTGAGAACAGGAGGTTATCACCTCCAGGATGTGGAGGGTAGGACCATGAGCCACACCTGGACTGGTGATGACTTATGTGATTCTACCCATGAGATGGGAGGACAAAAGTTGTATATTCAAATCAAGTTCATTATAATAAATTTCAAGTTACTTCTTGTCTTTATCTACCATGAAATTCTAATGACAGGAAGATGATCGCTTCTGCACTACCCCGAGCGTGGCTCAGCCACAGGTAGACCTGCTGTGCAGGCTCCCATTAGCTGGTAGGTCCGAACGCTCGCTGTGGGGGAGAGGTCTTGGTCCTTGGTTCTGCACTACCCCGAGTGCGGCTCGACCCCAGGTAGACCCGCTGCACAGGCTCCCATTAGCTGGCAGGTCCGAAGGCTCGCCTGTGGGGGGAGAGGTCTTGCATCTTAGTTCTGCACTACCCCGAGCACGGCTCGGCCCCAAGTAGAATCGCTGCACAGGCTCCCATTAGCTGGCAGGTCTGAAGGCTCGCCTGTGGGGGAGACGTCTTGGTCCTTGGTTCTGCAATACCCTGAGTGTGACTCAGCCCCAAGTAGAACCGCTACGCAGGCTCCCATTAGCTGGCAGGTCCGAAAGCTCGCCTGTGCGGGAGAGGTCTTGGTTTTTGGCTCTACACTACCCCGAGCGCGGCTCGGCCCCAGGTAGACCCGCTGCGCAGGCTCCCATTAGCTGGCAGGTCTGAAGGCTCACCTGTGGGGGAGAGGTCTTAGTCCTTGGTTCTACACTACCCCGAGCGCGGCTCGACCCCAGGTATACCTGCTGCACAGGCTCTCATTAGCTGGCAGGTCCGAAGGCTCACCTGTGGGGGAGAGGTCTGGTCCTTGGTTCTACACTACCCCGAGCGCTGCTCGGCCCCAGGTAGACCCGCTGCGCAGGCTCTTATTAGCTGACAGGTCCGAAGGCTCGCCTGTGGGGGAGAGGTCTGGTTCTTGGTTCTTAGTTCTACACTACCCCGAGCGCGGCTCAGCCTCAGGTAGACCCGCTGCGCAGGCTCCCATTAGCTGGCTGTAACGCCCCACATTTTTTTCGATGATTTTATTTGTTTGGGCTACGTCATATTTATGAAGTTGTGGCGTTAATTTTAACGTCGAGTGTTGGATTTGAGTAGTTTTGGACTTGCTCGTCAAGTTTCGTCACGATCCGAGCATTTTTGGAGTCTCGGCGCGCGATTGAAGTTTTGGATTTGTTTATGTTCGTCGTATACTTCGAAGATTAATATCTCGGGAATGGCTCGTAGGATTCTAGTTTTGACTTCGTCATTGGGTCCGTAGCTGCAGTTTACGCCTACGGCGTTAGTTTCGTTTTTTTCGGCGCGTTTGAGCCTTTGTTTGATCTCATAGTTCCCTATTCAATTATCTGACACGTTAATTTTTTATATTAATGCTTTGGGTTTGTGTGATTCTCGGGAAGCCCTCCCAGGTGTGGATTTTCGTCGAACCGAGTTTTCTTCGATTTTTCTTGGCGCTGTGTCGGGTTCGACGATCGTCGAGCGGAGCTCAACGATTGCGTTCCTTTACTTGGCGCCGTGTCGGGTTTGACTATCGTCGAGCGGAGCTCGACGATTGTTATGTTTTTCTGGTCTCTGTTTTGAGTTCGACCATCGTCGAGCGGAGCTCGATGATTGTCACTTTTCCTGGGCGCTGTGTTGAGGTCGACGATCGTTGTGCTGAGCTCGAGGAATCGTCGAGCGGAGCTTTCTGTTTGTCTAGCGGATCTTCGTGTTGGGTTCGACGATTTCTAACTTGAGTTCGACGATTTTTGAACAGTTTTCGTCGCGTGGTTTCTCCCTTATACTCGAGTTGTTTTCCCGTGCTGATACTCGTGTAAATTGATTTGTACTCGAGTAAGCCCAGTGCCTTACTCGTGTAATTTACCCTATACACGAGTACTCCTTTTCGGTTACTCGAGTAGTGGTGATGAACTACTCGTGTATGTCTCTGTTACTCGAGTAGTGGTGACGAACTACTCGAGTAGGTTGTTGTTACTCGAGTAGTGGTGATGAACTACTTGAGTAGGTTCTTGTTACTCGGGTAGTTGTGATGAGCTACTCGAGTAGGCCTTCTATCACTCGAGTAGTAGTATTGAACTACTCGAGTAGGTCTTTGGTACTCGTGAGGTTGCTTTGAACTACACGAGTAGTTTTTCTATTACTCGAGTAGTTGGAATGAACTACTCGAGTAGGTCTCGGTTACTCGAGTGGTCATAGTGAGCTACACGAGTGGGTCTCCTGTTACTCTAGTAAATCTTTCCTTCCTGTCTCGGAAAATCTGGTTCAGCCAAACCCGGTTTAATTTGATGTTCTTCCTGTTTTCACCTTGGGTATAAATACCTTCTTCATCTTCCCCTCTGATTCTTTTTTCCTCCCGAACCAGAGCGGCTTGAGCTTGAGAGAGAAATATTTTGTGAACCTTCCGGTGGCCGCCGACGGTGCTCCGGTGCTCGAAATCTTCATCCGAACATAGATCCATAAAGCTCTCGCAGAGAGCTACGCCATCGTGGTAATTTCTTCCCCGTTTCTTGAGATTTCTCGTTAGGGTTTTTCGGCCCTAACCTCTATTTTGGCCATTTTTGTCTAGATTTCAACTTCTTCCGCATCCTTTTTGCCCCGATCTACGACGTGGAGTGATTCAACGGGCTTTTCCGGTAAAACCAAGGCAAGTGGTGGTTTCCCCTCATTTTTCCTTGTCCGATTTAATGGTAACAAATGAGTTTTGTTCCTTGATCTTCTTTCCAAGTTATAACTATGTTTAATTTTTCGATCACTTGAAAATTTCTAAATCTTGTTTCGCTAACTGAATCTGGTAACTTCATATTAGTTTGATAGAATGTTTTTTAGTGTTGGCGTTAATTGTCTTATTTATCATTATCGAACGTATTAGAGTTTATCTAAGATTGTAAACCGTCTGTAAGGGTTGATCAACCGCGTCTTGAGTTCGATAATGTCTAGTAGAATCTGTCTAGCCAAATCCCGAGATATTTGTGTTATGGTTTCTTTGGGTTTCTCAAATGCGGGAGTTAGTGGACGATTCCACCTCCGCAGTGTTTGTTACCTTCATTAGTGTCCTGTGGAAGTCTACCTGGTTTTTGGATGTCTGCGGTGTATGGTGGTGAGTATGAGACTCCCTCGCAGTTAGACGGATTATATATCCATTTTGTTTGTGGGTGGTGTGTCTAAGAGTGACCACCTCGCCCGTGTTTTTGGGTGGTGTGTCCAAGAGTGACCACTTCGCCGTGTTTTTGGGTAGAGTCGACCACAGGTGCCTAAGAAAGGTGTTGTATTTTCCTTTCTGGTGAAATATACATGTAGTCACCTTATAGACTTGTGCGTCTGGTGTACTCTTGTGGAACGTGATAAATCACGTAGGAGTTCTTTTCCTGTTGATGCCCTGTTTCTTTTGTACTTTGCTTCAGTGCTTTTGTTCAAGGGTTGGTACCCCTGTTAACCTTTGTTTATTTTAGTTTATTACTTTTCCTGCCACTACTTGTACCTTCTTGCTGAGGTATTCTGTTTTCTTTTTGGAATGCCTCAGGTTCAGAGCAGTAGCAGTTAGCAGTGCTAGTGTTCGGTTTCTGGCGGCAGTGTTGGCCATGGTTGCTACCTCGTCATAGCGAGGTAGCTCGTTGTTGGTTTTTTTTTACTAGTTCAGACATACTTTTGTTCGTGGTTTCGTGTCAGCTTGTTGGCGCCCACTAATGTGGTAGTTGTTGATACTTGCTAGTTGTTCAATTATTTATAAGTGGATGTTTTTTACTTGCTCTCTGGAAGGATTTATGTTAGATTTCTTTGTGAGGATGGCACAACGCTTGTGCACGCAGCGGAAAAATAAAACATCAAGAAAAACCCAAAAGAGATGGGATCGGGCCATGATAATTGAATCAAGAAGTTAACATACAACTATGCAAAATTACCTCAATGGCGTTGAGTCACAACTCAACGGAGATGCTCCAAGTTTTGTATTCCTGTTGGTGGCGAGTTCTACGTGGAATAATGTCCACGTATCTGCAGAAATCCACACGAGTGGGAGAACACCGATCTATCCGTCGCACGGATTATCGGGAAGGAGAAAGACCGCACCTTGCTTTCCCACGGACTGCTAGGTCCGCACCAGGGATTGCAATGCCAGCGACGATCGCCGGAGAGAAGGAACTCGACGGAGCGAGCACGGCGGCGGCGGAACACTTCCGTCGGCGGCGGGATTCGGGATCAGCGGAACGAACGGAAAGGCGGAACGCTTCGCGGGATTCGGTTCGATCGGCTGCTAAAAGCATAATTCCCGAAAACCCTAAGTGTCCCTTTTATACCGAAGGCATAAATAGACTTAGGAATATCGCTATCCGCAAACCACCCAGTAAAATAGGGTCCCAGAATCGGTGAGTATCAATCGGCGAGAATCGGCGACGATCGGCGAGAATCAGCGAGCAGGTTCGGCGAGAATCAGTCGGCGAGTATCACCTAGGATCGGCGAGAATCAGAGTACAATACTCGACGATTCTCGCCGAATGCAGGGTGGACCATATTCGTCGACCGTCGACCTGCGGTCGACAATTCTCGTCGATCGTCGAGAATCAGAGTACCAATTCTCGACGATTCTCGTCGATCGGCGAGAATCAGAGTACCATACTCGACGATTCTCGTCGATCGGCGAGAATCAGAGTACCATACTCTACGATTCTCGTCGACCTTCGGTCGACTATTCATACCAGTCCTTCAAGGCAACATTTGCCCAACCCGATTATCCTTTAAGGCAACACTTTGCCCATAACCCCATTCAGGTCGGTGATTGGTAACCTTTACCAACACAGTCAATCATCCAACTTCTTCACATCTCTTATGTGTGACCCTGCAGGCTCATATCGCGTTGGCAGTGAGAGTACATGTTTGACGACTTCTAGATTACAATGGTAACTCCAACAGACTCCCACTTGATCTTGAAAGTATCAAATCATAAACCTCACAAACAATGAGCGGCATCTAGCAATGCATCATTGCTCCCCAAGCAATAAGAGTTTATAACTCATAAGCCTTTATGACCAATGTATCAGCGTTGTCTTTGTCCCTTTGTCCCTTACATCCGGAAAGAACTAGAGGCATGGACCGTGTCACCCTCGTAATAGCTCAATCTAAGTTTCTTGATCCGGGATGGACTTCCAGAGAATGGTGAGTCCAATATCACATATTGACTCAACCAAGCATGGTCATGCATTTCTCAGTCCAGTTCCATCAAGGGGCCCATGGATGCAACTCCTGTCATACAGAAGGACAAATCTCATATCTGCTCACACACAAACACCCAAATGATTCGTAACATGCCCAACAACCACCCTTATCATCAACCTTTCTCAAGGAAGACTTTAGATGGCATCAAAGCACGCTCTTCCTCACTTGATGAATGCTGTGACTTCAGGTTAAAGGACCACAACACCATTGTCAATTGAGATCTACTCGTGACACGATTGGATGATAATCCACAGAGCAGTCTCAGGTTGGGTCTGTCCAGTACAACTTGTTCACTAACAAGTACCCACGTGATGACTTGATATCACAATATCATGACCTGTGAGAACCGGTCATCAGTCAACGCACGTGCTAGCCTTCATGTACCATCATCACCCTTAGCTTTTATGATGATACTCGACCAGGGACATTTTAAGAATGAAGCTTCAAATAAATCATAGGCTCTCACATTCAAGTCACGTACTTGATGTCCCATGGAAGCGAACATTCTAAGGGTATCTATTATGTTAACATTTAACTATCATATAGAAAAAAACCATAATAAAAGAACTTGTCATTAATTGTAAGAGAAAAACTAGGTACACTGTTCATCATATGAACAAATAGCCAACGAGATACATGTTTACATGCAATCCACAAGATTCTCACTAGAGTTGATCATTTAGGTATCATATACCCATCGATCTAGTATGACCATCATGCTTTCTCTACGCGAGAGGCTTTGTCAGTGGATCCGCAATATTCTCCTCAGTCGGCACTCTGCAAATGTTCACATCCCCTCGTTCGACAATCTCACGAATAAGATGAAACCGCCGAAGTATATGCTTGGAGAGCTGATGGGATCTAGGTTCCTTAGATTGTGCAATTGCACCATTGTTATCACAGTAGAGAACTACGGGACCAACAATGCTAGGAACTACATCAAGCTCGCCGATGAATTTCCTAATCCATACAGCCTCCTTCGCCGCATTAGCTGCGGCGATATACTCGGCCTCTGTTGTAGAATCAGCAACTGTCTCTTGCTTGGAACTCTTGCAGCTCACAGCTCCTCCATTCAGGCAAAACACAAAACCTGATTGAGACTTGGAGTCGTCTCTATCAGTTTGGAAGCTAGCATCTGTGTAACCACTTACAACGAGCTCTTCCTCTCCACCAAACACCAAGAACACATCCTTAGTCCTTCTCAAGTACTTCAGGACATTCTTGACTGCAATCTAGTGACACTCACCGGGGTCTGACAGATACCTTCTAGTCATGCTCAAAGCAAAGGAGACGTCGGGTCGAGTACATAACATTGCGTACATGATTGATCCAATTGCCGAAGCATATGGAATCAACTTCATGCGATCCTTATCTTCACAAGACTTTGGACACTGGTCCTTAGAGAAATTTACACCATGAGACATGGGCAAAAACCCTTTCTTGGACTCAAGCATGTTGAACCGCTTCAACACCTTTTCGATGTACGTACTCTGGGTCAAACCCAGTAACTTCTTCGATCTATCTCTATAGATCTTAATACCGAGTATATAAGTCGCTTCACCCAAATCCTTCATTGAAAAGCAATTCCCTAGGTTGTTCTTAACAACTCTCAGGGTAGGAATGTCATTCCCAATCAACAGTATGTCATCTACATACAATATCAGGAAGACAATAATGCTCCCACTGATTCGCTTGTAAACACAAGGCTCATCTTCATTCTTGATGAAACCAAACTCTTTGATTTTCTCATCAAAACGAAAATTCCAACTTCGAGAGGCCTGTTTTAGTCCATAGATGGACTTATTCAGCTTGCATATTTTAGTGCCTTCATCTGGGGATACAAAACCCTCGGGTTGTGTCATATACACTTCCTCAAGGAGGTTTCCTTTAAGGAAAGCCATTTTGACATCCATCTGCCAGATCTCGTAGTCATAATACGCAGCAACAGCAAGCAATATCCTTATGGACTTTACCATGGCAATAGGGGAAAAAGTCCCATCATAGTCAATACCATGAATTTGCTTGAAACCCTTAGCCACCAGTCGCCCTTTGAATGTCTGTACATTCTCATCCATGTCAGTCTTCTTCTTGAAGACCCACTTGCACCCTATGGGTCGTACCCCTTCAGGTGGTTCCACCAAGTTCCAAACTTGATTTGCATAAATGGAGTCCATTTCGGATTTCATAGCCTCAAGCCATTTGTCGGAGTCCGGTCCATTCATAGCCTCTTGGTAGGTTACTGGTTCATCATCATGATCCATAAGCAACACATTACCTATTTGAGACACGAGAAATCCATATCTCTCAGGCTCAAATCTCGGTCTACCAGATCTACGTAGGACTTGTGTTCCCTGAGCAGGTTCTCTAGCTACAACATCTTGTAGTCTTGTCTCAGAATCCAATTCTGGTTCATTCATTACATGTGGTTCTTGAACTTCTTCAAGCTCTACCTTTTCAGTCTTTCTTGATAAGAACTCTTTTTCCAAGAAGACACCAGTCTTTGCGACAAACACTTTGCCCTCAGACGGTAGGTAAAAGTAATACCCTTTCATTTCCTTAGGATATCCCACCAGATAACATTTATCCGATTTGGGTTCCAGCTTGTCAGGCATTTGACGTCTCACATATGCCTCACAGCCCCAAATTTTAATGAACGACATACTAGGACGCTTCCCAGTCCATAACTCATATGGTGTCTTCAGAACCGTTTTTGTTGGAGCGTGATTCAATGTCATTGCAGCAGTCTCTAAAGCAAAACCCCAAAAGGAAACAGGCAAGTCTGCATGACTCATCATCGAACGTACCATGTCTAACAGAGTACGATTTCTCCTCTCAGACACACCATTATGTTGTGGCGTTCTAGGTGGAGTGAGCTGTGATACAATACCACACTTTTTCAGATGATCACGGAACTCATGACTCAGGTATTCGCCACCTCGATCAGATCGGAGTGCTTTAACCCTTTTACCCAACTGGTTTTATACTTCATTCTTGAACTCTTTGAACTTTTCAAAGGTCTCGGATTTGCACTTCATAAGATACACATATCCGTATCTACTGAAATCATCAGTAAATGTAACAAAGTAGAAATACCCACCTCTAGCCATGGAACTCATGGGTCCGCATACATCACTATGTACAACACACAAGAGATCCTCAGCCCTCTCAGTATAACCAGTGAAAGGAGCTTTAGTCATCTTACCTAACAAATAAGATTCGCATCGCTCAAATGATTCATAATCAAATGAGTCCAAAAGTCCATCTCTATGGAGCTTGGATATGCGCTTCTCGTTGATATGGCCCAAACGACAATGCTAGAGAAATGTAGGGTTCGAGTCATTTGTTCTTAGTCTTTTATTATTTTCTACATTACAGATCAGATGGTCCAAGTTCAAAACATAAAGACCATTAAACAATTGGGCTACAGCATAACAAACACCATTCTTAAATATAGAACAACAGTTGTTCTTAATTATAAAAGAAAATCCAATCATGTCCAAACATGAAATAGATATAATGTTTCTAGTTATGACCGGAACAAAATAACAATTATCTAGTTCTATTACAAGCCCACTGGGCAAAGAAAGACGGTAAACCCCTACGGCTATAGCAGCAACTCTTGCTCCATTGCCAACGCGGAGGTCCACCTCCCCTTTACTCAGCAATCTTCTCCTTCCCAGTTCCTGCACATTTGTACAAATGTGAGAACCACATCCGGTATCCAATACCCAAGATGAAGGAGCAGAAAGGTTTATCTCTATAACGTAGACATTTGAAGCGGAAGTCATACCTCCCTTCAATTTCTGCAGACCTTCAATGTACAAAGGACAGTTCCTTCTCCAATGACCAGCCTTGCCACAGTGGTGGCATTTC
The DNA here is from genome assembly GCA_039583875.1 of Platanthera guangdongensis. Lineage (NCBI taxonomy): Eukaryota > Viridiplantae > Streptophyta > Magnoliopsida > Asparagales > Orchidaceae > Platanthera > Platanthera guangdongensis. Next base: position 115,318,006 of record CM077166.1, read on the forward strand.
CCTTCCTTCACCGTGCTTTTCTTTTTCATCAGTGCTGAAGACTTGGGCTCAAGGTATGACATAGGTCCCACCTTCGTCTTCTTGGAGCCCTTGGCCTTGCCCTTGCCCTTATGCACCATCAGTATGGGGCTGGCAGGCTTGGCCTTCTTCATATTGTTTTCGGCAATTCTCAACATGCCTAGGAGTTCGGGCAGTGTCTTGTCTATTTCATTCATGTTGTAGTTCAAGACAAACTGCTCATAACTGTCCGGCAACGATTGCAGGATCAGATATGTGGCCAACTCTTGACCAAGAGGAAAACCCAGCCTTTCAAGGTTCTCTATATACCCAATCATCTTGAGTACGTGAGTCCCTACTGAGTCTCGAACTCCCATCTTCACTGAAACAACGCTTTTGTGATGTCGAACCTCTCTTGACGAGCCTACCCTTGAAACATTTTCTTGAGATGCTCGTCAATCTCCTTTCACCTCATGCTCTCATGTTGCTTCTAAAGCTCAGAGTTCATAGTGGCAAGCATAAGGCATTCGACATCTAAAGCATCATCAGTATACTTCTTATAAGTGTCCTTCTCAGCACGGGAAGAGTTCCCGGTCGGCACCTCGGGGGCTTCTTCTTCCAAGACATAGAGCTTTCGCTCTTTCCTGAGAACAATTCTCAGGTTCCTATACCAGTCCATGTAATTTGTCCCATTGAGTTTATCCTTCTCAAGGATGGCTCTCAGAGACAACGTGGAGTGTGAAATACTTACCATGGAATTCTACAAGAATTTATGCAAAATAAAATCAGTACCAAAATTTCAAATACAATTTATTTTAATTTGGACTTCAATTAAAACACTCCCACTATTTTATTCGAAATGATAGCCCTCACTAACAATTCGGAGAGTTCATGCGAGCTACTCTATTAGTGGACAAGATCCGTATTTCACCAACACAATGAGTCAGCTTTGGCTTTCCTCTCACGATGCGGTTATTTAGGTAGGCAACGCTTGCCAATTGCATCCTCATGCAATTCTTGTATGGTTGGTGAATAACTCCTTACTCGCATCCATCATATGGTGCATGCCAACCCTATGCCTCTAGGCACTCAACCTTTGAGGTCACCTAGTTAAGCTGGACCCGATGTCGACAGTGGGATATCACAATTATCCGCTCGCACCCTTACCAAGATAGATTAATGCACCTTGCTTTGGCAAGCCCACACTTCATCGATCGAGGCAGGAAGAGTGTGATCCATCGGAAGGCATCCGAACACTTAATATTTGATGAAGGGATTTTGATTATAGGTTAACAGTTAACCATGATCAACATTTGATCAATGTGCACTTCCAAAGAAAAGCAATATTTCCTAAAACCACATGCATCCCTTATGTGCACAACCTGACACCATCAACATTTGATAGAAGGAAGGGATAAATCTGAACATCCGGAAACTTCCAAATCCTCAGATTTACATGCATTGGACAAAGGCAAAGACAACTCAACTTAAAGCAGTAGACAAGCTCATCTCTCTATGTTGGATTCAAAATGCAAAACAAACTCGAGGGATGGTTACTGCTAAGGAGACTACAATTTCTAACAATTAGAAATTTCCACGAAATTCCAGAAGTTCTTGGTGGGGTACCAAGACTAAATCTAGACATTTAGAACACTTCTAAATCCCTATATTTACACGCACTGGAATAACAAAACTTCCAATACAACAATCATGGCCGAAACCTCCCTCTGATACCACTATTGGGTTTCTCTGTGAGGATGGCACAACGCTTGTGCACGCAGAGGAAGAATAAAACATCAAGAAAAACCCAAAAGAGATGGGATCGGGCCATGATAATTGAATCAAGAAGTTAACATACAACTATGCAAAATTACCTCAATGGCGTTGAGTCACAACTCAACGGAGATGCTCCAAGTTTTGTATTCCTGTTGGTGGCGAGTTCTACGTGGAATAATGTCCACGTCTCTGCAGAAATCCACACGAGCGGGAGAACACCGATCTATCCGTCGCACGGATTATCAGGAAGGAAAAAGACCGCACCTTGCTTTCCCGCAGACTGCTAGGTCCGCACCAGGGATTGCAACGCCAGCGACGATCGCCGGAGAGAAGGAAGTCGACGGAGCGAGCACGGCGGCGGCGGAACACTTCCGTCGGCGGCGGGATTCGGGATCGGCGGAACGAACGGAAAGGCGGAACGCTTCGCGGGATTCGGTTCGATCGGCTGCTAAAAGCATAATTCCCGAAAACCCTAAGTGTCCCTTTTATACCGAAGGCATAAATAGACTTAGGAATATCGCTATCCGCAGACCACCCAGTAAAATAGGGTCCCAGAATCGGTAAGTATCAATCGGCGAGAATCGGCGACGATCGGCGAGAATCAGCGAGCAGGTTCGGCGAGAATCAGTCGGCAAGTATCACCTAGGATCGGCGAGAATCAGAGTACAATACTCGACGATTCTCGCCGAATGCAGGGTGGACCATACTCGTCGATCGTCGACCTGCGGTCGACAATTCTCGTCGATCGTCGAGAATCAGAGTACCAATTCTCGACGATTCTCGTCGATCGGCGAGAATCAGAGTACCATACTCGACGATTCTCATCGATCGGCGAGAATCAGAGTACCATACTCTACGATTCTCGTCGACCTTCGGTCGACTATTCATACCAGTCCTTCAAGGCAACATTTGCCCAACCCGATGATCCTTTAAGGCAACACTTTGCCCATAACCCCATTCAGGTCGGTGATTGGTAACCTTTACCAACACAGTCAATCATCCAACTTCTCCACATCTCTTATGTGCGACCCTGCAGGCTCATATCGCATTGGCAGTGAGATTACATGTTTGACCACTTCTAGATCACAATGGTAACTCCAATAATTTATGCTAGGAATGCATGTTAGGTATTTTCAACTATAAAATCTACTACTATTACTTCATACATTGCATAATTTGAAACCCTAACCTGATATATTTAGCGACCGTAAAAGCTATCTTTCCTACTATAATAAATTTAGAGTTCTGCATAGCATGATTTGTCCTTTGGGGACGTTTATACTCATGTAGGATGTTTGGGTTAATTTAATGAAGTATTTTTTCGCAGCGTTTACTATATTCTAATTCGTGGACTAGATGAGCCACTAAGCTGAGGGATACGGCTAACTTCCTCTCGTAACTGATTTTCCTTAAAATAACTTTTAAAGAACCTTTCTTCATGTTTAGTTGGTGTCTGCCTGAGCATCCTCAGTTATCCCCTGCTGACGTGGCATCATGACGCGCATTTTCCCTTACTCTGATAAGCTTTTTATGCGGTGAAAATGCGGGTTGTGATAATTGGTATCAAAGGGAGGTTGCTTGACAATTTGTCGTGCAACCTTTCCTTGTTGGTATTAGGTATTTAGCATCATATCATACATACACCGATATGTCATCAGCACGTCTTGAATGAAGCATGAACACTACACTCATGTCATAACATGAAGTATACGGGGCATATTATGTAGTATGGGATGCATAATATGTGTCTGTATATGGATCCACCATAGGGGAAACATGTGAGGGTTATGTAGTATGGGATGCATAACCTCACCACATGAATGCGACTAGCACGTTTCTTTTTCATTGCATGAGAATGTCATGTAGTATGGGATGCATAACATTTTCATGCGTACGCCGCTCATGATATGCATTAGGGCTTTTTTTTAGAATGCATAGCACAATCATGCATAGCATAACATTGCATAAGCACAACGTGTCAAGCTAAAGATGTGTGGGATGACATATGAACACACATGGTTTTAAATCAAAAAAAAATAATACATGCATTCTGGTGTAGAGGTGAACGTGACACGGACGTGCTTACGCTGACGGTAGCTTACCCATCACAGAACATAGAAAATAAAGAGAGTGCTCCGACCAAAAGCGAACGAAAAGGGGTCGGTTGGCTCTCAAAAATACGGGACTCGATACCACGTCCTTAGGACCTAACTCTCCAACAAGCACACAACTCGCTCCTAGTCGGACTCGATACCACGACCTTAAGACCTACCTCTCCAACAAGCACACGTCTCACCGCACCTACACAAGCATCTATTCTTTTCACAATAAGCCGTCAATCGCAGCGATAAAATAATTAGGAGCGGCGGTAAACGATAAAGAGCGATCAAGAACAAGTTGAGATTAACTCCCTTGTTAGCACAAGCGTGCCAAAACTTGGAGAACAAGTCAAGACTAGGCCTAGTTTGTCCTCCAACGGATCTTCCCAATCCGGATAACAAGAGGGTCAATAACAACGTTTCGATTCAGATTTTTGCAAGCGGAAAGCACTTTAAAATCGCGGAAAAGACGGTTGAATAACCTCCACAAAATCTCACAGCAAGAAACACAAAGATAGGGAAGGGATTACCCAACTAAGAAGATGATCACACAATATTTGTGGAAGAATCACTCTCTCCATGGTTCCACCGGTTTCACACCGAATGGGGCTGCTTCCTTCTTCCACGGAGTCGCACCGATAGAAGCCACGCCGGAGTCGCACCGAACGGGGATGGAGGAGGCAAGGCTTGGCTTCACACCAAAGGGGGGGTGGCGGCTAATGGACTCTCTCCATGGTGGCCGAATTCCTCAAAAGGGGGGTTTTAGGTTTTCCTTTTCATTTCCATAACTCATCATAATAGCCTCCTTTAAATAGGAGTTACAAAAGAGATCCAACCGTCCATGATGGAGATGAAATCTCATCCATCCGAGCGGTTACATACACATAATAGCCTCCTTTAAATAGGAGTTACAAAAGAGATCCAACCGTCCATGATGGAGATGAAATCTCATCCATCCGGGCGGTTACATACACACCAAGTGTTTAGTAGCACACCAACATGAAAATAAAAATTAATACAAGCCATATGTTTAAAGCGATTAAAATAAAACTAAGTAAAACGTTTAAGCAAGCTTTGCGCGCCGCAGACGGAGGTTGTATCGCAGCTTTCCGTTAGCGTCTGTGGCGTTGTCATGACGTCGCAAATCTTTAAATTGTTGCGCCGCGGCAACCGGGTCATCATCAGGAAGTGTTGGAGGGGCCGCGCCATCACATTTATGTCATAGGCACAAGAGTCAATAGGATGAGACGATATCATCCTAAGTAGGACATGACATCATTATAAAATCCCAGAGCAAGTTGCAGCGTAAGCAAGTGTCTTTTAAGTATGGTCTGAACTAGTTGTGTGGCTTTGTCGTAAGCTAGGATTGTGATGAATTGTTCATTTGCTTTTTAGAATGCCGCCAAAGCGTCCTACGACGAGGTCGACTCCCCAGTCGGAGGGTGAGTCATCGGGTGCGTAAAGTGACGCGATTATCGAGAGTCTGCGTCAGAGCAATGAGGCTCTGTCAAGATAATTGGTTGCGATGCAATCGCAAATTGAGTCTTTGTTGTCTGTCGCTCCCGCGCAGCAACCTTTAGTGCAAGAGCCCGCCTTGGGCCAAGTCGTGTCTGATACCCCTGCTCCTCTAGCGCCCCCGATGGCGATACCACCATAAATGAATTTCATATCGCACTTCCAGCGGTTGGGACCTCCCACCTTCGACGGGAGTGCTGACTTTGTGGTTATAGATGACTGGATCATCTCCATCGAGGAGATTTTTTCGTATTCTGGAATTCTAGAAACCTAGAAGGTGATGATTGCAGCCTATCAGTTAAAAGGTCTAGCGAAGAGTTGGTGGATTCGGGAAAGAGAGAGCCTGAAGGAAGGCTGTACTTGGGAATCTTTTAAGAAGATGTTGTTGAAAAGGTTTCTACCCTCGGTCGAGCAAGACCACCTGATGAATAACTTCCTGCATCTGAAGCAGAGACAGCTTACCGTGAGCGAGTATGAAATTGAGTTTAGCAAACTGAGCAGGTTTGCTCCCGATTTGATAGCTTCTAAGGAGGGTAGAGTGAAACGCTCCTTGGGAGGATTAAGAAGCGATGTCCAGCAGTTGGCATGCGCTTACCAAGCTGGAAGTTATGCTGAAGCAGTGGAAGCCTCTTTAAAAGTGGAGGCGATTGAAAACGCCAAGAACCGCAGCGCTGCGACAAGGAAGGAGAAAAGAAAAGGCGTTGAGGATGGTAGCTCCAGGGCATCTGGCCCTTCTTCGAAGAAGAAAAGTAAAGATGTCTGTAGCTTCTGTGGTCGACCTGGCCACCCCTACGAAAGGTGCTTCAAGAGGACTGCCACCCTGAAGCAGTAGCAGGTGCATGCCATCCAAGGTGCACCCAAGGGAGAGCTTGTGTGCTCGTTCTATGCAAGGAAGGGTCATGATGTGACTCATTGCTAGATGAAAGAAAGGGTTTGCTTCCAGTGTGGGCCGAAGGGACACCAGAAGTCTTCGTGTCCCCAGGCTCAGTCCCCACTGCAACCTGCCCCACTTCGAGCTCTGCCACCGCCACCAAGCCTGGATAAAGGAAAAGGAAAGTTGAACGTGATGACTAGCGAGGAAGCTCAAACCTCTGCGCAAGTGATATCAGGTTAGCCTCAGTTTAATTTTATCCTTGTTAGTTATCTTCATTGCCCTAGTTGTCGTTCGTTTAGTTACGTATGTTACGATTTTAGGGGAGTTTAAGGTGCAGAATAGGTGGGCTCGCGTTCTTTTCAGTTCGGGTGCCACCCATTCCTTTGTAGCCCGGAGATTTTTTGATAAACATCGTCTGAGTGTGGACCAATTAGGAGGCTCCTTCAATGTCAAGCTCCCTTCCGGTGATTCGGTGATATCTAACCAAGGAGTTCTGGGATGCCCTATTTGTCTTGGCAATTTTTTGGCGTATGCGGATCTGATGATTTTGGATCTGTCTGATTTCGACGTGATTCTGGGCATGGACTGGCTGTCCAAGTACGATGCAGTCATCCAGTGCAAGGCTAAGCGATTGGATTTCAGAATGGACGACGGACAACCGATCGTCTATGGATTTCAGGACAGAGTTTCTCCTGTCATTTCTGCGGTACGTGCTTATCGTTCTATAGAGTATGGTTGCGAGGCGTTTTTGGTTTCTATTTCTGCTCTAGAAATAGCTTTTGTTACGCCACGTCTTGAGGATTTCTCGGTGGTGCGAAAGTTTCCAGATGTCTTTCCTGATAGTCTTCCAGGACTTCCTCCTGAAAGGGAGATAGAGTTTACGATAGACCTCGAACCAGGTACTCGTCCTATTGCTAAAGCACTGTACCGTATGGCTCCGTGTGAGTTGGATGAGTTGCGTACTCAGCTCGATGAGTTGCTCAGGTGTGGTTTTATTAGGCCAAGTACTTCTCCATGGGGTGCTCCTGTTTTTTTCGTCAAGAAGAAAGATGGATCGATGAGACTTTGCATCGATTATAGGGAATTGAACAAGGTAACCATTAAGAATAGATATCCCCTGCCAAGGATTGATGATTTGTTAGACCAATTGCGTGGTAGCTCGGTATTTTCAAAGATCGATCTTCACTCAGGCTACCACCAGTTGAGGATTCGAGAAGCAGATATTCCCCGAACCGCTTTCCGTTCTCGGCATGGACATTATGAGTTTTTGGTGATGTCCTTTGGTTTAACCAATGCACCCTCTGCTTTCATGCATCTGATGAATCGGGTGTTTAAGGATTTCTTGGACCGATTTGTTATTGTGTTCATAGATAATGTCTTGGTGTATTCTCGCAATGTTGAGGAGCATACTCAACATTTGCGTCTGGTTTTGTCGACCCTGAGGGAGCATAAGTTATATGCAAAGCTGAGCATGTGTGAGTTCTGGCTACCTCAGGTGTCCTTTCTGGGTCATGTGGTAAGCAAGGATGGTATTTCTGTGGACCCGACTAAGATTTCTGCGGTAATGGAGTAGGAGAGACCTTCTACGCCGAAGGAGATTAGGAGTTTCTTAGGCCTAGCTGGCTATTATAGAAGATTCGTGGAAGGATTTTCGGTATTGTCTACTCCTCTAATTAAACTTACTCAGAAGAATACTGCTTTCATTTGGAGTGATAAATGTGAAAAGGCTTTCCAAGAGCTGAAGAAGAGATTATGTACTGCTCCGATTTTAACCTTACCTACTGAAGGAGTTGGGTATGCGGTGTATGTTGATGCGTCACATATCAGACTTGGTTGCGTTTTAATGCAAGATGGTAAGGTGATTGCGTATGGATCGAGACAACTAAAGATCCACGAGAGAAACTATCTGACGCACGATTTGGAGTTTGCTGTCATAATTTATGCACTGAAGCTTTGGAGACACTTATTATATGGCGTGATGTGCAAGATCTATACTGACCATAAGAGTTTGAAGTACGTCTTCACTCAAAAGGAACTAAATCTGCGCCAGCGTCGGTGGTTAGAATATGTGGCAGATTATGAAGTGGAAATCATTTATCATCCAGGAAAGGCTAATGTAGTAGCTGATGCCTTGAGTAGAAAGCCCGCTAAGATTTTTAATCTGTCGGTGCAGTCCTTGATAGAAGAATTTTTGTTTATGGATATTAAGGTTGGGAGTAGTATTGTGCCTGTTAGTCTAGAATCAGAAGAACCCTCTTGGATTTCCCTTACTTGAGCACATCAGAAGGATGATCCTGATTTATTGCACCTCTGGAATAGAACCGTGAAGGGAGAGCTACCTGATTTCTCTGTGGACGAGTTGGACACCCTGAAGTATCGGGGTAGATTTTGCGTCCCCGCCTTTGGCGATATTCGAGCTAAGATCTGTGCTGAAGCTCATGGTTCCAGTGTGACCTACCACCCTGGTTCCACAAAGATGTATAAAGATCTAGAGCAAATTATTTGGTGGTCAGGGATGAAGAATGACATCGCAATGTTTGTATCGGAATGTTATACGTGTCAGCGCATTAAGGATGATCCCAGAAGACTTGGAGGTAAATTGGCACTGCTTGATATTCCAAGTTGGAAATGGGAAAGTATTTCCATGGATTTCATCACCGGTCTGCCAAAATCTCCCTGTGGGCACGACTCTATTTGGGTGATAGTCGACAGATTGACAACGTGTGCTCACTTTGTTCCATTTAAGATTGGGTACTCGATGAAGAAGATAGCTGAGTTATATCTTGAAGAGGTCATCAGGTTACATGGTGTGCCTGTTAGCATCGTATCAGATCGGGACTCTAGATTTACGTCTCATTTTTGGAAGAGTTTATAGGAGGGGTTGGGTACCGATTTAAGGTATTCCACTGCCTATCATCCGAAGACTAATGGTCAGACGGAAAGGGTAAATCAAATCGTAGAAGATATGATCAGATGTTATATTTTGGATCATGGTGGTGCTTGGGATGAACGTCTCAGACTCATGGAATTTGCTTACAATAATAGTTATCAAGAGAGTCTGTAGATGGCTCCGTTTAAGTCCTTGTATGGGAGGCGTTGTAGAACTCTTTTGTTTTGGGCTGAAGTTGGTGAGAGACCGTTGTTAGGTCCGGAAGCTCTTGAAGAGATGAATTGTGTTGTGACCCATATTCGGGAAAAGCTTCGTGTGGATCAAGAGCGCTTTGAGAAGTATGCTAATCTTCGAAGGGTTGATCTGGAGTTTGCGGATGGAGACTTGGTTTTTCTGAAGGTTTCTCCGATGTCTGGCGTTAAAAGGTTTGGAAGGAATCACAAGTTAGACCCCCGGTATGTGGGACCTTTCCAGATTCTTGAGCACATCGGTGTGTCGGCTTATAGGTTGGAATTGCCTGCGACCTTCCCTGGTATCTATGATGTGTTCCATGTGAGTCAGTTGCGGAAATGTGTTCGTAATGATCGTCAAGTCATCGACTCGATAACCCAGATTCAGCCCAACCTTACTTATGTGGAAGAACCTGTTCGTGTTCTGGATTTTCAAGAGCGTGTGTTGCGGAGAAAGACCATCCCTATGGTCAAGATTCTTTGGAGAAATCAAGACATCGAAAGCGCGATGTGGGAATTGGAATCGGCGATGAGGGAATCTCATCCGCACCTCTTCTCTTAGTTTTGGGTATGTTTCTATGTTTTCAGTTATGCATGGTTTTGTCGATTTTGGTTTTGTTTTGGAGTTGTGATAAGTTTCGGGACGAAACTTCTTTTTAGGGGGAGTGACTGTAACACCCCCGTTTTTTTCCGATGATTTTATTTGTTTGGGCTATGTCAGATTTATGACATTGTGGCGTTACTTCTAACGTCGAGTGTTGGATTTTAGTAGTTTTGGAGTTGCTCGTCAAGTTTCGTCGCGATCCGAGCATTTTTGGAGTCGCAGCGCGCGATTGAAGTTTTGGATTTATTTATGTTCGCTGTATACTTCGAAGATTAATATCTCGGGAATGGCTCGTAGGATTCTGGTTTTGACTTCGCTGTTGGGTCTGTAGCTGCAGTTTTCGCCTACGACGTGAGTTTCGTTTTTTTCGGCGCATTTGAGCCTTTGTTTGATCTCATAGTTCCCTGTTCAATTATCTGACACGTTAATTTTTTATATTAATGCTTTGGGTTTGTGTGATTCTCGGGAAGCCCTCCCAGGTGTGGATTTTCATCGAACCGAGTTTTCTTCGGTTTTTCTTGGCGCTGTGTCGGGTTCGACGATCGTCGAGCGGGGCTCGACGATTGGGTTCCTTTTCTTGGCGCTGTGTCGGGTTTGACAATCGTCGAGCGGAGCTCGACGATTGTTATGCTTTTCTGGTGTCTGTTTTGAGTTCGACGATCGTCGAGCGGAGCTCGATGATTATCACTTTTCCTGGCCGCTGTGTTGAGGTCGACGATCGTCGTGCTGAGGTCGACGATCGTCGTGCTGATCTCGACGAATCGTCAAGCGGAGCTTGCTGTTTGTCTAGCGGATCTTCGTGTTGGGTTCGACGATTTCCAGCTTGAGTTCGACGATTTTCGAACAGTTTTCGTCGCGTGGTTTCTCCCTTGTACTCGAGTTGTTTTCCCGTGTTGATAGTCGTGTAAATTGATTTGTACTCGAGTAAGCCCAGTGCCTTACTCGTGTAATTTCCCCTATACACGAGTACTCCTTTTCGGTTACTCGAGTAATGGTGATGAACTACTCGGGTATGTCTCTGTTACTCGAGTAGTGGTGACGAAATACTCGAGTAGGTTGTTGTTACTCGAGTAGTGGTGATGAACTACTCGAGTAGGTTCCTGTTACTCGGGTAATTGCGATGAGCTACTCGAGTAGGCCTTCTGTCACTCGAGTTGTAGTATTTAACTACTCGAGTAGGTCCTTGGTACTCGTGAGGTTGCTTTGAACTACACGAGTAGTTTTTTTGTTACTCGAGTAGTTGGAATGAACTACTCGAGTAGGTCTCGGTTACTCGAGTGGTCGTAGTGAGCTACACGAGTGGGTCTCCTATTACTCGAGTAACTCTTTCCTTCCTGTCTGGGAAAATCTGGTTCAGCCAAACCCGGTTTAATTTGATGTTCTTCCTGTTTTCACCTTGGGTATAAATACCTTCTTCATCTTCCGCTTCGATTCTCTTTTCCTTCCGAACCAGAGCGGCGTGAGCGTGAGAGAAATATTTCGTGAACCTTCCGGTGGCCGCGGACGGTGCTACGGTGCTCGAAATCTTCATCCGAACATAGATCCGGAAAGCTCTCGCAGAGAGCTACGCCATCGTGGTAATTTCTTCCCCGTTTCTTAAGATTTCTTGTTAGGGTTTTTCGGCCCTAACCTCTATTTTGGTCATTTTTGTCTAGATTTCAACTTCTTCCGCATCCATTTTGCCCCGATCTACGTCGTGGAGTGATTCAGCGGGCTTTTCCGGTAAAACCAAGGCAAGTGGTGGTTTCCCCTCATTTCTCCTTGTCTGATTTAATGGTAACGAATGAATTTTGTTCCTTGATCTTCTTTTCAAGTTATAGCTATGTTTAATTTTTCGATCACTTAAAAATTTCTAAATCTTGTTTCGCTAACTGAATCTGGTAACTTCATATTGGTTTGATAGAATGTTTTTTAGTGTTGGCGTTAATTGGCTTATTTATCATTATCGAACGTATTAGAGTTTATATAAGATTGTAAATCGTCCGTAATGGTTGATCAACTGCGTCTTGAGTTCGGTAATGTCTAGTAGAATCTGTCGAGCCAAATCCCGAGATATTTGTGTTATGGTTTCTTTGTGTTTCTCGAATGCGGGAGTTAGTGGACGATTCCACCTCCGCAGTGTTTGTTACCTTCATTAGTGCCCTGTGGAAGTCTACCTGGTTTTTGGATGTCTGCGGTGTATGGTGGAGATTATGAGACTCCCTCGCAGTTAGACAGATTATATATCCATTTTGTTTTTGGGTGGTGTGTCCAAGAGTGAACACCTCGCCCGTGTTTTTGGGTGGTGTGTCCAAGAGTGACCACTTCGCCGTGTTTTTGGGTAGAGTAGACCAAAGGTACCTAATAAAGGTGTTGTATTTTCATTTCTGGTGAAATATTCATGTAGTCACCTTATAGCCTCGTGTGTCTGGTGTACTCTTGTGGAACGTGACAAATCACGTAGGAGTTCTTTTCCTGTTGATGCCCTGTTTCTTTTGTACTTTGCTTCAGTGCTTTTGGTCTTGGGTTGGTACCCCTGTTGACCTTTGTTTATTTTGGCTTATTACTTTTCCTGCCACTACTTGTACCTTCTTGCTGAGGTATTCTGTTTTTTTTTTTGGAATGCCTCGGGTTCAGAGCAGTAGCAGTTAGCAGTGCTGGTGTTGGGTTTCTGGCGGCAGTGTTGGTCGTGGTTGCTGCCTCGTCATAGCGAGGTAGCTCGTTGTTGGTTTTGTTTTACTAGGTCACTCATTTTCGTGACCGTAAAAGCTATCTTTCCTACTATAATAAATTTAGAGTACTGCATAGCATGAGTTGTCCTTTGGGGACGTTTATACTCATGTATGATGTTTGGGTTAATCTAATCAAGTATTTTTCCGCAACGTTTACTATATTCTAATTCGTGGACTAGATGAGCCACTAAGCCGAGGGATACAGCTAACTTCTTCTCGTAACTGATTTTCCTTAAAATAACTTTAAAAGAACCTTTCTTCATGTTTAGTTGGTGTCTTCCTGAGCGTCCGCAGTTATCCCATGCTGACGTGGCATCATGACGTGCATTTTACCTTACTCTGATAAACTTTTTATGCGGTGAAAATGCGGGTTGTGACACTGGCAGGTCTGAAGGCTCGCCTGTAGGGGAGAGGTCTTGGTTCTTGGTTTTGCACTACCCCGAGCGCGGCTCGGCCCCAGGTAGACCCACTGCGCAGGCTCCCATTAGCTGGCAGGTCCGAAGGCTCGCCTATGGGGGAGAGGTCTTGGTTCTTGGTTCTGCACTACCCCGAGCACGGCTCGGCCCCAGGTAGACCCGATGCGCAGGCTCCCATTAACTGGCAGGTCCGAAGGCTTGCCTGTGGGGGAGAGGTTTTGGTCCTTGGTTCTGCACTACCCCGAGCGTGGTTCAGCCCCAGGTAGACCCGCTGCGCAGGCTCCCATTAGCTGGCAGGTCTGAAGGCTCGCCTGTGGGGGAGAGGTCTTGGTCCTTGGTTCTGCACTACCCCGAGCGCGGCTCGGCCCCAGGTAGAACCGCTGTGCAGGCTCTCATTGGCTGGCAGGTCCAAAGGCTCGTCTGTGGCGGAGATGTCTGGTTCTTGGTTCTTGGTTCTGCACTATCCCGAGCGCGGCTCGGCCCCAGGTAGACCCGCTGCGCAGGATCTCATTAGCTGGCAAGTCCGAAGGCTCGCCTGTGGGGGAGAGGTCTTGGTTCTTGGTTCTGCACTATCCCGAGCGCGGCTCGGCCCCAGGTAGACCCGCTACGCATGCTCCCATTAGCTGGCAGGTCCGAAGGCTCGCCTGTGGGGGAGAGGTCTTGGTTCTTGGTTCTACACTATCCCGAGCACGGATCAGCCCCAGGTAGACCCGCTGCGCAGGCTCCTATTATCTGGCAGGTCCGAAGGCTCGCATATGGGGGAGAGGTCTTGGTTCTTGGTTTTACACTACCCTGAGTGCGGCTCGGCCCCAGGTAGACCCGCTGCGTAGGCTCCCATTTGCTGGCAGGTCTGAAGGCTCGCATGTGGGGGAAAGGTCCGGTTCTATAAGTTTTAATTCTTGGTTTTTGGGTATGGTTCTAGGTTCTGGAGAATTCTACACCACTTCGAGCTCGGCCCGGTCCCCGGTGGACTCATTGCCCAGGCTTTCATCCATCTGGCAAGGCAGTAAACTCACTCGATGGCAGGAAGGTTGGGAGAAGCTCCTTAAAACAACATCCCAGTGCATCCCAATTTAAACTTAGAAGAAAAGAAATAAAAGAAATAAACTAAGGCAAAACTTGAAGCAGTGCGAGTGGAGGCACTCGCAGCTGGCAGTTACAAGGGTGGTCTCGTTTAGGCGAGTGGGCACTCGCGCGAGACGGAAGGCTCACTCTAATGTTCGGTGAGCAAGTTACACAGCTAAAGGCCACTCGCGCCAGGGAGTACCCTGAGGCGAGCCGAGAAGGTTATGTCGTTTGAATCTCACACGCATAGGTAAAGGAAGTGACGACCCGCAACCAGGGCCAACTCTCCAGCAATGCCGCGAGACAAGGGGTAGCACCTTCTCCCGTGCGTGAGCGCATCAAAGTATCGTCTCGCAGTAAGCAAAATAAGGCAACATGTAAAGAATAAAGGCGAGACGGCGAGACGGGTGGATAGCACCGTCTCGCAGGACAAAGCAAACCAGAAATTCAATTCGCATAATAAAGAACAACAACACAACATATACATTTGATCATTTTTATGTATTATAAAAAGCTCAAAAAAGATTGTCTTAGTTTTACAAGCAGCAACATAAGGAAGAGGAGGGAGGGATTCTGGATCGTGGAGGTGGCACGTCATTCCTCCTCGCCGGATGAAGAATCCTCGCTCTCCTCGCCAAAGAGCTAGGGGACCAGGTCGCGAACGGTCACCGTTTCTGAATCGTCCTTCACAACCCCGAGGTCCTTCATCATCTTTAGGATTAGCTCCACTGCCCTGATGTCCAGCATCTCGGCACTGCTGCTCGACCTCGTCAAAAGAATAGTGCGACGGAGGTGTCCGAAAGGGCTCGCGGCGAGATGATGACGCAGCGTCGGCCTGAAGGCGAGTATTCTGGGCTTTTAAGTCCTTGACCTCCTCCTCCAGGGCCGCTGCTCGCGAGCGCAGCCGCTCCGCCGTCTCGGCATCCTACGAAATGTCAGGTTTTTAGTTGGCAACTCCTAAAGAAAAAGAATAAGGGTAAGGATAGCGCTTTACCACTCCACCTTGGGCTTTGGTGAGGAGGCTCTCGGCATCAAACAACCTCTTGGCGAGATCTTCTGACCGCTCCTGCTCCGCCGCCAGGCTCGTCTCGCTCTCTGACCATTTTTTGTTGATATATATCAGACGACACGCGGTGCGGTGCGAGAACTCCAAAGCCCGCATCTGGACATGGGAGGACTTCATAACGAGGTCTCGTGTAGACTCGGTCTCAGGGGAGACTACGTAGAGACCACCGTAGAGGTTGTATCCCACGGAGAAGGCATGACTGGTGGGCTCCTCCTGATCCTTCCTAGGGGTAAGGAGGGTGGAGATGGAGACGCGGTTGGCGTCCCGCCCCCACAGCAGAACGGGTTCCCCAGCTGCATCGAAAACAGCGAGGCCGAAGTTATAATTCATGTGGGAAGAGAGGGTGGGATGGCTGAAGGAAGTGCCTTCGTGAGAGGCGGTAGCGGCTGGTTTATTGGAGGAGGCAGCAGGCTGGTTTGGAAGTGTCGTCTTGCGGTTCGGCGAGACGGCCTGTCGAGGAGGCGAGCGGGGAGATTGAGACCCCAAAGAAATAGGGCTCAAGGACCCTGATATCTCCTTTTCCTTCGGGGTCATCTTCTTATATCCCTTGGATACCACCACAGCCTTCTTCATTCTCTTTGGAGGGCTGGAGCGAGAGGGCACCGTGTCGCCTGGAGGCCTCTTGAGAGGGGCAGGAGTCAGGGACTCTCTCGCCACCTCGGCTGCAGCGTTGGCGAGATCAAGTCCCTTGGAAGGGTGGATGTTGCTTTTGTATGGAGGATGGGCTGGCACTACTCGCTCCCCTCAAAGACAAACAAAGGCGATGAGAAGGCGAGATGGAGAAGCAATCAGACACAGCGAGACAGAAAAGAGAGAGTACCTTCACCAGGGAGCACCGGAGGCAGCGAGTCGAGGCCTTGCCGCACGTAGTTGACCTCGAAGTTCTTGCCGACGAAATATTCATACAGCAGCTTCTCTGGGCCACTGACCTGCGGGGTGGCATAGAAGCTTTCTGGGGGAGACACCGGCGCGAGCGGGATGCCCCCGAAGTAGCCACGGTCGCCGCGGATGAAGACAAACCGCGTAATCCAGTGGTGATTTTTGTTGGGTGTCTCGCACACCTTGAGCCCTTGGCCGTTGAAGTACGAGACGCCATCAGCATTGGCGTGGTAGATAAAGAGCTTGCAGAAGACCGTCAAGCTGAACTCAATGCGCTCCCGGCGCATAAAGCAGGCGAAGGCGATCAACACCGAAATAGCATTCGGGTTGAACTGCGTCGGGACTACGCCGAAGTATTTGAAAACTTGTTTTACCTCATGTCATAGAGGCAGCCTCAACCCCGCCTCAATGTGCGAGATGGGGAAAGCGAGCTCTTCCAGGTAGTAAGTGTTGATGGACTCGCCAACTTTGGGAGGTCGGGAGTCAATCCCCTCCGCCAGGTACTCGCGGACGAATTCGCGGTAGTCTTCTTCAGGAAGCCTGTCGAGCTGGAAGTCATGGTCAGTGAACCGCTTCCCGCAGCGGCTGCGCCCCTTGCCTTCCTCAACTCTCTTCTTTCCCATCCTTGGCGAGACGGTGTTGGCGAGACGGCTTTAGGCTAGAAGGGGAGAGAATGGAGTAACAAGAAAGAAGCCGGCGAGAAGGTCGGGAGAGAAGCGCGAGAAGAATCGGCGAGACTAAAGAAACAGAGGGACAAGAGTTTGGGTGCAGCAGGAGTGAAGAATGCGGTTATCATTTTGATCCAGGGCCGGGTGTATTTATAGCAAATATGGTGAAATGATTGGTAGGCGGGAAAAAGTACGGGGGAAGGGGAAGAGTCAGCGATAGGATCCCTCTCTCTCTCTCTCCTGAACCTCGATCGGCGCGACCCGTCACAATCACAAGGTGATTAATTAAAGAAATTAAAAGTAAAATAAAATTAACACGGCAATAAGAAATGATTCAGAAACACCGCCCCATATATGGCGGACACCAAGTCCTTACAAAGCCGACGAGACAGCAACACAACATTATTTATTATTACAGCACTTAAATACAGAATAAAGAAGAAGGGGTGAGACGGACGGCCTTCAATATGGGTGCCATTGCTAGGGGCCACCGCGAGCTCCCGCGCAGGGAGGTCTATTGTACGAGTGGAAGGCACGAACGGACTCAAGCCCACGGCACGCGAGACAGAGCTGCATGTCGGTCTCATTGATGATGGCGTCAGGGTCGGTTCCATCAACATCTAACTCAGCATTAGTCTCGGAAGATAGGAGAGCGCACTCGTTCTCTATCCATTCGATGTGCCGATCTGCCGCCTGCTTATCCAGCGTCAGTGAGTGGATGATGCGCGCGTGTTGTTGGAACAGCTCGGCAGTCTTGCTAGGTAAAGACTTAGTATTCTACCCAGATTTGGCTACTTCATACTTTCTTTAATCTTATCAAACATAACTGTAGCCCAATCAGTATTTAGTTTGAATATTATCCTTGTCATAAGGCTAAACATGTGAGCTGAGATTCTGTCATGTCCTCCAGGCTTGCTCAGGATGACTTTGCCCACAATCTCAGATAGAAACTTGTCTTGCATATTCATTCCCTTTCTGTAGAAAACAGATCCAATTTTCATTTTGGAGTACAGTCCACACCATGTTAATGCTTCTCTAGTCTTAGAAGCAGAAACATCTTCTTTTTCCTTAGTCCTTGGTAGTTGTAGTACCTTTCTCAGACTCTTAGGAGAGACCTTCACCTTTGCCCCATGAACTCTTGACTTAATCTTGAGTCTTGATTCATCTATTATTGATGCATTCAGAAACTCCAGGACCTCCTTCTTCCAGATCTTGATCGGTTCTGAAACAAGAAATTCTAACTCAGTCTCTTCTATTAGGGTTATCACGCCTTTGATCTCGGGTTCCGCGTCCTCAAATGTGCGTCGCACAAGTTTATATCCTTCATTCACATTCTCTTCTAGCTTGGGCGCCATTAGGGTTTGAAGAAATTTTAATTGAGAGAAGAGAGATGTCGACACACAAGTTTGGTCTCGAAACTTTGGTGAGTGTGTCGACAAACAATGGCAAAAACCTATTTATACTTTTCTAGAATCGAAGATGAAAGGGCGCGTCAAAATACTTAAATTGTGTCGACACTGTTGAAAAGTGTCGACACTTACTTATAATGTCTCGACAACTATGTGTCGACACAAGTATAGTCGACAGAATATATGTGTCGACACTTGTTTATGTGTCGACACCGCTTTGCTCGACACTTAGTCGAGACTTTACTAGACTAATTTTAAGTAAAGTCTAAGTGTCGACACCACCTTGGATGTGTCGACACCTACACTGCATGTGTCGACACTAATTCTCTGAAGTGTCGACACAGACTTCCTAGATGTGTCGACACCATTTCTCTGAAATGTCGACACCACTTCTATGTGTCGACACAGACAACTCTGTGTGTCGACACCATTTTACTTAGCCAATTTTGAAAAATTATTCTAAGTTTATCATACCTAATTCAATTTTAAATTTATTGAATTTGGTTTCATCTAAAGGCTTAGTATACATGTCAGCTAGCTGATTATCTGTACTAATATACTCTAGTGAAATATCTCCTTTTTCCACATGTTTTCTAAGAAAATGGTATTTTATTTCTATGTGCTTAGTCCTACTATGGGAGACAGGATTATTTGCAAAAGAAATAGCACTAGTAGAATCACAAAATAGAGATGTTCTACTTACTTGAATACCATAATCTTCTTGCTGATGTTGAATCCATAGAAGTTGAGCACAATAACTTCCTGCAGCAATATACTCCGATTCTGCTGTGGAGATAGCCACACTTGTTTGTTTATTGCTACTCCATGATATCAGTCTTCCACCTAGGAATTGACAGGTACCTATTGTACTTTTCCTATCTTCCTTACAGCCTGCAAAATCTGCATCTGAATAACCTGTCAGTTCAAAGTCTCCATTCCTAGGGTACCAAAGGCCTAGATAAGGAATGCCCTTAAGATATCTCAGAATTCTTTTGACTGCTGTCAAATGAGATCTTTAGGGCAAGCTTGGTACCTAGCACAGACACATGTAGCATACATGATATCTGGTCTACTAGCAGTCAAATACAATAGGGAGCCAACTATCCCTCTATACAAAGTCTCATCTACAGGTTTCCCTGCATCATCTTTGCTTAGATACATGCTTGACCCCATAGGAGTTTTCATGGTACTGGATGATTCCATACCATACTTCCTTATTAATTCTAGGGTGAACTTAGACTTACATATGGATAAAACATTCTCAGTCTGTCTAACTTGGAGACCCAAGAAGAACTTAAGTTCCTCCATACTGCTCATTTCAAATTGTCCTTGCATAAGTTTTGCAAACTTTCTACAAAGACCACTTTCTGTAGACCCAAATATAATGTCATCTACATATATTTGGACTAAGATTATCTTGCCTCTGGATTCCTTAAGGAATAGAGTCTTGTCTATTTTCCCCCTTGTGAATTTATTCTCAATGAGGAAACTAGACAGGGTCTCATACCAAGCCCTAGGGGCTTATTTTAACCCATACAATGCCTTCCTAAGTCTATAAACATTATTAGGTTTAGTTGAATCAACAAAACCTGATGGCTGTTCCACATAGACTTCTTCCTTCAGATTTCCATTCAAAAAAGCTGACTTAACATCCATTTGGTATACTTTAAACCCTTGATAGGTTGCATAGGAAAGAAACATCCTTATGGCCTCCAGTCTGGCTACTGGAGCAAAGGATTGATCAAAGTCAATACCTTCTTCCTGCCAATACCCCTTAGCAACCAGTCTAGCTTTGTTCTTCACAATAACTCCATGTTCATCCAGCTTGTTCCTAAAGATCCACTTAGTTCCTATAATGTTGTGGCCCTTTGGTTTAAGAACTAGCTCCCAGACTTTGCATCTTTTGAACTAGTTCAGCTCCTCTTGCATAGCCTCAATCCAATGAGGGTCTAGTATAGCTTCTTCAAATTTCTTTGGCTCTACCTGGGATAGAAAGCTGGAGTAGAGAACTGAACTTAGATTTCTGCTCCTTGTTTGTACCCCTTGTCTGAGATCACCAATAATTTGATTGGTTGGATGATCTTTTAGATATCTATTTGCTGGAGGCATCCTATTTTCTGGTTGTGCACGTACAGCTTCTTCATTCAGTAGCTCCTCTTGATCTTCTTCATCAACTGGAGTATCTTGTACTCCCCCTGGACAGCAGCCACTATCATCCACATGCTGACTTGCAGTAGATCCTTCTTCAATAGTAAGCTTGTCCATCTTCTCAGTCACACCTGTGGAGCTGCAAACACTTCTAGACAATTCATTGTTAATGAGTCTAGCTTTATCAAACACTACATGAACAGACTCTTCTACAACTTGAGTAGTCAAGTTGTAGACCCTATAAGCCTTACTGTTGTTGATGTACCCAACAAAGATCCCCTCTTGGAATTTGGCAGCAAACTTGTTTAAGTAAGACTTACCATTGTTAAGTATATAGCATTTACAACCAAAGATCCTGAAATAGGATAGATTTGGTTTTCTGTCTTTCACAATCTCATAGGGGGTCTTATTGTGGCTCTTGGTGATAGTAGTCGTATTAATTACATGACATGCAGTGTTTACTCCCTCATCCCAGAAATATTCAGGGAGAGATGTGTCACTTAATAGGGTTCTACCAGCCTCAATCAAGGTTCTATTTTCCTTTCAGCAATGTCATTTTGCTAAGGTGTTCTTAGTGAAGAAAATTCCTGAAATATCTCAAACTCTTCACATAGCTTTGTCATACTATCAGACTGGAATTCAGTACCATGGTCACTTCTTATTCTGACCACTGTACTGTCTAACTCATTCTGAATTTGTTTGACAAAACTATGAAAGATATTAGGAGTTTCAGATTTTTGTCTAAGGAAGAACACCCAGGAAAACCTTGAGTAGTCATCTACAACCACAAATGTGTAGACCTTCCTACCTAGGCTGTGAACTGGCATAGGACCAAAAAGATCCATATGCAAGAGGTATAAGCACCTCACAGCATCTTTGTTCTCAATGTTATAAAAGGTGGATCTAGTCTGCTTGCCCTTTTGACAAGCTGAGCATATCCCAACCTTTTTACACTTAACTTGAGAAAAATTCCTCACTAACTCTTTAATATAGAGTTGACCAATTATCTTATAGTTAAGATGGGCTAGCCTCTTGTGCCATTTGACACAATGAGAGAATTTCTCATCAGCTACAAGACATACAGGAGAAATATTGTTCTCACACATAATGTCTAGACAATAGACATTTCTCTTCCTATAACCTGTCAGAATGATCTTTTGATCATTTGACCTCCTGATATGACAACCATCTTTGACAAATGATATATCATATCATAAATCACTCAGCTGACTTATACTAATGAGGTTGTGTTTCAAACCTTTAACATAAGCCACTTGAGTAATTGTAATAAGGTTGCTAGAAATATTACCAAAACCTTTGATGATTCCTTTTTCAGAACCACCAAAGGTGACTTTAGGACCATCCTTGATTGGTGTATAGTCCTTCAGCAATCCCCTAGTTCCAGTCATGTTCCTGGAACATCCACTATCCAAGTACCATATTGGGGCATGACCACTTGGACTCACCTGCAAAACAGATTAGTTAACCTTAGAACCCAAAGAATTCTTGGGTCCTTGGTGCTGGTTAGTTTTCCTCTTAACAAAACTACCTGTAGCTTTTCTAGCAGGCAGATTGCTACTCACCTTGGCACTTGAATTGTGCCAACAGTCTATGGTAAAGTGGTCTACCTTACCACAACACCAGCACTCAAATATGTTATACCTTTGTTTAGGTACAACCCTGGCTGTTTTATTTACAACAGGCTCCTTGTTGAGTACTGGGGCTTTGACCTTAGACTTGGACTGTACAGTCCTGGCAGGTTTAGTAAACCCCAATCCAGTTTTACCCTTTTGAGAAATGAACTCATCTATCAAAGGTAGAACAGACTTTGGTTTAGAAAACCTTGCTACTATTTCTCTATCCTTCTGAAGGCTAATCTCCAGATTTCTGATTTGATCATTCTTGAATGTAATAGTCCCCATCTGAATAACAGTAATGTTCTTCAGTCTGGCTATTTCATTTAGTTTCTGATCAAGTAACTTATCAAAATCTGTTGCAGCCACTTTGAGATTAGCAATCTCCTTTGTCTGACTCTTGGCCAAGGATTTGCTTTTCTTCAAAGCTTGCAACACTACCCTATATTCATCAATTAATTGATGAATGTCTCCTTCAGATTCAGATCCACTCTCATCACTTGATGATGATGTATCTGAATCTGACTCAGTACTAGAAATTGAACTAGCAGAACAATTTTGTACCTGACTTGGTCCAGGCTGATCCTGGATTTTGTCTCCTTCTGACAAGGCCATCAGTCCCTGGCACTGATTGTCCTCATGCTCATATATTGAGTTCATTAATTATATGAACTCATCTTCCACTTCTTCAGCAAACAGTCCAATGTAAGCTTCAGCTTCTGAATCAATTTCTGAAGATGACATATCAGACAAACTTTGTCCTTCTTAGCAACAAAGGACCTTTCCTTTTTGCCCTTGATTTGAGTCTTCTTCGTATCAGTTGACTCTTTCCTCTTCTCTGGACAGTCAGCAACAACATGTCCCTGTCTGTTACAACAATAACAAACTATCTTTGAAGATGTAGTTTTACTTGACTTAGGCTTTCTCCTGTCATTCTTTGATGACTTCTGTGAAGTGGATGGCTTAGACCTCCTCTGTTTCTTCTTTAGAAACTTCTGAAAATGTCTTGTGAAAGCTGCAAAGTCTTCATCACTCTCACTGCTTTCAGAATTCCTGCTTTCTGACTCATCTGACCTAGTCTCAGCAACTTTTGGAGGTGGAGATGGAGACTTACTTTTATATTTCCTAGTGGCTTCTGTCTTGAAAGCCGCAGCTCTTTCTTTGTGCTCAACTCTGGAAGTCTTCTCCTCCTCCTTCCTTACCATTAACTGCATCTCATATGATAACAGTTTTCCAAACAATGTTGGAGGAGGAATGTCTGCTAATTTGGCCATTTCCCTTATGACACAAATCTTAGTATCCCAGTCTTTAGTTAGGGATCTCAAGAACTTATCATTCAGCTCATAATTGTTGAATTCTCTTCCATAGGACATTAACTCATTAACTATCCTATAGAATTTCTTGTAGCACTCAGTTATGCTATCAGACCTTCCTTGTCTGAAGCTCTCATACTCTTGGTTTAACAAAGACTTCCTATCTTGTCTTACCTCTTCTGAACCCTCCATGTACACTATCAGTGTATCCCACATTTCCTTTGATGTTTTACAGTGTATCAAATTCTGAAATGTGGCATCATCTATTACACTCACAATAATATTCTGAGCCATCTTGTTCATAGTGGCCAGAATAATCTCATCCTTGGTCATTTCAGAATAGTCCTTTGGAGTTCTCTGGTTTGCATCCAGAACTCATACTTTCATTGGCACATATAGCCCTTCTTTGACTGTAATATAGATTCTAGGGTCAGAGGCTTTCATAAATAGTCTAACCCTTTCTTTCCAGATGCCAAAAATCTCCTTTCTGCAAATTGGCAACTTCATGGATCCTAGTTCTTTGTGATTCTCTGTTGAACACATTTTCTTGACTTTCTTGATTATACTGAACCTGCCAACAGGATCTTTTACTCAGACTGTTATGTCCTTTTTGAGTAACCTCGCTTTGATACCACTTGAAAGAAATTGTACCTAATCACCTAGGGGGGGTGAATAGGTGACCTTAATCTTTTTTACTTTTTAGGCAGAATTAATCACAGAAACCACAGAACTTTAAACAGCGAACACAGAATCAGTCACACAGAGAGTACACACAGTTTTATAGTGGTTCCCCAAGGTCTGGGTACATCCACTGTCCCCCTTCGCCTATCTAGTAGTGTACTAGATTCGGCCCAACTTCTCTACTATTCCTCAGATCCTTAGATCTTACACTCAGAACCCCAAACAGGTTCCTACAACTCAGGCTCAAAGCCCTACCACTCAGTCTTCACCAAGACCCACACTCAGCCTTCAACAAGGCCTACACTCAGCCCTCAACAAGGCCTACACTCAGCCCTCAACAAGGCCTACACTTAGAGAAATGAATCTCCTACACTCAGGCATACAGGCCCTACCACTCAGCCTTTATAATTTCAGGCTTACAACTCAGATCCCTTATGATTCTACAAGAAATTAAAATTACAATGAATATAACCACAACTCAGATTGAGAGAGAAGAGTTGTCTGCTTTCTTGAAGAGTTCTTGGAATAACTTTGCTGAGATCAACCTCCCTTGACTTCCTTCAAAGCTTCTTGAATTTAGAACACAGTAGGGTTGAGTCTCTATGCAGATGATCTTCAATCACTGCTGACTTAAGAATCAGATCTCAATCTGAAACTTTCTTCACAGCCTGGTTCAACAGCTGTCTTCTTAGAAGGAGCTCTCTCTCTCCAACTTCTTAGATCTTCACTTGAAGGTCTTCTTCTTTTAGTGTTGTTAGATCTTCAATCTGATTGTTGTTGATCCTCTTCTTATGTTGACAGAATAAGCCTTTATATAGGCTTTCTTCATGGTGACCGGCTGATCTGGTTTCTAACAACTTTCTGACAGCTCTGATAGTTGCAGTAGACCGGCTGGAATGGCAGCTGTCAAGTCATCCAGTCACTTCTTGAATTTTCTGTAACTGTCTGAAAGTGTCGAGACAGTCAGTCTTTAAGTGTCGACACTGATAGACTAAGTGTCGACACAAGTAGACTAAGTGTCGACACTAGCCTTCATGGTGTCGACAAAACTCCTTGTGTTGTAGAATCTGCTTCTCAACACTGCTTCTTCAACATGTGTCAACACTAATCCTATGTGTCGACACAAGTCCTTCTTCTTTGATACTTAGTTGATTTCTTGTAAGTATCGACACAACTCCTTTGTGTCGACACATCTTCTTGTGTTGATACTTGCTAAGTGTCGACACATTTTATTAGTGTCGACACATGCCTTCTGTGTTGATACTTTTGTTGTGTGTCGACACATCTCCTTTGTGTCGACACTTGTACTTAGACTTCATTGAAATTTGCTGAGTGTCGACACAGCCTCCTAGTGTCGACACTTTCTTCATGTGTTGAGACTTTTGCTGTGTGTCGATACATTCTTCATTATGTCGACACTTGTACTTAAACTCTGTTTAAGTATGCTGAGTGTCGACACAGCCTCCTAGTGTCGACACTTGTACTTGAACTTTGTTAAAGTTTTGCTGAGTGTCGACACAGCCTCCAAGTGTCGACACTTTCTGATGTCGACAAAGTTCCTCTGGGTGTCGACACTGCTTCTAAGTGTCGACACTGATTCTTTAGACAATTCTTCACTGAGTGTCGACACTGCCTATATGTGTCGACACTTTTCCTCTGGTGTCGACTCTGCATTCCTGGTGTCGACACAATCACTCCAAGTGTCGACACAGCTTCTCTGGGTGTTGACACAAGTCTTCTTAAGTGTCGACACTTTTCTTCTAGGTGTCGACTCATGGATTTAGAAACTTTTAGCTTTCCTTGCAATTACTTAACCTGCACACATCAACTCAAAAACACATCAAATACACCTTGATGTATATCATTGAGTAGGGTGAGGCTTCTTCAAATCAGGTACATATTTTCCAATGTACCCAACAAGCAGCCTTACTAGTTTAAAGCAGGAAAATAAATTAAACATCTTGAGGGGTTGTGAGGTATACCTGACTGAACAGCTCTGGGTACTTTTGTCGCATCAGGTCCTGCGGTTCCCAGGTATGCTCCTCCTGGCAGTGGTTCCTCCACATAACTTTGACTAACGGAACCTTCTTGCGACGGAAGATCCGTACTGCTCTGTCTTCGATCCGAACCGGCTCTAAGCGAACTGACCGGTCTGAAGCTACCGGTCCATCTGTGGTCGAAATATGCTGCTCCGGGCGTAGTAGAGCCCTCCTAAGCGAGGAAATATGGAACACATCATGCAAGGCTGCCAGCTCTGGTGGCAACTCCAGCCTGTAAGCTAGGGGTCCGATCCGCTCCAGGATCCTGTCGGCTCTGCGCTTCCAGCATTCTATCATGTATCAGTCTCACCTGAGCCTCGGTGTCTTCGACAAAATCCGATCCCAATGCCTTCAAATCCTCGTCCTGAATCCATGAAAGCGGAGTCCTACATCTCCTTCCGTACAAGGGTGGAGAGTTGTGTTGAATGTCGACCGAGAGCCCAGATAAACGTGGACTGATCTTCTCTCCTTGGACGTACACTATCCATCCTGATTCAAATGATCATCTTGAGCACACCATGATATTGAACAACTACTCACAAAACTTATGAAACACCTACAGGAGTTTTCTTTTGGGTCAGGGTGACCCTAGATATCTCGGTCAGTCTATCGTTGATGTTCCAATTATAATTATGCCCGGAGTGCGGATGAGGAATCATGTGTATGAAAATCACTAATTATAACCTCGAACTTCCCCTCTAACCAGGCAGTGACTGTAATAGTTTCCCAAAAGTTCTTGCACTTAACCTTCATCGGTCGACGGACCTCACCGTGCATCACAAAATCCATGACGCCCTTCTTCACTCTAGGGAGATACACGTTCCGAGATACACCAAACTTCCGATGATTAAATTTCTCATTTGTATGGGTAGTCAATGACTCTATAAAATCTCCACTTCGCGATCAGATTCTTATCCCTACGAATATGCCCGAGTAGAACCGAATACGGTTTACATCCATTTCACTATATTTACGACGCAAACACTTCTAGATGAGATCTAAGGGAAAACCCAAGTCAGTAACTAATTTGCCCAATAAACAAAAGACACGCCCCCAATAAACAAAAGATAAGCCCCCAATACATTAAAGATAAGCCTCTACCTGCCTTGGGCTGAGTATCTTTGATATTAACATGTTATATCCATCCTAGCTGGGTGCACAACCCCTAGGGCATCAATCTTTGACTTGGGGTTCCAACCTGAATCTGTTGATATACTCCATACTTAAAACCCTCTAAGTCATATTTACGACAACCTTATCTGGTTCAAAAAGTTCCCAATCCCAACTGAGTCTCTTCCGAACTTGAATTCTTATCCGACCCTCGGTGCTTGTCATGGTGGTTGTCTCCAGGTAATCTTATTACTGGTACAAGGGTTGAGACTATGTGTCTTCTACCATTCTGCTAATGGATTATTGGTCTCAATTCTCCTTAAAGCAGTCCTTCCGGTTTGAGAAATCCTTGATAGGAACTGTAGGGCTACCTGAGTTTATGGCTTAGGTAGACATTCTCATGTTATACTCCTCCTTTATTCTCTTTAGGTATCTCCTTAGTTTAACCAAGTTCATACCCAAAGTATATTTCATACTAGGGCATACTATAAGTTATCGTGGTTAGTCATGTCTCTTAGTGGGTTGAGTCTAACTCGTTGACTAGAGAATTATAAGATGGGATTTTCGCAGCCGGAGGTGCTCCCTGCTGGGGGCAGGGTTTGCTGCAGGCTACAAAAATGAATTCCAATTGCTAGCTGATGAACAAGTGGAATTAATGAAAAGGTGGACTTTACATGTGATTCCCCTTATGGGCACACCACTGCTTCCGCTGCTTAGTTTATCCTCAAACTAAACTCGCGCGGGGGTGAACCAGGGTTATGGACTGCTACTTTTCGATTGAGGTCGCCTCTGATACCACTTGTAAGACCCCCTTTTTTTCTTTTTCGAAACACCGGGGTCTTAGGCCCAGAACCGTCGTTTTGCGGTGACTCCTTCACGCCCTGAAGGGTCATCACCACAAAGCACTGATTCTGTCGGCCAATTCGATCACAGAAAAGTAGCAAAACAAAGTAAATGCAAACTAGCAGTTCACAAAAAATCAAATATCATATAGATAATCTCCACGAAGGGAGTATCCACAGAATAATATATCAGAGTACTAAAATACGGGCTTATGCCCGGTACATCATGTACTCACTACAAATCACTCATGCGGAAGCAAAAGCAGAAAAATCTACTCAAGGTCGAGACTCAAGGTCCCGGCTGTATGAACTCCGGAGCTAGACTGCCCCATCTCCAAGCGCACCGGTCTCTGGGGCTGCTCCTCCAAGCTGGGCTCCACGATCCCCTAAATGATGCGGTTCGAAAACAGTTAGTCTAAAAGACTAAGTCATATCATCCCCCACCCCTTCCCTCATGGCTCCTAGGCACCAAGCGGAGAGGAATAAAGGGGAGGACTTGAAGGTGGAGAATAATCAAAAACAGATGGCAGCGGACCTATACTAGAAATTCTATAATAGATATTGACAATAAGATGAAATATGAAAAGTAACCTTCACTTATATGAGAACACATAAGCCAAGGGGCCTTCTGCAAGGCTCTCATCGTATAAAAAGTCTCATACCAATTTATACGTTGGGGTGTCGGTTATCAAACAATAGTAAATATATATCAAAATTAACCTTAATTTATAAACTTGTCCACACAAGCTTATAGACTAAGGGGTCATTTTGCAAGTCCTAATGTATAAGCGTCTCATTCCACTTATACTTTCGGTATCAGGGGTTAAATGAATCGATTATGCTATGACATGCAAGTGGGTATGATGGAACATGCAAGTGCAACACACACACCCGACTCTGTGCACACACCTTTAGTTCCCCCTTTCTGGAGTCGTAACCTCCCAGGATACCTCCGTAGTGGCAGACGGAAGCGGTGGGTTGGGCCTCGTCCACCTATAAACCAGTAAAGCAGTACCGGTCAGACCTATCGTACGCCTCAACGCTTGGTGCACGAAGCGGACTCTTGCGTACTCTTGCCGGCTGGCGCACCGGACTTCTGTTGGCAAAGTGCTATCCACACTTGGCGAGTCAGCGTATTGACGTCGGTGCATTGACCCTCCACTACCGAAGACCCACCACCTTAATTTTCTTTCCTTTCATGCACATGCAAATTTATCGTATTCAAAACCGAACTGAAGCTCCCCGGACCAAAATGTCCGTCTCAAACAATCGAGCCGAAGCTCCCCGGACCAAAACGTCCGTCTCTTAACTATCCAAGCCGAAGCTCCCAACTATCTTCCTGTGTTATCTGTGTTTCGTGAAATGTGCAACCCTAATTACTAAGTTACTTTTTTCAGCTTGTTAATACAGTTTACGTTAACCCAGGACTGCCCCCAGTATTCCCTATGAAGGGCTCTCAAGGGGGCACTAGGAACTATGTTGGGATTACGCCCAGCGTTCCCTTTCGCAAGGTACTTATTATTATTGTTGGTTGATTCCCTTACCCATTACCTTCTCGTGTTACGATAAACTAACTTAGTGTGATTTTTAAGCTTCCTCTCTTCGGGAAAGACGATCTTTCGTCGAACCCGAACACCTCTTAACTCCAGCCAGCACCACTTCTCACCAACCCTTCATATCCTTCTATGGTGAACTCATCCACATCTATTCAAAATGACTAACTCCTACACCATGCCCCATCGTATCTTATTGCAATTTACCCAACTTGCTAAATGCAGACCATCCTAGGCTATATGTCGGACCGGACAGGAGATAATCCAAATATTCATCCAAATGACCTAACTTATTTACTGGAGACTTATCATGACACAAATAAATTAAATCCAGGAAATTATAATTTTCCTAATTTATCTGGCATTTAATTAATTTCCCTTAAGCTTCCAAGGGCTACCAGTTTGAACATTAACTACCCTAAGTACTCATGCAAGAGGCCTAACAAAATTATGATAAATATTAGGTTATCTCAATATGGTAAATTCAAAGTATCACAATTTTTCTATCACCAAAAGGGTACTAAAACTATTTTAGTAATATTTACTATCTCCCGTTGTTTATGAATCAAGTACAGAAAATATCCATCCAAAAATTATAAATTAATTATACTATACAGATACAACCTTAAAAGTAGTATTGACCAAGTTTCATAATTTTTCAGCAAGTATTAATCTCTGAATAAATTAATTAGCAAAAATCCATATATTATGGAATTGTAAAGAAAGTACTGTAATAAACCCTCTAAAAATTATGAATAAATTTCTACAAGCATATTTTGGCCTGAAATTATCAGTACCTAAGTCTCATATTTTTTCAACATATATATCATCTTTAAATAATTTTATACCACCAAAACCCCTTTTTGAAACTAGTGAAGGAAGTACTAAATATGATCAATGCAAAATTGTACCAAACTTCAAGGATATTCACTTAGACCTAGATTATCTTCTGCCCAAATGTCATCAGTTTCAAATGAACAGAATAATCAAATTAATTAAAACACCATTTTGGTCCTTTTGATAGTTAACAAATAGAGTACTGGAAATATAATCCATAAAATTCTAATAAAATTACTAGGGGTTCTAGATAGTCTAAAACATACTCTACCCAAGTTTCACAACCTGTAAATAAAGTTTAGTGGCTGAATTTATAAAATTGTGCTTCTACCCTAAAACTGGGGTTAGGGTTTTGAGGTGTCTACCTTCCTCCAAGTCCTCTTAAGTTCCTTCCAGAGAACTTAGGTTACACTACCTTCAATTCTACTGAGTTTTCAAGGTAATACAAAGGCATTAGCCACCATGTCCTCCACAACCCCCAAAAGTCCTTCCTTAGGGTTTGAGGTTGAACCTTAGGGTAAATCAAGCCTAAATCACCACATTTTCCTTAAGAGGGTGACCTTGACCATTCTAAGTCAGTTTCCAAAACCTCAGCCTCTGTTGAGTGGAGGTGGCCACCCTAAGCCCATGGTGTACTTTTAATCAAAAACACCTCCTTAAGTCCAAACTAGGGTTTGGTGATTCCCTAGCCAAAACCCATCCAAATGAGTTGAAATTTTGTACAGCGCTAGGTATTGATGCCAGGGACCATCACCAAAATTTGGGAGGGTTTGGAAGTCATTAGACCACCTAATTAAAATACCCTAGTATTATTAAATAAAAATAAAAACTTTAGGCAAAGTATCTCTAAAAATTTTGAATTTTGGGCAGGCCCTAGGTATAGCTAGGGTAGACGCCCTGCCAAAATTTCAATTACTTTGGACCAAGGATGAAGTGTGGGCACTCAGTTTAATATCTGTCTAGCCCTAGGTGTTGGTCACACCAAAATGGGTGCCTTGGTCAAACCAGGTACCCAAATGGGTTCAAATAAATTTTAAAATAACATAGACACCCAGGGCTACAAGTTTCATGTTGGTGAATTTTTCAGTAAAGGAGCCTGGATATTTTTAAAAATTAAGACCATTAAATACCAAATCTGCGACAGGAATTTAATAAATCAAAAAAGTATATACTCTAGTTTAAAATCATATTAGCACGAATCTTGAAGCACCACTGGACGGGATCCATTCATCTTCCACCTTGAGCCGACGGCCAGGATTCATCCCGCCTGAAGCCACTTCCAAGCGCTGCCGACGGCGATCCGGCCACTTCCCCGGCCGGCCACCGCCACCACTCCCTTCGTGGATGTGGTGGCTACCCCCAGCCGGCGGCACGGCCGCCGGAGTTGCGGATTCCGGCGGTTCCACCAATCAAATTTTCGGCCGAAATCCATGAAAACCAAAATTTGGATCGGGCTCAATTGAGCCCGAACCTTGCACCTAATGAATTCTACGATCTACCCATGAGTTAAGGAGAGGAGGAGGACCTTGCCGGTGGTCTGGAGTCGAGTCGATCTTCGGGTTGCCATGGTGGTGGTGCCGCCGGCCGGATTTCTGCAACAGTGCAGTCAAGTGGCTCGAAATCCTTAGGTAAATGGTGGGAAGGGCTCTTCTAATGTCACTGATGGTGTTTAAAACACCAGTTGGGGGAGGGGAGAGGCCAACCATCAATGGCCATTAATGGCCATTGAAAGCTTGGTTCGACCAAGGTGGTGGGGAGGTGAATCTGGCTTGGGGTGGCCAAGAAACTACTGGAAACTTCCCCCCTTCTCCATGGGAGTTGAATTCAGCCATCAAGGATGGCTCTTGGCCTCCCTAAGCAATGAATGGCTTCTTCCTCCCTCTTTCTCTCTCCTCCATTAAAAGGCAAATGGAGTTTTCTCTCTCCTAGTCCCCCATGTTGACCGGTCAACTCCATAGGATATGTGCAGCCCACTTAATCATAATAATTATGAAAAGTGAGGTTAGCCTAAGGGAAAAATGGCTTGAGCTTGGGTTAGCCCATTTGGGCTAGGTTTGACTTGGCTTAGGCTAGTGTTGACTTGGGTCAATTTAATCATTTGGGTTGACCCCAATGGGTCCTTGGTGACCCATTGGCCTCCCCTAAGGTCTATGTAGGGTTGGGTAGGGTTAACTTGGCACCTTGGAGGTCACTTGACCCTTGGTAAGGGCACTTTGACCAATTTGGGTCTTGAGTTGACTTGGGTCAACTTAGCCACTAGGTTTGACTTCAATGGATACCTAGTGACCCATTGACCTCACTTTAGTTTTAGGAAGCCCAGAGTATGGTGGGTTGGGCACATTGGGGGTCACTTGACCCTTAGTTTGGGCACTTTGACCAAATTAGGGGTTAGAGTTGACTTGGGTCAACATGACCATTTGGTTTGACCCCAAGGTGTCCTTGGTGACCACATCGCTTCCACTGAGGTCTAGGAAGGGTTATGTAGGGTTAGCTTGCCCTTTGGAGGTCACCTACCCTTAGTAAGGGTACTTTGACCAAATGAGGGGCCTAAGTTGACTTGGGTCAACTTGGTCTCTAGGGCTAAACCCAATGTGTCCTTGGTGACCCTATTGACCTCACTTTAGGGTTAGGAGTGCATGGGTGGGTTCCACTTGGCTAGGGGAAGGTCAATTGACCCTAAATAGGCTAGCTTGACCCATTTAGGGTTAGGGTTGACTTGGGTCAACTAGTCTCTTTGATTGACCCCAATGGGTCCTTATGGCTCTAATGGGCCTCCCAAAATGTTTGGGGGTGTTGTGGTAGGGTCTTGGGGTCAAGGTGTAGCCCCATGGTCATCCTAGACTATTGTTCAGAATCCTACTATTTGCAGACCATGATGATCCTCACCTTGGCCTTCTATCTTTTGGCCCATTTCTGGCTTCTTAGGGCTTTGCCATGACATAGTCATGGCCAAAACCACTCTTAAGGGTCTAGTTGGAAATGGGATGTTACAGGGTATATCCCTGACGGTGCAGAAATGTATCAATACGACCATTCCATGCCCTAGGGGCCTGTCAAAGTCCGTATAGAGCTTTCCTGAGTTTGTAAACTTTTCCCTCGTCTCCAGAAATCACAAAGCCTTCCAGCTGTTTCACATAGATCTCTTCACTTATTTCTCCATTTAAGAATGTAGATTTCACGTCCATCTGATGAATTTGCAGGCAATGTTGAACTCTAAATGTGAGAGGTGCACGAATTGTCTCCATCCTAGCCACATGGGTAAATGTTTCAGTGTAGTCTCTTCCCGGCTTCTGTGAGTACCCCTTTGCCACGAGACGGGCTTTATATTTCTGCACTTGTCCATTCTCATCTAACTTGACTTTGTATATCCACTTAAGTCCAATTACATCTTGATGCAATAGCTTGGGGACCAGCTCCCAGGTGTCATTTTTCTATATCATCTCAATTTCAATTTTCATTACTTCAGTCCATTCAGGATGTGTGGCAGCTTCAACAAATGTGGTAGGTTCTTTGCATAGGAGGGCAACATTGCAGGAATTGTAAATGTCAGTTAAGGATTTATATTTTTTTAGGAGATGATGAATCGTACCCGGTCTCACAATGCGCTTCATTTGAACAACCTGTACTGGGAGGTTGACTGTCTTCTTCATTTTGTTGGGAAGGTTCAGCAACATCCTCCAGGAACTCCATGAGGTAATGATTCTGATCCACAACTATGTCCCATTCCCAGCTACTTTCCTCGTCAAATATAGTGTCTTGGCTGACAATGAGCCGCTTTGTGAGAGGGTTGAACAGTCGGTAGCCCTTGGACTCCTGACTATAGCCCACCATAATGCATTTCTCCCCCTTCTTATCCAGTTTGTCTCGATGATCCTTGGTAACAAGAGCATATGCAATCGAACCAAATACTTTTAGGTGATGTATGGAGGGTTTTCGGTGATTCCACATCTCATAAGGTGTCGTGTCTGGTAAGGCTTTGATGGGTGCTCTGTTAAGTATATGAACAGAGGTGTGCATGGCCTCACCCCAAAATTCCTTTGGTAGACATTTGGGTTGTAATAAGCTTATACCCATCTCCACCACAATTCTATTTTTTCTTTCCACAATTCCATTTTTGGGGGGCTATATGGGACAGTAAGTTTCCTTTTAATACCATGGTTGTCACAGTAGTATGTGAATTCAGTGCTGAGAAACTCACCTCCTCTGTCAGTCCTGAGACATTTGATCACCTAACCCGTTTCCTTCTCAACTGAGTTTTTGAAAGTAACAAATTTTCTGAAATGCTTCTGATTTCTTAGTCAGGAAAAAGATCCACATCCACCTGCTATAGTCATCTACAAGTAAGAAATAGTATCTATTTCCTGACCAAGTTGGAGTGGAGGCTGGCCCCCAGATGTCAGCATGAACCAATTCAAGGGGACCACTAGCTCTCCATTTCGATTGTTGGGGGAAGATTGTCCTATGAATTTTGTTTTGAGCACATGTCTCATATACACTCTTTGCCCTCACAGTTTTGTTCAGTCCATTGTCTAGATGGTTCAATCTTCCCAAGTCCCGAAAGTTGAGGTGTCCACATCTTATTGTGCCATAGCATTGACTCTTCAAGGGTGTATGCAGATTTAGCATGAATGGGAGTGCCTGACAGATGGAATGGTAGAGACAAAGGGAATATTTTGCTTTGTGACATTTTCACAACTGCAACCTGTCGGTTGGCATGTTTATCACAGATTGAACATTCTCCCTGGTCAAATGTAAGCTTGTATCCTTCTTTAGATGTTGTCCTGCACTGAGCAGGTTCTGTGATAGTGCATGCACATACTGAACTTCATGTATGTAATTTATGTTCTCATTCTTTAGCTTGACTGCAACATTTCCCTCCCCTTCTATTCTGACAGTGTTACCATCTACCATTATAACTTCAGATCTACCTTCCTCTGTCAGTTAGACAAAAGACTTTATGTTGTTGGACATGTGGTTGGAGCATCCATTATAAAGGAACCACACCTCATTGCGAGTGTTTTCAGACAGGGAAGAAGAATAGAATAAGGATTCAGCGTTGTTTGTAAAGTTTGCTTCTTCCTTAGGTCTATTGTCTCTATACCAACAGTCTTTTTGGAGATGATTTTGCCTTCTGCACTTCCTACAATTGGATAGGCAGTCTTTAGTGTGGTTTGTGTTCTTGTTGCACAGCTTGCAATAAGGTGCAACCGAGGTGTTACCTATTGATTCAGGTGGTCTTGATGGAGCAGTATAATTCCAAGGCACATTTGTGGGTTGTGGTCTGCTTGAATCTAATGAAAGCTTACTCTGAAATGCTTGTTCAAGCTGAACTCCTTTCTTTTTCATTCCGACTTTATGGCCAAGTAGTGAGCTCATGAGCTCTGATGTGGTCATTTTTGTGATATCTCTGGCTTCTTCAATAGCTGTTACTACATGTTCATATCTTTCTGTTAAGCTGCTCAAAATCTTTGACACAATGTGTTTTTCTGGGATGTCATCTCCAAGGGTCCTTATCTGATTAACAATAACAGTAGTTCTAGAGAAGAAACACTGAATTTATTCACTCTCTAACATACTGAGATTATCAAAGTCCCTCCACAAGAGAGTTAATCTGATGGTTACAACTCTCTCACATCCTCTGTACTCTGTTTTTATTATATTCCACGCTTCTTGAGTCGTTTCAGCATCTATGATCAGCGGCAAAATCGCGCGTCCTACACCAAGCTGGATACAGAGAACAGCTTTGGCGTCCCTTTTCTGGTTTTCCAACTGAAGTTGACGTTTCGACTTGTCATCATCTGTATCTGCTGACGCTTTCTCAGAGGGTTGTGGGTTGTCATTTTGAATGAGATCCCACAAACTCATGGAGATAAAGAAAACTTTCATCTGCTTACTGCAATAATCGTAGGATTCCCCTTCGAAGATGGGTATTCCGGTTTGGGTGTAAGTAAAAGCTTGGTTTGTGGTAGATGAGCTCTCCATATGAGGAAGATCAACACGAAAGGAATCGAACAGTAGATTCAAGAAGAAGATACCTGCTACACTTTGATCTACTAATGGCATGCAACCTCTCTCTGATACCAAATGTGATAGTTGGGAAATGCACAACACTGCAATATATCATATATTAACTGCATAAAAAGGTCTCATGTCTTCCTGCAGGTGTAAAGCAAGATTCGACAATACAAGAAGAAAATGGAAGATGGCGTCGGAAACGATGATCATTCCAACTTAGGTCTTTCTTACAACAACAAAAAGAGTGAGCTTATATAATAGCCCACATGGGCCGGGCTCATAAGATTCAAAACATGCAATAAAAAAACAAGAAAAATATAAGGCGCAGATAACACGAGATTAAAATCTCAACAGGGAAAAGTTTTTAGGATATTGGTTTGTGAATAAATGCTTTGAATATTTGATGTGAATAATAAGCCCAAAAAAAACAATTCTTAATCTACAAATAATCATATTCAGTCTTGGAATAACAAAATTTTTTTGATAAACAGCTAACTGGGAAAAACCCGAAAATATTATAAATTAATAATATTCCCAATTAGCGAGTTAATACTTAATAAATTACTTCTGATCGGTGAAATCGAGGCTTATCTTTTCAGATATAGGGGGTTGGACAGGAGGAGAGAGAGAGCATAGGGAAGAGAGAGAGACAGACGAAACAGGAGGCTAGGTGGGGTTCACACGAAAAGAAATCAACCTTCCATTTTCCTTTGCTACGCGGAGATGAAAGTGAGACCAAACCTGAAGCTCTAGCTATATATATATATAGTCTTCTCCTCATTCCTTAATTGGGGACTCACACTTGATCAGTTCTCACTCTCAAAAATTCTTCTTCAAATTAAACTCGTGGAGAGAAGAAGTACTCCAAGAGCAAGGGAGAGAGAGAGAAAGAGAGATGAAACGCCAAGATGATCAAAAGATGGACAGGAAGACAGTGGAGAAGAACAGGAGAATACATATGAAGAGCCTCTGTTTCAAGCTATCATCCCTCATCCCTAAGCAAGATTATGTCTTTAAGGTATGTATGTATGTACGTAGATTCCTTCTTCTTGTTCTTCTTCCCCTTCTTATCATAGTCATTAGTAACTATACAGTTTCTTTCTATCTCTATCTGTCTTTACACCTTAATTACTACGAAATTACACTGTTCTTATAGTTATTTTCCCCTTATTTGGTCAGTTTGTTTGGGCGTTATTCCTCCATTACGTGCCGGACGGCAACGGAGATTTTTTTTTTGTCCAGTTTGGCGGGACGTTACGGTGTACAACACCGTTGCCGTCGGTGCTTTCCCGCCGGAGCTAGGAACTACTTTCCAACGCAACGTTCCCATCGCTCTTGCGCAAGGTTGAAGAAAGGAGTGGCGGCAGCGCTGCCTTATTCACCTCCTCCTAGCGTGAATATCGTCAGCGCTGGTCTGCAATCCAAACAGGATTTCCGGCAATCTTATATAGATTCTAAGTATAAAATTGTTATTATTATTATTAATTTATGATCGACTCGGCAGCGCTTGTTCGCCACCACTCCTCTGTGCAGAAATCCCCCATCGCCGCTCCTCGCGTGAAATCAATTAGATTTCCAAAGTCTATACTTTTGTTTGCATTAATTATCATTATTTATTATTATTATCATGTTTATTAAATCAATATTCAAATGTATTATTAATAAATTTATAATCTATATTAATTATTAGTATTAATTATAATACATTTTAATTTATGTAATTGTATTTTTTTATATAATTAAATATAATAGAAATATCACCATGGCTGTTTTTACCAAATTATTATCACTGCCGAAACAAATGACGCATTATCTCTCCGTCTTGCTCGATTCGGTGCCCTGCAGTAAAAATTTCGTACTATTAAAAATTTCGTCATTGTTAACTGCAACCTGAATTTGACTGGTCTCCCCCAAAGTCATCCACACGAAGCCCAGTGAGTTTATGTCCTCATTCAGCGCGCCTTACTGACTGTACCTCCTCAAAACAGAGCTCGCCGTCGGCCATGACGCGGATGAGCTGCGGCACTGTGAACTAAAACCACTTCCCAACGGTAGATGTTGCAGAACCCAAAACAGAGATCTTTCATGTGATTTGAAGCAGAAGGAAATAGAATAAGGAGGAGAGAAGGAGAGGAGGAAAGAAGAAAAGAAGAAATGATGATGGATTTCTCCTCTCTGTTATGATCCTCTGTTCTGCGAATGAGATAAGTTTGAGGTAGAAGAGACTGAGCAGCTGACATTGGCTGAAGCACATGCGCAATGAGAAGAGGGAGATGGTCAATGGGCGGAAGCACTGTCCACTCTCCCGGCCAACGAGGCGGCGACATATCTGGTGCTCTCGGCTGCGGACGGAGACATTTACCTCAGTGTAGCGAGGGGGTCAGCCGTGGAATGGGTGGTTAAGACCAGTGGCCAACATGTCTTTTCAGTTCAGTCTTTGCTCCTCGCAGTCAACTACCCGGACCGCTGCTTTCTCGCCGGCAGTGGCGGCGATTTAAGGCCACAGGAATACAAGCCATGGATGGGGCGGCTCGCTTCCGCGGCATGCCTTTCTCTTGCTGCCAAGGTTGAAGAGATCTGAATTCCCCTGCTTCTTGATCTCTAGCTTCCTCCTCCATCGAAGTAGATAGGGTGTGTGCTCGAGAACAGGAGTATTCGCCGAAGGGAGCTTCTCGTGCTGTCCATTCTTTGGTGGAGAATGAATCCTGTCACTCATCTCTCCCTCACTCGCCGGCCGCTTCCTCCGAAATCTCTCCCTCACTTGTTATTAAACACATTCATTCAAGAGATTCAATGATTGATGGTTCTCGAAGAGACACCTCTCTTCAAATCAAGAGGTTCAATGAATGATGCTTCCCGAAGAGACACCTCTCTACAAATCAAGAGATTCACGAAGAGACACATTCAATATTATGTAACTCTAGAGAACTCTTTCATCTCTATATATATTGATGTAATAGACTTTGAATAGGAGTAATAAAGAAGAATTATTTCTCTCATCTATCTCACTTCTAAACATTCCTATTATCATGTCAAATCTTAATATTGTATCAAAGCCGAACAATGCTCCACCGAGCCCCTCCCTCACCCCACCGAACTCCTCTCTCACCATCTGTCCATCATCCAATACAACCACCTTCAATCTACCCAATGCTCACCACTACATATCTATCAAACTTACCAGCAAAAAACTCCTATTCTGGAAAGCTCAAATCGAGCCATTCTTACTAGCACAAGGTCTCTTCGGCTACCTCGACGGCACCATAACACGGCCAACCACAACAAATGAAGAGGTCACATGAATTCAACAAGATGTCATGATTCGAAGCCTCCTCACAGCTTCCTTATCTGATGAAGTCTTCCCAATCATCATTGGGAAATATACAAGTAGAGGCATTTGGGATGCCATTCATGAAGCATATGCATCAACCTCTAACTCCCGAATTCTATCACTCCACCTAGCCCTCCAAGATCTCACTCATAAACCTGATGAAGATGTCTCAACATTTCTCTTACGTGCAAAATTCATTGCAGACGAACTAGCAAACTCTTGCAATCCCATTACAACAGCCAATTTCAATCTCCACATATATCGTTCTCTCAGGAATGATTTTCGTGAAATTATTCATGTACTCATGAACAATCCAACAACCACTCCAATTGCTACTCTAAAGACTACAAAAAACTCTGAACCACACTCCAATATAACTCAATATCGTTCGGTCGTTGGTGCTCTCCAATATCTAACACTCACTAGACCGGACAATTCATTTGTTGTCAACAAAGCATGCCAATTTATGCATGCTCCAACCTGTGATGATTGGGCCCTTGTGAAAAAAATTCTTCGATACATTAAACACACAAAGAATCATGGACTCTTCATTCATCGTTCCTCCAGCTTCCAACTATAGGCTTTTTCTGATGTTGATTGGGCGGGTGACCCGGGTGACAGAAAATCAATAGATGGATATGCAATCTTTTTAGGCAAGAACCTAATCAGTTGGTCATCTCAGAAACAAAAAAACAGTGGCTCGCTCCTCAACAGAAGCCGAGTACAAGTCTCTTGCTGATACTGCCGCAGAAGTCACATGGCTACAATCCTTATTTCATGAGCTTGGCATCTCCCAAACAACGCCCCCACTTCTATGGTGTGATAATATTGGTGCTTTTTATCTCTCTGTCAATCTTGTATTTCACGCTCGCACCAAACATGTTGAATTGACTTTCATTTTGTTCGTGACAAAGTGGCCCAAGGCAATCTTGCAGTACGATACATCTCCACTCAAGATCAAATAGCCGATATTTTCACCAAAGGGTTTTCTACAAAAAGATTTAATTTCTTACGCGACAAGTTGAAAATTCGACACATCGAATCCTCACCTTGCGGGGGCGTATTAAACACATCCATTCAAGAGGTTCAATGAATGATGGTTCCCGAAGAGACACCTCTCTTCAAATCAAGAGGTTCAATGAATGATGGTTCCCGAAGAGACACCGCTCTTCAAATCAAGAGATTCACGAAAAGACACATTCATTATTATGTAATTCTAGTGAACTCTTTCATCTCTATATATATTGATGTAATAGACTTTCAATAAGAGTAATAAAGAAGAATTATTAATTTCTCTCATCTATCTCACTTTTAAACATTCCTATCATCATGTCAAATCTTAATACTTGCCGTCTCCTCCGAAAGATTCCGGCCATGGTTGACAGCTGATATTTTCAGGTTGCGGTTAAAGACTGAAAAAAGCATTTCTTTCAAATTATAGGGCGTCAATAGTTAAATTTGATTGTGTTTCATCCGCCTAAAAAAACTCAAAAAATTTGGGGGCTTTGTGACACAATTTTGTATATTAAATAAAAAATATAATTAAATTTTTTTATTAAAAAATTGTAATAAATAAAATAAAATTGGAAAAATAAATAATCTATATATATATGCACATACAATCACCATTGATATGCGGGCTCCATCCTCACCTGTGACAGTAACTGATCGCGAAAGAGTGTTCCTCGCGGCAATACTTCCCACTGCATTTTTCTAGGCTCTTGTCACCCGCAAACTCTCAAGCGATATACTTTGCTCGTTGCTTGTTTTTCATGTACATGGGAGTTAGTGACAGGCAAAAAGCATACATTTTTATTTGGGCACAATTTTTAAATTAAAAACAGAACAAATAAATTAAATAATTTAAATTTTTTATAATAAATGGATAAAATAAAAAGTTGAATGTCCTATACAGAAACCTTACTGCTGGAGTTATAATGTTCATAATAAACTTTCAGAGGATCAGATAGCAGTTGGAGGCTTGGAGAGTTGGAGTTATGAAAATATAATGGCCTCTTATAAAATAAATGATATTATATGGAGCAACCTTTTTAGCAAAAAGCCAAACAATATTTGGGTGGAGATCTAAGGGATGCTCCGAGTGAGATCTGGTGGGAAATAAGCACTTAAAATACAATATATGTTGGTGCGTTACTCGCAGGAGGATCACCGTGCTGGCACAATTTTACACGTGAATCTATTTGTATATTTCAACATCTTCTTTTGAAATGTTTTTAAAGCGCTATCATCGGTGGGAAATAAGCACTTAAATGTAGGGGTGAGGAACGAAAACCGAAAACCGACTAAACCGACCGAACCGACCGAACCGCACCGACTTTGAAACCAAGCCGCCCGGTCCGGTGTCGGTTCGGTTTGGAGCTTTTGAAAACCGAAGGCTTATCGGTTCGGGTCGGTTTTCAAGTTGTGAAAACCGACTAAACCGAACCGAACCGAGCACTTCACCACTGTTTTGGGGTGTATTTGATCGAGCAACTTTCAGATTATCTTTAGGTCTACAACCAAGTTCACTTTTCCCATCTCCGTGCTTGGTGAGATTTTTCTGACCCTTCTCCTTAGGTTTAGAGAGTTTTTCAGATCCTAAGTAATTCTGTTGGGAAAAAGCTTTATTAACAGTTTCATTATTTGGGATGTTATGTATATTAAATTGATTTAATAACGACAATGATTATCAATCGTGATACTCCAATTGCTCTGATTGCTTATTGTTGGATCTATTAGTATTAAATTTGTCCAAATTATTATAGAGAATTGTGAGATGTCATAAAAAAAGGTTTGCCTCAATATACCCAAACTCTGCATGTCTAAAAATGCACGAGTATAATAATTGTTTGTGTGTGTGATGTCAATATAATAAACATTCTCTCTGAGTTATACTCAAAAAAATTGTATGTTATTTATTTAATATAAACCTTTAGTTGATAAAGATTATGAAATTATTAAAGGGAAGATGACCAATCCAAAAAATAGCACTTGATTATGTTTGTTCGCAGAAAACCGACACCGAACCGCAAAAAACCGACTAAAAAATGAACCGACTTTGAACCGAACCGAATGGGTTCGGTTCGGGTCGGTTTGGACAAACCAAAAACCGAGGCATGTTGGTTCGGTTTCGGTTTGGGTCCAAACCGCCCCAAACCGAACCGCTCGCACCCCTACTTAAATGTCTCTCCTACCAGCGTGATTGTTTAATCTTTTTTTTCCCATCTTCTTAAAATACAATATATGTTAAACATTCATTCATGTGCTACACGTGTTTGTCCTGTTATTTTTTTAGGCTCTATTTGTTTGAG
This sequence comes from Platanthera guangdongensis, assembly GCA_039583875.1. Classification (NCBI taxonomy): domain Eukaryota; kingdom Viridiplantae; phylum Streptophyta; class Magnoliopsida; order Asparagales; family Orchidaceae; genus Platanthera; species Platanthera guangdongensis. Next base: position 115,361,019 of record CM077166.1, read on the forward strand.
CGTTTTGGTGCTCCGTTTTGAGCAAACGCCGCCGGAAGGCGGGTAAACAAATGAACCTCCGGCGGCGTTTGCTCCGTTTCCACCCGCCCGCCTTGAGAAACGCCCCAAAATGCTCCGTTTGGAGCAGCCACATCCCCCCTCCGTTTCGAACACTCCGTTTCCACCCGCCAGATCGACCCGCCACCGCCGAAACAAATGAAGCCTTAGTTAAGTTGACTTGCCGCATGAATATCGGCACGTGCATATTCAGAATCTAAATTTTAAATATTTAGCATGTGGGTTATTTTACTCCTCTTCCCATGTTCTTGTATTTCTCCCTCCTTTTTCTTATTCTTCCAACTCTCTCACTCTCTCTCCTGTCTCCTACTCTCTTGTCTTGTCTAAGCGGGTAAATAAAACTATTAAAATTGAACCGAATAGTTTCAATTTTGATATGCCCTAAGATATCGTCTAGGTTTGATATTTAACCCTCCTTTTTGTTGTCCTCAATTCAGAAGTTGCCGTCCATGTAGGCTCCGTTTGGGGGGACTTATTTTCACCGGTCAAGCGGTTACAGCCGCATGAATCGGATGTTAATTATGATTCGGTTCATGCGGTCGTAACCGCTTGATCGGTGAAAATAAGTCCTTCCAAACGGACTCGTAGTCGGCTGCTTTCTTGCTTCTGCCCGTTACAGTGTTTGATTTTTATCGTGGTCTCAACTCCTAACTCCCGACTCCCAAGGATCCCCCTTTCAAGGTCCCAGCATAACCCACCGAATTCAATCCAGTGATCCTTATTCATGCTTGGGTCGGTTCTTCGGTTCTGTTTTATTGCTTTGACCAAGGTGCTAACCGGACCCGGTTTTTGGGTCCTCTAAATTGAAATCGAACTGAAACAAATTGATCAGTTCGGTCCGAAAATCGGTTCAGCCCAATTCAATTTTCTATGCTCACCCCTATAACTCTCTTCGCTTTTGAACATCGATATATCAAAATTAAAAATATTAATATTATATTGTACTGTTGAATGAATTTCTTATGCAAAAAATATATATTTATTGATGATGATGGAAGCAAAAGATTAATAATTAAGGGCGTTTATATTGGCAGCCCAATTATAATGACAGCCAAGTAAATCGATATTGGCAGCCCAATGACTATTGACAGTCCATTTTTTTTATAAAACAACTAATATTTGTAGATTAACCAAACAAAATACAAAATAAACTTCATAGTTATTTTTCAACAACATAACGATCAAAATATAAATCAAGAGTTCATTGTTTTTTTAAAACACAAAATAGTCAAAATTCACGTCTTCGTGATGAGAGCATAGTCACGTTCCAATATAAGTTGCACCTGCATAATCCAATTAAAAATATTGTAAATTATATTTTTATTAAAAAGGAGATTTTAAATTTATCAAATGCTAAAGAACTTACAATGTCTTGCACTTGTGATATAAATGTAGTTTGAACGGTCTCCAAAATTTGTAATCTATACCTGTGATATAAATGTTTCATTACAACCAAATGTATTGTCAAGAAATTGTAAGAAAAAAGATAACTATGCATAACATTTTAATCTTCTTTTTTTGCTCTTCTTCTACCGTGTTGTTGTCTTTGATCTCTGTTCACATTTTTTGGTTTGAGAGAAGCCAGGAGGGAATGCACATATCGCTTGGATTCCCAAACTTGCCGTCTGGATTAGGTTTTATATTTGCGAGAAATGAGAAATTGATTTGCCGAACGTTTACTTTTGAAAGATTTAAACGCTATCAAATCGTTAATTGCTTTATTTTCTTAAATCCAATCGAGCATTGGGCAGAGTTCGGCAATTGATTGTTGCTGCCCATGGAGATTTGACCTGGATGCACTCGGTGGATTACTCTTGATTCTGCTTGCGTTCTCAGCATTGTCTTCAATTTTTCTTGACAAGGAAGACCGCAATTTTTTCCTTCATTCTAGAAATGCTGCAAGGAGATTAGGGCTCTGTTTGGTGCGGTGGTGACGATCATGAACATGAGGGTGAAATTGTGATTGTTAAACGCCCATCTAAGAAACTTCATCCACTTTTATGTTGCCCATCTAAGAAACTTCATCCACTTTTATGTTCAAACGGATGAAGTTCCTTAGATGGGTGTTAGCGAATGACCTTTTTAGCCTCAATGTTCACCTACCGCACCACTGCGCCAAACTGAGCATAAGAACAGTTATGACCGTCACCAAGAAAAGAGAACTAGTTTTGAACATAAAAGGGAATAAAGTTCATTAGGTGAGGTCGGACGTTCACAAACTATGATTTATAATTACTAAGTTCAAGATAACTATGTGCTGGCGTTCCTCAATCTGCAGAAAGAAATCAAAAAATTAGGAGAAAAAAACCAAAAAGCTAGGTTGTGTTTCAGCTAAGTCATTGGAGCATTTCAACAAACACATGGAGTGCATTAAAGATAGGAGAAAAAAACCAAAAAGCTAGTTCGTCATTGCCAGGAAATCAAACAAAAAAGGAGAAAAAATCGCCACTCTTACCTCCATAGCAAATGTCGGAGCAAAATCCATGGCGGATACAAAACCCTAAAACCCCAGAAGAGAGGAGAAGAACGGACTCTAAAATAGTGCAAAAGACTTTGTGAGAGAAGATCCAACCTTTCGGAGTAGCTCGCCGGCGTCCAACGTGCTCCTCCGACGGTTTTTTCCGGCCGGCGTCGGGGCTTTGCGGGGGCGGAAGAAGGGAGGCCGGGCGTATTATGCTGGATTGCGGGAAAAAGAGGGGGGCTGCTATTAGAGAGAGGATAAGGTTATAAGATTAGGTTTTGTTTTAAAAGTTTGGACTGCCAATATCGATATGCGGGCTGTCAATATAAACACTCATAATTAATATACACCCCCTATTAATATTCAATAAAAAACCTAAAATTTTGTCACTAATTATCACATGATATTTTTAATCCACATGATATAAATTTAATTAATTAACACTTCCACGTGTCTCAACATCCACGCGTTACTAATGAAGTAACTGACTCTCTTTTAGTGGATCAAGATTCTCTCCAGTTCACATGAAATGAATACTATCCATTTCATGATTATCTATTTGTAGAAACTTTTTAAGAATAAAATTTGTGGAGCTCTAAATAATATTTTCTTTAGCTCGATTTGGGCCGCTCGTTCTTTCTCTCGTCAAGATTCGCTCATAAGTCAAAATTATATATTTTTAAGCACATCTTGACAATTAGAGTTTGTGTTTTCAAAATCAATATTTATGATAGCTCACATAAAAAAAAATTCAGGATTCCATCTCACTGCAGCACCACCTGGAGAGAGCTGCTGCCTACATAAAAAGACTAAAGGAGAGGATTGAGAAGTTGAAGCATAGGAAGGCATCTTGTGCAGCTGATACGGAATGCGGTCGGGAAATCGACGGCGCAGAGAAATCGGGGTATAAGTTGCCGGTGATTGAAGTCAGACACCAGGAGCAGCAGAATCTCGAGGTCCTGCTCATAAGCGGATTGAAGAAGAACTTTTTCTTTCACGAGGTTATCGGCGTCTTAGAGGAAGAAGGGGCAGAGGTTGTCAATGCAAGCTTCTCAGTAGTAGGAAACAAGATCTTCCACACCATTCACACCCAGGTGACTATCAATACCTTCCAATATATAATGAAATGTAAACTTACAAGAGAAATTTTTAAACTTAATTTAGAAGATAGATATATATTAATACCCAATTCAGATCTATCGATAATTAAAACGTCGCTCTGGTTTGAATATTTGCAGGCAATATCTTCTAGAATTGGGTTGGAGGCTTCAAGGGTGTCAGCCAGGTTGCAGGAGTTGATCAAATGAGTAGATGTAAATTAATTTTACTTCTATATATTAATGAACAGGTAGTATATAGAAAGGATATGGGTTCATATTTGTACATGTATCAATTACAGTTTGCACCCCTCTAGCTTTCAGAATGAAGATTACACCCCCTTCAATGTTTACATTTCCTAGCATTCATGAACAGAAAGTCCCCTTGAAAATTTACTCTAAGAGGATACTTTTGTGCATAAATGTTATGAAATGTAAACATTGAGGGGTGGGTGGGTTTTGTAATTTAGAAAGTTAGAGGGGCGCAATTTGTAATTAAAGCAAACTTCAAGGGGAGGTCCCCATAAATTGCAAATATATGATTTAGAGAATGTTTTATTATGTATTTTAGGGTTTAGGAGAGTCCACAATGAAATGTGAACTAAAAGCAAGTTTTTGAAGCTAAGTGGCCTTTCTATAATGATGATCATGATTAAAAATATTTGTGGTGTGTATTTAGAGAAAAATCATTCTAATTAGAGCCCAGTTCATAGTTTTGTGAATGATTTGGCATCCAAGAGGAAAAAAATTGAATGAAGCGTGATTTGTTCTATTTGCCTCTTTAAACACATTTGTCATCCTCTAAAAGGCTTTATGTTCCTTCAGACGTAATGGCCTGCTACCTATAATAAGTTGAATCATACAGTTTTATCTGTTATCACACGTGGTAAACGTACAAGCGCTTCCCAAGAGGTTCTCCATCTTAAGACCATTCCTATCATAAAACCGCTTATCTATGTTGTTTCCCATAACACTCCACCCCTTGATCTCAAGAGTCGCATTTTTATATTTGAGGGTTCAAACTACTACTTAAGTCATATTTAAGTTCATTGATCTGCCATAGTGTAGATGCGATCTTTTAGAGACACCCTTGAGAAACTTGTGGTAACTTTCACAATTGCTTTGAATGAATCATGAAGATCAAAAATAGTGACCGTAGGAATCTTTCTACAAGTTTTTGTTAGGACGAAAATTCGGGTTGAAGCATCCAACAACCCTAATGTTGGTGTTCCTCTTTATCATTATTGATGAATATATATTAAAATGTACATGATGCCAAACAATTATACGAAAATTCTCCATTCGAGCTGAATCTTTTGGGCATTCTTCTTTTATGTAAGACCAACATGAGCATTGTGAACTCATCCAATTGATATATAAAACTTGTACTACCCTTCATGAGCAAAAAAACTGTAATTTTCATACAAAATGCACAACTTGGGGACTATATATTGTTCAGTTGTCTGGTTGATGGAGTGATTTGCCACTCTCACCATGCTCTTAGGCTCAATAGAAGTTGTGTTGGGTATAAAAGAGATTAAATTTGTGAAAATATTACCCTTTCATAACTTTAGTTGTATTATAAATTGTCGAAAAGTAAAAAAAGGGCGGCCTGGTGCACAAAGCATTCACGTATAGCGAGGAACCGTGGTGTTGGGTTTTGGCTCCAATCGGAAGCGGAGAAAACTCACAGTGACGGATGTCGAGAGATCTGTAATTAATGAAATGGATTTAGCCATGAAAAACTCTAGACGTGATCGGGCCAGATCTACAAGTTAATCTCGACGACCTATATCCTTTGTTTTATATATAATTATTATTATAATTAATAAAAGATAAAAACAAAATATGAGAGAGAATCAGCCAACCTACCTCCCATTTGTGCATGTGCCTCATGTGAATAATAAATTTTAATATGAAAATTCCCACCATCAACCTAACCTATCTCTCTCATTTGGCGCGATTTTTTCGTCCGCAAGAGATTTTTTTTTCGGGCACAAATTTTTCGCCATGTCGCAGTTTTTTTCAACCGGGCGCGAACTTTGCACGTCTGGGCAAAAAAATCGCTATCGTGCGATAAATTCGCGCCCGAGCGATAAATTTCGTCCGGGAGAATAAATCGCGCCCAGGCGAATAAATCGCGTCCGGGCGAAAAGAAACGCGTCCGGGCGAAAAGAACATTACACGACAAAAAAACCGCGCCCGTGCGAGAAAAACAAGCCCGGGCGAAAAAAATCGCTCCCAGGCAAAAATGCCAGTGAAAAATGCGTGTCCGGGCGGATAAATGCGCGCCCGCGTGCAAAAACGCTTGCCTGGACGCGAAAACGCCAAAACGGACGCGTAAACGCGTGCACGGGCGAAAAATGCTTGTTCGGGCAAAAAATTCTAATATGCGGCCGAATAGTGGAATTACTAATTCCAATTTCTGTTATAGAATTTCCGCATTCAGCCAAACAGCAGAATTGGAATTGACTTCAATTCCAATTCCATTTCCTGCGGGAATTGGAATTGAAGTTAATTCTAATTCTTGCATCTCAATTCCTCCGAAACGAACGGAGCCTAAGAGTATTCTACCCTGATTACCAGAGATGATTAACTGGGCAGGTAATTTATTTTAAGTTAAGCATGCCCGATTCTATTTTAAAGAAATTGAATTTAGCTTCATCCATATGCTTGGTGAAGATATCTATCACTTGTTTGTCAGTGGACAAATTCAAGATAAATGTCTTCCTTCTCAACATACTCTCTGACGAAGTATTACATAATCTCAATACGCTTAGTCATGTTATGTGACACATGATTCTTAGCAATTGAGATGACATTAGAAGAGTCACAGAACATGAGAGTTCTACTTATTTGTTGGATGTAACCCTGCAGTTGATGTTGTATCCACAGCAGTTGAGCGCAACAACTGCCAGCTAAGATATACTTTGACTCTGTTGTAGAGATAACAATACTAGTTTATTTTTTGCTGCTCCAGGAAACTAATCTTCTCCTATGGAACTGGCATGTTGTAAGTGTTTACTTTAAAATTGAAAATGACCTAGATGGGGGTGAATATGTCCAATTTAATTATGCCCCCATTTTCTTTAATCAGAGTACTACTTTAGATCGAAATGATTAACTCAGTCAGATAATCAAAATAAACCAAACTGCAAATAACTAAATTAACACAGCACAACAAATCAGCATACACAACACAATGCACACAGATTTATAGTGGTTCCCCAATTTATGGGTACATCCACTTTCCCCCTTCGCATATCTAGCAATGAACTAGATTCGGTCAAACTCCTCATCTTTCTTTTACTCAGATCTTTACATCTTACAGCTCAGAGCCCACCCGGCTCCTACAACTCAAAATTCACAAGTCTTACCACTCAAATCACGAAGATCCTACACCTCAAGTTCTTTCCAAGAACTCTACCTCAGAATGAATCCTCACTCCTACTTCTCAGGCAACACCTGCCCTACACCTCAGAGAATTAACAACTTCTCCTACCTCAGCCTTTATAACACAGGCTTACAACAATAAGATAATAAATCTCCTCCACTCAGATCAACAGATAGATCTTACAAATTGAATATAACAGAAAATAGAATCAGAAAATAGAATCAGAAAATGTCATCCAGTATGAGATTTGAGTAACAGCTTCTTGATATGATCTTGATGATTGTGCTTCCTTTGCTTCTAACAAGATAGATCTGATCAAATCCTTCTTAGTTTTTCAAAGCTTCTTGAAGTAGAAATTAGGGTTGATCTAGGCTGGAGAGATGTTGTAGATGATTCTTGATCAGACTTCTCTCCACCTTCTAAATTGTAGCTGAAGCTACAAACTTCTTTCTTTTCAAAATTCTGCTGCTTCTCCTATGTATTGTTTATATTTTTCTCTATGTCTGTCACTTTTTTTTCTGAAGACTGCATCCCTTTAAATAGGCTCTGACAGGAGTAACTGGCTGATCCGGTTAATAACTGACAGTTTTGACGGCTGTCAGTACATCCGTCTTGATATCTGTACTTAGGAAATAATTCTACTAAAGTGTTGAGACTTGGCTATTAAATGTGTTGACATAAGTCATGGGTGTCGACACAGCTCTTGTAGTGGTGTTGACACACTGCTGAATGTGTCGACAAAGCTCTTTAACTTGTATCGACACAACTTCTGTGGAATGTGTCAACACAAGTCCTGTGTGTCGACACAGTTGTCTTCAGTCTCATTACAGCTTGATTATAGTGTGTCGACACTAGTCCTGAGTGTCGACACAGTTGTCTTTAGTCTCGACACAGCTTGAATAGAGTGTTTCGACACTAGTCCTGAGTGTCGACACAGTTGTCTTCAGTCTTGATATAATGTGTATAGAGTGTGTCAACACTAGTCCTGAGTGTCGACACAGTTGTCTTTAGTCTCGACATAGTGTGTCGACAAAGTTGTCCATAGTGTCGACACAGCTTTTCCTTGTCGCGACACAACTTATTCAATGTGTGTCGACACAAGTCCTGAGTGTCGACACAACTTTCACCTTGACTCAACACTTCTACCTTAAGTGTGTCGACACTAGTCTTGAGTGTCTCGACACTTTGTACTTAACTTTATTTACCTACACATATGAACTTAACATTCATCAAATACAATAATGTGTATATCATTGAGCTGAGAAGACTTCTTCAAATCAAGTACATTGAGACCAATGTACTCAACACATGTCCATGAGGTACTTTTCCTAGCTTCTTTGCAACCTACAAAATATGCATCTAAATAACATGTTAGCTCAAAATCATTATTCCTAGAGTACTAAAGACCAAGATATTTTGTTCCCTTAAGGTTGATAGTTATTTACTTAAGGTTAGCTAGTCACCTAGAGGGGGGGGGGGTGAATAGGTCTTTGAAATTTTATTAGTCTTTATGCTGTTTTCTTTCTTGTGTGAAATAGAGCTTGTCCTTAGGTCCTGCAGTATGAAAGAAAACAAACAACACAGCCAAGCACACAAGTGTTTATAGTGGTTCACAAATTGGGTACATCCACTTTCCCTCCCAACCAAGCACACTAGTCTTGAGTGTCTCGACACTTTGTAATTAACTTTATTTACATGCACATATGAACTTAACATTCATCAAATACAATAATGTGTATATCATTGAGCTGAGAAGACTTCTTCAAATCAAGTACATTGAGACCAATGTACTCAACACATGTCTATGAGGTACTTTTCCTAGCTTCTTTGCAACCTACAAAATCTGCATCTAAATAATATGTTAGCTCAAAATCATTATTCCTAGAGTACTAAAGACCAAGATGTTTTGTTCCCTTAAGGTTGATAGTTATTTACTTAAGGTTAGCTAGACACCTAGAGGGGGGGGGGGGTGAATAGGTCTTTGAAATTTTAATAGTCTTTATGTTGTTTTCCTTCTTTTGTGAACTAGAGCTTGTCCTTAGGTACTACAGTATAAAAGAAAACAAACAACACAGCCAAGCACATAAGTGTTTATAGTGGTTCCCCAATTGGGTACATCCACTTTCCCTCCCACCTATCCAACTATTTTGTTGGACGAGGCACAAACTCCACCAATATGCTCCTCGGAGCTTACATCTCAGGCCCTCAGCCTTGCACACAGGTTATCTTCAGAACCCAATCTCAGAACCACAAGGGTTCCTATCTCAGAGCCCTGCAGAGCTCCTACAGCTCAGTGGTCCACTGACCACCTACCTCAACCTTATCTTTAAGGCCAATAGCTCAGGTTTTTCAGCCCTACAACTTCAGGAACAAAGCCCTACTCTCAGAGTGTTGCAGCACTCCTACAACTTAGTACCTATGCAGGTACCTACCTCACTGCCCTTCGAGGCACCTACAGCTTAGCCTCCTCCAAGGCCTACAACTCAGTGACACACTTGTCACCTATAGCTCAGTGACTCACGAGTAACCTACCTCAGCCTTATTTCTAAGGCTTACTACTCAGGCTGGGAGGATAGCCGTAATCTCAGATCCACACTTCGATCCAACCTCAGTACACCAGCAGGGCACCTACCTCAGTGACTAATTAGTCAACTACAACTCAGCACAAAAGGCCCTACAACTCAGATTCAGGTAAACTGAATCCTGCAGTAGTTTATACAAGATGAAATAAATTTAAAAAAACTAACTCAGAGATAAATCTCTGAGTCTACCTTGCTGGACTGAGCAGATATCAGTCCAGCCCACTTGCTGTAGAAAGAATGAGTTTTCTTCTACCGCTAACTCCTTTACTGCACTTGTGAACAGCTATCTACTGTTGAAGGCTAACAACCCTTCACACAGCTAACTTCTTGCTGAATAGATGAATCAGTTGTCTTGTTCTAGAGAAAACAATCATGCTGAACCTAAGAGCTTCAGCTTTCTTTCTTTGCCTTTTGGCTAACTCTGCTGGACTTTTTGCTTTCAAGCTTATCGGAGAAGATGAAGTCCAGCCACCACTTTTTCCTGTGTTCTATGTTTTTCTTTTGTTTTGTTTTACCTAATCCTTTTCTTTTTTCCTTTTTATGTCTGTTGATTTGAATCAATGACACAATTGAGGAGTGGGCCCAGTCAAGGATTGGTGAGCGCCACCTCCCTCAGAAAAGGACAAAGCAGCTTTCGGCGCTACCGCAGCTTTCCCGCAACGGCTTCATGTAATTTGACTTTGTTGACTTCTCGGTGACGTCAGCAGTGGTCATCCTGGTGTTGCTGTAGCTTTTCCGCAACGACTTGAACCACTTTGACTTGCTGACTTTTGATGATGTCAGCAGCGGTCATCACATTCTGGGCTTAGAAAAATTCCAGAACTTCAATAAGCGTTGAGTGATATTAAGTCACACAACACCAATTATCTTGGCTCTCAGCGCTTCTGGACTTGTGAATTTTCACTAGCTTCATCTCAGCAGTTCTCTCTCAGCTCTCTCAGCGGTTTCTTCTTAACAGCTGAGACAAGCATCTGTCCCTGTGCTTTCCTCTCAGCGGTCTCAAAGCTTTTGTCTTCTGTCTCAATGCTTCCTTCTTATTTAGAAGCATTGAGTGAACCTACTTCACTCAACGCTTCTGGACTTAGAGAAATTCCAGCTTGCTTTGTCTCAGCAGTTATGCTGAGACATACTTCTTAGCTGTCTCAGCTGTCTCGACGCTTTTGCCTTAGCTAATTCTTCTGGCTTTAGCTTGACAAATGTTGAACTACGTTCGACGATCTGTGGGCTGAGCTCGACGAATTTTGATTCTCAAGATTTTGGATTTAGCTTAACAAATGGTGAGCTCAGCTCGACGAATGTTGAACTGCGTTCGACGATCGGTGGGTTGAGCTCGACGAGTTATGAAACCCAAGCTTCTGAATTTAGCTCGACGAACGGTGAGCTCAGCTCGACAAAAGGTGATCTGAGCTCAATGATTTCTGAATCCCGAGTTCTGAACTACGTTCGACTAATGGTGAGTTCAGCTCGACGAAAGCTGAGTTGAGCTCGACGAAATGTGAGCTGAGCTCGACGATTTCTGAGTCTTCCAGCATACTCTTTAATTTCATCTGTCCAATCATGGACATCCTGCATGTATGAACTCAAGCACACATCAAACACATTATGTGTGTATTTCATTGACCAGTTTGACTTCTTACAAATCTAGGGCATTAGGATCAATAGATCCAACAATCTCCCCCTATTTGAAGAAGTCAAAACTTTATTTGATCAATAATACAAGTCATTGGCATACACAGCATATTTAACATATAAATTTGAAACTTGTGTAACACCATTAGAGTTTGGAAATGTTACCACAATTCTCCAACCTGTGTGGAGAATTACTTACTCCCCCTATCATCATGCCACCCTTACAATTCCAGTGTTGCACCGCACCTGGCTTTGAGCTTCCTACATCTTGGCTTACTCTCCCCCTTTTTGACTTCTGCAATAGGGAGATTTCTGTGAGGGTTTTCTCCCCCTATCTGTCTGGAGTTGATCACCCCACTTTGACTCAATCCATTGTAGCAGTCCCACTCAACAATTGCACACTAGCTTCATTATCTTGAGCAATGACTTATACTACCTGCAAAATAGACAGTGCAGTATATGGTAGAGGAGAGAATTGAAGCTACACAAGATTCAACATGCCTAATTCAAATATGAAGGTGTTGAACTTTGCTTCATCTAGTGGCTTAGTGAAGATATCAGCCACTTGCTTGTCTGTGGAGACAAACTCAAGGCTGATGTCTTCTCTTTCCACATGTTCTTTAATGAAATGGTACCTAATTTCTATATATTTAGTCCTGATATGGGAGACAAGATTCCTAGCTATAGAAATTGCACTAGTAGAATCACAAAAGATTGGAGTTCTACTTATCTGAATATTGTAATCTTGAAGTTGATGTTGTATCCATAGTAACTGAGCACAGCAGCTCCCAGCTGAAATATACTCTGACTCTGCAGTTGAGATTGCTACACTTGTCTGCTTCTTGCTGCTCCAAGAGACAAGCCTTTCACCTAGGAATTGACAGGAGCCAGAAGTGTTCTTCTTGTCTTCCTTGCAGCCTGAAAATCTGCATCTGAATAGCCAATTAGTTGAAACTCCTCATTGTTAGGGTACCATAGGCCAAGATCTGGGATGCCCTTAAGATAACTCGTGATTCTTTTCACAGTAGTGTAGTGAGATTCTTTATGGCAAGCATGATACCTAGCATAAACACATGTTGCATACATAATGTCAGGTCTACTTGCAGTGAGGTAGAGAAGAGAGACAACTATACCTCTATACAAAGTTGGATCAACAGGTTTCTCTGGATCATCTTTGCCTATAGACATACTTGAGCTCATGGTAGTTCTCATGGTGGAAGCATTTTCCATACCATATTTCTTGACTAGCTCTCAGGTGAACTTTGACTGGGATATGGATAGACATTCATCAGTCTGTCTTACTTGAAGTCTCAAGAAGAACTTTAGTTCACCCATACTACTCATCTCAAACTTCCCCTGCATAAGTTTTGCAAACTTTCTGCAGAGGTTGTCATCAGTAGAGCCAAATATTATATCATCAACATAAATCTGGACTAGGATGATCTTGTCCTTAGATTCCCTTAGTAATAGGGTCTTGCTTATCTTCCCCTTGAGAATTTATTCTCAATGAGGAAGATAGACAATGTCTCATACCATGCTCTAGGGGCTTGCTTGAGCCCATATAGAGCTTTTTTGAGTCTATACACAGCAGTAGGAGAGTTAGAATCTACAAAACCTGGAGGCTGCTCTACATAGACCTCTTCTTTCAAATCTCCATTCAGGAAGGCTGACTTCACATCCATCTGGAAGACTTTGAATCCTTGGTAGGCTGTAAATGCAAGGAACAATCTGATTGCTTCTAACCTTGCAATTGGGACAAAGGTCTGATCAAAATCAATCTCATCTTCCTGTCTTTACCCTTTGGACACCAGTATAGCTTTATTCTTTATTATAATGTCATTTTCATCAAGTTTATTTCTGAAAATCCACTTGACTCCAATGACATTATGTCCATCTAGTCTGGGAACTAACTTCCAGACCTTGCACCTTTTGAACTGGTTCAGTTCTTCTCGCATTGCACCAATCTAGAATTGATCTAGAATTGCCTCTTCAAATTTCCTGGGCTCTTCTTATGACAAGAAACTGGAATACAGAGCTGTGTTGAAACTCCTGCTTCTGGTCGATACACCTTGGCTGGCCTCACTTATTATCTGATCTGGAGGATGATCTCTCAGATATCTGACTGCTGGGGGCAGCCTGACTGCTTCTTGCTAAGCACCATTCTCTTCAACTGGTTGGTCTTCATCTCCAGCTAGACTATCCTGTGCTTCCTCTGTACATCTTCCCTCTCCAGATTCTTCTTACACAGCTGGGTCTTTATCTTTTATGGAGAGCTTTTCCATCATGACTTCTGTACCTACAGATCTAGGCAAGGAGCTTGACAGCTCACTATTAATCATGTTTGACTCATCAAACACTACATGAACAGATTCTTCTACAACCTGACTAGTCAAGTTATAGTCTCTATATGTCTTACTATTATTGTTGTACCCAACAAAGATCTCCTCATGGGATTTGACAGCAAACTTAGTCACTTTTGACTTACCATTGTTCAAGATGAAATACTTACAACCAAAGATCCTGAAATATGATATGTTTGGTTTTCTGCTCTTCAAGATCACATAGGGAGTCTTCTTGTGGCCTTTCGTGATAGAAGCCCTATTGAGAACATGACAAACCGTGTTAACTGCCTCAGCCCATAAATACTCAGGGAGAGAAGTGTCACTCAACAATGTTCTCTCAGCTTCTATGAGAGTCCTGTTTTTCCTCTCAGCTTACCCATTTTGCTGGGGTGTTCTTGGAGATGAGAATTCTTGAAGAATCCCTTGTTCCTCACAGAAAGTTGTCATGGTAGCAGACTGAAATTCAGTTCCATAGTCACTTCTCATTTTGACCACAGAGCATGTAAGTTCATTCTGAATCTGCCTGACAAAATTCATGAAGATATCAAGGGTTTCATCCTTTCTTCTAAGGAAGAACACTCAAGCAAATCTGGAATAGTCATCAACCACTACAAGGGTGTAAACCTTTCTACCTAGACTATGAATAGGCATAGGACCAAACAAGTCCATATGCAGGAGATATAAGCATCTCACTGAGTCCTTGGTCCCAATGCTCTTGAAGGAGGTCTTACTCTACTTACCCTTTTGGCAAACAACACAGATACCCTCCTTGGAGCATTTTATTTTGGGACCATTTCAGACTAGCTCATCAATAAAGAGCTAACCAATGGTCTTATAATTCAAATGAAGCAGTATGTTGTGCCATTGGACACAAAGCGAGACATTGTCATTTGCAACAAGGCATTTAGGGGAACTACTATCTAAGTATGAAAAATTTAAATAATAAACATTCTCACTCCTAGTGACTGTTAAGATGACACTTTGGTCACTTAACCTCTTGATGTTGCACTTATTCTTGTGGAAGAAAATGTCATAACCAAGGTCATATAGTTGGCTTATGCTTATGAGCTTGTGTTGCAGCCCCTCCACATAAGCCACCTTTGTGAGGGTGACTATATCATTTGAGATCTTCCCATAACCTCTGGTTATTCTCTTGTCATAGCCTCCAAAGATGACCTTAGGTCCATTCTCTATTGGAGTGTACTCCTTTAACAGCTCCTTTGTTCCAGTCATGTGCCTGAAACATCCACTGTCCAGACACCATTTAGGGGAGTAGGTACCTGAACTAACCTGAAAAGGACACAAATTTTCTCACCTTAGGATCTCATATCTATTGGGTCCTAGGTTCACATTAGCTCGAAAATATCCTTGTCTTCCTGTAGTATTCCTGACAGGTTAGCTACCTCTGGACACAAAAGGATTGTGTCAGCAATCTACAACATAGTGGCCCACTTTGTCACAACACCAGCATTCATGGATATTATATCTTCTTTTCTGTTTAGGAATAGCAGTTTGCTTGACAGCTCCTTGAACAGTGGGAAGATGAGCTATTGTAGATTTATGTTTTCTTCCAGTAGCCATTTGGCTGAAGGAAAGTCTTTCAGCTAACTGAATTGGTCTTTTCTGAAATCCACCAGCTGCATGTCTCTTTTCAGCTAACATGCATCTGATAGCACCAAAAACTGTCATTTCAGCCTTGTGAGAAGACTCACCTTGAGTCTCCACTTTTGCTGGATTACTTAGATTTCCTGCAGCAGCATTATCCTTAAGTTTTGGGGCTGGGGCAACAAAGACAAATGGTCCAGGATGGGCCATTTGAATTTCCTCATTGACAGCCTTAGAGGCCCTCACATGGCTGTATCTTCCACCTTGGCTAGGGCCACATTGGATCTGTCATTTTCCTAGTGACCATAAGAGTTTTCATGGTCACACCTGTTTGAAGACAACAAGACTCTCTGAAAATGAATTTGAGGCAATGAGGCTAGAGTCACTACTAGTGCCTTCCCCTTTCCCTTTGGATTGGGAGGTCTAGCAGGTCCCCTGAATCATAACCCTTTCTTACCCACTTAGGTAAGTTGTGTGTCAATTATGGGAAGCATAGTGTTTGGCTTAGAAAATTTGGTCACTAGCAGTTTTTAATTTAGGAGATCATTTGAGACTCTTACCGCAGACTACTTTTCAATGGTCTCCTTGAGCTGGGTTGATTGTGCAGCCATGTCAGTGAGAGCTTTTTCTTGGCTTTCACACTTGCTCTTAAGACTGAGAAGCTCTTTTGCTTGCACCTCTTGAATGCTTCAAGAAGTTCTCCATACTTGTCAATTAAAGAATTGACATCATCCTCAGAGTCTGAATCCCCTTCATCTCTTGATGATTGAGCTTCAAAATCTGAGCTAGCCTCATGACTTGAAATAGTATGCAGAGATTTTGAATTTACCTGAGCTTGTCCAGGCTGATCCTGGATGCTCTCATCATCAGTAATTGTCATCAGTCCATGGAATCGACCATCTTTTTCTTCATCTTCATCCACCTCTGAGTCACTATCTGAATGTGACAGAGGGGCCCTGATCCATATCCTGGCAGCAAGATATTCCTCAGGTTCTTCTTCAACAATAGCAATCAGCCCAATATATGCTTATTCTTCACTGTCTGACCCAGAGGATGAGTTAGATCAGGTCTTTTCCTTCTTGGCTACAAGGGACTTCTCTTTATTCATTCCCTTGTGGTGCTTCATCACTCCTCCTTCTTTCCTCTTCATTGGGTAGTCAACAACCATATGCCCAAGTTTACTGCAGCAAAAACAAATAATATTAGAAGAAATTTGTTTGCTAGAGTTAGGAGCATACATGTCCTCCTTAGAGGATTTTCTTCTATGTTGTGAGGAAGATGATGAACTTCTGTTCTTCCAGTGCCCCTTCTTCATGAACTTCTAAAATTGCCTGGAGAAGGCAGCAAGGTCCTCATCAGATGTATGGCTGTCTGAAGTGTTGGTCCTTAAGCTCTTAGAATCTGACTCGGAAGTTTTCTTGAGTGGAGAGTTCTTCCTTATGCTCCTGGATGGAGTTTCAGCTTTGAATACCTCAGACTTCTCCTTGTCCTGTGACTTACTGCTCTTTTCTTCTTCCTTTCTTGCTGCAAGCTGCATCTTATATGACAGTAGCTTTCCAAACAGAGTTGGAGGAGGAGTGTCAGTTAACTTGCTTATTTCCCTAATGGCACAAATCTTTATGTCCCAATCCTTTGAGAGGGACCTGAGAAATTTGTCATTCAGCTCATAGGTGCTGAAGACCCTTCCATATGTTCTCAGTTCATTCACAATTTTAAAAAATCTCTCAAAGCTCTCAGCAATGCCCTCAGACTTTCCTTGTCTGAAGGCCTCATACTCCTGGTTGAGCATGAATTTTCTGTCATCTCTCACCTCCTCAGAGCCCTCCATGAACACAACTAGGGTGTCCCACATCTCCTTTGAGGCCTTGCAGTGCACAAGATTCTGGAAGGTTGAATCATCTATTGCACTGGAAATGATGTTTTGAGCTCTCTTGTCCAAGGAGGCAAGTAGGAGCTCATCTTTGTTCATTTCCTCATAGGATTTAGGTGTCTGGATGTTGGCATTCAGAACTAAGGTCTTCATGGGGATAAAGGGTCCTTCTTTAATTGTGATGTAAATCCTAGGGTCAGCAGCTTTCATGAATAGTCTCACCCTTTCCTTCCAAAGGTCAAAGCCTTCCTTTCTGCAGATAGGTAGTTTCATGGCTCCCAGTTCCTTGTAGTTTACACCAGACCCTATTCTTATGTCTTATATCTAACCTTGGAGGTATACTCAGATTGTTAGATCTTTTTTGAGAAACCGGTGTTAAAAAAAGTTGATGCGGATTCTTTCTACACTCTAGTATAAACAATGTAGATAGGCATAAGCTAGATTGATTTTAATCTCAAGCAAGTGCACATATCAATCATAGTATAAGAGAATTCTACATCTCGTGTCGTATTCCTTAGGGTCTTTTCAAGTATTCGTACTCACTCTCGCTCTATTATCGTATCTATATTTAAGATTACTTGTTTAATCTAAACAAAAATTACTAGGACTAATTGGATAAAGTGACATTGGAGGATAAGGATGATAAAAAGCAGATAGTCTAAGAGCATTGACATGAGAATATTCACTAATTAATTCAACTCTATGTAGTCACGTATTAACAATATTATCAAATTCATTGTATTGTAAGGGTTTAATCTTTATTGAATTCTCTCTCGAGCAATCCAATACCTAAACCTAAGTTGAGTAAATTTTCTCTCGAACAATTCACAACACTCAAGTTTGCACTAATATAAAGTACCTCTGTCTAATACAAAAATTCATGAAATCCTATCTCTAAGATACCACGAATCTCATTATTCGTATTGTCATTATCCAAACAACATATCTCTCGATCATGAAATTTGAAATACAAAGAGAAAGAACACCGGAGAATGAAATTACAAGTCATTATCACAACCTTCCAATTTCTCAATCTAGAAGTTTGGGATTCATATAAAACAAATAATAACTTCAAATCCAGGATTAATCTCTTTGTTTGAAACCACGCATACGGATAAAATATCACAAATCTGATATAGAAACCAAAATACATGATTACTGAATCGTTTCAAAGAACAAGTCTCATGCGAAATGTAAAAAAAAAAGTTAAATTCACTAAGAGAAGGGGAAGATTAAAAGAGATACATGAAGTTTAAAACCATACGGATTATCTCCTTCGATTTTTCATTCGCTTGAGTGTCCCACTTTCGTCCTCCAGAAGTTCTCCAAGTCCTTTAATCAAAACTCCATTTTATTTCTTTGTGCAGGATTTTATAGTCTTCATGCAAACAGGTGTCGAACACGGGTTCCAACACGGTCGTATCATAGGCCGTGTAAGGTTAAACGGTGCGTATGGGCGGTTTTTGAAATGAAAAGGTGCGCCTGGTCGTGAGCCATGTCATTTGACAAGGCTAGTAACACGGCCGTGTGTTCTACATGGCTCCAGGTCTACTCCTTCCCAATAAGGACACGGGTAGTGACACGGGCGTGTCCCTACCCGTGTGGTGCCTAATCCGAGATTTTCCTGCCATCAGTCATGTTGGATCCATGAACACCTCTGCATGCTCAAAAACCTTTAGTTCCAAGGGCTTGCAATACCTGCATTAAGAAAATTAATGAATAAATAAATAAGTTAACAAAGGAAAGTGAAGAAAAATCTATATTGCGCTCTTCTATTCATGAAAATTCAAGTTCTTAACTATTTTTCGCACAATTATAAAGAATGGAGGTAGATAATAGTGAACATGATTACAATTATGATAGTAAAAAGAACTTAATAATTGTACTCATCAAATACCCCCAGACTTAAGTGTTTTCTTATCCCTAAGCAAACCAATTCAAACACTTGAGTTACCAATAATTAATTTTTCTTCTGCAGGTTGGTTGCTATGAATTCAAAGAGAAATTTGATGTTGTAATTGTATAGGAAATAGTATAGCAGACTTTTCTAAATATAACTTTTTCTTAAAATTCCTCTCATATATCTCTTAACTATCTTTCACTTTTTTCCTAGAAATAAAATTATAGTCATCCATAACAAATGTGAGGAGAAAATAACAATCTCAATAAGGTAGGCATTAGTGTTTCAAAACTTATAAGTACCAATATTGATAGCCATAAGCTTGCCTTTTCATACCCTCTCCACGACACTAGTTAAGACTAGCAAGGTTGGATCCTTAGGACTTGTATTAGGATGTAACTTTTTGGCTTATGATAAAAGATTATAGGTGGGATAATCAAAGATAAACTCGATGGTTCCTATCACACCTAGATCACGATTGAGCCTCTTGCTATGTAATTACCCTAACATACATCAACATTATAAAAGCACCCCCAGACTTCACTATTATTATACTTCCCCTTTTTTGTATTATTTTTTTTCTTTCTTCAATCTTTTGATTCATATTTTCTCTCTTTTTTCCCTCCACCGATAAATAGCTTATCAAAGTGTTTTACACCTTCTGTTTAAATTTTGTAATTCATATAGCAAAAGGTGTAAACTCAATGATAGATGTGCTAATAGGTAATGATTTTCGGCGTTGGTGAATTTTAGTAGTGGTGTATCAAAAAAATAGGGATTAGGTCCAAATTGGGTGTGCAAGGGTATAATGTTTAGGATTTTGAGTTTGCAAGGCTCAAGCTATCGAAGGGGAGGCTAAGTCATTTTCGCCCTCACTAATTAACTTATGTGAAAGTTTTGAGGATCGCTAGAGGGCAAGTTCTAGACACCAATAAAGAGTATTCTTCATTTTTATTCCCTAATACAAAATTATCAAAATGTTACACTGTTCGATTCGCTTTATTATAGATAATTATATTTTCTAAAATAAAGTGATTGTTAGTTAATAATATAGAGGATTAATCTTAAAAATAAGTTATGTTGAGAAAATTAAGCTAATGAATTTCTATACATAATTACTAACAACAAATTTGTACACTCAATGAGTCTACTTTAATTCATTCTAAACAAATTGTAACCATGTACATTAGTTAAATATTAGAATTTAAGAATATCCACACCAGACTTAGAATTTGCAGTGTCTTCAATGTAACATAAAGAACTGATAAAGCAAGTAATGTAAAGAACTGAACATCAATGAAATAGAAAAGCAATAGTAGTACAATAGGAGCAAAAATGAGAGCAGATAATGTCTGATGATATACATATCCAAATATAAAATACTACAGAGAAATCAAAAATAAAATGTTGGATCAGCAGTATGTGAACGATCGTCGAGGAGGTGAGGGGAGTTGGGAGCTGCTGGTTGTGGGGGAAAGATCTTCAGGTGAAACCTGATCTGAGCTATGGCGGCCTCTGTCCGCTACTGTGATTCCTCTATACGCTTTAAGCGTGGTGAGATCTCGGACTCATAAAGGTGACAAAAATCACGTGAATACTGAGACCGCGGTCGAGTAGGAGGGGAAGAAGACTCTCCATGATGATGAATGGACTGGGATGGAGGAATCAGAGGATAGTTCAGGTCATGGTCGTCATCGTCGGAATCAGAGGCAAGCTGAAGTACACGACTCGCAATATAATAAATAGGTTCACCCTGACCCTGACGTGTAGTGACGAGGTGGAGGGATCAAAGACTAGCCATGGTGATAGGAACTGTCCTCGCTACCACTGTCATCGAGGAGAGGGAATCACAAATATTCATGTTCTTCGTCAAGCGAGTGATGTAGGGTGCTACACAGATAGACCCAATACGGGAATTGTCAGCCTGATGAAGAATGAAATATGCTAACATATATCCCAAGTGAATGTGGTATCGTGAAGACATGCTATAGAGGTAAAGAATATCATGTCTACTCACAACACCAGAGCTTTCACCCCGACCACTCAATATATGACTCAATAGGTGATGGATGTAATGAAGAGCAGGAGAATGTAACTGAGAGGCCTTAGACCTCTTGGCCTCATATAGGGACAGATCGTACGCAAGCCGAGACCAGATATTGGCGGTGTCGTCACGAGAGGGTAGATCAAGGTGAAGTTCGGAATATGCAGCACTGTAGAGGAAAGAGTCCTCATATACCCCTAAATACTGGGTGAACTGGATAAGATAGATAGTATAGGTGGTGCCCGTGACTCGAAACGAAATAATTCCTTCCGGCGAGTTGGTCGTTTTGGTGAAGGTCGGCCTGAGATTTAGTTAGAAAGTGGACATAAAATTTAGCGTAAGTTCCTTAAATCCCAACTCATCAATATTAAAAAATTACGCCCGCCCCTCTACAGAAACTAACTCTTGTGGCAACCAAATTGATCTCCTCTAAAACGCTCCAATCGATAGTACGAATATCCTGAAATTTCTTTGATTGGAGGCGATTAAAGCGATTAAAGTGTGCAAGATCCATAAACGTTAGGTGCGTAGAATCTCCGCGCCCCTCTATAGATAATGTGGTGAGATTCGGACGACGACGCGTCCCCCTTGAGATCGTCCCGTTGACATGATCTGTAGAGGAAGAATAAGAAAGAGAGAAACGAGAAGAGAAATAAAATTTAGAAGAGTGAGAAGGAGAGGAATGAGAAGAGACTGAAGAAGAAGGAGAAAAGAATAAAGATTGAGATTGAGATTTAGAAGAACAAGAAGAAGAGAATGAAGAACATAGGAATTGAAAAACAAGAGAATGTTAGAATTTTACCTAGGAAAGTAGATCGAGATTAGAGGAGACGGATCCACGAATTTTGAAGCCAAAGATTTCCCAACTGAGTTCATGGCGTGAAGGAGTGCTGGAAGCTATGGTTTTAACCAGAGATTAGAGAGGAGGAAGATGAGAACTGGTAGCACACGGCCTTATATAGTATGTTGAACACGGGTTGCAACACGGGCGTGTGTGTACCCGTGTTCACTAAATTAAAACCGCTCAGAACACGGGTCTTGAGATGACGTGTGGTCAAATTGATGGGAAAGGAGCGCGCCAGGCAAACACGGTCAATAACATGTGTGTGTGCGGAACCGTGTGGTCAAAATGATGGGGAAACAGCGAGGCGAACACGGTCCACAACACGGGCATGTGTGGACTCGTCTCCTTCTCGGAAACAGCATCGTCGAACCCATACACAGCGTGCTTTCGTCGAACTCCGACATGGCGTGCTTTCGTCGAACTTAGACATGGGTGCGCACACGGCTGGGTAGCTACCCGTATGTTGCATCGTCGAACTCATTACCCTACATGGCTCTTTCGTCAAACTCCTACATGGCTTGTTTTCGTCGAAATCCGACACGGCCAAGCACACGGGTGGGTGTCCACCCGTGTGGTGCTCCGGAAAAACAATTCCATGAACGCAGCTTGGCATACGGGCGAGTGCAAACCCGTGTGCTCCTCTGAAATCAAATTACTTTCTAAGTGATTTTTTTATAATGACTTTATAATAAAATTTAACTAAAGTTTTACTCAAGAATAAAAACTTAGAAAATTTATTAATTTACACTTAATCAATGTCTAGTCGAAGGCATGATTCTTAGTGAGTGAAATCTTGAGGAAACTCTCCATAATAAAGTTTTAATCGGTGCATGTTAACTTTAAAATCTCCCTTCTCAGGGTGGGTTAGTCAATGGGGCCATAGGGAAAAACATCTTTGACTTGGAAAGGTCTGGACCAACTAGACCTTAACTTCCCTGGGAATAATCTAAGATGGGAATTGAAAAGGAGGACAGTTCACCTTTTTGGAATGTCTTCAGTTTTCGAAGGTAATGATCATGGAACAATTTAGTCTTCTCCTTATATATCCAAGAATTCTCATAATCCATGGTTCTCCACTCATCTAATTCGTTAAGTTGAAATTTTTGTTTCTCCCCTATAGAATTGGTGTAAAAATTCAAAGAGTGTATTGCCCCATACGATTTATGTTCTAATTCTATAGGCAGGTGACATGATTTACCATAGACTAGTCTAAAGGGAGTGGTCCCTTTGCGTGTTTTGTAGGCGGTCCTATATGCCCACAAACAATCGTTTAGTTTCTTAGACCATTGTTTCATATTCCCACCTATAGATTTTTCTATGATTCTCTTAAGTTCTTTATTTGAAACTTCAACCTGACCACTAGTTTACGGATGATAAGGAGTGGCTATCCTGTGCGTGACCCCGTATTTTTGTAAGACTTTATCTAACTGTAGATTACAAAAATGTATACCCCTATCGCTAATAAGTGCACGTGGTGTGCCGAATCGTGAGAATAAGGATTTCAGAAATTTAATTACTACTATACTATAATTAGTAGGGAAAGCTTGCGCCTCTACCCACTCCGATACATAATCTACAACTACCAAAATATATTTATTCCCATAAGAAAGTGGAAACGGTCTCATAAAATCAATCCCCCACACATCAAACACTTCAGATTCAAGGATAAATTTCTGTGGCATTTCATGTAATGTAGAGATGTTACCTGATTTTTGACAAGAATCACATGAAAGTACATATCTTTGGGCAACCTTGAATAGAAGGGGCCAATAAAAACCAAAATCAAGAACCTTTTTAGCTAAGCGGTTTGCTCCAAAGTGACCACATGTAGGGCCTGAATGACACTGCTCTAAGATTTTCCAGCCCTCCTCCGCTGATACACACCTACGTATAATGGAATCTGCACATATTCAAAAAATATAGGGGTCCTCCCAAAAGTAATATTTCAAGTCAGAGAAAAATTTCTTTTTCTGCTGATATGAAAAATCTTTTGGAAGGACCTTAGCCACAATATAGTTTGCATAGTTGGCAAACCACTGATAATCAGTATTTATATCTGAAGATAATGCAAACAGTGATTCCTCCGGAAATGTATCACTAATCTCAGACTCATCTAACATTGTTCATAGTGGATTTTCTAAATGTGAGAGATGATCTGCCGCTAAGTTTTCTGCTCCTCGTCTATCCCTAATTTCCAAATCAAATTCTTACAATAAAAGAACTCAACGGATTAAACGAGGCTTTGCTTCCGCTTTGGCAAGTAAATATCTTAGGACAGAGTGATCTGTATATACTACCACCTTAGACAATGTTAAATAGGATCTAAATTTATCGAAGGCAAATACCACTGCTTGGAGTTCTTTTTTCGTAGTTGTATAGTTCTCTTGTGCGTTATTAAGTGTTTTGCTAGCATAATATATAGGGTGAAAGTGTTTGTTTCGGCGTTGTTCTAAAACAACTCCTAACGCAAAACTGCTAGCGTCACACATGATCTCGAAAGGTTGAGCAAAATCTGGTGCGATCATAATAGGTGAATTAATTAATCTTTCTTTCAAGAACTCAAAGTCTTGCAGATACTCTTGATCAAAAATAAAATGTGTGTCTTTTTCTAAAAGCCTAGTAAGTGGTTTGGATAATTTAGAGAAGTCTTTAATGAACCGACGATAGAATCCGGCATGACCTAAAAAGCTTCTCACTGCCTTAACGGAGGTTGGTGGTGGCAACTTTTTTATGGTTTCAATCTTCGCTCTATCTGTTTGAATTCCTTGGCTTGAGATCTTATGGCCAAGTACTAACTCTTCTTACACCATGAAATGACACTTCTCCCAACTAAGTACTAGATTTGTTTCGTCACACTTGCTCAGAACTTTTTCTAAATTATTCAAACACAAATCAAAAGAATCATCAAACACAGAGAAATCATCCATAAATACTTCCATAATATCTTCAACATACTCATCAAATATAGTTAACATGCACCTTTGGAAAGTGGAGGGTGCATTACATAAACCAAATGACATACGTCTATAGGCAAAGGTACCAAATGGGCAAGTGAATGTTGTCTTCTCTTGGTCTTTTGGTGTTATAGGGATTTGGAAATATCCAGAAAGTCCATCTAGAAAACAATAATAAGAATGACCTGATAATCGTTCTAATATTTGATCAATCAAGGGTAGAGGGAAGTGGTCTTTCCTAGTGACATCGTTTAACTTTCGATAATCAAGACAGACACGCCAACCTGTTACTGTTCGTGCTGGAATCAATTCATTCTTATCATTTGCTACTACTGTTAGACCACTCTTCTTAGGAACGACTTGTACATGACTAACTCATGAACTATCTGAAATAAGATATATCATTCCAGCAATTAATAATTTAACAATCTCAGCTTTCACTACCTCTTTCATATTTGGATTTATCCTACGTTGCGGTTGAATAGAAGGCTTATAGTTTTCTTCCAAAAGGATCTTGTAGGTGCAGAAACTAGGGTTGATACCTTTTATATCAGTTATTTATCATGCTATAGCACCTTTATACTTCCTTAGCACAGTTATTAACTTTTGTTTTTCAGTTTAGAAAGATCAAAAGAAATAATAACTGGGTAAGTAGAATCAGATCCTAAGAATGCATACTCAAGATGATCCAGTAATTTTTTAAGATCTACTATTGGTGGATCCTTAGTATTATTCTTGAGAACTTCAAGATCTCCTTGTGTAATCAAACTATACTCAAACTTCTTATTCACCAAAACGGAGTTATCAAGATAATATAAATGTTCGACAATATCTTGATTTTTGTCTTCTTCTAGATAACTGTTAGTGATGAAAATATCTGAAGGATCCCTATAATATAATTCAGAATTCATAGAAGTCATAATATTATCAACAGCATGGCAAAAGTAGCAACGATCATAATTATCCAAAGACTGCTTTATTGTATCGCCGATTTGAAAAGTAAGTTCATCCTCCCATACTCGCAAAACTAATTTACCATCAAAAATGTCAATAAGAGCTCTAGATGTGGCTAAGAACGGACAACATGTATGAGTGGCACTTCTACATTTTCATCCATATCTAAAATAACAAAATCGGCGGGAAATATAAACTTATCTACCTTAACCAATACATCCTCTACTATTCCTTTAGGATACTTAACCGAACGATCTGCTAATTGAATACTCATTCTAGTGGGGCTAATTTCTCCTAGACCTAGTTGCAAATATAGTTTATAAGGCATTAAGTTTATACTAGCTCCTAAGTCCGCTAAAGCTTTATTCACTTGTAAATGGCCGATTAAACATGGAATTGAAAATGAACCGGGATCCCTAAGTTTTTGTGGTAATTTGTTCTGTAAAATAGCGGAACATTCTTCACTAAGTGTTACCAAAGATAATTCTTCTATTTTCTTTTTATTTGAAATTAAGTCCTTTAGAAATTTAGCATACTTGGCATTTGAATGACTTCAAAAAAAGGTAAATTGACATGTAATTATTTAAACATAGATAAACATTTACCATATTGTGCATCCATGCGCTCCTTGTTCAGCTTTGTTGGATATGATATTGTTGGTTGATACTCTTTTGATTTTGAATTCATCTCGTTCTGTCCTTCGCCACTAGACTCTTCTTGGGGTGCTTCCTTTGTAATCCTTTAGTCTTGTAATTCCTTTCCACTCCTTAATTGGATTGCTTTTGCATGCTCCTTCGGGTTTGTCTCAGTATTACCCGGAAGTGTTCCTTGTTGTCTTTCAGATACCAGCCTCACGAGATGGCCTATCTGATTCTCCAAATTCCAAATAGAGCCGTCTTGATTCTGGAAAGCTACATCAGTTGTTTGTATGAACTTGGTGAGTACATCTTCTAATGATGGCTTCCTTTGCTCAGGTTGTTATGGTTATCCAAACACAGGTTGCTTGCCTTGATTTCCTTGTCCTCCCCATGAGAAATTGGGGTGGTTCCTCCATACTGAATTGTATGTAGTACTATATGAGTTGTTTGCTTGGTTGAAGGGAGGTCTATTATTGTTGCCCATATAGTCAACATGTTCATGCACTTGAGGTTCATAACCAGACATTTCACTAAATGAAGGGTCCCAGTATTGAGATCCCATGGAGGGTGATGCTAAAGATAGGTTTCTGGTGAAGCTTCTCCACTTGAATAGCTAAGGCAGTGACAACATCCACTTCATAGATTCTTGCATGCTTATTAGGCTTTTGTCTCACGGTAGTCCATTGATAGTTGTTCATTATCATGTCTTCTATCAACTGTTGAGCTGCTTTTGGTGTCTTATTGTTCAAGGTGCCCTCACTAGCCGCATCGATCATCTGTTTAGTGGCTGGATTGAGACCCTTGTAGAAGGTCTGAATCTGAAACCAGGAAGGTAATGCATGATGGGGACACTTCCTTAATAGTTTCTTGAATCGTTCTCATGTGTCATACAATGATTCAGATTGTAGTTGAGCATATGTATAAATGCCATTACTTAGCTTTGCAGTCTTCGCCGGTGGAAAATACTTCATCAAGAACTTTTCAACCATCATATCTCATGTAGTAATCGACCCTCTAGGTAATGAGTTTAACCACTGCTTCTCCTTGTGCCTTAGTGAGAACGGAAACAACCTCAATCGAATGACATCATTGGTAACATCATTGATCTTGAATGTATCACATATCTCCAAGAATCTGGCTAAGTGTGTGTTGGGATCTTCATCTTGCAGGTCATCATATTGGACATACTGTTGAACCATCTGAATAATACTCGGCTTCAATTCGAAATTGTTGGCGACAATTGGTGGTCTAACGATGCTTGACCTAGTACCCGGGATATTAGGTCTAGCAAAGTCAGATATGGTTTGCTCGTTCTGGTTTGCCATGTTATCTGGATTATCTGGATGATGATCTCCTAAGTTTATTATTTCCCCTTTTGAAAGTCCGTTTGAATTATCTATGTTATCAGTTCCCAAGTCCCTTTGGCCAGTGTTGTGAATAATCTGTTCCGGGTTAGGATGAAATAGTGTTAGCCTAGAATTTCTCCCCCTAGTCATAGACTAACAGACTACAAAACAGAGATTAAGCGATATAATTATGCAATAAACTAATTTACAATTATGTGTTAGTAATTTACAATTATATGCAATAAACTAATTTACAATTATATGTTAGTAATCAAAAATTGGTAGATTAATAGAGTTTAAGCTTTCAAAATATTGAAAACGAGTTCCCGGCAACGGCGCCAAAAACTTAGTGTTAAAAAACTTGATGTGGATTCTTTCTACACTCTAGTATAAACTATGTAGATAGGCATAAGCTAGATTGATTTTAATCTCAGGCAAGTGCACCTATCAATCATAGTATAGGAGAATTCTACATCTCGTGTCGTATTCCTCAGGGTCTTTTCAAGTACTCGTACTCACTCTCGCTTTATTATCGTACCTATATTTAATAATTGTTGTTTAATCTAAACTAGCATTACTAGGACTAATTAGATAAAGTGACATTGGAGGATTAAGGATGATAAAAAGCAAGTAGTTTAAGAGCATTCACATGAGAATATTCACTCATTAATTCAACTTTATATAGTCACGTATTAACAATATCATCAAATTCATTGTATTGTAAGGGTTCAATCTTTATCGAATTCTCTCTCGAGCAATCCAATACCTAAACCTAAGTTGAATAAATTTTCTCTCGAACAATTCAAAACACTCAAGTTTGCACTAATATAAAGTACCCCTATCTAATACAAAAATTCATGAAATCCTATCTCTAAGATACCACAAATCTCATTATATGTATTGTCATTATCCAAACAACATATCTCTCGATCATGAAATTTGAAATACAAAGAGAAAGAACACCAGAGAATGAAATTGCAAGCCATCATCACAACCTTCCAATTTCTAAATCTAGAAGTTTGGGATTCATATAAAACAAATAATATCTTCAAATCTAGGATTAATCTCTTTGTTTGAAACCACGCATACAGATAAAATACCACAAATCAGATATAAAAATCAAAATACATGATTACTGAATCATTTTAAAGAACAAGTCTCATGTGAAATGTAAAAATAAAGTTAGATCCACTAAGAGAAGGGAAGATTAAAAGAGATACATGAAAATTAAAACCATACAGATTATCTCCTTTGATGAAGGCAGAGTTCGATGAAATCTAAACTCAGGTCGACGATTCTGATAGTTGAGTCCTTCTTATAGGTAAAAGCTGAGATCGATGAACTCTGAACTCTGGTCGACGAAAGTTAAGCGCAGCTCGACGAATGGTAGACTCAGCGATTCTGGACTTAGAAATTTTTGCTCTGCTGGGCATTGAGAGCGTTGAGTGTATATCCCTCACTCAACATTTTTTCCCTTAGCCATATTCTTCAACTTTCTGTCTGATGGCACTGAGATCATTGAGTGTATAAGATTCACTCAACGCATCTAGACTTAGTCAATTTTTTGCAATCTTGGCTTCTTGCTGAAGTTTGGCGTTGATAGACTCAGCATGGCATTGAGTGATGAAGCTTCACTCAATGCTTCTGGACTTAGTCGATTTTCTGGATTCTTCACAGTAAGTCTATGACAGGATAACCTTGACTCAACGCTTCTAGTTGTATGACGTTGAGTGAGTTGAGTTCACTCAATGCTTCTGGACCCAATGCTTCTAGTTGTATGGTGTTGAGTGAGTTGAGCTCACTCAACGCTTCTGGACTTAGCCCGATTTCTGCCTTTGAAATACTGTCAGTTTTGACTGCCTGCCTTCTCTCAGCACTATTAGCTGAATGGCGTTGCGTGAGCTTGCCTCACTCAACGCTTTTGGACTTAGGTAGTTTCTGAGTTTCTAGCTCCACCTTGAGTCCACCTGTCATTATCTCTTGAACTAGCTGTCCAATCATTGTGACAATGACTAACCTGTATGCATGAACTTAACCATACATCAAATACAACTATGTCTATCTCATTGACACGTTTGACATCATCAAATCAGGGCCATTGAGATCAATGGACCTAACAATCTCCCTCTATTTGAAGATGTCAAAACCACTGATCAATTATCTTAGTCAATGAGATACACATTACACAGGCAATAAAAGCATTTTCATATTAAATTCAGTGAAATGAATTTTACCTACTCCCCCCTGGATTACTACAGGGTGAGTTACACCTTAGAGGATTACCTCTTAGCTTGATCCTCTCTTGCTTGATCAACCTCATCTCCCCATGACTTTCTCCCCTTGTGCTTCTGCCATGAAGGAGCTTGATGCTTTCTGATAGTCATCTTCTATCTTTCCCCCTTGAACTTTGATCAACCAAAGGTAAACATGACCTCTATCTCTCCCCCTTTTTAACCTCTTCAGATAGTCAGGAAGGAGCATCAAGTCTTTTTCTCCCCTTGTGTTCTCCCCCTAGCTGATGTAGATGAAGTCATTGTAGCTACCAACATGCCCCTTAAACAGGGCTGACTTGTATATCACTTGATACCACTTGATACCACTTGACAACACTTGAAATTCAGTATCACTGGTAATTCTCTACACCGCTTGAAAAGACTACTTGAAAGTATCTAGTCCTGCAACATCTGATACCACTTGAGAAGAAGCATCTTCTCTCATCTTGCTTTTCACTATGTCTGCAGCACCTGCAAAAAGAACAAACATGTACCAAGCATAATGCCTTAGGGAGTCCCTGAAGCTATTCTAAGTTCAACATACCCAAATCAATTTTGAAGGTATTGAACTTGGCTTCATCTAGTGACTTAGTGAAGACATCAGCCACTTGCATGTTAGTGGAGACAAACTCTAGGCAAATGTCTTCTTTCTCAACATGCTCCCTAATAAACTGATACTGAATTTCTATGTGCTTAGTCTTGATATGTGAAACAGGATTCCTAGCAACAGAAATTGCACTAGTAGAATCACAATATAGAGGAGTTCTACTTATCTTAATGTCATAGTCTTCAAGCTGATGTTGTATCCATAGCAATTGAGCACAGCAGCTACCTGCTGCAATGTACTCTAACTCTGTAATGGAGATAGCAACACTAGTCTTCTTCTTGCTGCTTCATGACACCAGTCTTCTACCTAGGAATTGACATGTACTAGTGGTACTTTTCTTGTCTTCCTTGTAGCCTGCAAAATCTGCTTCTGAAAATCTAGTTAGCTCAAAATCTCTATTCCTAGGGTACCATAGACCAAGATCTGGTGTCCCCTTAAGATACCTTAAAATTCTCTTTATAGCAGAATAATGAGATTTTTTAGGGCATACCTGATACCTAGCACAGACACATGTAGCATACATGATGTCAGGCCTACTAGTAGTCAAGTATAGAAGGGAGCCAATTATCCCACTATACAAAGACTCATCAATAAGTTTCTATGTCTCATCTTTGCCTACAGGCATACTTGACCCCGTTGGAGTTCTCATGGTGGAGGCATTCTCCATATCCATATTTCTTAATTAACTCTCTTGTGAACTTAGACTGGGATATGGACAAGCCATCATCAGTCTTTCTTACTTGGAGTCCCAAGAAGAATTTTAGCTCACCCATATTGCTCAGCTCAAACTGCTCTTGCATAAGTTTGGCAAACTTCCTGCAAATGTTGTTTTCAGTAGATCCAAAGATAATGTCATCGACATATATCTGCACTAGGATGACCTTGCCCTTAAATTTCCTTAGGAATAGGGTCTTATCTATTTTTCCCCTTGAGAATTTGTTCACAATGAGGAAAGTAGACAATGTTTCATATTATGCTCTAGGAGCTTGCTTCAACCCATATAGAGCTTTCTTAAGCTTATAAGTAGAATTAAGAAAGTGTGGATCTACAAAACCTGATGGCTGATCCACATATACTTCTTCTTTTAAGTCTCCATTCAGGAATGCTGACTCCACATCCATCTGGAAAACTTTGAATCCTTGATAGACAGCAAAAGCAAGGAATAACCTTATTGCTTCCAGCCTTACTACTAGGGCAAAGGTCTGGTCAAAATGTATTCCTTCTTCTTGCCTGTATCCTTTTGCCACAAATCTTGCCTTGTTTTTTGATAATAATGTCATTCTCATCTAGCTTATTCCTGTAGATCCACATTATTCCTATGACATTATTTCCCTTTAGTCTAGGAACCAGCTTCCAGACTCTACACCTTTTTAACTGGTTCAGCTCTTCCTGCATAGCTCCAATCCAGTAAGAGTCTTTGATAGCATCTTCAAGCTTCTTTGGCTCTATTTGTGAAAGGAAGCTTGAACATAGAGCTGTGTTGATGCTCTTGCTCCTTGTCTGGACACCATATCTTGCATCACCAATGATTTGGTTTGCTGGATGGTCCCTCAGATGTCTCTCAGCTGGAGGCAATCTTGCTTCAGCTTGTTGTTCTGCATTTTATCAGCTGGCTGAACTTCATTGTCTTCAAGTGGATGTACTGCATTGTCTTCAGCTGACTGTTCTTCATCCTCAGCTTGTGAGTCTTGAGCTCCCCTGGACAACACCCATCTTCTTCCTTATCTTATCCTACTAGTTCCATTTTCCTGATGGTAAGCTTGTCCATCACATCCTTTAAACCTGCAGAACTAGAAGAGGTGTCTGGCAGCTCACAGTTAATTAGGTTTGACTCATCAAAGACAACATGTACTGATTCTTCAACAACTTGAGTAGTCAAGTTATAGATCCTATATGCCCTGTTATTGTTATTGTACCCAACAAATATCCATTCTTGGGACTTGGCAGCAAACTTATTCACATAGGACTTACCATTATTTAGAACATGGCACTTGCTACCAAAAATCCTGAAGTAGGATAAGTTTGATTTTCTGCCTTTTAGAATCTCATAGAGAGTCTTCTTGTGGCTTTTGGTGATGGAAGCTCTGTTAAGGTCATAACATGCAATGTTTACTGCCCCAGCCCAGAAATATTCTGGGAGAAATGTGTCACTTAACAAGGTTCTACCAGCCTCTATAAGAGTTCTATTTTTCCTCTGAGCAATCCTATATTGCTGGGGTGTTCTAGGAGAGGAGAACTCTTGATGAATCTCAAGCCCTTCACAGAATCTTATCATGCATTCAGACTAAAACTCAGTCTCATGGTCACTTCTGATTTTGACCATAGTACTGTTAAGTTCAATCTGAATTTGCCTAACAAATTTCTGGAAGACATCAGGGGTTTCAGATTTCTTCCTTAGAAAGAACACTTAGGCAAATCTGGAAAAGTCATCAACAACCACAGGGATATAGACTTTCCTACCTAGACTGTGAACTGGCATAGGACCAAATAGATCCATTTGCAGGAGGTATAAACACCTCACTGAGTCTTTGGTATCAAGGCTCTGGAAGGAGCTCCTGGTCTGTTTGCACTTTCGGCATGCTGAGAAGATACCCTCCTTGACGCACTTCACCTTAGGACCATTCCTCATTAACTTTTCACTAAAGAGTTTGCCTATGGTCTTGTAATTTAGATGAGCTAGCCTCTTGTACCATTGGACACAATGTGAAGCTTTCTCATCTACAACTAGGCATATAGGAGAGTCCTTACTCTCACAAACAAAATTGAGACAATAGACATTTCCTCTCCTAGTGCCTGTCAAGATGACCCCTTGGTCACTTGACCTTCTAATTTGGCACTCATCCTTGAGGAAAGAAATGTCATAACTACGATCACATCGTTGGCTTATGCTTATTAGGTTATGTTGCAAACCTTTCACATAAGTTACTTGTGTGATAGTGATTATGCCATTAGATATCTTACCAAACCTTTTGGTGTAACGCCCCAAAAGTTGTGTGCGAGTCGGTCGCGAAAAAAAAGGGTTTTTGGTGCCTGTAGGGGTACACGGCCTAGGACACGGGCGTGTCCAAGGCCGTGTCTGGCTGGTGATTTTTGGCCATTTTCAACCCGAGAAGGACACGGCCAGAAACACGGCCGGATGACACGGGCGTGTCATCCGACACGGGCGTGTGCCAACCCGTGTCCCTACCCGTGTCCTGATGGGTCGTGTTCGTTGCCGTGGCGGTTATGCGTGACACGCCCACGAACACGGGCGTGTCGAGGAACCCGACACGGGCGTGTCAGGTCAGACACGGGCGTGTCTTGGCCCGTGTGCGTTTCTCAGGTCGACGATCGTGCCTGGATCAAGGCACACGGCCTGGGACACGGCCGTGTGCCAAGCCGTGTTCGGCCCAGGTCTGGAGAATTTTGTGCAGATCCGAGCCGTTCGTTTTCTTTAATTTAGATCTGACGGCTCAGATGAGTCCCTGCTCTATTTTAGGTCGGGAAAGGAGGTTAATTCCCCATTTTTCTCTCCAAAGTTCTCCCCTTCCAAAGTGAGAGAGAAGAGGAATAAGAAGGAGGTTTCCGGCCGCCGCCGGAGCATCGGAGCACCGTTTCGAAATCGGAGAGCGGATCCGTGGAGGGAAGGACGTTGCGAAGAGTTTTATCCGCGTAGTTTTTCCATGGCGCCAAAACGGACTATAAGGGTAACGATTCTCAACTCGAGCGTTTGAAGCTCTTTCTTTCTGCATAGGGAACCCCGCTCCCGCGAGTGTGCGGCGACTGCGTGGTGTTCCTTGGGGTTGATGTGAATAGTCCCCCTTGTGTTGCATATAGAGCCCGGAATCGTAAGTACGAGCATAGGCATTGTGTGTGAAGCCTACCCGGACGTGTACCGTCTGGATCGGTGATGTTGCATTTGATGTGGTTTTGCCGGAGAAGACTCCGTGCTTTGGGTTTTTCGGGTTTCTACGCGGTAGATTGCAGCAGGGATCCTTGGAGGTTAGCTTCAAGGCGCACCCGGAAAACTGAGCGGAAACGTGTTCTGCTAACTTGGCGGTCTGGGAACCGGCCTTGATCATAACTGGGTTATGAGATTGTTTTGGAAAATTTGGGATCCGAGAGAAGCTTGGCCCGCGCAAAGGACTTAAATTGGACATGCGACGTGAGCAACGGGCAAGTGGAATTGGACCTAGGCTATGTGGTTCGGTGCGAGAGACCCGAAGACGGGGACTGGCCGTTGGCATAGTCGGAGCCTTAGACGGTGGTCAAAAAGGCTAAATGCTCACATGTTGTTGCCATCCTGGGGGTGGTGGTGAATGCACTGATGGGTCAGGGTTCACCATGAATGTGCCCTGAGTGCACGGGGTGTTTGGCCGTGCGAGCCTACACCTGTGGCGAATTATAATTGCGCTATATATATTGTTGGGCTAATGTTATGCAGGGAAAGAGCACCGCCGTCCCGAGTAAGGGGCGGGGTCGTTATAATATGGTCGGCTTTTAGCTGACCGTTGCTTTATTTGCCACAGTGCGGTGGTATGTGCTTACAGGTGCTGCGGAGCCGAGCGCCAAATAGCGGGCTGGAGCCCATGTTGTTGTGCTGGCCCTAGAAGACCGTAGAGTAGCTGTTTTTATATTTATAATGTGTGGCCGGCCTGCGAGCCGATGTATGTAAAACACTCTTTATTAAGTGAACATTTGTAAGGTCATAAGGCCATGTACCCGTTTCTGTGTATTTGGGGTTTCATTCCTGTTGTTGTAGCTGTGGACATTCATATTGATGGATTAAATTTTGGGTTCTTTCAACTTTAAAATCTTCCGCTAGAATGCTCTGTGATTAGGACGAGTAGTCTTAGTTGGTTGGTTTGATTATTCATTTAGTATCCCTTCCGACTGTCTGTGGTATATGGCGTCGGGTTCCAGCTGGACCTTCTGTTATATGTCATGCGACAGATGGGGGTGTTACAATTTGGTATCAGACTTCTGGTTACGGTCAAGCTTAGATGAATTCGTGGGCGAATTCTTTTAAGGGGAGGTGAGCACATGTGTGCGTCATCGTTATAACATCAAAAAGAACCTATGAATGTCCACTTAGGAATGAAAATACACTTGTTTTGTGGAACCTGAGTGTTCCAATGATTGTCTTTAGCAATTTGTTTGTTGTCTAATCGTGTGTCTTTGCTAATTTAGGCAGCTAGGAGCGGTGCTGGTCAGTCAGAGCATCCGCAATCAGCGGAATGTAGTGCACCAAGGGACGTGCCTGCTACACCTCCTTCAGCGGAAACCATCAGGATGGTGGCTGAAGCCGTGTTCGCAATGATAAATGCCCAACCTGCAGGGCAAATGCATCGCGCACCTCTTGTGAATGAGCAAGAACCGGTTAGGGAGGCAGAGCCGAGAGTGGTGGAACGCGCAGCAGTTGAGTTAGTAGAGCCGAGGAGAACTACGGAGAGGCAGTTAAAGTATGTGATGGGCTTTAATCCTCCGAGGTTTAATGGGGTTGGAACGCCAACTCAAGCTGAGGACTGGCTCTCTTCCATAAAGAGGGTCTTGACGGCCACCATAACTGAGGAGTGGCAGAAGACCACCATAGCGACCTTTCTTTTGGAAGGTGAAGCGAGGCTGTGGTGGGACGAGTTGGAGTTTCATATTCTAGTGGGAAGGCAACTTGCGGATGTGCCGATGGAGTAATTTTCAAGATTGTTCCTAGCCAGATTTGTACCTTCTGCTCAGAAGTTGGAGATGGAGCATCAATTTCTTAGGTTGACTCAGGGATCCAGAAGCGTGGACGAATATCTGCATGAGTTCACACGGTTGGGTCGTTATGCTGGTGTTATGTTTTCAGAAGAAGAGAGGAAGACCAACCGATTCTATGAGGGTCTTCGCGGCGATTTACAGTTACTCCTTGCTGGGCCTAAGGCGCAGGGCTTCCTAGCCTTGGTCAATTCGGCCCGATCGTTGGAAAAGGTTGTGAAGAAAGTTCAAGAGAAGAGGGACCCAGGAGAAAGGAAGACCGAGTTCAAGGTGCCAAGTAACAAGACAGGTTTCCGCATATGGAACAAGAAGCGGAGGACTTCGAACTCAGCCCCTTCGGCTGATGCATCGGGGGCAACTACAAGTCGAGTCCCCGGAGCTTGCTACAATTGCGGGAAGACGGGGCATTTTGCTCGGGAGTGTTGGAGCGGACGTTCAAAGTCCGAGAGGATACCTGGAGCGACTTATGAGGAGAAAGGGAAGGCGGTGGAGTCAACCGCATCCCATCATGCTCCAGCCCAGCCTAGAGTCTACAACCTTGGTCTACAGGAGGCCATTAAGCAAGCAGACGTGGTGACAGGTATGAGTTAAATTACAGTGGTTTAACTTTTATAGTTGTTACCTTTGTATTTGTTAGCTTACGTTTGTCAGTGCTAGGCTTTGTGTTAATTTTTGGGTTTCCAGCGAGAGCCCTTTTTGATACGGGAGCATCACATTCCTTCTTGTCTGAAAAGTTTATATCGCGCATCGGAGTTCCGTTCTCGATGACAGAAAACAAGTTGGATGTGTTGTTGCCTAATGGGTGCTCAATGCGTGCGGATAGGGTTTGTGTTGTGAAGATTCGGATTGGAGACCGGGAGTTTGATTTGCGGGCGTTGGTTCTACCGTTGGTGGAGTTCGATGTAATTTTCGGTATGGATTGGCTCTCGGAGCAGAGTGCATGCATTGATTGCAACCGTAAAGAAGTCAAGTTGGGTCTGGACACTGATCGGGAGACTACTTTTGTGGGCATGAAGGGGTCAGGGAAGGTTCTGATATCGGCCCTTCAGGTGTTCAAGGCAGTTCGGTCTGGGGCAGAACTGTATGTCACTCTAGTGCAGACTTCGACGCCTAAGCCTAGTTTGGACAACATCCCAGTTATGTTCGAGTATCCTGATGTGTTTCCAGATGATCTCCCAGGAGCCCCTCCTCAGCGGGAGATAGACTTTACTATAGAGCTGGTACCGGGTGCCAAACCGGTGTCACGCTCCCCCTATCGGATAGCCCCAAGAGAAATGGCAGAGTTGAAGGTGCAACTGCAAGAGTTGCTAGAGCAAGGATATGTGCGTCCAAGTTCATCGTCTTGGAGCGCACCAGTTCTCTTTGTTAAGAAGAAAGATGAGAGCTTGCGGCTTTGTATCGATTATCGGGAATTGAACAAACTTACGGAGAAGAACAAATATCCAATCCCGAGGATTGACGATCTATTTGATCAGTTGGTTGGATCAACTGTATATTCGAAGTTAGATTTGAAGTCCGGTTACTATCAGTTGAGGATAAGGGAGAGCGACATCCCAAAGACAGCATTCAGTACGCGGTTTGGGCATTACGAGTTCACGGTTATGCCGTTTGGGTTGACAAATACGCCATCTGTGTTTATGGATCTGATGAATAGGACGTTCAGAGAATACCTGGACCATTTCGTGATAGTATTCATCGATGATATCTTGGTGTATTCGCGCTGCGAGGAGGATCATTACAAGCATTTACACATGATGTTGGAGGCATTGAGGAAAAATCAGTTGTATGCAAAGTTCTCCAAGTGTGAATTCTGGTTATCCTCGATAGCGTTCCTTGGTCATGTTGTCAGTGGAGAAGGAATAGCTGTAGATCCGACGAAGATAGTAGCGATACGGGAGTGGCCTACTTTGACTACGGTGGCAGAAGTCCGGAGTTTTCTGGGGCTTGCTGGCTACTACAGGCGCTTCGTAGAGAACTTCTCGCGGATAGCACTACCACTCACGACGTTGACAAGAAAGGATCAGAAGTTTGTGTGGTCTTCGGAGTGCAAACAGGCTTTTGAAGAATTGAAGAGGCGATTGACCACGGCGCCCATTTTATGTTCGCCAAGTGGAACCGAAGGGTTCGAGATCTATAGTGATGCTTCGGGCAGTGGTTTGGGCTGTGTTCTGCTACAGCATGGGAGAGTGATAGCTTATGGTTCACGACAACTGAAGGTTCATGAGAGGAATTATCCGGTCCACGACTTAGAGTTAGCGGCCGTGATATTTGCTCTAAAGCTTTGGAGGCACTATCTGTACGGTGTGAAGGTCGATATTTACACCGATCATAAAACTTTGAAGTACCTATTGGACCAAAAGGATCTGAACATGAGGCAGCGGAGGTGGATGGAGTTCTTAGGGGACTACACCTTCAAGATACACTATGTTCCTGGGAAGGGAAATGTAGTGGCGGATGCGTTGAGTCGTAAGATTCCCGCACAAGCCAATTGGTTATCAGTATATGATGAGAGATTGGTCCAAGAGTTGGAGGCATTGGAGATATCTTGTGTCGATAAGCAGTCTAGTGCCGAGGCGAAACTGTTTTGGACAGAGGTGCAGTGTGACCTAGCGGATAGAGTTCGGCGGGCTTTGGTTCAGGATAGCAACATGAAGCAAATCTTGGATGAATCTTTGGATGGGTCAAATTCCCAGTTTGTGGTTGAAGATGGGTTGCTAAGAAAGGACAGTCGTCTATGCGTTCCTAGTGCGGATAATATTCAGGAGGAGTTGATGTATGAGGCTCATCATACCAAGTACTCAATCCACCCGGGAAGCATGAAAATGTATAGAGACATGAAGAAATTATTCTGGTGGCCGGGTTTGAAGAGGGATGTGGCACTTTATGTGGCCAAGTGCCGTACTTGTGCATTGGTGAAGGCGGAATGCCAGAATCCCGGAGGTTTCTTGAAATCCCTTCCTATCCCAGAATGGAAGTTTGACGACATATCTATGGATTTCGTGCACGGTTTGCCGAAGTCGCAGAAGGGAAACGACGCCATTTGGGTGGTTGTAGATAGATTGACAAAGGTGTCGCACTTTATCCCAGTGAGGAAGGAGGATCCAGTGGAAAAGTTAGCCAAACTCTACGTGGATAACATTGTACGATTGCATGGTGTGCCTCGCAGTATTGTTAGTGATCGTGATGGACGCTTCACGTCAAATGACTGGAGGTTGGTGCATGGTCTGTTGGGTACTAAGCTAAAGTTCAGCACAGCCTTTCACCCGCAGACAGATGGCCAAACCGAGAGAGTCAACAGGACTATGGAGGACATGCTTCGTATGTGCGTCCTAGATTTCGGGAAGAATTGGGAGGATCATCTGTACATGGTGGAGTTTGCTTACAACAACAGCTTTCAGGCAAGTATTGGAATGGCGCCTTTCGAAGCCTTGTACGGGAGGAAGTGTCGCACGCCGTTGTCTTGGTTGGAGGCAGGCGAATCAAAGTTGTATAAACGTCAAGCGGTGGAAGATGCCACTTCAATGATACGGACGATTCAGGAAAGACTGAAGATTGCTCAGGATAGACAGTCCAAGTATTACAACGCCAAACATAGAAAAGTGGAGTTCAACGTTGGCGATATGGTATATTTAAAAATTAAGCCGTTCAAGGGTGTATCGAGGGTTCGACGCTTGAAGAAGCTGAGTCCGAGATACCTTGGACCATTTGAAATCCTGGAGCGTGTTGGCGAGGCGGCGTATAGATTAAAGCTGTCGACGGAGTTGAGTGGGTTGCATGACGTATTCCACGTATCGGTGTTGCGTAAGGCAGTGCAAGAGCCTTTGCAGATCGTTACGGACAATCAGGTACCGGTTGATTATGAGTTAACAACAAGGGTCAAGCCAGTACGAATTGAAGACGTTGCGGTCAAACGACTCCGCAACAAGGAGGTCAGAATGGTTAAAGTCCGTTGGGATAATTGCGGACGTGAGGAGCTTTCTTGGGAGCGAGAGCAAGCTATGTTGGAGGAATACCCCGAGTTATTCCACTCAGGTATCATTTAGCTTTTGTGTACCTTTGCTTAATTTCGGGATGAAATTCCTTAAGTGGGGGAGATTTGTAACGCCCCGAAAGTTGTGTGAGAGTCGGTCGCGAAAAAAAAGGGTTTTTGGTGCCTGTAGGGGTACACGGCCTAGGACTCGGGCATGTCCAAGGCCGTGTCTGGCTGGTGATTTTTGGCCGTTTTCAACCCGAGAAGGACACGGCCAGAAACACGGCCGGATGACAAGGGCGTGTCATCCGACACGGGCGTGTGTCAACCCGTGTCCCTACCCGTGTCCTGATGGGTCATGTACGTTGCCGTGGCGGTTATGCGTGACACGCCCACGAACACGGGCGTGTCGAGGAACCCGACACGGGCGTGTCGAGGAACCCGACACGGGCGTGTCAGGTCAAACACGGGCGTGTCTTGGCCCATGTGCGTTTCTCAGGTCGACGATCGTGCCTGGATCGAGGCACACGGCCTGGGACACGGCCGTGTGCCAAGCCGTGTTCGGCCCAGGTCTGGAGAATTTTGTGCAGATCCGAGCCGTTCGTTTTCTTTAATTTAGATCTGACGGCTCAGATGAGTCCATGCTCTATTTTAGGCCGGGAAAGGAGGTTAATTCCCCATTTTTCTCTCCAAAGTTCTCCCCTTCCAAAGTGAGAGAGAAGAGGAAGAAGAAGGAGGTTTCCGGCCGCCGGCGGAGCATCGGAGCACCGTTTCGAAATCGGAGAGCGGATCCGTGGAGGGAAGGTCGTTGCGAAGAGTTCTATCCGCGTAGTTTTTCCATGGCGCTAAAACGGACTACAAGGGTAACGATTCTCAACTCGAGCGTTTGAAGCTCTCTTTCTGCATAGGGAACCCCGCTCCCGCGAGTGTGCGGCGAGTGCGTGGTGTTCCTTGTGGTTGATGTGAATAGTCCCCCTTGTGTTGCATATAGAGCCCGGAATCGTAAGTACGGGCATAGGCATTGTGTGTGAAGCCTACCCGGACGTGTACCGTCTGGATCGGTGATGTTGCATTTGATGTGGTTTTACCGGAGAAGACTCCGTGCTTTGGGTTTTTCGGGTTTCTACGCGGTAGATTGCAGCATGGATCCTTGGAGGTTAGCTTCAAGGCGCACCCGGAAAACTGAGCGGAAACGTGTTCTGCTAACTTGGCGGTCTGGGAACCGGCCTTGATCATAACTGGGTTATGAGATTGTTTTGGAAAATTTGGGATCCGAGAGAAGATTGGCCTGCGCAAAGGACCTAAATTGGACATGCGGCGTGAGCAACGGGCAAGTGGAATTGGACCTAGGCTATGTGGTTCGGTGCGAGAGACCCGAAGACGGGGACTGGCCGTTGGCATAGTCGGAGCCTTAGACGGTGGTCAGAAATGCTAAATGCTCACATGTTGTTGCCATCCTGGGGGTGGTGGTGAATGCACTGATGGGTCAGGGTTCACCATGAATGTGCCCTGAGTGCACGGGGTGTTTGGCCGTGCGAGCCTACACCTATGGCGAATTATAATTGCGCTATATATATTGTTGGGCTAATGTTATGCAGGGAAAGAGCACCGCTGTCCCGAGTAAGGGGCGGGGTCGTTATAATTTGGTCGGCTTTTAGCTGACCGTTGCTTTATTTGCCACCGCGCGGTGGTATGTGCTTGCAGGTGCTGCGGAGCCGAGCGCCAAATAGCGGGCTGGAGCCCATGTTGCTGTGCTGGCCCTAGAAGGTCGTAGAATAGCTGTTTTTATATTTATCATGTGTGGCCGGCCTGCGAGCCGATGTATGTAAAACACTCTTTATTAAGTGAACATTTGTAAGGCCATAAGACCATGTACCCGTTTCTGTGTATTTGGGGTTTCATTCCTGTTGTTGTAGATGTGGACATTCATATTGATGGATTTAATTTTGGGTTCTTTCAACTTTAAAATCTTCCGCTAGAATGCTCTGTGATTAGGACGAGTAGTCTTAGTTGGTTGGTTTGATTATTCATTTAGTATCCCTTCCGACTGTCTGTGGTATATGGCGTCGGGTTCCAGCTGGACCTTCTGTTATATGCCATGCGACAGATGGGGGTGTTACATTTGGTCACTCCTCTTTCTAAACCACCAAAGATGACTTTGGGTCCATTTTTAACTGGAGCGTACTCCTACAGCAAGCACCTTGTTCCAGTCATGTGCCTGGAAAAACCATTGTCCAAGTACCATATAGGGGTATGGCCAATTAGGCTCACCTGCAACAAATAAATCATCTTTTCTTAGGTCCCCAATTCTTATTGGGTCTTAGGTGTAGGTTAGACTGAAATTGAACATGCCTACCTGCAGCTCTTTTGACAGGTAAGCTGGCAATATCTCTCTGAACACTCTTTTGTGCCAGCAATCAATAGCATAGTGGCCCACTTTGCCACAGCACCAGCACTCATAAATGGTGTATCTTCTTTCAGGGCTAGCTTTACAGCATAGCAGTCAGCAGCTCTTATTCCAGCAGGTACAACAGCCTTTTTCTTAAGTCTTCCAGACACAACCTAATTTTGGATTTGTTTGGCAGCAGAGGTACTAGGGATATCTTGGACCCTATCAGTAGCTGCCTTCTTTTCATAGTGCAAGCTCCTGATAGCTTCAGATATACCCAAGTCTGGTATGCTGGCAGACTTTCCTTTAGTCTGATTGTGGACTGGCAGACTTTGAGAATGTGCTGCAGCCTTATTTTTGAGTGTTGGGGCTGGTACACAAACACAAATGGTCCAGGATGGGCCATTTTGATTTCTTCATGGGTTACCTTGTAGGCACTAACACCCTTGCCATTCCTAACACCATACTCCCAGTGACCATAAATGCTCTCATGGTCATACATGTTAGATGGTAGCACTACTTTCCTGAAAGGAATTGGAGGCTTGGAGGCTAGTGGCTGCATTGGAGCTTTGCCCTTTTTTTGGAATAGGCAGCTCTAGTTTTCCCTTTGAAGTCTAACCCCTTCTTACCCTTTTGGGAGGAGAAGGAATCAATCAAAGACAATAATGAACATGACTTTGAGAACTTAGTCACTAGCTCCTTCTCCTTTTGGAGTTTACCTTCAAGATTCCTAATGTGGTCATTTTTGAAGGTGATTGTGCCCATCTGAATAACATTGATGTATTTTTAGCTTGCTGACTTCTTTTATCTTCAGGTTCAGCATGTTTGCTGAGTCTGAAACAACTAGCTTCAGAGAGGCAATCTCCTCAGCCTGTTTTTTGGCTAGGAGCCTACTTCTCTTCAGTGCTTGCAGGAGTTCACCATAATCATCAATCAATTGATTGACATCTGCTTCAGATTCAGTACTATCTTCATCTCTTGATGCAGATGCTTCTGATTCTAGAATAGTTACATAATCTAACACAGAAGGTGTAGAATGTACCTTACTAGGGCCAGGCTGCTCCTGGCTGGGTCCTTCCTCAGTCAAAGCCATCAGCCCAAGGCAATTGCTGACTTCTTCTCCTTCTTCAGATTTGGCAGCATCATTATCTTCTCCAGTGATTGCAGCCAGCATCTCTAAGAAGTCTGCTTCTACAGATTCTTCTTCAGCAGTAAATAGCCCGATGTAGGCTTCAGCTTCATCTACCTCTTTTGACTCTGATGATGAGGAGTCAGTCCAGCTCTTTTGCTTCTTGTCAATAAAGGACTTCTCCTTCTTGCCCTTCTGCTTATGTTCCTTCTTTCCACCATCATCCTTTCTTTTGACAGGGCAGTCGGCTATGACATGCCCTGGCTTGCTGCAACAATAACACACCACTTTAGAAGAAGTATGTTTACTTGGTTTAGAGCCATGCATGTCCTCTTTAGTGAATTTCTCCTTGACCTTGTAGTAATCTTCCTTGGGATAAGAAGAAGAGGATGGTCTGCTTCTCTAGTGCTTCTTCTTCATAAATTTCTGAAATTGCCTAGAGAAGACATCAAAGTCTTCATCAGAAATGTGTCAGTCTGATGTGCTTGTTTCTGAGCTTTCTAACTTAGAATCAGCAACTCTCCTTAGTGGAGAAGGAATTTTCTCCTGCTCTTCCTTGTGGCTTCAGCTTTGAAGGCCACTAACTTGTCTTTGACTGTAGGTTTGCTGATTTTCTCCTCCTCCTTTCTAACCGTCAGATGCATTTCATAAGACAGCAGCTTTCCAACAGGGTTGGTGGTGGAGTGTCTGCAAGTCTGGCCACTTCTCTGATGGCACAAATTTTTGTGTCTCAATCTTTAGTTAAAGACCTGAGGAACTTGTCATTCAATTCATAAGTGCTGAAGACTCTACAATATGTCATCAACTCATTCACAATTCTGAAAAACTTCTCATAGCACTCAGCAATGCCATCTGACTTGTCC
The DNA here is from genome assembly GCA_039583875.1 of Platanthera guangdongensis. Taxonomy (NCBI): domain Eukaryota; kingdom Viridiplantae; phylum Streptophyta; class Magnoliopsida; order Asparagales; family Orchidaceae; genus Platanthera; species Platanthera guangdongensis. Next base: position 115,405,700 of record CM077166.1, read on the forward strand.
TGCCTGAAGCTTTCATACTCTTGATTGAGCATGGACTTCCTGTCCTCCCTCACTTCTTCAGTCTCCTCCATGTATACAACTAGTGTGTCTCACATCTCCTTAGATGTCTTGGAGTGGACTAGGTTTTGGAAGGTTGAGTCATCTATGGCACTAACAATAATGTTTTGTGTCATCTTATCCAATATAGCTAAGATGATTTCATCTTTAGTCATCTCAGAATACTATTTTGGAGTCTTTAGATTTGCATCAATGACTGATGTCTTCATTGTGATGAAGAGTCCTAGGATCAGATGAAGTCGACGAACTCCGCTTCTCGTTTTTTGAAAGTTAATCGAAAATTAATCCAATTATCATACTTATATCTCGATCTATTCTGCTATTTATAATCCTGTCACATTGGCGAGATGATTGACACGTGTCTCAGTTTTAACGGTGGTTAAAACCTCAGCTTTATTAACTTGAGATCCATTATAGACTGACGACGACGTTAATGTCGATTTGCATCGAATCTGAACTTTGTTGACCTGTTGACTTTGTCGAGTCAGCATCATTCTGGACTTAGTCAAAATCAACTAACTTTTCTGAAATCATGCATTCAACGAACTTCAAGCTCAGCTCGACGAAATCTGAGCTCAGCTTGACGAAACAGTGAAGCTGAGATCGACGAATTCTCTTAGCTCAGTTATTTCTTCAGGTGAAGGCTGAGGTCGACGAACTTTGAGCTCAGTTCGACGAAACTTGAGCTCAGCTTGACGAAACTGTGAAGCTGAGATCGACGAATTCTCTCAGCCCAGTTCTTTCTTCAGGCGAAGGCTGAGTTTGACGAAATCTGAACTCCGGTCGATGATTCTAATAGATGAGTCCATATAGGTAAAAGCTGATATCGATGAACTCTGAACTCCGGTCGACAAAAGCTAAGCACAGCTCAACGAATGGCAGACTCAGCGATTCTGGACTTAGAAATTTCTGCTCTGCTAGGCGTTGAGAGCGTTGAGTGTATATCCCTCACTCAACGTTTTTTTTCCTGAGCCATATTCTTCAGCTTTCTGCCCGATGGAGTTTAGAGCGTTGAGTGTATAAGATTCACTAAACGCATCTGGACTTAGTCGATTTTCTGCAATCTTGCCTTCTTGCGGAAGTTTGACGTTGACAGACTCAGCATGGCATTGAGTGATGAAGCTTCACTCAACGCTCTTGGACTTAGTCGATTTTCCGGATTCTTCACAATAAGGCTATGACGGGATAACCTTGACTCAATGCTGCTAGCTATATGACGTTGAGTGAGTTGAGCTCACTCAACGCTTCTGGACTCAATACTTCTAGCTGTATGGCGTTGAGTGAATTGAGCTCACTCAACGCTTCTGGACTTAGCCTGATTTCTGCCTTTGCAATACTGTCAGTTTTGATTGTCTGCCTTCTCTCAGCACTATTAGCTGAATGACGTTGAGTGAGCTTGCCTCACTCAACGTTTTTGGACTTGGTAGTTTTCTGAGTTTCCAGCTCCACTTTGAGTTCACCTGTCATTGTCTCTTGAACTAGCTGTCCAATTATTGTGACAAAGACTAACCTGTATGAATGAACTTAACCATACATCAAATACAACTATGTCTATCTCATTGACACGTTTGACATCATCAAATCAGGGCCATTGAGATCAATGGGCCCAATAGGAATCGTACTTTGTTAGACATGGTACGGTTGATGATGTGTCAAACAGATCTGTCTATTTCCTTTTGGGGCTTTGCTTTAGAAACTGCTGCTTTAACACTAAATCGTGCTTCAACGAAAGCGGTTCTTAAGACAACATATGAGATATGAACTGGGAAGCATCCCAGTATGTCGTTCATTAAGGTTTGGGGCTGCGAGGCATATATGAGACATCAAATGCCCGATAAGCTGAAACCCAAATCAGATAAGTGTTATCTTGTGGGGTATCATAGGGAAACCAAAGGGTACTACTTCTACCTACCGTCCAAGGGCAAAGTGTTTGTCATAAGGACTGGTGTCTTTCTTGAGAAAGAGTTCTTAAGTAGAAAGACAGCCAGGGTAGAACTGGAAGAAGTTCAGAAACCACAAATAGTGAATGAACTAGAATTGGAACCTTAGTCAGGACTACAAGTAGTTGTAGCTGGAGAACCTGCTCAGGAAACACAAGTTCCACGTAGATCTGGTAGACCAAGATTTTAGCCAGAGAGATATGGATTTCTCATGTCTCAAATAGGAATGTGTTGCTTATGGATCATAGTAATGAGTCTGCAACCTACCATGAGGCTATGTATGGACCGGACTCCGAGAAGTGGCTTGAGGCCATGAAATCTGAAATGGAATCCATGTATGTAAACCAAGTATGGACTTTGGTGGAACCACCTGAAGGGGTAATACCCATAGGGTGCAAGTGGTCTTCAAGAAGAATACTAACACGGATAGTAATGTACATACATTCAAAGGCCGACTGGTGGATAAGGGTTTTAAGCAGATTCATGGTGTTGACTATGATGAGACTTTTGCTCATGTTGTCATGGTTAAGTCCATCAGAATTTTGTTTGTTATTGCTGCATATTATGACTACGAGATCTGGTAGATGGATGTCAAAATGGATTTTCTTAATGGGAACCTCCTCGAGGAAGTGTATATGACACAATCTGAGGATTTTGTATCTCCAGGTGAAATCACTAAAATATGCAAGCTGCAGAGATCCATTTATGAATTGAAATAGGCTTCTCGAAATTGGAATCTTCATTTTGATGAAAAGATCAAAGAGTTTGGTTTTATCAAGAATGAGAATGAACCTAGTGTTTATAAACGGATTAGTGGGAGAATAGTTGTCTTTCTGATATTATATGTAGATGACATATTGATGATCGGGAATGAGAAACCGACCCTACAAGTTGTTAAGAACAACCTAGGGGACTGCTTTTCGATGGAGTACTTAGGGAAATCGACTAATATACTCGGTATTAAGATCTATAGAGATAAATCAAAGAAGTTGTTTGGTTTGACCCAAAGTACGTACATTAACAAGGTGTTGAAATGGTTCAGCTTGCTTGAGTCCAAGAAAGGATTCTTGCCCATGTCCCATGGTGTGAGTCTCTCTAAGAACCAGTGTCTTAAGTCTTGTGAAGATAAGGATCGCAGGAAGTTGTTCCATATGCTTCAACAATTGAATCAATCATGTATGGAATGTTATGTACTAGACCTGATGTCTCTTATGCTTTGAGCATGACTAGCAGGTATCAGTCTGATCCCGGTGAAGGTCACTGGATAGCCGTCAAGAATATCCTCAAGTACTTGCGAAGGACTAGGGATATGTTCTTGGTATTCGACGGAGAGGAAGAGCTCGTTGTGTTGGATCCCTAGTTTGAATTTGGGCTAGGTTCACTAATTAGGATGTTTGACCCACTTTGTATAGCTAGGGTCAAGTCTGTTAGTCCTAGAGTTTAGGCTAGTCATTAGTATCAATCTTCATGGACCAACCTGCAGAGGACTTCAGTAGACTCAAGACTTAGAAGAATTCAGAGTTCAGATTATTAGTTCGAAGTTCTTCGAACTCAGCTCGACGATCGTCGATCGCAGATCGACGAACTCAGAAATTTTCTCTGGGTTGAGCTCGACGATATTCGAGCTTAAGTCGATGATTTCTTCCTCAAGACAGATTTTCTGCTCGACGAAATCTGGAGTTCAGTTTTGACGGATTCTTTCCTGTTTATTTTCTCTGAACTCAGGTCGATGAAGATAGATTCTTTGTTCGACGAACTTGGAGCGCAGAATTGGCATGATATTTCCAATTTGTAGTTCACTGAGCTCAGTTCGATGAACATGATTTCTCAGCTCGACGAACTTGAAACTTAAGTCAACGAATTCTACCCAGAGGTCGACGATTTTTGTCTCGAGTCAGATTGATAAGTTTTCCTTATTTCTGTCCCCAATTTCTTATATTATTTAGCAGTAATTCTCTGAGTAATTAATGCTTATATTCTCAAGAATATAGTCATTCTTAGCAGCATTAATTATGGATTTCATCAGAGTTAATTACTTGCTTATTTTAATGGGACAGTTGGAAAAACTCATTAAAGACTATATTCCAGTTGTTTCATTCTCCAGAATTAGTCAGCAATTAATGCTTGGAATTCAAAATTCAAGAGGAGAATTCGACAACAGAATATATAAGAGAATTTTCTTTCAGACAACAACAGAGAGGTGATACAAGCAAGCAAGAAAAAAAAGATACACAGAATACAGAACACAAGAAGAGATACAAAAATATACTGAAGAACATATGCTTCTTCTCTGTGCTGGAAACTTTATGTTTTCCCCTTGATCTTTCAGAAGATTGAAGAAGAACATCAATCTTATATCAAGAGTCTTCTTTAACTTCTACTCCAGGAATCCTCAAGGACAACAACTCTAGATCTGTCTACAAGTTCCTGGATTTCAACAAGACAAGACTGAAGACCTATACCCTGAGCAAGGCTCCGGGTTTTCTGAACATCTCAACATTTCAGAAGGAGCTTTGACAATAGCAATCCACTGAGTCTGCTCTGTTGAATAAAGAAAAGAGAAGACACCATCAACTCTCTCAACCTCCTGTAAAAAGGGTTTATTAACTCCCTTCAAATGTTCATTGTTGGTTTGGGCACCTGATCAAAAGCCTAAAGGGTTGTGAGATCTCCTTGTAAATAGATCTTGTGGTGGTAGTCACCAGATCAAAAACCTGATAGTGGATTCCTACCAGGGTGGTAGAAGAGTGGATGTACCCATTTTGGGGAACCACTATAAAATTCTTGTGTTGCATGGTTGTTCATTTTCACTTTGTTTTGTTGTGCTGTGATAGTGTAGTTTAGCTTTGTTTTCATTTCTTTTTATACTACTACTATTATCACTTATTTCTCTGATAAATTTTTCTTTAGCAAAAAAGTTGTAAGTTACTCTATTCACCCCCCCCCCCCCTCTAGAGTAATCAGATCTATCCCCTAACTTTAAATTGGTATCAAAGCAAGGTTCATTTAGTTTCTCAAGCTAACACTTGAACCAACATATCCTTGATAGATCTGATTTCTTTTTCCTTTGTTATTTTGGTTATTTCATATTATGACACAGAATAAGGATTATGCAAGCACCAGACCTCCAGTTTGCAATCTGAACAAGTTTGCTATCTGGAAGGCAAGAATTAAATTATATATGAACTCTATTGATGAAGATATTTTTAATTCTATTTTGACAAGACCACCAATTCTAGAGGCTACATCTACTGCAACTTCCAGCACTCATGCTGTTTCACCACCTGAGTGAACAGATGCTCAAAAGAAGACCAAGATAGCTGATGGCAAGGTCATTAACATTCTGGCTCAGACAATGTCAGATGACATTTTCCAGAAAGTGACAGAGTGCACCTCAGCTAAGGCTATCTGGGATTCTCTAAACTAGATGGTTGTTGGATCTGCAGATGAGAGGAAAGACGGAAGATCAAATCTCATCTCTCAATATGAGAACTTCACGAAAGAAGTGTCAGAGTCACTGAGTGACATGTACAATAGATTCAGCTCAATCATCAATGAGCTGAAAACCCTTGATAAGGACATAACACTCACTGAGGTCAATGATAAAATCCTCATGTGCTTCCCCATCTCATGGGATTCCAGAATCTGGCCAATCAAGGAGGCCAGAAGTCTGAATGAGATCTCCATTGAATCTCTACTAGGAAAGTTCAAGTCCTATGTGAAAGTGATGTGTTAGATCTGAAATACTCTAGAGGGGGGGGTGAATAGAGTATTTTTGAATCCTTAAAATCTTTTACAGCTTTTGCTGTAATTGATAAAGTGCATAAACAACTTAATAAAATATAAACACAGCAATCCTAGAAAGCACAAAAACAGCAAGAATAAAAAGAAGGGGCAACCAGACAACACAAGAAATTTATAGTGGTTCCCCAACCTGGGTACATTCACTCTTCTACCACCCTGGTAGAAATCCACTCAGATTTTTGATCAGGTGCCTAACACCAATGAGCTTTTGATCAGGTGCTCAAAAACCAAACCTCAAGTCTTTTGGTCACGTGACTTGCAACCAAGAATAACTTTTGAAGGGAGTTATAACCCTTTATAAAGTGGGGGTGAGAGATGATATTGTCTTCTCTTTCTAAATATACAACTGAGAATACTTGTGAATATGATTTTAGCAAATGGCTCCCCCTGTGATGTAGAATGGTTCAGGGAAATCTGGAGTTTTGCTTCAGGGTGATAGGTCTTCAATCTTTAAGTCTAGCCCAGAAAGATCTTCAGGAACTTCTTGACAGATGGAATAGTTGTTGTCCTTTGAAGTGTCCTGGAGAGTTGAAGAATGAAGACTCTTGATTTTGATTGATTGTTCTTCTTCTTCAGGTAGCAGATGTTCTTCTGTTCTAGGGCTTCTTGAGTTGTTGTATCAGAGTTCTGAGAGAGAGAGAGAGAGCAGAGAGTTTTTTTATTGCAGACTGATTGTAATTGTTGTCTGTGTGTCTATTTTCCCTGTCTATCCTCTGTATCTTCTATGTGTATTCTGCTCTTCTGTCCAGGAGGAAAGAGGAAATTTCTTTTATATTTTCTGTCAGGAAATTCTCAATCGAAATTTGAATTCCTCTGCAATCAATGCTGATGGCCTTGAGAATAAACTGCATTGATTTATTTCCCCAACTGTCCCATGGAAAAACGACACGCAATAATCCTGGAGAATACCATAATTAATGTTTTGTCTAATGGTTATATTCAGAGAATATTGAAGCATTAATTACTCAGCAATTATTGCATTAGGAAAGGGATAAAAGACTGGAAATGATTAAGTCTGGATTCGTCGAACAGATAACAGAAATCGTCGAGCTGAGTCCACAGTTCGTCGAGCTGAGAAGTTTTGTTCGTCGACCAGACAGCTTCTATTCGTCGAGCTGAGTTCCAAGATCGTCGACTTGAAAACAGAACTGCACTCTCTAGAAACTTTGTCTTTTCTGTGTATGGAGTTCGACGAGCTGATAGCTGATTTCGTCGAGCTGATAACTTGTTGACAGAACTTCTGGGGAATGTGTCGACACAAGTCTTGGGTGTCGACATAATTACTTCTCGTCTCGACATGGTTTTTGTGTTGACAGAAATCTGGAGTGTGTTGACATAAGTCCTGTGTGTTGACACAATTGTTGTTGGTGTCGACACAAGTCCTGCTTCTGTTGTCGACACAAACTTCTGGTGTGAAGTGTTGAAGTATCCAGAAATCGTCGACCTGAGAATCTGTTTCGTCGAGCTGAGAACCACTAACTGCTGCATGATAACTCTAGCCAAAGTGGTCAAAGTTCGTCGAGCTGAGAATCTTGAATTCGTCGACTGGAGATGATTCTGGACTTAGAAAAATTGAGAAACTTCTGGAATAATAAGTTGAAGTAGAGAACCCAGAAACCATCGACCAGAGAACTAAGTTCGTCGACCTGAGTCTAGAGAACAAAGTCTGGACTTAGAATGCTGAAGGTAGAGTCCAAAAATCATCGACCTGAGAATCAAGTTCTTCGTGCTCAGCTCAGAGAATTTTCTCTGAGATCGTTGAGCTGAGCACGACTATCGTCGACCTAAGTTCGACGAACGTCGAACTCATTTTACCGAGTCTTTGAAATCTCTAAGTCTTTGAAGTCCCTAGCAGTCTGATGATGGTTGTTCCATGCATTGTTGATCCTAAGGACTTAGCCTAGACTCTAGGACACAACTATGACTCTGGCTATACGAGATGGGTCACAAGATCCTAACTTAGTGAACCTAGCCCAAATCAAATTAGGGATCCAACAATCTCCCCCTATTTGGGTGAGGTCACTAATTACAGACTCAGACTAAACTGAAAATAAACAAAGCAGGAAAAATATATATCTGACAGAGAAAAATGAACACATGCAGCAGGTATATATATACAGATAAGCTTTGTTCAGAAATAAGAAAGCAGTTATAAACATAACATAAATTAAATAGTTCAGGACTCATTTCTTTTGCTTCTTCTCTTTGAGTTTTTCTTCTTTGCACTTGTCTCCAGACTTGGTAAAAACAATCTCTCTATTTGGATCAGAAGCTTGCACTTTGGTCATGGTCATATCAGTAGCCCCTATAATCTTCAAAGATGTGGCTCTGGGGACTACTCCTTTTGGGTGCAATTTCATATAATCATCACCATTGAAAAACTTGTTAGCTTTCTCAAACCTCTTAAGCTCTTCTTTCTTGTACTTTGATATTATTGTATATTCTGAGGGATCCTTTCCTTCAGCTCTGGCTTTGTTGATCATTGAAAGGCCAACAAGTTCTTGGAACCTGGCCATCCTGGCTGAAGTACTTGTTTCTGGATCTTCAAAGGGTACAGGAGGAGAAGGAGGTCTGTTGGAGCTTTCAGCTTGTTGATGTTGCTGCTTTTGTTGAGGATGTTGCTGCTGTTGTTGAGGATGTTGCTGCAGTTGTTGAGGCTGGTGCTACTTGCCAGAAGCATATTGCCTTTGCTGTCTGCTTTCTGAAAATGAGGACCTACCCTGATGTCTTTGATAAGTTTGAAATTGGGTAGTCCTTTGAGAAGTTGAACCTGAAGCACCAGCAGCTGGAGGAGGAGGAGGAGGGTCCCTTCTGTATTTCTGAGTTGGAGGAGGGGAGTATCTTCTGCTTCTTTTCCTTTCTTTCTGTTTATTTTTAGATAACCACATCCAAGCTGGCATCCCTTTATATGGAGTTATCTTCTAAAGAATATAGTAGGGAGTGTCATTGGTTGGATTTGGTTTAAGAGCAGGAGGAGGTGCTTTCCTCTTCTTAGACACTTTCTTCTTCTTTGGAACCTCATCAGAATCCTCATCCTCATCTTCATCATCATCATCAGATCCCTGAGGATTATCATATATATCATTTAAAGTCGTCAGGGCCTCAGCAGAAATAATAGGCTTCTCAGGTTTAGATGGAGTTGGAGGAGAAACTTCAACAGGAACTGGAGAACTAACTCTGACAGTACTTTTAGCAGCTGTCTTATTCTCTTCTTCAATGTCAGCCAAGATTAAGGCATCAAGATCTGGCATTGGAGAGTCATCCATAA